>OW121750.1:21458100-22084866 GCA_933228765.1 Miltochrista miniata | reverse complement strand
TAGATATGAAAAAGTCAAGAGGATCTGGAGAATCGGAAGGTGGTTTAGTTAGTACGAATATGTAAGGAGACTAGAAGAAATCATTCATGAGATCGTAAAAGCTCATCATGACTAAACCATCAACTGAGTAATTTTTTATTGATACATTTTCCCATACTCCAGGTTCATGCTAGAATCTAAAACGTCCAAATTTCAACTGCAAATGGCGAATTCCAAGATACCTAAGTATAAAATTTTGATTAAGATCAGCTAACTCAAAAAATGGCAAACAAAATGAAACGGTTGGATCTGGTTGTGGAACTCCATTACAGTGATTCTTGCCTTCACCTTTTATCAACGATAAGAATAGCACCTAGACCTGAACGAGCTCTATAAATTTCAATATACTCGTAGTTATGACATAATTTAATAAAAGCTGAAAGAAAACACGTGTTGGAGTTCATTGGGGCCACCAACTTGAGGACCACTGTCAGAAGTCATACAGACTGTGCAGTGGCCCCCAATCATTAGATGTCACCATGACTTTCCATAAGGCGGGCGGCGTCAATTTGGAGAGCTTAGTATGAAAAAAGAAGCTCTCAAAATTTATTCTTACAACACACAAAATCCATGTTACTAAATTGAAAACAAACCTTTTTTGTTTTAAAGTGGGAACATTAAAGAAAACTTGAATTCTTATACCGTTACCGAGGTTCTGAAGCTACTGAGCTGTTATTATCTCTTGTGTTTCCAAAACATAATGGGCGCTTCGAAGACGGCTTTACATGTTGTTATAACTAAAATAAACTTAAAATATAAATTTCAACGTTAACCATTTTGTTTGTACGAGTATTTTAATTAAGACATTGTGGTATTGCGTCACATTAGCTGCTTGTTAAACTCACAAAATATGAAATGGTTTGGTTTATTTTCATACATGAAATTCAAGAAGCAGATATATCTAAATTATGCGGATATTTTGTTTCGGAAAATTATATAGGGAAATGGAAATATGTTCTTTATTTCTGGATATTAGGTACGTGATTTTGGATGAAGTGTACCCGTATTGTGAGGCGGCATGTCTCCTAGCCGGGAACCCTCCATGGGACCTGGAAGCGAGAGCACTTGCGTTACTATTAGAATGGTGCAAGGAGGCGCTGGAGCGGGGCCTCAGGTCTGTGTCTCGAGAAATCGAGGCTCGGCGGTCCCAGCTCCACCAGGAAACCGTGGAGACATGGAAGGTACGACTTGAGCAACCAAAGAGGGGATTCGCCACAATCGCGGCCGTCAGACCGGTCATGGACGAGTGGCTGGTGAGGAGACACGGTGCTCTCTCCAACAGGTTGTCACAGATACTTACCGGGCACGGGAGCTGCGGTAAGAATCTGTGGCGAATACACAGGGAATCCACGGCCGAGTGCCAGCACTGTGGGAAGCACAGCTAGGACACGGTGCTCTACACATTGGTGGAGTGCAAGGCGTGGGCGCAACAGCGCCAGGTCCTCGTGGCAGGTCTGGACGTGGACACTCTCTCGCTGGAGACCATGGTGCGAGCCATAATCTTACTCTTTTTGCGAGCAGGTCATGCTTGTGTGCAAACTGTAATCTTGATAACTTCTTGGTTCATTGTTCTGCGCTCGACTTTCCTGTAGATATTTTCGTGCTCACGGAGTGTTGGACAGATGAGGAGCATCCACCGCCCACCATGAGCGGATACGACAAGTTCTGGTCAAAGAATGTTATCAACCAAAACGATGGTGTGGTAGTGTATGCGCGGGACGGGTTGGGTGCCTAAGCTAGTGAGCCCACTTGTGAGGACGGAAACTGCCTGATCATAACTGTCCCACCCGACTATACCTTTATATGTTCATACCGTCCACCCTGTTTTGATAACCCCTCCAAATACATTAAATCTCTTGATCTAATACTAAGCAACATTCACACAAAAAATTATATACTTACTGGAGATATAAATATAAATACTCTAGAGCTTAATATAGGTCCTACACTTGATTACCTAAACCTAATGGCAATGTATGGACTAAAAGTAGGAGTTACCAAACCCACTAGATTAAAAAGCTGCCTAGACCATTTCATGGTAAACTCTTGTAACACTTGGAAAACGGCCGTTTTCGAGCAACCGTTCACGGATCACTCGCCTATTTTGCTCTACATTCAAAATGCTCTAAGACATATAAAGCCTTTAGTCCACACGAAAACAGTAACTAACAAAGAGGCAATCAAAGGTTATCTCTCATTGGAATCGTGGTCGGAGATCTATACAGCAAATGATGCCAATATAGCTGCAGAGACACTAGTGAATAAGCTTACATAACTATACGTATATAATTATAACTATAACTATAAGAATAACATATACAAACAGTTTCATTCCAATAAATTGTTTCTGGGTAAACATGTTTAACAGCGAAATTTTGTCGGGACAAATACATTTGTAATGATATACGAATGTGAATTTTGTATTTTACCCGTTTCTAATGTAAATTTACCTTTCCTTAGTTAGTTCGAGGCGGGTGTGTGGACGCCAAAGTGAAACGGTCGGGCGCTCCTGTTCACCTTTTATGTGTCGGCTTGTTATTAAGTTTTAATTAACGTATCGAGGTTTTGTGAGGTTGCTGAAAAGATTTAATTTCCGTAAATATAAAGAGCGATCATTGTGTGGAACCATTTATAAAGATCAATAAATATAAATGCTTGTAGACTATGTACTTATATTATTAACTTCTTTTGTTTTCAATGTCAAATTCTATTTATTTGTGGTAGTGTTGGTCTTATATGTCTTTACAATATTATAACAAGAAAGCTGTGAGATCGTTCTCACCAGACTGTCCCTCTCTAACAAGTTTATTGTGAAAGTGAAAGTCAATCCGATTGACGTTGTCATTTTTGTTTTATTTCAAACTTTGGACAGATGATCCACGTGACTTAGGACGTAGTTTTATGCAACAGAGTCACAGACTACAGACAAAGTCTCGCCATAAGCCCCTCTGCACTAAATTTTATAGAGAGGGGGTACAAAGGAAAGATTCGATTGTTTGCTTATATGTTTAAACCAATTTGAAAAAATATTTTACCATTGGGAAGCCACGTTATTCCCGGGTGACACAGGCTATATTTATTTTGGGATTTACGCAGATGAAACCGCGTGACGTCCGCTAGTAACTTATGAAATTGTGTTCTTACTTTCATTCTCTTCTAAACATATTGCCTTGAGATGTATTAAAATATCTTCAGTTTATTTTAACGATTATCTTGTAACAGAAAGCAGGGTCCAAAATCTTATTATATGTACATGAAGCACGAAAATGAGCGTAAGTGAAAAGGTTTGCTGCAAATGGTCATCAGTCTTACAATTGACCGCAGTTCAATATTCTTTATAACTCAGCAATTTATTTATAGCACACAAAGCAAACAAACTTATCATTTAAAAATATCACTAAAATGCAAGTACTGTTCTCGTTCATACAAAATGTCGCATCGCGAGTACAACTTTTATTTTTATACGCCTGTGTATGTAGCAAATTCAATTTACAAAGAGAAGAGTCACAGAGCTGGTTATCAAGGGTACGTTATCAAAAATAGAACTGTAGTTAACTAGAGGATGCAGGAGCAGTAAAGCCAGTAAAAAAAATATTATGTGGGAATACCTGTAAAATGTTTTCCACGAAAAGAAGGTAGCTTAAAATGTTAGTCCCCGGGCCTTTATAAGCATGTCAATTCATTACTTCTACTTAATGTCACTGTCAAAAAACAGTCATATTATCGAAATGTACAATAATAGTGGACGAGGGATATGATAATATGATAAAAATCTAGATTATAAGCCGGTGCACCACTTGCAAGCAGTGATCCATCCGCATGCATGCGAATCCATTTACTAAAGAGTTTTTTCACGGTTTTAATGTTTGCACTGAGTGGTTTCCAAAAATAAAACTTTATTCTATCCAAAAACTAAAATACTGTTTGCACATAAGTAACCATCACAGCCTAAGCAGCATAAGTCTAAACAATTAAGAAATAGAAAACGAGAGTAAAATAAAAAGAAGTTCACTAGTTAAACATCGTAAGCCAGTAAAAATATACTGAAATTCAGTATCCATGCATGTAAGCTGCAAAAAGTAAATTTTCCAAAATGACATCCTTTAAAATAGTAGGGAAGCTAGCAGTTTTCAAGGGAACTCATTACCGAACTCCTTGAGGTACTATTTTGGCTGAATAGCTTGGCGGCGCGGCGTAGCGAGATAGCGCTTATAAGCGGTATCGCGACAAACTAAGTGTGTACTTAGATTCCGTGCTTGCCTCCCCTTAGGACGCACGTCACATTGTCTTGTGCTTCAAGAGAATAGTATTCGTCGGCAATCTATAAGCTAGGCGTTTGTTAGCTATGATGTATTGACATTTGTATTGAAATGTACTCGAGAATTTCTTTGTAAAGTAAGTGTTCCAATCATATTCATCTGGGAACTAGTTGAGTGGACATCACATATATTATTTCATTTATTTATTTGCTTACGAATTTATTCAGAATGCTTAAATTGTATGTGGTGACATTAAAAAATAAGGGCAAAAGAATCAGAGAAAAGAAAATGTTACAAAAATTAATCAGAAATAAAACCGACTTCAAACAAATCCTAAAAAATTAAATATACTTAGCACAAAGTAATATGTAGGTATTTCGATATATCAGATTTTTTATTCAATATCATATTGAATATGGCGCCAAGTAAACCCATAGTTTTAGGTAGGTATAATTCATGACGGAAATATCGCTTAACATATATAAAAAAAAACATACAGAGGAATTGAGAACCTCCTCCTTTTTTTTAAGTCGGTTAAAAACCTCTGATACCTCAACTGCATTTACAAATGAAAAGAGTTTTATCATTATACTGTCATTAAAATAAAGATACGGATATATAAGATAAATTAAAACGTTACTGTTCTTTATCAAATTTATGAAATAAACTAGCCCACGACTTTGTACGAGTGAAAATTATGTTATTATGCCAATTTGATTGATCTTTGCTTTGCCCCTAGGATATATAACGTGATAATATATAGCCTTTTGAAGACCCTACCTAAGTTAATATTTGTTCAAAATTTGAATCAAATCTATTGAGTAGTTTTAAGAGATCCTTCCGGACAAAGCATAGCAAACAGACAAACAGACAAATAGAAAAAAAAATTCTAACTATATTTTCGGCTTCGATATCTTATGTTGAACACCCAGCGAGTATATTTTTTAAATATTGCCAATGTACAGTTTACACTTTCCTATCGTTTTATTATATGTATAGATATGGTTACAATGCTATGTTTAAGTATTACATATATTTCTACTGGTAGATAACAACTCGTGTTTCCATTAAAAAGAAAAGATATATAGTTTTATTCTTTGTTCAACTTTGTTGAAAGTTACCAGTCACCGCTTTCGCCTATGCCGTGAGGTGCAACCGTTCAGGTTTATAAATAAAAAATACAAAGCGAGTGGTGGTTATCAAATAATGTTAATACATAAAGTGAAAATATGAATTACTTAGCGATGAAGTATAAATACAAAGTCGATAAAATACAAATAAGGTCAACTAATACAATAATCGTTTTATTATATTTGTTGTGTTAACATCTCTGTCATGTGACACATCTCTGTAAAAGGGCTTGAAGTTTGATTGACTTTAAGCTTTAGACAGCTTAAAATCAGTCAAACTTCAAGCCCTTTTCGTTCCTTGAAACTTGTTGTTTAAAGCCATAAAATAAAGCTAACAACGATGCAAACATAATTTGATGAATTTATTCACTTCTAGCGGACGTTAAGGGGTTAAACCCCGTAACTCCCGTTCCCGTGGAAATACGGGAATAAAATATAGCCTATGTTCCACGGGAAGAGCCAGCTTCCTAACAGTGAAAGAATTTTTCAAATCGGCAATGAGTAGTTTCGGAGTCTATTCGATGCAAACAAACAAACAATTAAATAATCAAATCTTTCCTCTTTATAACATTAGTATAGATATTACGTACGTGAAATTATCAACTGTAGTATCTCTCATCAACCCGATAGGTACCGAATAATTTTGGAATCAGATATCAGAGAGCAGATTTCCCTTTGATCAGTTATACGTGATAAATACCGAAGCTACATGATTTACTGTGATATGTGTAATTTTAGGCCTTGAGACTCAAACTGGATGTCAGCGGTAAGCGGGACGACTTTGATAGCGACGCCAGAGTACAAGAGCTTAGGCAACATCGAACAAACGATAACAACAAAGGCACCGAGTGCAGTTTGCTTGTGTGCCAGCGCAGTGCCAATGTACTTCCTAGAAGCACAAATTAGATAGAGCAGATGGAAATCTATATACTAAATTCACTGAGGCACATAGACATTTGTAAGAGATGGAAAGTGTGACTATGATATTGAACGAAGAGTTTTGGCAGGTAATCAAGTGAATGGAGCCATTCACGCCTTTATGAGCAGTCAGGATGCGTCTAAAAAGGCAAGGATGGCTGTACATAGAGGAGTGCTTGTGCCTACACTTATGTATGGAAGTGAAAGCTGGGTGTTGCAGGAGACGCATGAAAGTTAAATTAATGCAGTGGAAATGAGAAGTTTGCGAAGCATAGCTGGAGTGACATTGATGGATAAACAAAGAAATTGTGTGATTAGGGAACATTGCGGCTTGACAGAAGATGTAGTGACTAAGATAGAAAAAGGGATGCTCAGATGGTTCGGACATGTGGAGAGAATGAATGAAAACAGACTGACAAAAGAGATTTATAAGGCGAGAGTGAATGGACAATCTGGTAGGGGCCGACCGCGTCGCACTTATGTCGACCAAATTGGACACCTTTTGGAAAAAGGCCAGGTCAGGAGTACCCTTAATCGGAGAGCATGTATGAAAACACTTATGGAAGTAGAAGAAGCGAAAGTGATATGTCAGGATCGTGGCAAGTGGAAAACCATAGTCTCTGCCTACCCCGTTGGGAAACAGGCGTGATGTTATGTATGTATGTATAGACGCCGCTCACAAAGTTCACAGACGAGGTCAAGAGATTTCCATAATAGTTTTCGATACTGATTTGTGCGCGAGTGTGTGTAGCAGAGGGCAGGTGTGGAAAAAAGATGACAAAGTAATGAAATTGCCTTCTGTACCGGCGCGCCGGTTACACTCATCTTGACCAGAACCGCCGCGGCGTTTTAGAGGACGTCTGCTGACACGCGACCCTCGCCCCGCGACACTTCGACGTCACTGCGTATCAATTATGTTATGATATATGTTTATGATATATATTTTTAGTTTTAAGTTAATAACAACTGTAACTGTCTATTGTTGTCTGTTAAAAAAATGATTATATAAAAAGACTTTGGACACAAGTAGCTAAATAAACATTTTGGTTACGTAGTGACAAATTGTTACATAACCATAACTCGTAGGAGGTGAGGTCATAACGTTGCTTCAATCTAATGAAGAATATCATTAAAATATACATTTTAGAGAGCTATTTTATTATAATTTGGCCAGATTTCGTCGCTTTGGTTATGAATTATTTCAAACATAGGTAATTTAAGTAAACTACAATCATGTTTAAAATTGTTAATAAAATTAAAAACACAAATGCCGTCACAGAATAATAAGGCATCTTTGTTACCGATAGTCAACGTTCCCACACAAATGGGTATAGGTATATTAGAGCACAATTTGCTCACACGAAGCCAGGTTTCCACCGCGAACTGAGCGACACTCGCGACATTAAACTGTGTACTTGCTTTCTCGCCATCGCACTCAGTTTACTGGCGCAAGTTCAGTGTGTTAGGCCCCTGTTTCAAAAAGTGATGAAAAAGAGGTAAAAATAAAATAATTAAATATGATGTCAATTAGTAAATTAAATTATAAAAATCGAACGCATGATATTCTACACAAATGTATTTTGTTCTGAATAAATGACTTATGACTTTTATGAGCTTATGACTTATACGAGAGCCAAAACTATATTTTCAATCTATATACGCGACACTCGTCCTTTAGATAAAGAAATGTAGTTTTTCAAAGAATCGTAGTCATCGAATTGCATGATCTTTTACATATTATGTAGAATCAATATACAATTCTTAATTAAACCATATTTTGACACACATTTTGTATTTTTGGCCATCGTTTCTGTTTACTAATGCCAACAAAAAAATATTTTATTTGCACCTCTTTTTAGTCAGTTTTTGAAACAGGGCCTTTATAGGCCCGCTGAGCTCGCGGTGGCAACCAGTCTTTACACGAGAGAAAGGTTTGGGCTCATGTCTCTGCTTGTATGCTAATGTGGTTTTTGCTAGAAGGGTGTTTATAGCTCATAAATTAATTGTTGTGATGACATCTAACGTAATTAACAGTAATGCACGTTTGTTCCTTATCATTATTTTGAGCATGGTTTAATTAACTAATTAAAGATAATTTATTTTTGCGTATTTGAAATGCCATTATAATAATATATGTATATATTGAGTAACACCACTTGTAATGTGTACAAGTGGCGTTATTCAATATGTGCAGCAGGTTCCACCAAGTGCCATCAAACAACAGCATAAATAGCCATTATATATAGTTTTTTTCTATTAAATCCTTCATACCCCGTGTGGCGACGAGAATGAGTACAAAATGTCGCCACCGCAATTCATCCCGACGTAATAGCAATAACGTAGTAATAATAATAATAATAAATAAATAAATATTCACGGACATTTCACACAACGCTATCTGATCCCAAAGTAAGCTAGGAAAAACCTGCTTGTGTTATGGGTATCAGACCACGGATATTAATACTTATATACTTTTAAATACATACATATTATACATAGAAACACCCAGACTCTTGAAACAAACATTTATGGGTCACACAAATATTTGTCTTCGGTGGGAATCGAACCCACGACCTCCAGCGCCGCAGGCCGTATTACTACCGACTGCGCCACAGAGGCAGTCGAAGTAATGCAAAGCACGTTCGTTGCTTAGCATTATTTTTAGCATGGCTTAGTTAACTCATTAGTTCTTATTTTTGCGTGCCTGCCATTATTATCGTATCGTATATATAGTTTTAAAATAGTTTATAAAAAAAATATTTTCTACTAAATCTTAAAGACCCTGTGTGGCGACGGGAAAGAACACAAAAATCGCCACCCCGATTCATTCCGATGGTGTCTTGAGAGTCGAATAAGGGAACACTTTCAACGATCCATTGCGTAGAGAAGGTAAACTCGAAATGAAACTTTGTTGTCAGTAAAATGACAATCCCATCCAAGGACTGGCCATAGTGAAAGTTGCTTACTTACAGTGATCGTTTACAGAACACTGAGACCACAGGGCCACGAGCGCTTCGTTACATACATTAATATATATCAACAAAATGCCATATTTTACGATTAAACTTCAGGTTCACATATTTTTACACTTTAATATACTCCCATATACTTACTAACAAAATGGTTAACACGGTAAACACGGTCACCCGGTCCCAGGTCCTGTGATAGATCGTGTTTACCGCGGTTTGAACTTTGATAGGACCCTGAAACATACAATAAATCACCGTGTTTATACTAAGAGTTTTTATTTTATACAGCTATTAAACAGTGACAACCTTTTACAAGGTCTATTTTATATTATACTAGCGAACGTCACGCGGTTTCACCCGCGTAGTTCCCGTTCCCGTGGGAATACGGGAATAAAAGATAACCTATGTTCACCGCAAAGAGGGTAGCTTTCCAACAGTGAAAGAATTTTTCAAATCGTTATTGTAGTTCCGGAGCCTATTCGTTACAAACAAACAAACAAAGCAAAAACAAAAAAAAACAAATCTTTCTTCTTTATAATATTAGTATAGATATGAAAAAGTCAAGAGGATCTGGAGAATCGGAAGGTGGTTTAGTTAGTACGAATATGTAAGGAGACTAGAAGAAATCATTCATGAGATCGTAAAAGCTCATCATGACTAAACCATCAACTGAGTAATTTTTTATTGATACATTTCCCATACTCCAGGTTCATGCTAGAATCTAAAACGTCCAAATTTCAACTGCAAATGGCGAATTCCAAGATACCTAAGTATAAAATTTTGATTAAGATCAGCTAACTCAAAAAATGGCAAACAAAATGAAACGGTTGGATCTGGTTGTGGAACTCCATTACAGTGATTCTTGCCTTCACCTTTTATCAACGATAAGAATAGCACCTAGACCTGAACGAGCTCTATAAATTTCAATATACTCGTAGTTATGACATAATTTAATAAAAGCTGAAAGAAAACACGTGTTGGAGTTCATTGGGGCCACCAACTTGAGGACCACTGTCAGAAGTCATACAGACTGTGCAGTGGCCCCCAATCATTAGATGTCACCATGACTTTCCATAAGGCGGGCGGCGTCAATTTGGAGAGCTTAGTATGAAAAAAGAAGCTCTCAAAATTTATTCTTACAACACACAAAATCCATGTTACTAAATTGAAAACAAACCTTTTTTGTTTTAAAGTGGGAACATTAAAGAAAACTTGAATTCTTATACCGTTACCGAGGTTCTGAAGCTACTGAGCTGTTATTATCTCTTGTGTTTCCAAAACATAATGGGCGCTTCGAAGACGGCTTTACATGTTGTTATAACTAAAATAAACTTAAAATATAAATTTCAACGTTAACCATTTTGTTTGTACGAGTATTTTAATTAAGACATTGTGGTATTGCGTCACATTAGCTGCTTGTTAAACTCACAAAATATGAAATGGTTTGGTTTATTTTCATACATGAAATTCAAGAAGCAGATATATCTAAATTATGCGGATATTTTGTTTCGGAAAATTATATAGGGAAATGGAAATATGTTCTTTATTTCTGGATATTAGGTACGTGATTTTGGATGAAGTGTACCCGTATTGTGAGGCGGCATGTCTCCTAGCCGGGAACCCTCCATGGGACCTGGAAGCGAGAGCACTTGCGTTACTATTAGAATGGTGCAAGGAGGCGCTGGAGCGGGGCCTCAGGTCTGTGTCTCGAGAAATCGAGGCTCGGCGGTCCCAGCTCCACCAGGAAACCGTGGAGACATGGAAGGTACGACTTGAGCAACCAAAGAGGGGATTCGCCACAATCGCGGCCGTCAGACCGGTCATGGACGAGTGGCTGGTGAGGAGACACGGTGCTCTCTCCAACAGGTTGTCACAGATACTTACCGGGCACGGGAGCTGCGGTAAGAATCTGTGGCGAATACACAGGGAATCCACGGCCGAGTGCCAGCACTGTGGGAAGCACAGCTAGGACACGGTGCTCTACACATTGGTGGAGTGCAAGGCGTGGGCGCAACAGCGCCAGGTCCTCGTGGCAGGTCTGGACGTGGACACTCTCTCGCTGGAGACCATGGTGCGAGCCATAATCTTACTCTTTTTGCGAGCAGGTCATGCTTGTGTGCAAACTGTAATCTTGATAACTTCTTGGTTCATTGTTCTGCGCTCGACTTTCCTGTAGATATTTTCGTGCTCACGGAGTGTTGGACAGATGAGGAGCATCCACCGCCCACCATGAGCGGATACGACAAGTTCTGGTCAAAGAATGTTATCAACCAAAACGATGGTGTGGTAGTGTATGCGCGGGACGGGTTGGGTGCCTAAGCTAGTGAGCCCACTTGTGAGGACGGAAACTGCCTGATCATAACTGTCCCACCCGACTATACCTTTATATGTTCATACCGTCCACCCTGTTTTGATAACCCCTCCAAATACATTAAATCTCTTGATCTAATACTAAGCAACATTCACACAAAAAATTATATACTTACTGGAGATATAAATATAAATACTCTAGAGCTTAATATAGGTCCTACACTTGATTACCTAAACCTAATGGCAATGTATGGACTAAAAGTAGGAGTTACCAAACCCACTAGATTAAAAAGCTGCCTAGACCATTTCATGGTAAACTCTTGTAACACTTGGAAAACGGCCGTTTTCGAGCAACCGTTCACGGATCACTCGCCTATTTTGCTCTACATTCAAAATGCTCTAAGACATATAAAGCCTTTAGTCCACACGAAAACAGTAACTAACAAAGAGGCAATCAAAGGTTATCTCTCATTGGAATCGTGGTCGGAGATCTATACAGCAAATGATGCCAATATAGCTGCAGAGACACTAGTGAATAAGCTTACATAACTATACGTATATAATTATAACTATAACTATAAGAATAACATATACAAACAGTTTCATTCCAATAAATTGTTTCTGGGTAAACATGTTTAACAGCGAAATTTTGTCGGGACAAATACATTTGTAATGATATACGAATGTGAATTTTGTATTTTACCCGTTTCTAATGTAAATTTACCTTTCCTTAGTTAGTTCGAGGCGGGTGTGTGGACGCCAAAGTGAAACGGTCGGGCGCTCCTGTTCACCTTTTATGTGTCGGCTTGTTATTAAGTTTTAATTAACGTATCGAGGTTTTGTGAGGTTGCTGAAAAGATTTAATTTCCGTAAATATAAAGAGCGATCATTGTGTGGAACCATTTATAAAGATCAATAAATATAAATGCTTGTAGACTATGTACTTATATTATTAACTTCTTTTGTTTTCAATGTCAAATTCTATTTATTTGTGGTAGTGTTGGTCTTATATGTCTTTACAATATTATAACAAGAAAGCTGTGAGATCGTTCTCACCAGACTGTCCCTCTCTAACAAGTTTATTGTGAAAGTGAAAGTCAATCCGATTGACGTTGTCATTTTTGTTTTATTTCAAACTTTGGACAGATGATCCACGTGACTTAGGACGTAGTTTTATGCAACAGAGTCACAGACTACAGACAAAGTCTCGCCATAAGCCCCTCTGCACTAAATTTTATAGAGAGGGGGTACAAAGGAAAGATTCGATTGTTTGCTTATATGTTTAAACCAATTTGAAAAAATATTTTACCATTGGGAAGCCACGTTATTCCCGGGTGACACAGGCTATATTTATTTTGGGATTTACGCAGATGAAACCGCGTGACGTCCGCTAGTAACTTATGAAATTGTGTTCTTACTTTCATTCTCTTCTAAACATATTGCCTTGAGATGTATTAAAATATCTTCAGTTTATTTTAACGATTATCTTGTAACAGAAAGCAGGGTCCAAAATCTTATTATATGTACATGAAGCACGAAAATGAGCGTAAGTGAAAAGGTTTGCTGCAAATGGTCATCAGTCTTACAATTGACCGCAGTTCAATATTCTTTATAACTCAGCAATTTATTTATAGCACACAAAGCAAACAAACTTATCATTTAAAAATATCACTAAAATGCAAGTACTGTTCTCGTTCATACAAAATGTCGCATCGCGAGTACAACTTTTATTTTTATACGCCTGTGTATGTAGCAAATTCAATTTACATAGAGAAGAGTCACAGAGCTGGTTATCAAGGGTACGTTATCAAAAATAGAACTGTAGTTAACTAGAGGATGCAGGAGCAGTAAAGCCAGTAAAAAAAATATTATGTGGGAATACCTGTAAAATGTTTTCCACGAAAAGAAGGTAGCTTAAAATGTTAGTCCCCGGGCCTTTATAAGCATGTCAATTCATTACTTCTACTTAATGTCACTGTCAAAAAACAGTCATATTATCGAAATGTACAATAATAGTGGACGAGGGATATGATAATATGATAAAAATCTAGATTATAAGCCGGTGCACCACTTGCAAGCAGTGATCCATCCGCATGCATGCGAATCCATTTACTAAAGAGTTTTTTCACGGTTTTAATGTTTGCACTGAGTGGTTTCCAAAAATAAAACTTTATTCTATCCAAAAACTAAAATACTGTTTGCACATAAGTAACCATCACAGCCTAAGCAGCATAAGTCTAAACAATTAAGAAATAGAAAACGAGAGTAAAATAAAAAGAAGTTCACTAGTTAAACATCGTAAGCCAGTAAAAATATACTGAAATTCAGTATCCATGCATGTAAGCTGCAAAAAGTAAATTTTCCAAAATGACATCCTTTAAAATAGTAGGGAAGCTAGCAGTTTTCAAGGGAACTCATTACCGAACTCCTTGAGGTACTATTTTGGCTGAATAGCTTGGCGGCGCGGCGTAGCGAGATAGCGCTTATAAGCGGTATCGCGACAAACTAAGTGTGTACTTAGATTCCGTGCTTGCCTCCCCTTAGGACGCACGTCACATTGTCTTGTGCTTCAAGAGAATAGTATTCGTCGGCAATCTATAAGCTAGGCGTTTGTTAGCTATGATGTATTGACATTTGTATTGAAATGTACTCGAGAATTTCTTTGTAAAGTAAGTGTTCCAATCATATTCATCTGGGAACTAGTTGAGTGGACATCACATATATTATTTCATTTATTTATTTGCTTACGAATTTATTCAGAATGCTTAAATTGTATGTGGTGACATTAAAAAATAAGGGCAAAAGAATCAGAGAAAAGAAAATGTTACAAAAATTAATCAGAAATAAAACCGACTTCAAACAAATCCTAAAAAATTAAATATACTTAGCACAAAGTAATATGTAGGTATTTCGATATATCAGATTTTTTATTCAATATCATATTGAATATGGCGCCAAGTAAACCCATAGTTTTAGGTAGGTATAATTCATGACGGAAATATCGCTTAACATATATAAAAAAAAACATACAGAGGAATTGAGAACCTCCTCCTTTTTTTTAAGTCGGTTAAAAACCTCTGATACCTCAACTGCATTTACAAATGAAAAGAGTTTTATCATTATACTGTCATTAAAATAAAGATACGGATATATAAGATAAATTAAAACGTTACTGTTCTTTATCAAATTTATGAAATAAACTAGCCCACGACTTTGTACGAGTGAAAATTATGTTATTATGCCAATTTGATTGATCTTTGCTTTGCCCCTAGGATATATAACGTGATAATATATAGCCTTTTGAAGACCCTACCTAAGTTAATATTTGTTCAAAATTTGAATCAAATCTATTGAGTAGTTTTAAGAGATCCTTCCGGACAAAGCATAGCAAACAGACAAACAGACAAATAGAAAAAAAAATTCTAACTATATTTTCGGCTTCGATATCTTATGTTGAACACCCAGCGAGTATATTTTTTAAATATTGCCAATGTACAGTTTACACTTTCCTATCGTTTTATTATATGTATAGATATGGTTACAATGCTATGTTTAAGTATTACATATATTTCTACTGGTAGATAACAACTCGTGTTTCCATTAAAAAGAAAAGATATATAGTTTTATTCTTTGTTCAACTTTGTTGAAAGTTACCAGTCACCGCTTTCGCCTATGCCGTGAGGTGCAACCGTTCAGGTTTATAAATAAAAAATACAAAGCGAGTGGTGGTTATCAAATAATGTTAATACATAAAGTGAAAATATGAATTACTTAGCGATGAAGTATAAATACAAAGTCGATAAAATACAAATAAGGTCAACTAATACAATAATCGTTTTATTATATTTGTTGTGTTAACATCTCTGTCATGTGACACATCTCTGTAAAAGGGCTTGAAGTTTGATTGACTTTAAGCTTTAGACAGCTTAAAATCAGTCAAACTTCAAGCCCTTTTCGTTCCTTGAAACTTGTTGTTTAAAGCCATAAAATAAAGCTAACAACGATGCAAACATAATTTGATGAATTTATTCACTTCTAGCGGACGTTAAGGGGTTAAACCCCGTAACTCCCGTTCCCGTGGAAATACGGGAATAAAATATAGCCTATGTTCCACGGGAAGAGCCAGCTTCCTAACAGTGAAAGAATTTTTCAAATCGGCAATGAGTAGTTTCGGAGTCTATTCGATGCAAACAAACAAACAATTAAATAATCAAATCTTTCCTCTTTATAACATTAGTATAGATATTACGTACGTGAAATTATCAACTGTAGTATCTCTCATCAACCCGATAGGTACCGAATAATTTTGGAATCAGATATCAGAGAGCAGATTTCCCTTTGATCAGTTATACGTGATAAATACCGAAGCTACATGATTTACTGTGATATGTGTAATTTTAGGCCTTGAGACTCAAACTGGATGTCAGCGGTAAGCGGGACGACTTTGATAGCGACGCCAGAGTACAAGAGCTTAGGCAACATCGAACAAACGATAACAACAAAGGCACCGAGTGCAGTTTGCTTGTGTGCCAGCGCAGTGCCAATGTACTTCCTAGAAGCACAAATTAGATAGAGCAGATGGAAATCTATATACTAAATTCACTGAGGCACATAGACATTTGTAAGAGATGGAAAGTGTGACTATGATATTGAACGAAGAGTTTTGGCAGGTAATCAAGTGAATGGAGCCATTCACGCCTTTATGAGCAGTCAGGATGCGTCTAAAAAGGCAAGGATGGCTGTACATAGAGGAGTGCTTGTGCCTACACTTATGTATGGAAGTGAAAGCTGGGTGTTGCAGGAGACGCATGAAAGTTAAATTAATGCAGTGGAAATGAGAAGTTTGCGAAGCATAGCTGGAGTGACATTGATGGATAAACAAAGAAATTGTGTGATTAGGGAACATTGCGGCTTGACAGAAGATGTAGTGACTAAGATAGAAAAAGGGATGCTCAGATGGTTCGGACATGTGGAGAGAATGAATGAAAACAGACTGACAAAAGAGATTTATAAGGCGAGAGTGAATGGACAATCTGGTAGGGGCCGACCGCGTCGCACTTATGTCGACCAAATTGGACACCTTTTGGAAAAAGGCCAGGTCAGGAGTACCCTTAATCGGAGAGCATGTATGAAAACACTTATGGAAGTAGAAGAAGCGAAAGTGATATGTCAGGATCGTGGCAAGTGGAAAACCATAGTCTCTGCCTACCCCGTTGGGAAACAGGCGTGATGTTATGTATGTATGTATAGACGCCGCTCACAAAGTTCACAGACGAGGTCAAGAGATTTCCATAATAGTTTTCGATACTGATTTGTGCGCGAGTGTGTGTAGCAGAGGGCAGGTGTGGAAAAAAGATGACAAAGTAATGAAATTGCCTTCTGTACCGGCGCGCCGGTTACACTCATCTTGACCAGAACCGCCGCGGCGTTTTAGAGGACGTCTGCTGACACGCGACCCTCGCCCCGCGACACTTCGACGTCACTGCGTATCAATTATGTTATGATATATGTTTATGATATATATTTTTAGTTTTAAGTTAATAACAACTGTAACTGTCTATTGTTGTCTGTTAAAAAAATGATTATATAAAAAGACTTTGGACACAAGTAGCTAAATAAACATTTTGGTTACGTAGTGACAAATTGTTACATAACCATAACTCGTAGGAGGTGAGGTCATAACGTTGCTTCAATCTAATGAAGAATATCATTAAAATATACATTTTAGAGAGCTATTTTATTATAATTTGGCCAGATTTCGTCGCTTTGGTTATGAATTATTTCAAACATAGGTAATTTAAGTAAACTACAATCATGTTTAAAATTGTTAATAAAATTAAAAACACAAATGCCGTCACAGAATAATAAGGCATCTTTGTTACCGATAGTCAACGTTCCCACACAAATGGGTATAGGTATATTAGAGCACAATTTGCTCACACGAAGCCAGGTTTCCACCGCGAACTGAGCGACACTCGCGACATTAAACTGTGTACTTGCTTTCTCGCCATCGCACTCAGTTTACTGGCGCAAGTTCAGTGTGTTAGGCCCCTGTTTCAAAAAGTGATGAAAAAGAGGTAAAAATAAAATAATTAAATATGATGTCAATTAGTAAATTAAATTATAAAAATCGAACGCATGATATTCTACACAAATGTATTTTGTTCTGAATAAATGACTTATGACTTTTATGAGCTTATGACTTATACGAGAGCCAAAACTATATTTTCAATCTATATACGCGACACTCGTCCTTTAGATAAAGAAATGTAGTTTTTCAAAGAATCGTAGTCATCGAATTGCATGATCTTTTACATATTATGTAGAATCAATATACAATTCTTAATTAAACCATATTTTGACACACATTTTGTATTTTTGGCCATCGTTTCTGTTTACTAATGCCAACAAAAAAATATTTTATTTGCACCTCTTTTTAGTCAGTTTTTGAAACAGGGCCTTTATAGGCCCGCTGAGCTCGCGGTGGCAACCAGTCTTTACACGAGAGAAAGGTTTGGGCTCATGTCTCTGCTTGTATGCTAATGTGGTTTTTGCTAGAAGGGTGTTTATAGCTCATAAATTAATTGTTGTGATGACATCTAACGTAATTAACAGTAATGCACGTTTGTTCCTTATCATTATTTTGAGCATGGTTTAATTAACTAATTAAAGATAATTTATTTTTGCGTATTTGAAATGCCATTATAATAATATATGTATATATTGAGTAACACCACTTGTAATGTGTACAAGTGGCGTTATTCAATATGTGCAGCAGGTTCCACCAAGTGCCATCAAACAACAGCATAAATAGCCATTATATATAGTTTTTTTCTATTAAATCCTTCATACCCCGTGTGGCGACGAGAATGAGTACAAAATGTCGCCACCGCAATTCATCCCGACGTAATAGCAATAACGTAGTAATAATAATAATAATAAATAAATAAATATTCACGGACATTTCACACAACGCTATCTGATCCCAAAGTAAGCTAGGAAAAACCTGCTTGTGTTATGGGTATCAGACCACGGATATTAATACTTATATACTTTTAAATACATACATATTATACATAGAAACACCCAGACTCTTGAAACAAACATTTATGGGTCACACAAATATTTGTCTTCGGTGGGAATCGAACCCACGACCTCCAGCGCCGCAGGCCGTATTACTACCGACTGCGCCACAGAGGCAGTCGAAGTAATGCAAAGCACGTTCGTTGCTTAGCATTATTTTTAGCATGGCTTAGTTAACTCATTAGTTCTTATTTTTGCGTGCCTGCCATTATTATCGTATCGTATATATAGTTTTAAAATAGTTTATAAAAAAAATATTTTCTACTAAATCTTAAAGACCCTGTGTGGCGACGGGAAAGAACACAAAAATCGCCACCCCGATTCATTCCGATGGTGTCTTGAGAGTCGAATAAGGGAACACTTTCAACGATCCATTGCGTAGAGAAGGTAAACTCGAAATGAAACTTTGTTGTCAGTAAAATGACAATCCCATCCAAGGACTGGCCATAGTGAAAGTTGCTTACTTACAGTGATCGTTTACAGAACACTGAGACCACAGGGCCACGAGCGCTTCGTTACATACATTAATATATATCAACAAAATGCCATATTTTACGATTAAACTTCAGGTTCACATATTTTTACACTTTAATATACTCCCATATACTTACTAACAAAATGGTTAACACGGTAAACACGGTCACCCGGTCCCAGGTCCTGTGATAGATCGTGTTTACCGCGGTTTGAACTTTGATAGGACCCTGAAACATACAATAAATCACCGTGTTTATACTAAGAGTTTTTATTTTATACAGCTATTAAACAGTGACAACCTTTTACAAGGTCTATTTTATATTATACTAGCGAACGTCACGCGGTTTCACCCGCGTAGTTCCCGTTCCCGTGGGAATACGGGAATAAAAGATAACCTATGTTCACCGCAAAGAGGGTAGCTTTCCAACAGTGAAAGAATTTTTCAAATCGTTATTGTAGTTCCGGAGCCTATTCGTTACAAACAAACAAACAAAGCAAAAACAAAAAAAAACAAATCTTTCTTCTTTATAATATTAGTATAGATATGAAAAAGTCAAGAGGATCTGGAGAATCGGAAGGTGGTTTAGTTAGTACGAATATGTAAGGAGACTAGAAGAAATCATTCATGAGATCGTAAAAGCTCATCATGACTAAACCATCAACTGAGTAATTTTTTATTGATACATTTCCCATACTCCAGGTTCATGCTAGAATCTAAAACGTCCAAATTTCAACTGCAAATGGCGAATTCCAAGATACCTAAGTATAAAATTTTGATTAAGATCAGCTAACTCAAAAAATGGCAAACAAAATGAAACGGTTGGATCTGGTTGTGGAACTCCATTACAGTGATTCTTGCCTTCACCTTTTATCAACGATAAGAATAGCACCTAGACCTGAACGAGCTCTATAAATTTCAATATACTCGTAGTTATGACATAATTTAATAAAAGCTGAAAGAAAACACGTGTTGGAGTTCATTGGGGCCACCAACTTGAGGACCACTGTCAGAAGTCATACAGACTGTGCAGTGGCCCCCAATCATTAGATGTCACCATGACTTTCCATAAGGCGGGCGGCGTCAATTTGGAGAGCTTAGTATGAAAAAAGAAGCTCTCAAAATTTATTCTTACAACACACAAAATCCATGTTACTAAATTGAAAACAAACCTTTTTTGTTTTAAAGTGGGAACATTAAAGAAAACTTGAATTCTTATACCGTTACCGAGGTTCTGAAGCTACTGAGCTGTTATTATCTCTTGTGTTTCCAAAACATAATGGGCGCTTCGAAGACGGCTTTACATGTTGTTATAACTAAAATAAACTTAAAATATAAATTTCAACGTTAACCATTTTGTTTGTACGAGTATTTTAATTAAGACATTGTGGTATTGCGTCACATTAGCTGCTTGTTAAACTCACAAAATATGAAATGGTTTGGTTTATTTTCATACATGAAATTCAAGAAGCAGATATATCTAAATTATGCGGATATTTTGTTTCGGAAAATTATATAGGGAAATGGAAATATGTTCTTTATTTCTGGATATTAGGTACGTGATTTTGGATGAAGTGTACCCGTATTGTGAGGCGGCATGTCTCCTAGCCGGGAACCCTCCATGGGACCTGGAAGCGAGAGCACTTGCGTTACTATTAGAATGGTGCAAGGAGGCGCTGGAGCGGGGCCTCAGGTCTGTGTCTCGAGAAATCGAGGCTCGGCGGTCCCAGCTCCACCAGGAAACCGTGGAGACATGGAAGGTACGACTTGAGCAACCAAAGAGTGCTCTCTCCAACAGGTTGTCACAGATACTTACCGGGCACGGGAGCTGCGGTAAGAATCTGTGGCGAATACACAGGGAATCCACGGCCGAGTGCCAGCACTGTGGGAAGCACAGCTAGGACACGGTGCTCTACACATTGGTGGAGTGCAAGGCGTGGGCGCAACAGCGCCAGGTCCTCGTGGCAGGTCTGGACGTGGACACTCTCTCGCTGGAGACCATGGTGCGAGCCATAATCTTACTCTTTTTGCGAGCAGGTCATGCTTGTGTGCAAACTGTAATCTTGATAACTTCTTGGTTCATTGTTCTGCGCTCGACTTTCCTGTAGATATTTTCGTGCTCACGGAGTGTTGGACAGATGAGGAGCATCCACCGCCCACCATGAGCGGATACGACAAGTTCTGGTCAAAGAATGTTATCAACCAAAACGATGGTGTGGTAGTGTATGCGCGGGACGGGTTGGGTGCCTAAGCTAGTGAGCCCACTTGTGAGGACGGAAACTGCCTGATCATAACTGTCCCACCCGACTATACCTTTATATGTTCATACCGTCCACCCTGTTTTGATAACCCCTCCAAATACATTAAATCTCTTGATCTAATACTAAGCAACATTCACACAAAAAATTATATACTTACTGGAGATATAAATATAAATACTCTAGAGCTTAATATAGGTCCTACACTTGATTACCTAAACCTAATGGCAATGTATGGACTAAAAGTAGGAGTTACCAAACCCACTAGATTAAAAAGCTGCCTAGACCATTTCATGGTAAACTCTTGTAACACTTGGAAAACGGCCGTTTTCGAGCAACCGTTCACGGATCACTCGCCTATTTTGCTCTACATTCAAAATGCTCTAAGACATATAAAGCCTTTAGTCCACACGAAAACAGTAACTAACAAAGAGGCAATCAAAGGTTATCTCTCATTGGAATCGTGGTCGGAGATCTATACAGCAAATGATGCCAATATAGCTGCAGAGACACTAGTGAATAAGCTTACATAACTATACGTATATAATTATAACTATAACTATAAGAATAACATATACAAACAGTTTCATTCCAATAAATTGTTTCTGGGTAAACATGTTTAACAGCGAAATTTTGTCGGGACAAATACATTTGTAATGATATACGAATGTGAATTTTGTATTTTACCCGTTTCTAATGTAAATTTACCTTTCCTTAGTTAGTTCGAGGCGGGTGTGTGGACGCCAAAGTGAAACGGTCGGGCGCTCCTGTTCACCTTTTATGTGTCGGCTTGTTATTAAGTTTTAATTAACGTATCGAGGTTTTGTGAGGTTGCTGAAAAGATTTAATTTCCGTAAATATAAAGAGCGATCATTGTGTGGAACCATTTATAAAGATCAATAAATATAAATGCTTGTAGACTATGTACTTATATTATTAACTTCTTTTGTTTTCAATGTCAAATTCTATTTATTTGTGGTAGTGTTGGTCTTATATGTCTTTACAATATTATAACAAGAAAGCTGTGAGATCGTTCTCACCAGACTGTCCCTCTCTAACAAGTTTATTGTGAAAGTGAAAGTCAATCCGATTGACGTTGTCATTTTTGTTTTATTTCAAACTTTGGACAGATGATCCACGTGACTTAGGACGTAGTTTTATGCAACAGAGTCACAGACTACAGACAAAGTCTCGCCATAAGCCCCTCTGCACTAAATTTTATAGAGAGGGGGTACAAAGGAAAGATTCGATTGTTTGCTTATATGTTTAAACCAATTTGAAAAAATATTTTACCATTGGGAAGCCACGTTATTCCCGGGTGACACAGGCTATATTTATTTTGGGATTTACGCAGATGAAACCGCGTGACGTCCGCTAGTAACTTATGAAATTGTGTTCTTACTTTCATTCTCTTCTAAACATATTGCCTTGAGATGTATTAAAATATCTTCAGTTTATTTTAACGATTATCTTGTAACAGAAAGCAGGGTCCAAAATCTTATTATATGTACATGAAGCACGAAAATGAGCGTAAGTGAAAAGGTTTGCTGCAAATGGTCATCAGTCTTACAATTGACCGCAGTTCAATATTCTTTATAACTCAGCAATTTATTTATAGCACACAAAGCAAACAAACTTATCATTTAAAAATATCACTAAAATGCAAGTACTGTTCTCGTTCATACAAAATGTCGCATCGCGAGTACAACTTTTATTTTTATACGCCTGTGTATGTAGCAAATTCAATTTACAAAGAGAAGAGTCACAGAGCTGGTTATCAAGGGTACGTTATCAAAAATAGAACTGTAGTTAACTAGAGGATGCAGGAGCAGTAAAGCCAGTAAAAAAAATATTATGTGGGAATACCTGTAAAATGTTTTCCACGAAAAGAAGGTAGCTTAAAATGTTAGTCCCCGGGCCTTTATAAGCATGTCAATTCATTACTTCTACTTAATGTCACTGTCAAAAAACAGTCATATTATCGAAATGTACAATAATAGTGGACGAGGGATATGATAATATGATAAAAATCTAGATTATAAGCCGGTGCACCACTTGCAAGCAGTGATCCATCCGCATGCATGCGAATCCATTTACTAAAGAGTTTTTTCACGGTTTTAATGTTTGCACTGAGTGGTTTCCAAAAATAAAACTTTATTCTATCCAAAAACTAAAATACTGTTTGCACATAAGTAACCATCACAGCCTAAGCAGCATAAGTCTAAACAATTAAGAAATAGAAAACGAGAGTAAAATAAAAAGAAGTTCACTAGTTAAACATCGTAAGCCAGTAAAAATATACTGAAATTCAGTATCCATGCATGTAAGCTGCAAAAAGTAAATTTTCCAAAATGACATCCTTTAAAATAGTAGGGAAGCTAGCAGTTTTCAAGGGAACTCATTACCGAACTCCTTGAGGTACTATTTTGGCTGAATAGCTTGGCGGCGCGGCGTAGCGAGATAGCGCTTATAAGCGGTATCGCGACAAACTAAGTGTGTACTTAGATTCCGTGCTTGCCTCCCCTTAGGACGCACGTCACATTGTCTTGTGCTTCAAGAGAATAGTATTCGTCGGCAATCTATAAGCTAGGCGTTTGTTAGCTATGATGTATTGACATTTGTATTGAAATGTACTCGAGAATTTCTTTGTAAAGTAAGTGTTCCAATCATATTCATCTGGGAACTAGTTGAGTGGACATCACATATATTATTTCATTTATTTATTTGCTTACGAATTTATTCAGAATGCTTAAATTGTATGTGGTGACATTAAAAAATAAGGGCAAAAGAATCAGAGAAAAGAAAATGTTACAAAAATTAATCAGAAATAAAACCGACTTCAAACAAATCCTAAAAAATTAAATATACTTAGCACAAAGTAATATGTAGGTATTTCGATATATCAGATTTTTTATTCAATATCATATTGAATATGGCGCCAAGTAAACCCATAGTTTTAGGTAGGTATAATTCATGACGGAAATATCGCTTAACATATATAAAAAAAAACATACAGAGGAATTGAGAACCTCCTCCTTTTTTTTAAGTCGGTTAAAAACCTCTGATACCTCAACTGCATTTACAAATGAAAAGAGTTTTATCATTATACTGTCATTAAAATAAAGATACGGATATATAAGATAAATTAAAACGTTACTGTTCTTTATCAAATTTATGAAATAAACTAGCCCACGACTTTGTACGAGTGAAAATTATGTTATTATGCCAATTTGATTGATCTTTGCTTTGCCCCTAGGATATATAACGTGATAATATATAGCCTTTTGAAGACCCTACCTAAGTTAATATTTGTTCAAAATTTGAATCAAATCTATTGAGTAGTTTTAAGAGATCCTTCCGGACAAAGCATAGCAAACAGACAAACAGACAAATAGAAAAAAAAATTCTAACTATATTTTCGGCTTCGATATCTTATGTTGAACACCCAGCGAGTATATTTTTTAAATATTGCCAATGTACAGTTTACACTTTCCTATCGTTTTATTATATGTATAGATATGGTTACAATGCTATGTTTAAGTATTACATATATTTCTACTGGTAGATAACAACTCGTGTTTCCATTAAAAAGAAAAGATATATAGTTTTATTCTTTGTTCAACTTTGTTGAAAGTTACCAGTCACCGCTTTCGCCTATGCCGTGAGGTGCAACCGTTCAGGTTTATAAATAAAAAATACAAAGCGAGTGGTGGTTATCAAATAATGTTAATACATAAAGTGAAAATATGAATTACTTAGCGATGAAGTATAAATACAAAGTCGATAAAATACAAATAAGGTCAACTAATACAATAATCGTTTTATTATATTTGTTGTGTTAACATCTCTGTCATGTGACACATCTCTGTAAAAGGGCTTGAAGTTTGATTGACTTTAAGCTTTAGACAGCTTAAAATCAGTCAAACTTCAAGCCCTTTTCGTTCCTTGAAACTTGTTGTTTAAAGCCATAAAATAAAGCTAACAACGATGCAAACATAATTTGATGAATTTATTCACTTCTAGCGGACGTTAAGGGGTTAAACCCCGTAACTCCCGTTCCCGTGGAAATACGGGAATAAAATATAGCCTATGTTCCACGGGAAGAGCCAGCTTCCTAACAGTGAAAGAATTTTTCAAATCGGCAATGAGTAGTTTCGGAGTCTATTCGATGCAAACAAACAAACAATTAAATAATCAAATCTTTCCTCTTTATAACATTAGTATAGATATTACGTACGTGAAATTATCAACTGTAGTATCTCTCATCAACCCGATAGGTACCGAATAATTTTGGAATCAGATATCAGAGAGCAGATTTCCCTTTGATCAGTTATACGTGATAAATACCGAAGCTACATGATTTACTGTGATATGTGTAATTTTAGGCCTTGAGACTCAAACTGGATGTCAGCGGTAAGCGGGACGACTTTGATAGCGACGCCAGAGTACAAGAGCTTAGGCAACATCGAACAAACGATAACAACAAAGGCACCGAGTGCAGTTTGCTTGTGTGCCAGCGCAGTGCCAATGTACTTCCTAGAAGCACAAATTAGATAGAGCAGATGGAAATCTATATACTAAATTCACTGAGGCACATAGACATTTGTAAGAGATGGAAAGTGTGACTATGATATTGAACGAAGAGTTTTGGCAGGTAATCAAGTGAATGGAGCCATTCACGCCTTTATGAGCAGTCAGGATGCGTCTAAAAAGGCAAGGATGGCTGTACATAGAGGAGTGCTTGTGCCTACACTTATGTATGGAAGTGAAAGCTGGGTGTTGCAGGAGACGCATGAAAGTTAAATTAATGCAGTGGAAATGAGAAGTTTGCGAAGCATAGCTGGAGTGACATTGATGGATAAACAAAGAAATTGTGTGATTAGGGAACATTGCGGCTTGACAGAAGATGTAGTGACTAAGATAGAAAAAGGGATGCTCAGATGGTTCGGACATGTGGAGAGAATGAATGAAAACAGACTGACAAAAGAGATTTATAAGGCGAGAGTGAATGGACAATCTGGTAGGGGCCGACCGCGTCGCACTTATGTCGACCAAATTGGACACCTTTTGGAAAAAGGCCAGGTCAGGAGTACCCTTAATCGGAGAGCATGTATGAAAACACTTATGGAAGTAGAAGAAGCGAAAGTGATATGTCAGGATCGTGGCAAGTGGAAAACCATAGTCTCTGCCTACCCCGTTGGGAAACAGGCGTGATGTTATGTATGTATGTATAGACGCCGCTCACAAAGTTCACAGACGAGGTCAAGAGATTTCCATAATAGTTTTCGATACTGATTTGTGCGCGAGTGTGTGTAGCAGAGGGCAGGTGTGGAAAAAAGATGACAAAGTAATGAAATTGCCTTCTGTACCGGCGCGCCGGTTACACTCATCTTGACCAGAACCGCCGCGGCGTTTTAGAGGACGTCTGCTGACACGCGACCCTCGCCCCGCGACACTTCGACGTCACTGCGTATCAATTATGTTATGATATATGTTTATGATATATATTTTTAGTTTTAAGTTAATAACAACTGTAACTGTCTATTGTTGTCTGTTAAAAAAATGATTATATAAAAAGACTTTGGACACAAGTAGCTAAATAAACATTTTGGTTACGTAGTGACAAATTGTTACATAACCATAACTCGTAGGAGGTGAGGTCATAACGTTGCTTCAATCTAATGAAGAATATCATTAAAATATACATTTTAGAGAGCTATTTTATTATAATTTGGCCAGATTTCGTCGCTTTGGTTATGAATTATTTCAAACATAGGTAATTTAAGTAAACTACAATCATGTTTAAAATTGTTAATAAAATTAAAAACACAAATGCCGTCACAGAATAATAAGGCATCTTTGTTACCGATAGTCAACGTTCCCACACAAATGGGTATAGGTATATTAGAGCACAATTTGCTCACACGAAGCCAGGTTTCCACCGCGAACTGAGCGACACTCGCGACATTAAACTGTGTACTTGCTTTCTCGCCATCGCACTCAGTTTACTGGCGCAAGTTCAGTGTGTTAGGCCCCTGTTTCAAAAAGTGATGAAAAAGAGGTAAAAATAAAATAATTAAATATGATGTCAATTAGTAAATTAAATTATAAAAATCGAACGCATGATATTCTACACAAATGTATTTTGTTCTGAATAAATGACTTATGACTTTTATGAGCTTATGACTTATACGAGAGCCAAAACTATATTTTCAATCTATATACGCGACACTCGTCCTTTAGATAAAGAAATGTAGTTTTTCAAAGAATCGTAGTCATCGAATTGCATGATCTTTTACATATTATGTAGAATCAATATACAATTCTTAATTAAACCATATTTTGACACACATTTTGTATTTTTGGCCATCGTTTCTGTTTACTAATGCCAACAAAAAAATATTTTATTTGCACCTCTTTTTAGTCAGTTTTTGAAACAGGGCCTTTATAGGCCCGCTGAGCTCGCGGTGGCAACCAGTCTTTACACGAGAGAAAGGTTTGGGCTCATGTCTCTGCTTGTATGCTAATGTGGTTTTTGCTAGAAGGGTGTTTATAGCTCATAAATTAATTGTTGTGATGACATCTAACGTAATTAACAGTAATGCACGTTTGTTCCTTATCATTATTTTGAGCATGGTTTAATTAACTAATTAAAGATAATTTATTTTTGCGTATTTGAAATGCCATTATAATAATATATGTATATATTGAGTAACACCACTTGTAATGTGTACAAGTGGCGTTATTCAATATGTGCAGCAGGTTCCACCAAGTGCCATCAAACAACAGCATAAATAGCCATTATATATAGTTTTTTTCTATTAAATCCTTCATACCCCGTGTGGCGACGAGAATGAGTACAAAATGTCGCCACCGCAATTCATCCCGACGTAATAGCAATAACGTAGTAATAATAATAATAATAAATAAATAAATATTCACGGACATTTCACACAACGCTATCTGATCCCAAAGTAAGCTAGGAAAAACCTGCTTGTGTTATGGGTATCAGACCACGGATATTAATACTTATATACTTTTAAATACATACATATTATACATAGAAACACCCAGACTCTTGAAACAAACATTTATGGGTCACACAAATATTTGTCTTCGGTGGGAATCGAACCCACGACCTCCAGCGCCGCAGGCCGTATTACTACCGACTGCGCCACAGAGGCAGTCGAAGTAATGCAAAGCACGTTCGTTGCTTAGCATTATTTTTAGCATGGCTTAGTTAACTCATTAGTTCTTATTTTTGCGTGCCTGCCATTATTATCGTATCGTATATATAGTTTTAAAATAGTTTATAAAAAAAATATTTTCTATTAAATCTTAAAGACCCTGTGTGGCGACGGGAAAGAACACAAAAATCGCCACCCCGATTCATTCCGATGGTGTCTTGAGAGTCGAATAAGGGAACACTTTCAACGATCCATTGCGTAGAGAAGGTAAACTCGAAATGAAACTTTGTTGTCAGTAAAATGACAATCCCGTCCAAGGACTGGCCATAGTGAAAGTTGCTTACTTACAGTGATCGTTTACAGAACACTGAGACCACAGGGCCACGAGCGCTTCGTTACATACATTAATATATATCAACAAAATGCCATATTTTACGATTAAACTTCAGGTTCACATATTTTTACACTTTAATATACTCCCATATACTTACTAACAAAATGGTTAACACGGTAAACACGGTCACCCGGTCCCAGGTCCTGTGATAGATCGTGTTTACCGCGGTTTGAACTTTGATAGGACCCTGAAACATACAATAAATCACCGTGTTTATACTAAGAGTTTTTATTTTATACAGCTATTAAACAGTGACAACCTTTTACAAGGTCTATTTTATATTATTCTAGCGAACGTCACGCGGTTTCACCCGTGTAGTTCCCGTTCCCGTGGGAATACGGGAATAAAAGATAACCTATGTTCACCGCAAAGAGGGTAGCTTTCCAACAGTGAAAGAATTTTTCAAATCGTTACAGTAGTTCCGGAGCCTATTCGTTACAAACAAACAAACCAAAAACAAAAAAAAACAAATCTTTCTTCTTTATAATATTAGTATAGATATGAAAAAGTCAAGAGGATCTGAAGAATCGGAAGGTGGTTTAGTTAGTACGAATTACATATTCGTGGAGACTAGAAGAAATCATTCATGAGATCGTAAAAGCTCATCATGACTAAACCATCAACTGAGTAATTTTTTATTGATACATTTCCCATACTCCAGGTTCATGCTAGAATCTAAAACGTCCACAAATTTCAACTGCAAATGGCGAATTCCAAGATACCTAAGTATAAAATTTTGATTAAGATCAGCTAACTCAAAAAATGGCAAACAAAATGAAACGATTGGATCTGGTTGTGGAACTCCATTACAGTGATTCTTGCCTTCACCTTTTATCAACGATAAGAATAGCACCCAGACCTGAACGAGCTCTATAAATTTCAATATACTCGTAGTTATGACATTATTTAATAAAAGCTGAAAGAAAACACGTGTTGGAGTTCATTGGGGCCACCAACTTGAGGACCACTGTCAGAAGTCATACAGACTGTGCAGTGGCCCCCAATCATTAGATGTCACCATGACTTTCCATAAGGCGGGCGGCGTCAATTTGGAGAGCTTAGTATGAAAAAAGAAGCTCTCAAAATTTATTCTTACAACACACAAAATCCATGTTACTAAATTGAAAACAAACCTTTTTTGTTTTAAAGTGGGAACATTAAAGAAAACTTGAATTCTTATACCGTTGCCGAGGTTCTGAAGCTACTGAGCTGTTATTATCTCTTGTGTTTCCAAAACATAATGGGCGCTTCGAAGACGGATTTACATGTTGTTATAACTAAAATAAACTTAAAATATAAATTTCAACGTTAACCATTTTGTTTGTACGAGTATTTTAATTAAGACATTGTGGTATTGCGTCACATTAGCTGCTTGTTAAACTCACAAAATATGAAATGGTTTGGTTTATTTTCATACATGAAATTCAAGAAACAGATATATCTAAATTATGCGGATATTTTGTTTCGGAAAATTATATAGGGAAATGGAAATATGTTCTTTATTTCTGGATATTAGGTACGTGATTTTGGATGAAGTGTACCCGTATTGTGAGGCGGCATGTCTCCTAGCCGGGAACCCTCCATGGGACCTGGAAGCGAGAGCACTTGCGTTACTATTAGAATGGTGCAAGGAGGCGCTGGAGCGGGGCCTCAGGTCTGTGTCTCGAGAAATCGAGGCTCGGCGGTCCCAGCTCCACCAGGAAACCGTGGAGACATGGAAGGTACGACTTGAGCAACCAAAGAGGGGATTCGCCACAATCGCGGCCGTCAGACCGGTCATGGACGAGTGGCTGGTGAGGAGACACGGTGCTCTCTCCAACAGGTTGTCACAGATACTTACCGGGCACGGGAGCTGCGGTAAGAATCTGTGGCGAATACACCGGGAATCCACGGCCGAGTGCCAGCACTGTGGGAAGCACAGCTAGGACACGGTGCTCTACACATTGGTGGAGTGCAAGGCGTGGGCGCAACAGCGCCAGGTCCTCGTGGCAGGTCTAGACGTGGACACTCTCTCGCTGGAGACCATGGTGCGAGCCATAATCTTACTCTTTTTGCGAGCAGGTCATGCTTGTGAAAGTGGCGGTGGGTAGGGAACGGGCGAGAACTCTCCCACCCAAGTTCTGCAGTTGGCGGCGGCGGCGCCGCCGAAACGTGTTTTCGCCCAAGACTATCGGCCTCCATGACCAGGGGCATGAAGACGGTGACGGGACTGCCCACCGTCCTTGCAGTAGCAGGCCCTAGATGGCAGCGTGACGTGAGGGATTCACTAACGCCCCCCTAAGAAGCGGGATAACACCCGAAAAACTGTCCAAAAGTCGTAGGTCTGTTGGGAGTCTTTTTTTTTTTTTTTTTTTTTTTTTTTAATACAAATTCTTTATTTGCTATAAATAGGGTACAAAAATGGTGTTACATCATATAAATCGGATAATCCTTGCCTATTCAGCCATTGAGATAGCATGCAAAATTTCGAGTATTTCACCTTCACATTTTAACAAGTAAGCATGTCATTACATAATTTAATTATAAGAGACCACATACATTAGGGATAAATTAAATTAAATTCTTCAAAAATAATTAATTCCCAACAATTACAATAATAAATAAAATACTATTTGAAGTCATCTGAAACGAGAGTTTAAGTAATTGAATACATAAATACACAAACATAATCCACCGATACCTTAACATTGGTTCAAATGTAATGGCAATAATTAACTAAACCATAACTACGTCAAATCACAACTCAGAACATTGATGGACACATGATTTTCATCAATGAAAAATAAAATTTGTGACTCATGGTATCAAATCTGTCACCGAGTAATAACGCTTCTCCAGGAGCCAAGTCCTCAGTTGCGAACAAAATTTGTTAAAAGGAAGGTCTCTAATATTTTTTGGAATTGCATTAAAAATTCGCCCACACCTAACATAGCAGCTTTTCGAATACATTGAGGTCTTTGGAACTCTTGACAAAACAATTCTGTCAGGATTTCTCGTGTTCCTTGGATATATCTCTCTCGCAGTTTTAAATAAGTCCGGGTGTGATTTCACAAATTTGGCTGCCTCCAGAATGTACATTGAAGGTAATGTGAGAATTTTAAATTTTTTGAATAGAGGCCTACAGGATTCCCAGGGCGGCACGCCAGCAATAGCTCTAATGCACTTCTTTTGCGCTAAGAAGGCTTTTTCAACATCAGTTGAACTACCCCATAGAATAAGACCATAGTTTAGTACCGAAGAAACGTATCCATGGTAGGCTGTCAGTACTGTTTCTTGTTTAGAGGTATTTCGTAGTTTGTAAAGGACATATACAAATTTATTTAGTTTGCAACATATTTTGCTGATATGTGCTTTCCAATCCAGGTACTTATTTAGGGTGAATCCGAGAAACGTTGTGTCCTCCACCTCCCGAATATTTGTGTTATTGTAGAATATTTTTAATTCCTTCTTTGTACTACCATGTGTACTAAATTGTATGAAATTCGTTTTCGATAAGTTTATGTTAAGATTATTTATATTAAGCCAATTTACGATCGATTTTATTGAATTATTTATGTCCAAAATGTATTTATCAATGTCAATATTTTTTTCGCATGTCACAATTAATGAGATGTCATCAGCAAACAGAGTACATGGATGGGGGGTCACTTCTGGGAGGTCATTTATATAAAGTAGAAACAGCAGTCCTGGGGTATCCTTCCGAGGGCTTCCAACCGTAGGCTGTTAGGCAGGATACGTGAGGTTTTTTAGTTGGTAGAAGTCCAGCATAGCATCCATGAGGATTTTCCCTTACGTTAAAAAAATATGTGTACCGGTATTCTACTTTTATTTTAAATTTTCAAAACTATATTATAAACATAATTTTTGAGGTTTTCTCTATGAACCGATGAAACTAACACTTTAATCATGCCTATATCCCCGAGGGGGTAGGTAGAGGTTAAATACACACTAACACTTCACCAGTAGTTAGTAATAGGGGCAAGCCGATCGCCACCATCGGGATTCGGATACGAAATAAAATCTATAAGCACTCAGTGTTAAATACGAACCTAACTCCAACACATCCACAATTATAATCTGTGCTGCCCGAGCATTATAGGTAGAATTTATGTGTAGAATAATTCATATTTAACTATTTCTATTAGAAACAAATAAGTGCCTCTTCGAATTCGAATCTGAAGTATGTACGTGAAATAGAACCTTTGGTATTCAATTACTGCGGAATTTCGGCTCCTGGCACTAGTTCACGTCGCTGAGCATGACGAGCGCGTAGCATTAAATGGGAGCAATGCTAAGTTTTATAATTCACATCAGTTCTATTACACATTATTTCTAATAGTTCATAACTGTACGTCTTCCGTAGTGATGAATCGAATGGACTTGTACAAACAGAATAAAGAATAGATCCACTTGCTTCTGACCCATGGCACTACCAAGCCACACTGGAGGTAGACGCAATGATGACGGAGGATCAACGTTTGTTGGAAGACCATCCTACCTAGCAAAGTACTTCTTAGTCATGTGATCTTATGTTTATGTCACATTTCCAGGCAATCTTCTGTAACGAGTTTTATCGTCACTGTTGTTGCCTGCTTAAAGTTGGAAACCCTCAAACCAATTTCTCTCAATTTCCATTTAGGCGAGAGTAACAAGGTTTGCAGTTCACATCTAATTTATGTTCCACTAGAGAGGGTTTTCTAAAACGAGTTACAGGAATGTGTTCCCGACTTACCAAGTTATTTAAAAACTTTTAGAAAGTAATTTCTAAAACACGTCCACATATTTTACTTCTTAATGTACTATGATATATGACGGCCAGAAGCAATGTATGCTTAGTTTAAATAACTAGGGGTTGTAAGAGCGAGAAGACAAGGCCTCTGCAAAAGAATTCCCTTACCGGTTGGCATTCCTTCCTTAACTTAACATTTTTGTCCTATCTCCAAGACTTTCTACGGTCCAAGACTTTATGCGTGTGTGCACAGCCGACCGACAAGATACATACAGCATATTGCTCTGCAGTCTAGTAAGGTTTGGTCTAGTTTAGGTAGGTTCACTCATGACTGCTTCTTAGGTTGCCTAGTGGAGAATGTCTTTGGTGTTGAGTTCGTGGTTGTAGATAATTACGGAAAAATAAAATGGAATATCAATATAATTTATAGAATTAATATGATGTATTTTGGCTACAATTACCAAAATGTAATTATTCTTTTGGTTTCGATGCCTAAGAACAAGTTTCGAAATATGCGATAGATGTATTAAATAAATTAAATTAGAATAACTTAATTAGTCTGTTTCGTTAAAATAGAAGCTTTCGCAGTGCAAGTAACACACCATGTTACTTGTACTCACCCTGTTACTTGTAAAGAAAGGGGTATTCCAAATAGCAACCCTAGGTTCGCGGTTACAAAAACACGAGCAGAAACAAATTGCACAAGACTAAGATAAAAAAGACCATCATTTCGTTAACCACTCGCCCTCCGACCCTACTGTAGCTACATGAAAATTCTGCACAGAGAACCGCTTTCTCAATGAAATAAACTAGTAGAGAACTTTTATTTTGCTGTTTAAACTTAGTGACGGTAATCGATTGCGGTGGATACAAGGACCGCCGTTAGAGCGCGAAAGAGTAAAAAAACATCCAAAATCATATTCGTATTTATATTATTAAATAGGTAAGATTCTGATGCTTGCAATCAGCCGATTGAGCTTTAACCATTTACGAAACGCATGCAGCAGAAACTCGCTAAATGAAATAATTATTCCCATAAAATAATATTAAAGTGAGACTACTTTTACATACGGCAGAATAAGCATACGCATAATTTGTAATTGTATCTAAAGTTTAAACAGTTTTATAATTATGAAAATTACCAACAGCATTTATATAATTTCATATTTTGAAACAGGTGGAGGATTGAGGTACCTACATGTATTACTGGTTTATTTGCCAGACTAATTCCGTACTTTCAAATTAAGAAAAAAACAAATGTAAATTTAATTAATTTACGTGAGATCGTCCACGACTATGTCCCAAACGAGTTCTCAGTGTATGATGAATAGTTGGTAGTTTAAAAGGTACTGTGTCGAAAGTCGGACCGCGCCGATCGGGCGCGTGATTCGTCGTCGTTTTTCCCATTTTTTTTTATACCACGAAGGTGGCAGACAAGCATACGGCCCACCAGATGTACCGGTGTTCACCGCAGCCTATGGACGTTTGCAACACCAGAGGCGCTACACTCGCACTGCCGACCCTGTAAAAACCGTCTAAGACCCCTATTGAAGAACCCCATACTGTAGGCGTTTACCATATCATAGATATAGTAAAATTTACCGTTATTTTCATTTGGCAGTATAAAAATATTTCATAAAAAATACACGTTTATCGTAACTGATGTTTAACAAGATAAGTTTTGTCCTTTACACTGCGTAAAAAGAAAGAATACTTTAAAAGAAAAGTTATGTCCGGTTTGCTAAATTGCGGAGCTGTGCGATCGTGCTCGCTTCTACAGAGGTGAGGGAAAATTCAGTTCAATGGGCTCTTTTTTATCTTGGAGTAATATCTTTCTCATCTATACTTTTATGAAATTGTAAAGTGGTCGTGTCTGTATCTTTGAGATTTAAAAAAGATAATACTTGGTTTATGTAAAACAAAAATAATGATACTGAACACGAAATATTTTCTTAGGAATTCTTGGCTGTCTGTCCGGTCTGTTTCGGCACGGGCATTGGCTAGTTTAATTATAAAAGCGCATTAAAATATGAAAAAACTACACAATAGTTTAAATAATAGTGTATCTTATGGAAAACAGGAGCAATACCTACTCAATAACAATGGCATTACTATAGGTACTAAAGTAAGTCGAGGGCATTAGCTACAGCATACTCGATCACATCATTCTGTCAAGAGCTTACAAATAGCTTCAGAACCACGTCAAAGATGAGAAACGTATTTCGCAGAACAGTAACGGTTAACGAACCAAAAAGCAGGAACACCGACCACAATTCACAGAGCCCGTCACAAATTACAAACTAATCATAGCTCACCAATTGGGTCACTCGGAAGAGGTTAATTTTCCCAATCCCGACGCGGCGTTAACGTTCAACCGGTTACTACCGCCCCACCAATTAGCTTTTACGGCCCTTGTGGTCCGATAACTGCTTCAGTAGACTTATCTGCCGACCGATCTGGGTATTACATCCTAGTAAATGCTAGTAGAAATTGTATCTCGGCTCCTTTTGCGAGGAGCGGACGATAATTGAATCGAGACCGTGAAAATGTGTCTTGTTCTTTGATTAGCAGTTACGTACCTAGTTACCAAGAAGTTAAAAGAGCCTTCACAGTAAATAAATAATTTTCTTTTAGCCCTAGTGCTCATTGAAAAATATACAAGTAAGTTATACGTGGAATAACATTTTGATGTAAAAAGTATTTTTTGGCAAAATCATCTTTCAATGTAGAGTAGTGTGTGATGAACAAGAACAATGACATTCTCTACATTTTACTATACAAGTAAATTTATTATCCATAAACATACTCATTGTTTAACTTTTTATTTCATAAGAACGGCACATAAAGTCGTCAAAAAATCTACTTAGGCCTTGAGAACGTTTTTGCAAAAAAACATCACAGAAAGCAGAGAGCTCCAATCTCGCCGAGCTACGTTTTATTTTAAAAAGATTGTACATTACGACAATGAACATTTATTTACATTTAAAATAGAACTCCGCTTTATTTCACTACTTTGTTTTTTTGTCTGATAGTATTGCATCGGCGTCCCTTGAACATCCGCCGGTGAAACCTTATCGAAGTAACCCATATCAAAGTTGCTCTCATTTTCACCTTTATTTATTTTTTATTATTGAATAAGTACTTTAATAATATTTCGGCAAAATTTATGAAATAAAATGGAATTTTAGTTGGAATTTAAATTTCCTTTCTCGAGTAACAATTCCATACATCAAACAGTCCCATAAAATTTTAATGACAACTCGAGTCTCGGTTTTAAATTTCAATGAACTTGTAAAGTCACCTAAAGTGTTTATGACATGATGTTGAATACAAAAATGGTTTTATTCGCTGTATGGTAATTTAAAAACAAAACATTCATTAACAGTATTGTTTTCTCCCTCGTTATAAAAAGGGTCTGTTAATAAAATGATTAATCATGTACCTCAGTGTACCTACCTCCAATATTTATGCAGCCAACTTGTTCTTACCATTAATATTTTTGCTTGTAATTTGTAAAATATGTATTTACCTATATTGTAATTCGTCGGTACAAGTATTTTTTTTTACGTCTGAAATGACTAAGAACTTTTCCCCGATGACAAAGCGATCAGTAAGAAGAGCATGAATGTGATATTAAGTGTGAACTTGAGTATCAGTAAGTATGAAATGTCATGCACTAAACTTGGTTGAACTCCATAACTATTGCCTTATTTTGTGAGTGAAACTTTAACTAGAAAACACAACTCCGTGACAGTATATACTATATAAATAGAAACGGTAGAGTTCAATAAATATCCTTATTCGTGACTGGAAAACCATGATCTATGTATCAAGGACTTCACATACAAACGGCATATTCATTCTTGGTCGTAAACTGTAGTGATGTAATGTTACTTGCCTCGTGAGACAAATATCTTCGTGTTCTGTGCCAATTCTGTTTCAGTATCACAATACATGTGCAGCCGCATTCTCCTGTAAATCAAAATAATGTAGTAATAATGTTATGGCTGTGCATAGGGCTAACAACCTTGACCATACAACACGCGTCCTTCAAACAAAGAAATGGCGTATTGTATAGCCTTTTTTAACATGCTTCTATTAGCTTCACTTGTAACTATGTATGTAAGAAAATCTTGGAATATTAATTTGACCTACTTCCAGCTCTTCGATCAGGCTGAAAATTTGCACACGCTCTGAGTTCTGATGACAATACATGACTAGCTAAAAAACGTCAATACGAATCCAATATGGCGGCCACCCCAAAATGGCGGACTGGCTGTTTGAAATCCACCCCCATGATATGGGTATTGAATGAATGGGTTTGCTGTCAGGAATACGAAAAAACAGTCACGTGACTAAATCCAACAGGACGGACATCCAAGATGGCGGATTGGCTATTTGAAATGAACCCCCATGATATGGGTATTAAATGAAAGGGTTTGCTGAATGGGATACGAAAAAAGTACAGAATAAAAAAAATTGAGTGCGTGCTAAAAGCGTGTTTTTTAGTTTTTTAAACTATTAATTATTAGTTACTAGCTGACCCGCGCAACTTCGTTTGCGTAAGAGAGAGAGAAATAGAAAGGTTCCACGTCCGTCGCTTCTATTCTTTTCGCGTGGTTTTCTGTTGCACTAATTGGATTTTCACTAAAACGGTTATTATAAACGAACCTAATTCGAAGCACTATCAGTAGGGTTACGGGATATTTTACTTTCCCGTGACTCTACTGGGTGCCAAGCGGTAGTGCCAATGGAAATATGGGTTGAATTACAGCAGCGCCACTGGTGTTGCAAACGTTCATTATGTGAATTAGTCCGCTACAGTCAACAACTGTCAGGTGGACCGAAATATAAGCTTCTCTGCCATCTTAGTAGTATAAAAACCAGCCAAGTGCAAAGCGGACTCGCGCACAGAGGGTTCCGTATCAAAAAAAAACAGCATAACATCACGTTTGTTGAATGGGAGCCCACCTTAATCACCCCCCCCCCCTTTCTGACGTTAGTATTTGTTGTCATAGTGGCTACAGAAATATATCATCTGAAAATTTTAGCTCTCTAGCTATCACGATTCCTGAGATACAGTCTCATGACGAACAGATAGACAGACCGACGGACAGCGAAATCTCATGGATAAACGGGACCCCGTTTAAGGGTACGAACCCTAAAAATCGTTTCTTTGTGCGCACCTATGCTAATGCCATTAATCTAATTTCAAGGTTCTAATCGTAGATCTCAATCAGAATTTATGTCAGTTTTGTTTTTTTTTTTCAACAAATCAGCATGTGTACGCTCCTGGACGTAGGACTCCTAATTTACGTTTTGCGCCTTTCGCATCCAGCCTGCGACCTCTTCTAGGTCCTCGATCCATCTGGCATGTGGACCAAGTCGCGATGCCCGCTTTGGAACTCGTTTGCTCCATCTGCTATCGTCTGTCGTCTTCTGTGGCCAGCCCGCTGGCACTTTACAGTACTGTTTTTATATGTATAGATATAATTCTGACTAAATAAATCAAAATACGTTACGAATAACTTTGAGAGTAAATCTATATTTTTGTAAAAATTAATACCTTATGTCTTTGTTAATTCGTTCAGAAAACATTCTCTGCTTTTGATAAGGAGTTGACTATCTTAACTTCTTTCTTTTTAGTAATTCTGGATTGTGTAGGTCTTCAGACTTTTGACCCTGAGGCAACCCGTACTTACAATACACACTACATACATATACACTTACACACTATATACACTTTGTACTAATACAGTTTCTCTTATTGTGACCAGACATTTACTGTAGATTTCATCTGCTAATGTACATCTATAACGCCTCTGATCGTATTATCCCTATATAAATTATGAAAGTAAGCGAAGATGGTAATAAATACTCTGTGATATTCGGATAAACCGTGGACACCTTACCTAGAACTTGTTCTTTCATAATTCCTAGCCAGCCATGTACAAGTTTTCCTTCTCACAAACGTATTTTTGACATGCAAAATATGAAGGCAATTCCGCTTATTGAAGGGCAAAAATCAATAAATTGAGCAGTTTTAATAAAATTATTATTTGATTTTTATTTGACATTTATCGTAAATTGAGACCATTTATTTTTAAATCGTATTGAGCTGTCAAACATGTGTCAAAAAAAAATAAAAAGTACCGACTAAGGAGTATTAATATGAATCATGAGGCAAATCCCCCAAAATATTTTTGTACCCCATTTTAACCATGTTATAAAATGAATTTCAATAAAATAAAATACACGTCTCCCATCAATTCGGTTAAAGATGTTTTATGCCAAATTTGAAGAAGATCGGACCAAGGAATCACGTAGTCCCATACAAACTTTGCAACCCTTGTTTACCCCCTTGGGAGTTGAATTTTCAAAAATCCCTTCTTATTGCTCGCCTACGTCACATAAGGAGCATTTGTGCAAAATTTCATGCTCTTAGACTCAGTGGTTTAGGCTGTGCGTTGATCGTCAGTCAGTCAGTTCTTGTTTTTATATATATAGATAATTAGTAAATACTAGTGTCCGACCGAAACTGGTTTTCCGGCCGAAACCGAAACCGAAACCGAACTTTCGGCCCCAGGGTCAGTTTCGGCCGAAACCGAAACCGAAACCGAAACTCACGTGTTCATATTAAAAAAAAAACAGCCAAGTGCGAGTCGGATGCCTGCAGAGAGGGTTCCGTTACAAAAATTGGGTACAAAAATTTCCGTTTGTTGTGTGGATGCTTTTTGCTGATTTTAGTAGGTACCTATTTTTTGTTATAGCGGCAAATAACAGGGTTTGGTGGTGGTTGCATCTCTCGGTCTCTTGACATCGCCAACGCTTTCAACACCTTGCCCTGGAGATGCGTTTGGGAGGCGCTTATTTACCATGGTATGCCTCCATACCTCCGTCGAATTGTCGTTATCTTTCCGAGAGGGCCTTATCCTACCAGAGCTGGCTAGGGCAGGGTCGTCGAGATGTGTCGTTCGGCGTTGCATAGGGATCGGTCTTAGGACGGCTTCTATGGAACATCGGTTACGATTTGCTTGGTCCGTTGCTCTAGTGGTGTCGGCGTAACGTGTTACGACAGCACCCTCATTAAGCGCGAGGAGCAACGCACCGAGACGCAGCCTTAAAGGCCACTTGCGGGATCCAGCTTACATAAAGGGGGCGCCAGCATCGGCATCGAGCCCTCGATGACGTATCTGGGGCTCGTACTTGATAGCCGGTAGAACTTCGGATACCACTTCCGAAGTTTGGTCCTATAGCTGAAGGAGCCCAATATCAGGAGACCCAACCCTCCCTGCAGGAGACTGTACCTTGGGATCGTGCGGAGCATGGCTCTGTACGGGGCCTAACGGGGCCCCCGTATGGTCGGAGATCCTGATGGCCAGCAAGGCAGCTAGAGTGCTTAGCCCGCAGAAGGCGGCGGCTGCCAGGGTGATAAGGGGATACCGTACGATCTCAGTTGAGGCGGTATGTCTTCTAGCCGGGACCCCTCTATTGAACCTGGAAGCGAGGAAGCGAGGGCCCTTCGTCATTGTTTAAATGGCGCAAAGAGCCGCTGGAGCGGGGCCATAGGCCTCTTCCTGTGAGCAGGTCGTGCTCGTGAAAGAGACGGCGGGGAGGAAGCGGGAGATGACTCTCCCACCCGAATTCCACAGTCTGCGGTGGCGCCCCATATATGGTGACAGGGCTGCTAACCGTCCTTACAGAAGCGGGCCTTAGATGATAGCGTGACGTGAGAGATTCATGCACATCATCAAGAAGCGGAATAATAATTGAATAACCCCCCAAGGACGCGGCCGCAGTATGCATCATTCCGAGGGCATACTCGGGGCTCCCAACCGTAGGCTGTTAGGTAGGATACGTGTGGTTTTTAGTCGGTAGGACTACTCTACAGTTAAAATTTTAGGCCTCTATCTGACCCGGTTCCGGACAGATAGGCCTCATGTCTCGTTTATAGGGTCCCGCTTTAACCCCTCCGTGCGAGAGTTCGACTTGCACTTGGCCGGTTATTTTTTCATTTTCAATAGGTGCAGCAAGTTTCACCAAGTGCCATCAATCAACGGTATAAATCTTCTCAAGTGTTCATTTTAGAAATTTCTCCACCTAAAGATGAGTTTCTTTCTTCTACGTGTGGAATTACTCATAGATGCTATTGCGAACTCCTACCGACTAAAACCACACGGTGCCCTGCTACTAGCTCTTGGCTGGTTTTGGATACATTCTAGAAGTATATAACTAAAACTGGACAACAGTGAGTCGGACTGACGCACGAAGGGGGTCCGTACAAGAAAAGCGGCAAAAAATCACGTATGTTGTATAGGAGGCCCCCTTTAATATTATTAATTTGTTGCTATAGCGGCAACAGAAATCTGATTAACTGTTCTAACTTTCAAGGTTAACGGTGCATGAGTTACAGCCTGCCGACAAGACAGACGACCACTAAAGTCAACGAAAACGACAACAAAGGGGTAGGGTTATGTAATGTCCTAGATCACCTTTTCAGGATTCCGTAAAAATTTTATTATTTTAACTATTGATTGGAAGTCCTTTGTAAATCTGTAAATCTTTGGTTAGTAACATATTAACTGGTTGGGCTGACCCCAACCACGTCACAAGCAGAGCCAGGCACTCAAAATTCATGAACACGTGAGTTTCGGCCCGGCCGAAAGTTTCGGCCCATTTTGGCCGAAACCGAAACTGCGGCCGAAACTCGATTTTTTGGCCGAAACTGGCCGAAACCGAAACCGAAACCGAAACTTCGGTCGGTCACTAGTAAATACTCATACTTATTCAAAATTGAAAAATCGGCCAAGTGCGAGTTGGACTTGCCCATAGAGGGTTTCGTTGCAGCAAGTAACATAATAGAAAAGTTCTTATAGTTCGTTGTAACTTTCATTGATGTTTTAACACGTTCGCAGTGGTAGTGATTTTTGTAACCGAAAATTGCGGTTTATGACGTATTAAAAAAAACTACTAGCTCTATCTCAATCAAACCAATTTTCGTTGGTAGTTTTTATAGCAATGTACATCATATATTTTTTTTAGATTTATCTTTCTATTAGTTTAGAAGTTAGAGGGGGGGACATACATTTTTCCACTTTGGAAGTGTCTCTTGCTCAAACTATTCACTTTAGAAAAAAATGAGTTTAGGAACCTCAAAAGCATTTTTAAAGACCTATCCATAGATACCCCACACGTATGTGCTTGATGAAAAAAAAAATGTTGAGTTTCAGTTCTGAGTATGGGGACCCCCAAAATTTACTGCTTTTTTTCTAGTTTTATATAAGAATCTTAATGCGGTTCACTGAATACATCTAGTTACCAAGTTTCAAAAGCTTATAGTTTCGGAGAAAAGTGGCTGTGACACACGGACGGACAGACAGACGGACAGACAGACATGACGAATCTATAAGGGTTCCGTTTTTGCCATTTGGCTACGAAACCCTAAAAAAGCTCAATATACATATATGTGTTTTCTTCAGATATTGTCATTTTTTCTTGCTGTCAATAAATATTAAAGTAAAATTTATAGATTATTGAATTTTATTCATTCATCTATAAATTTGGCGCTGATTCAATGATTGTTTTAATCAGTAAATTAATAGATACACAATGTTTAAAACGACGAATTTAATTTTACCTACTTATTATACTATTTATTACAAAACCATATTTTGAAACACATCTTGTAGATTAAAAATCTATTTTTGTTTATAATTTTTCGTCTACTTATGCCGACAAAAATGATTTCTTTTGAACCAGCTATTCATCATTTCATGAAATAGGTCCTCTATACTCGAGAAGCTATGAAAACCGGCTTATAAGGGATATAATATACGACTATAGTCGGCGACTAAAACCGCCGTGGTGTCGCAATGCTAGTGTACTATGGTGGCAGTGTATGCGACTGCCGTTCTAAAAACCTAGGTTTGGTCCCCGCGTCGAATCAAATATTTGTATTATCTTCTTTTAGCACTAACAATGGACTTGCGTTTGACTAGTAGGTCACCTATAATTGGTAAGCGATGGCGTGGTCGAGGATGAAACACACTTGACTAGAAATAACCTGTCCAGACTTTACTTGAAGACTTGCAAGTTATAGCTTTCTTGAAACACAGACTGAGGCAGCGTATTTATGATTTTCTTGTTCTTGTTCAATTTATTAGGACAAGTATTATAGCACATATTGAAATACTCCATCACTAAGCCTGCTTACCTTGCACGGAGCTCCATAACGGAGGTTCATGTCAAAATGTTAATTGACGAATTTTTTTTTTTTGAAAAATACCTTTTGAAAAAAGGTATTTTTCAAAATAATATAAAAGTGGAATAGTGAAAGTGAATTTTCATAATGTATTAATTGACGAACTCACAAAATATTAATTTCTGTCCGCTGTCTTAAGTACAATTCAAAATTTATTTAAAAAATGTTTTATAGTTAAAAAGTCAATTTTCTGTGGAAAGCTATAATCAATTATACCATTACGCTACGATAAGTAAGAGTGTACTAGCAATTACTAATGCTACGAAACAAAGAAAATGTATTCCTTATGGGAGCTTTCGTTGCGTTCTACGTAAATCGTTAAAGTTGTGTGAAAATAGACGTAATTGCATCTGTCATTTTTTTTATTATTGACTTACAGAAACTCTTTTAAGGAAACTAATTTGGGTAAACTACGTTACGCAAGTTACGCCACGAGCATCAGTTACAAAACTGAAATTCTTCAAAAGTTTGTATTTCCCTGAATGTTGGTAAGTTTTATAATAGTGAAATCTACGAAACAGGAATACTTTCCTTAGCTCTCTGTCTAGACAACTCTCTAGTTGTTTTTTGAAAGCAACAAAATACCTACTTTTACTTAGGGATGTATTCACCGTAATTAATATGGGTAGACTACGTTACGAGGGTGAAGCCACGAGCATCAGTTACAAAATTGAAAGCCTTCCAAAGTTTGTATTTTCCTGAATGTTCGTAAGTTTTATGTTTAAAAATCTACGAAACAGGAATCCTCAACCCTAGCTTTCTGGCTAGACAACTATTTAGTTGTTTTTTAAAAACAGCAAAACAAAATACTTTTACAAAGATGTATTGAACGCAAGAGACGCAAGCCGAAGCCTGCAGAAAAGTTACGTACAAAAGAAAACTTTAAAGCAACATACTTCAGAACGCAGTAGAAGTTTAGTCACTCGACTGTACCTAAGGGTGGAATTTTTCTATTTTTACTGGCAGTTAATCACGTTAGCTGCTCGTACTTCATTTAGTTCTGAGTATTTCTCGCCGACAGCTGAGCTTTTTAATTAGTTCTATACTAATTACTAATTCTTTTCAAAATTGCTCTTAATTAGTAGGTACCTATTCACTTAATTTGCAATAATAGATATTTTTATGAAATACAAAATGTGTTATTGCTGATCTTTTTCATGAACCATTCTAACGTGTTTAAAGTTTGCTTAGAAATTTGCATTCACTTAGAAGGGATTTTTAAATAGTACCACCCTAAACGCGGTATAGCAAAAGCTAGTGAGCTTATAAATAGGAATAAAATTTGACAAAACATAGAATAGAATATAATACACTTTATTGTACACCATGTCAATGATTACAATAACTTAATCTACTCAAATAATCCTAAACATGTTTTAAACAAGTAAAACTACAAGAAATATTACAATCTGAATACACATAACGAATGATAAGAAAAAATGTTTCTCATTTTTCTTTATCCTGCAAGCAAGTGTACGGCACTTTATTGTGGCGTCATCACAGCCTCCCTCGTGACAGCTTACACATGAATTCGGGGATAGACAAAGAATATGTACGATGAAAGAAAAAGCTTTTCATTCATTGTTGCTGGAAGCTTCGTCACGAGATTGCTGTGTACGAAACGATAACAGTTAACGATCCCTATGATGTAAATGAATCCTTATCTTCGTAACAAACATCTATTATTCAATTTTTAACGCGACCATTATGCATTAATTTTATTTGTTTGATTACAATACCATAAGGAATATCGGTTTGTTTTTGCAAAAGGCTGCTTTTGTCTATTGGGTATTGTGTGGTTTAGTGTAATTGAAATAACAAGTATCTACGTATGTACATAAATCTTATAGAAGATATTCTATACTGTTATTAAATTGTAAATACAACTATGATATTAAAATCACCATAAAATAGTGAAAGGGTAAAAACATAATAAGAACCAAACGAGATCATGAAACTTAAGCCTAATTGCAAACGTATTGAAGACAAGAAAAACATCAGAAATAAAATAATAGTAAGTTATTATGTCATCGATGCTACTACAGTGTACAGTCCGCGTCATAAGTAGATAAACACTATTGAAATTTGCGAATTAGATTCATGAATGAAAAATTACACTCATTACTTGTTTGGAACAATACTGTTATAAATAGAGTGTATACTTACAGAAAAATTGTTATCTACTTATGAGGCTGACTGTACAGTGTAAAGAATACTTTTGTGTTTCTCCCGATCGTAGACAGTTGTAACGCATCGTGTGGTTTTAGTCGGTAGGTGTCCGGAATAGCATTCATGTAGGATTTCCACACGCACAAAAAAAGGGGCCCACTACGCTAAACTGTTGAAAGAAGATAGCAGATATAATATTTCAGTGTACAAGTATGAGATAGATGCGGTCAGTTTTGTGAACTATAATCATTACGTTAACATTTTCTAGCTAGTCATGTATTGTCATCAGAACTCAGAGCGTGTCCAAAATTTCAGCCTGATCGAAGGACGGGAAGTGGGTCAAATTAACATTCCAAGATTTTCTTACGTACATAGTTATAAGTGAAGCTAATAGACGCGTGTTAAAAAGAGAGTATCGAGGATTTAATTTTTATTATGATTCTTATCAGGATTCACAAGATTAAAAAAACTTACATTGACATGATTATTAATTTGAGTTTATTTGGCTAACGTGATGCCTGTGCAGGTTGAGCTCTTAGCGAGTATTACAAAAGAATACTGCGGCAGGGAAGGATAAACTAAAAGAGTTATTTTTGGTTCGGACAAGCATCATAATGCACGTCCTACTCAAAACACGTAAAATATTGGCTATTCGTTGTTATAAAATTGTACTTAATGGGAGCGTTCGGGCAGTTTATGTGCTAATACATCCCTACGTCGTAAATTATGCATAAGTCGGAGTACGGTATGGCATGGCATATCTCTCTTGAAGTGGCTACATAGTGTAATACACACACATTCACATCAAATACATTGAGGATTCTCGTATTAAGGTAAAAATAATTATGTACACGTATACACCATTATGAAACTAGCAAAAATACAGAGACGAAAAGTCAATTTGTGAAGAAATAATTAGGTTAAGTTTATATTTTAAGCATTTTGATGGATACATAATGCAGGTAAATAATTAAGACAAACATATATACTTTGAGAGGTGTGTATGGGTGTGTTTGCGTTTGTCTGTGTCAGTCTGTGAATAACCACTATTTGCATCATTATTACGTGACCAGGGCTTGGTTGTGAAAGTCGCTCCGTCACTCTTATTTGAGGACCCGGTGTGGCTGGAGCTTTGATTTTTTGTCGTGTAGGTTTCAGATCTAGCTCTAGCACCTTACTGCACTACGGTGTCGACAGATTTTCAGCTTGCTGGCATCCGGATAAGAAAACACATCGATTTAAATGAAGTCACGTGGTGGCCTCTTATGAGTTACCCACCCACTTATGACTGATGACCAGCAGACGTGGCGGATGTCCCAGCGATCTGAGCACAATATATTCCTTTTAATTCCTTTTTTTTTTTAGTTTTGACGTTCAAGTTACATTGTCACAGGCATATCCTAACAAAATTAAAAGTCGCCTAAAATAATATCATGAAAATGAAATCGAAGTGCTTGAGACATTATAAATTATCTTATAACGAGAGTTTTAAACTTGAAACTGAACTATATCAGTGACATTGTTAAGATCGTAATCCGATCCGATTGTGCTTATCTCAGTAGTTATATCTACTTTTAAATATCTTTGAGTAATGAGCTGATATCAGGATTTCGAGATGAGTAAAATTAAAGTGTAGATATTCGAAAAGATTGACAAAAGAGACTGACAAAATTTGTGTGGAGCAATGGACAAACTTTATATTGTTGTTTTTTGATGTAGTATAGTCCTAAAATTACTGGGTAGAGATTTCACCGTTGCGGCATAATAAAAATGAAAAGTATAAGTATAAATATAAACTCTGGTTGTGGTAACGTTTAGTTCCTTGTTTTTGAGCGCTCTAGTAGAAAGGTTATTTGATGCTCTGGAGATTCGGACGAATTTCAATAAGGCCCCTTATTTATTCTCTTCATGACCATGGTGCAAGCCATGATCTCCAGTGGGAGTAACTGGGACACCGCTGCGTCTTTCTGTGAGCAGGTCATGCTCGTGAAAGAGGCAGCGAGAAAGGGAGCAGAAAGAACTCTTTCACCCGAGTGACGCCGCAGACTTGTCTTTACCCGAGCTTAAGCTCGTGGAAGAATATCCCAAGGACCAGCTATATACAACATTCAAGAAAATAGATGGGATGGCTCTTTATTTTCTTCGCTTACTACGTCGCAGTAATTTATAAAAGCAAAGTAAATAAAAGTCATAAATAATATTAAAGCAACGTCCACTACTAGCACAAAGAAGTTAAAGTTTTCACATTATTCCTGCGAGGAGGCAAGAAGTGTAGAAGTTTGTGGGGACGTTTAAATTGTCGCTCGGCTACGAACTGTTGGTGCACTAGCGCCATCTGTGTCCCACCACCAGAGTAATGCTGCATTGAATGGTTCACTGATTTGTTTTGTAAAACCCGTTCTACGGCACTAAGCTGAGTAAGATGAAACTAGAAATGGATTTGCTTGGAGTAAGTTTAACTTTAGATTACATCATAAAGTTAAGCAAGAGTAACAAAACAACAGTCGCCTACTAATATTATAAATGTGAAAGTATGTGAGATGTTTGGTACTGAATCACGCTCTAACGGACGAACGCATCTTGCTAAAAAGGATCATTTCTGTTTCATGGGAGGTTATTTTTATTATAATCTGTTTACCTGTATCCTAAATATGTACTTACTTATGTTTCCTTGCCGAGAATAAAATAAATACTTTTCTTTCTTTCTTTTTATTATTATAAAGAGGAAAGATTTGATTGTTTGTTTGCACAGAATATGCTCCGAAATTACTAAACCGATTTGAAAATTTCTTTCAGTGTTGGGAAGCTACACTATTCCCGGGAAACATAGACTTTATTTTATTCCCATATTCGCACGGGAACGGGAGCTACGCGGGTGAAACCGCGTAACGTCCGCAAGTAACATATAAATAAGTCGGTATTTCATTTTAACACAGAAATATACAGAGAGGGGCTTAGTATGAAACTTGTTACAGTTCCGTCAATCAACTTTTACATCCCGCGCGTGTCATAAGAGCCATCCGAGAGATTATATCAGGAGGCACAATGGCAGTGTTTTGTTGAGTTAAAATAACCTTCGAAACTGTTCACTTTGGGCGCTTTGCGTAAAAGGAAATTATTTATTATTATAATATGAAAGCGCACTTAGTGAACCGTGGGTACATATTATATATTTCTGTTGAGGTTTTTGAGATCCGGGACTGGCAAAATGGTGATAAGTAAATTTAGTTTTTGAAGCAAGAAATAAAATGAAATGTCATGGCATTTTGAAATAATGTTGACCGTTTACCATACAAAATTATTGGTATATATGCTAGTACAATATACTGTACTTGTCCTGGGGTCATTTATTTATTTATTTATTTAAAAACTTTATGCACAAAATTTGTACAAAGGTGGACTTAATGCCACGGGCATTTTCTGCCAGTCAACCTTAGGGTGACGCAGAGATAAATAAGTGGAAGAAGGTGCTCGTAGTCGATGTTGACACATTTCGATGGTACAATAACCCATAAATAGATATTATAAACTATATTCGAATACATATACATACATACATACATACTTATACGGTACATAAACATAATATACACATACATATATATATATATATATATATATATATATATATATATATATATATATATATATATATATACATATATATATACATAATGATTCATCCTGGTCAGTCTTTCCTGCGCTTACCCAGAGCTCCCAACCGTAGGCTGTTGGGCGTTACCAGAGGTTTTTTAGTCGGTAGAAGTACGACCTAGCATCCCTCTAGTATTTTCCTAAGTCCTTTACTTTAATTTTTTTGTGTTCGAAATTAATATAATTTACAGTTTTATTTAGAAGTTTCAATAACTTATTGAGATACAACGTGTCATTCAATAAAAACCCGACAATAGAAAAATGTGATTTTAAAAATTTAGGTCCATAACATTCTCGAAGAAAAAAAAAGAAACAAACATTCTTTATCACGCTACTGTTTTAAGAACCGCTATATCACCTTCTATCAAGTCGGTCATTCTCAGCCGGCTCAAATAGGCAAGTCCGCGTCGAAAACCAATACCTGTGGATTACTTATCAATATGATTTTTTTTCTACAAATTGTACGGTCAAAAATTATAGTAGGGGGGGCCTGTGGTTTTTTTAGATTAATTACGTAAAAGTTAGTTTAAAAAAATTAAAACTACGAAAATATTGACCTCGGTGTCGCGTCCGGTCCCGTATTGCAGCGAAAATTATGTTTTAATTTTTAATATCCAATATAGGTGTTATATGTGCATATATTCACAAATAACTTGATAACTATTTACTCTATTTATAACATTACTAAGCCATTATCGGCATTACTAGACAAGTTACAACTGGTTGTCTTTACGTCCGACGTTCAGAATTGACTTCAGTGGCGCGCACCGATTCGTTCATTACTCAGTATCTCTAGCGACTGCAGGAATAGTTGTTCGAGTAATACAAACTGTCAGTTACACCGCACCGGTGGTAAGGACTAGACGTCGGTGTGTCATCGCCCCACTGTTTTGTTAAGGTTCGTAATCATTTTCGGTGGCTTGGTATATACCTAAAATTGATTTCGGTGCATCCATTTTATCCTCAATTATTTGAACAAATGATGTAAAGCTATAATAAAAGTTTTTCTTCTAAATATATATAACTCAAAGGTGACTGACTGACTGACATAGTGATCTATCAACGCAGAGCCCAAACCACTGGACAGATCGGGCTTAAATTTGTCATGCAGGTAGATGTTATAACGTAGGCATCCGCTAAGAAAGGATTTTGATAAATTGGTAGAATTTATCAAAATTCTAATCCCAAGGGGATAAAATACGGGAAGCGAGAACGTGAACAAATTTTACGCAGGCGAAGCTGCGGGCATCAGCTAGTTTTTGTATAAGATTTCAGTAAAAAACATAAGTATTCATAATTCAGATTACTTTTAAAAATATATAGGATTTTGCTAAATATTTTGATTTCAGTGCCGGTGTGTGAGTTGATTCCGGTGTTTTTTAGTGGAAATACTTGCACGGAGATCAATATTTAAAAGCACCGAAATCAATCAATAATTTTTTTTTTTTGCATTTTTCAACTGCCTCGTTGGTCTGGAGGTAAAAATGTACGACTGCGAATAACGAGGTCTTGGGTTCGATTCCCACCAGAGTCAAATATCTGTGTGATCCATAATGATTTCGATCCATTTTGATTTCGGTGGACACCATTATAAAAAAGTGAAATCCCTTCATAACCATTCAGTCTATACAGTTCCCTCAACTACTGAAATGTTTTAAATTAACACTAGATTTGATATTTCATGTAAGTAAAACCTTAGTTGAAAAAAAAAATTGTACACCGAAGTCAACCAAATAATGAGCCGCCTGATAATGACCCAAGTACAATTTCATGTATGTAATAAATACCTAAATTACTACATCCATTTAGGTGTATCGTGACGAAAAATAAAAGCTAGCAGCAAACATAATATCGTACTAAGTTAATTTACATACACGAAAGTGGACGGTGAAACATGAGAAATGTTGACAGCAACGGATTTAGGTCACTTCCTAATGGGTTCCTCGTAAATAGGGTTGCCTTAAGTCCTCTATTTTCGGAGATCGTCCTGTTTACCTACATGAGTGCCTCACATCCTATGTTATTTAAACCCACGAGAGACTTGATGCTTGGGGTCATTCAGGAAAAAATCATTTCAGTAAAGTGACAATAAAAAATTTACGCGTTGATGCTACATTAATCAAAGTAAGTATAATTGTATTACCTTGAAAATATTTTAATTAATGTAGTAAAATTACCTCTGTTGCAAGACCTGGGGTATCCTTCCGAGGGCTTACCCGGGGCTCCCACCGTAGGCTGTTAGGTACGTGTGGTTTTTAGTCGGTAGGAGTTCAGCATACCATCCCTGTAGGATTACCCTTACGTTAAAAAAAAACGTACTAAATTCTTTTAAGTGTTTTATTTTTGTGGTTCTGTAGATTAGAGAATGGTTTTGTCAGCTTTTGAAAGTCGCTGAATAAAGCAGCGACCGTGTTCCAATCGAAACGATATCATTACTTACTGAGTGACATTACTCTGTGTCTCATAATGTATGGTAGCATCATGTGTCATAACTCAAAAACAAGCCACAGTTGCATATTCAATGAACCATTTATACTTTTAAGTATCCACAGGGGCGTACCAACCCTGAATATCCATGGTTAAACAGTGATAAAATAATGAAGAGCTTCAAATAAAAGCTGTCGTACGAATATTGATCGAAAAACGTAATAATCTTAACCGGCTAAGTGGTTTACGCAAAATGAAGTGGATAACGTATTTCAAAATCAATTATAAACCTCGGTAAAGTTTTAATAACGATTTTCCTGAATTTCATTAAAAAGTTTGGAGAACACACATATTGACACAAAAAAGCCTGTGTTACGGATGGGAACACACAACTCATTAATGAGAATGTGGCCTTAAAACCTTCCCATATTTTACGTTGAATATAAGTACGAGCTAGACTTTGAGTATATCTTTTTACAAGTGTGTTTACAGTTGCAGTGTATGTTTAACTACTTATTCACTTTGAAGATACTGCATGCTTTTAAAATTGCACTCTATGTGTAGTAATAAGTTGAGAGAATTATCTACTTTAGTCTAGTAGAGTACTATTTTCATAATTGAAGAACATTTCTAAACATGTATTATAGTCGATGTATTTGTTAGTCACCCACTTAGAATTTCAAATTAAACTACTAAGATGGCAGACTAGAATATGAACCGCCTGATTGGAAGTGGTCACCATAATTGATCTGGTGCGTATTATAAAATCTAATTCTAACAACAGTAACAATAGCATGTAGTAGTAACTAACATCATCTACATCGTCATACAGTTAAATTTGCCAATTTTCGCATATTTTAGCCAAGGGTCATTATATTACAAAAACCGGCCTAGTGCGAGTCGACTCGCGCACAGAGAGTTCTTTACCAAAAAACGGCAAAAAGTCCCGTTTCTTGTATGGGAGCCCGCCTTAACCCCCCTTTTTTCTGATTTTAGTATTTGTTGTCATAGCAGCAACAGAAATACATCATCTGTGAAAATTTCAGCTTTCTAGCTCTCACGGTTTTCTGAGATACAGTCTCATGACGGACGACATTTTTAACCGACTTCAAAAAAGTAGGAGGTTCTCAATTTGATGGTATTTTAATACATTTTTAAATTAAAACCTTTTAAGTTACTTAGTTTTTGATCTAAGTCGGTTTGGCGTACCTACCTGTGAGAAGGTATTAAATGCTATATGCATAGAGGTTGGTTTAGAACATCCTACCTAATTATTGGATACCGCATCCTGAACAAGTAAGTTTCGTATCTACCTGAAACTTAATTATTAATACACAAAAGCCAAAACTTGCTTGAGTGTGTAGTCAAGATGAAATTGCATCTCAAAAGTTTCTGAAGCGACAACGCGACATAACCTAAATTAGCAAGTCGCATTATCTTGCTTCTTACTAATACTATTTAAGCGAAAATTTGTGAGTGTAGATGTGTGGATGTTTGTTACTCTTTTACGCTCAACGTCCGAACGGATCTACCTGAAATTTGGTAAAGGGATAGATTATAGTCTGGAATAACAAATAGACTACTTTACATACCAGAAAAAAATTCCCATAAGAAGCGGGAACGCGAATAAAATAAAATTTGTGAAACTGTGGGCAACAGCTGGTACCAAATATTTTAGTGTTGTAACATAATTTTCAATATATAATGTGTATACGAATACAATGTATGCTGTTTTATACTTTTATAGCTTCAATACTTTGTATTTTGTTTGAAAAAGTCAGAAGATTGCCGTTGCCGAGATCGGAACAAAATTATCCGCACTCACAAACTTTTTCTTATCTTATTAGTAAGATATCAAAGTTGATAGTGCTCAATCTATGGCATGTAATTTAGCAAATCCGTAAGCTATTTGAAGCTCATGTGAGGTGCATAGTAAGCGCGACAGTAATAAAGTCAAGTCGTTAGGACAGCAAGAGATGTTAATTCAGGCTTTGAAGCATTAGGCGACAAGACTAGCTTAAACAACCAATATGCTGTATTGCTTTGATTATAATAATGTCTTTGACTCTGTAATATAATCAAAAGCTGTATGTATATGCACACCAATATTCTTAACAGCAAAAAATTGTATTTTTGTGTAGGTATTTGTAATAAATAAACTCAAAAACTACTGTACCGATTTCATAAATTCTCTCACCATTGGAAAGCTACATTTATCTTGAGTAACAGAGGCTATATTTTAGTTTCATATTCTCACGGGAACGGGAGCTACGCGGGTGAAATCGAGTGATGTCCACTTGTAATACTTATAATTTATTTATTTCAATATAATTCGTTTCAATCTTATAAATGAAAGTTATTTTATTATAACAGTATTGTATTTTTTATAAACAGCTATTATTTATCGACTAAACGGTCATAGTTTCCGCCGGAGGATTTGATATAAAATATTTTGAAAGACATTGATAGTTAGCTGTCGGATCCGACAATAATATTATTGTATCATCTTATTGTATTAGAGCTTCATACGTTAGTCTGCAAGTGGACCAACTTTCAGGTGATATTGACTTAGGCTCTTGACTGCTTCAAGGAACCTCTGTACACATTTACATTCTTTTGACATTGTTTCCTAGTTATTCATACTTTGACTGATAAGTTGACCTTCTTACAGCCTGTTGGGTCTTAGTTTGGAAACAATACTGAGGCTCAAACATTACATAACATAAATACATTGTGTAACCACATTCGTTTAGGGTGTTAGGAATGGTGTAGGTAGTAGTAATATCAGATTACATCACAATTTGATTCAATTTCTTAACGAGTAATTTACTCGTGTAGGTTGGTTTATATCAACTTTAAACAAACTCAAAGAGTTTCTGAAACTTCTTTCTTCCCGAAGTTAAAACGAAATGTATGTATTGTGTTAATAAAAATTGTAATTAAGCTTCGATTTTTTTAAGTTTAATTTTTTTAAGCCTGTCGTCTAAAGTTTCACGCAAGTTATAAAGTGTAGATCGAGATGTAACAAACTTGATATGCGAAATCCCCTCGTCAAGATGAATTGCCGAATGCTGACCGGAATTTATTCCTGCTAAATTTAGAATTGTGAAAGTTTGTAATGTTTGGATGTTCGTTACTCAATCAAGCTTTACCATCTGAACGGATTGGGCTAAAATTTAATACAGCGATAGCTTAAACAGGCAACTTTTATTTGAGTATATGGTCCCACGCGAAGTAGGAACGGCTACCAAGTTTCAAATGGCAATGAAACGTTCTGAAAAAAAAAACACGTAGAATAGTTTTTAGGCTTACACAAAACAATGGTTAAACGACATACCTACTTATCAGAAACAAACGATTTCATTCTAAAATTTCTAAATGCATTCGATTCCATTTACTTAACAAATAAACAGCTCTATTCGTTCACATCGATGTCATTAGCAATGCCAACCTTTGCCCATATCGTGGTATTACGGATTCGGTCACTGAGCTTTATACCCAATACGATCCGCTCCATTTCTCTTTGCCAAACTTTAACTTGCCCTTTTCAGGTTTCGGAAATTTGAGGTTGTTAAGTTCAGCATTGAGAAGAAATAGGATTTGCTATATCACTAAAAGAACACTTTGAAGTGTGGTAAAGTTAGTTCGTGTATCAAGTTTTTGTACAGATGGTTGAGGTATAATTGAAAATTCAGCTCAATTTGGATTGAGTTCAGTTTTGACTATCTTAGTAGCGCTAGCTGTAATGTAGGCGTTTTTCGTTGCTGCAGTCCTCGGCCGCTAGAGGGTCCCTGGTGCGCACACGGAAGGATAGACCACCCCTTGGCGTAGCCAAATGGAAGAGCGCCGTATGGTTGTTGCCTCTAGGCGTAAGTCATGATATTCATAAGGCTTTTCACTCGTAAAAAAAGAGGGCTGCTCTTAAACACCTTCTAGCACGGATGTGGTAGCAGGACAAGGAAATAGACAACAATTTATTTACATAAATTTAGTGAGGCTGAAAATAAAACTTGATATAGCCTATTTGAAGCCATGACTTGACATGACTAGTTGGAAGGTGGCGTGCTGTGCTAAAATGGTTGGAGCCGTTAGCACAGCACACCCCCTTCCGTCTATGACCTACTTAAGACTTCATCACCTTCAATTGCGGAAAGAGGAAATTCGAAGCAGAACCTGGGTTACCAAATTAGGGAGCTGGAGAGGGCTTATATTCGGCGTGTCACTTCGAAATCGTATCTGCCGAAAGAGGACCTGAGTTTAACTGTCCTGCTCAAGTAGCAGTGACTTAGACCTACCCACTACCTAGCCACGGCTCCTGGTCGAGTTTCTCACGAATAAAGAAGCAATAAATAAAAAGTTTTAATTAATTTCTCAAAGTTTGCCATACTTATCTGAACAAAAATAAGCTTTGATGGAAAATACACTGGTCTCATGTTTGGATTTGCGATTGAGCAGAACACTGTGTTAGCACAGCTAGGTATGCTTTTCCTAGGTACGTAAAGGATTTCAAGTATCATCGACTATCATATTATAAGAATGCAAAGTAAGTTCCTCGTAGTAATAGTAGCATTCAATTTACAAATTCAAATACAGCTACTAATATTACTTCCAGAATATATGTGTCCTTTGTTTACAGGAAGTATTCCAACGTTGAGTTCAAGATTGATTGTAAACTGTCGTTCCTCTAAAGACAGTGTACACTGTATATTGTAAACGAAACGGAGGACTGACATGAAACGGCAAACGATAACTGATTGAAGTTGAAAATTGTATTCTAGACGGTAATTTTGTTTTATTTTTTTGCATCCCACAGTTATATCAAATAACTATATTTCATAGTTACGAACACAGATATCAGAAAATATCAGACTTTTTTCTGATTTCTGCGGTTACGTACGTTACGTTTACAGTTACGTAGTATCAACAATAATGTACATTTTTGTTTCTTACAAAGTTCAAATATATTATTTACTAGCGGACGTCACGCGGTTTCACCCGCGTAGTTCCCGTTCCCGTGGGAATACGGGAATAAAATATAGCCTATGTTTACCGCAAAGAGTGTAGCTATCAAACAGTGAAAGAATTTTTCAAATCGGTCCAGTAGTTCCGGAGCCTATTCGTTACAAACAAACAAACAAAAAAACAAAAAACAAAAAAACATAGGTATGTTACCAAACTAAAATGTCAATGCTTGAATTAAACATAAAGCAAATACCTACTATTTGGCCGTTTCAAAAAAATATTTTTTTAAATGATCATAAAAAGCGGACCTTTGAATAGGTACGCCAATTCCAAAATATTTGATATGTAAAATATCTTTGAAGTTCTTTAAAGTTACGAATGTAATTTAACTCGACACTATGGCAAGTGTGAATTCCTCTTTAGGTAACATCCTAGAGCAATCTAATCTGAAATGTACTTGAGATATTGTAAACGGAACAGTAGGTCGCACCCAAACTTAAATGCGAGAATAGACACCAGCTGGCGTCTGTCCAGCATAATCATTGTTGAATAATAGGTAAGTCCTTGTTTACTAAACGTTTGTGATATTACCACGTAAATTTATACACATTAATTATACATAATGGACAATTTATATGTCGGCTGTAATACCGTTTTCATGAATAGCATTATTTAATACTTTGGTAAGTGATGAGCGTAGTGTAAGGGTCTCTATTAGATCTACGGGTCCTAAGTCTATTGATATATCTTTCTATAGAGACGTTGGATCATATTTTATCCAGCTTCACCAGAAGTGATAAAGACGTAGGCTTTCGCAGAGGAATAGGGGGCTCAGACAGCATTCACCTTTAAAAAAATGTCGAAAATCCACATATTTCATGTTCACGATCGGAATGCTAAATACCTCTAACCCTTTTTAGAATTCTTAGTAGTTTTCGATTTAAAGACCAATAGATTCCAGTAGTGTATTTGTCATAGAGATCCATGTATGAAATCCACACGGCTCAGGTACCCATTACGTATTCGATAAGAAAGATAATAACTTGAAATTCACGCACAGTATAACTTTCGTAGATATTTCCCTAGTACATATTTGATAATATCTCTTAAACTTGTTATCTCAACCTTCATGCGACTTGATTTGGGTTGACATGTTCCTATAAGTTCGCTATCTAGTTTCTTGCACTCCACAAACTTATATTATTTATTTCGAAAGTACGTACATTCGTACCAAAACCTTATTGTAGATGTACCAGCTGTAAGACTTCACTAGTAATTTGTAAAAGTCAACTCAAGGAAATTGGTTTACGCAGTCCTCATGTAATATAAACTACAGGGTACTTAGGTACATCCCAAGAAGCATTTACCCATTTATTATGAGGGATTCAAAAGCAAGTACTTACTTATTCTATTGCAACATTTATTTCATTTTTTACAAATTAGTCTTAGATTATATAATATCCATGAAATTAGTGTATCTAAACTTTTATAGTCAGAACTGTGTTCTATAAACGATCAGTGTGTCAAATATCTGAAAATATGGTTATTTCTGAGATGGGTGACCGTTGTGCTTAGGTAAAGCCGAGTTGATTAGGGAAGGTTTGTGTCATTTCCTTTTGCGAGCGTTCCTGTGCTTCCCATTCTGGCTATCAGTAAAGTGGCAGTGCCAGGCTCGAGAAATTACAACAGCGGGTAGCCACAACCAGAGTCCATTTCATCACAGCAATAGGTTACACACACAAGTATATTGTACCGTCTATAACGGACAAAAATGTTTGGTGAAATAGGGGCGTACAGTAAGCATTTGCTTACCCCTTCTGAGGAATAGACGTGACTATAGGTACATAAATGATAATAACGTCTAGTCTCAAACATTTCATTGTTTCAGTTAAAATGATACATCGTTTTGGCGAATCTTTTCAACGACTGTACGTGTGTTTTGAGTACTTTGCGTCGCGTTCTGCCATTTTGTTTATTTATTACTAGCATTTACGTTATTCTTGTCGCGCCACTTCTTAGTAAAATATTGGATATAGTCCCGAGGTAAAGTTAAGAGGGTTATTTGTAAAACAGACATCTGTTTTAATTTAGGATTGTACTTATCGTAATAAAGAAAGATAGGAGCTTATACTAAATGTATTGGGGAAAGTGTAGCACAAAAGCTATGCATATCCTATTATTCATTTTGTTTATAAGATAAGTGTTACTGGTTACAAGACAACTTAACCTGCAAGTGATAAACTTAACCTACTTTATTCAATGTTACGATACATCGTACTAATTACGTTAAAAATGCTGTCCTTACTCGTTTACCTTCTTGTTACAATAAAAACTTTAAAGACATTAATAAGTATCTTCTATCACTCCAAGAGTGCGTTTGAAAGGCGCGTATGTAGAAAGGTTTGGTCTTACTACATTATTTAATAGAGAAATGTGACTGATGTTCTTTTTGTTGTCATGTATTTTCATTACAGAATAGAATAGAATAGAATATGCTTTATTGTACACTAATTAACAAATACATGTATATGGAATACAGAGTTTAAAATGTACAATGGGCGGCCTTATCGCTAAGTGCGATTTCTTCCAGGCAACCTGTGGATGGATATGAGTGTAAGAGATCAAGTTTATAACTGGGCAGATATTTCATTAGTGTTCTAATAGAAAGAAGGTACCTATTAGGTACTATAAAATACGTGGTATTATAATGAATACAACGTACAATTACAATAGCTAGATAAATATAATAAGAATGTGTAAATACATACAAACAAATACACAAATATACATAAATAAACACATATACAAATATATATTAAATATATACATACATATCAGAATTTATATATATTATATTATATAATAGATAAATCAATACATATTTCATCAGAACTTTAAAATTTTATTTAACATGCCAAATAGTGTTCTTTCACCATTCGTTTGAATATATTCAAAGATTTTGCTCGCCTTACAGTTATTGGCAAGGCATTCCACAGCCGTACAGCTTGCACGGTAAAGGACTTGCCATAAAAAGAAGTGGCGTGCCTTGGTATTGCCAATGCCAAAGTTTCTGATGACCTCAAAGTTCTCAAATGTGTGTCATTAAGGAACATGAAACGTTCTTTTAAATAATTGGGACTAGCGGGATTGAAGAGGATGCTATATAGCAAACAAAGAATGTGAGTATTCCGTCGAAGTCGAATTGGGAGCCACTTGAGTTTGTTGCGAAATTCGGAGACATGATCATATTTGCGTAAACCAAATATAAATCTAATGCAAAAATTTTGGAGGCGCTCATGTTTGTCAAGTTGCTCCTCAGTGACATCAAGATAGCTAACATCAGCGTAATCAAGTAGAGGTAGGAGAAGGGATTCTGCAAGCGCAATTTTAGTGGACGTAGGTAGAAAGTTGCGCAATCTACGTAAGGAACCTGATGCGGCAAATAGTTTTCGACTAACTTCACACATTTGTGTACGCCAGGATAATGTATTATCAATCATAATGCCTAAATTCTTCACATTTTCACTTATGTGTAGTGAAACACCATCAAATAAAATATCTGGAAGGATTGTCCGATCTACCTTCGCCAACATTCCAGAGCTTCCAATCACTATGACTTGTGTCTTTGTAGGATTTACTGACAAGCCATATTGCTTGCTCCATTGACATATTTGAGCCAAATCCGCATTTATGATTGTAAAGGCTGTCGGTAATTCAACTACAGGAGCTTGTGTGTAAATCTGTAGATCATCAGCATAAAGGTGGCAGGCAGAAAACAAATACTTCGAAATATAATTTATAAAAATTGTGAAAAGTATGGGAGAAAGCACGCCACCCTGTGGTACGCCGACAGTTGTACTACGCCAAGAAGAAAAAGAGTCTTCAATACGAACCCTCTGTCGACGTCCAAAAAGGTAACTATGAAACCAATCAATCACTGGTGGAGATATGTTAATAGAGCGCAAAATACCAAGCAGAAGTTGGAAATCTACAGTGTTGAAGGCGTTACTAAAATCCAATAATGCAAGAACTGTGAGATTTCCATCCTCCATGCCCATACGCACGTCGTCAGTAATCTTAATCAATGCGCTAGTCGTGCTGTGACCTGGTCGAAAACCTGACTGGATAGGATTTAGGAGTTGGTGTCTATTCAGATATGAACTTAATTGGGTGTTGACGAGACGCTCTAGGACTTTTGATAGAAAAGGTAATATGGAAATGGGACGATATTCGGAGAAGGAGACTGGGTTTGATTTTTTAGGGATAGGAATTATTTGAGCCTCCTTCCAGGCTGTTGGGAATTCAGAGCAGGAAAAGGAATAGTTTAGAATATGACACAATATAGGAAGGATTTCATCAATAACAGGTAGCACCATATTACGACTTACGTTATCACTGCCAACTGCATTGGAGCTTATCGACATTATACTCCTCTTAACATCACACGCAGATAATTGATTGAATACGAACGGTGAGTAGTTGGGAGTTGAAAGTGATGAAAGATATTGCAAAGTATTATCTTTGTTCGTCTGATCTAGCGTAGACGACGACGAGAAGTGTTGATTTAATAATTCTATATTAACAGTATTAGGAATCGAATTTTGTCTTGATTTTCCAACTCCCAGTGTTCTGAGAAATTTCCAGGTTTTGGCAGGGTCTCCGTTCTCGACTGATTTATGAATATATTGGCGCTGTGCTTTCCTGCACACCTTACTGCAGTGATTTCTTATCGTTATATATTTTTCGTGGTTAGTAGGTGTAGGCCGAATTTTGTACCTGCATTTTGCAGCTGCTTTTTTATTTATTAAAGTTTTTATGTCGGCTGTAAGCCAAGGTGAAGGCAAGTGCTTCACCTTTACGGTACGGATAGGTGCATGTATGTCATATAACTTAGTCAGTCTATCATTTAGTATATCAACCTTATCATCAATCGTATCTGCCGCCAATAGTGCTCCCCAATCGATTTTACCAGCATCTTCACACAATTTATTTAGGTCCATGCCACCAAAATTGCGCTGCATAACAGTTTTATGTTTATGTTTAGGAGAACGTACCTTATAGGAGAGATATATCAAATCGTGGTAGGAAAAAGCATCAGCTGGATGCTGACCATGCTTAGAGACCAGATCAGTGGAAGAAACAAGGATTAAATCGATAAGAGATGGTTTACAGTTGGGAAAGTGATGAGTGGTATTTGAAGGAAGAATTGACAGATTATAAGATTCAACGAGATTTAGAAAGGTAGAAGAGCGGGAATCATTCTTTAAGAGACATGTGTTAAAATCTCCCATTATGATAGTTTGACTGTAAGCAGGCAAATGACGTTCTAAAAGGGTATCAAAAGAAGAGAAAAAGTTAACATGCATCGAATTGCTGTAGTAAACACCAAGTAACAATTTGGTATGCAACAGTTCTACCTCCAAAAAGAGATGTTCCCCAGCATTCGGCGGCGTTGGCTGTGGAGATATGTCGATTACATTATAAGGTATGTTATTTCGTAAATAAATAGCCACACCGCCGCATCTAGGGCCAACGCGATCATTTCTAATTAAGGTGAAATCAGGAAGAGAGTAACAGCTAGAAAGTAGGCATGGTTTTAGAAAAGATTCAGAAACTAGGATAGCGTGAATATTCTTACAGTCAAAGGTTGTTAGCATAGCTGAGAAATGGTACGAAATACTCTGTGCATTTATATGGACTACATTAAAGTTCCTTGGGACATCAGCAAACTGGGTTTTTATAACTTCAGACAATGTTGGCATATGTGCAAATGTGTCATTCAAAGTACTGGCTGATTCAAAGCTATCGTTACAACTAATGTCTATGTTTAACATTATATAAAATATAAATAGATAATATTTCTAAATAATAATATACTTAATATAATAAATAATATTTAAATAAAATATATATTAAGTATAATTCTATGAACAAAAAATTAATGTCAATCTATCTATATACTTATAATAAAACTGTTGAGGGTCGAGAGTCTGTACATGGAAGATATTTTAAAAAAATTAATCGTAGGGCGGTCTATAATCGATTCTGAAGCCGAAAATGTAATTTAAATTTTTTATGTCTGTCTGTCTGTCTGTCTGTCTTTCTGTCTGTCTGTCTGTATCCCGAATAAGTATCACGCCGAAACTACGGGATCGATTTGGATGAAACTTAGAACAATTTGAGCGTATAATCCGAGGAAGGTTCTAGAATAGTTTTGATCCCGATATTTCACGCGGTTCCTTCAGGAGAGGGGATGAAAGGCAAAATAGACTTTTAGTTATAATTTCTCACTACGTGGTCCGATTTCAAATATTTTTTTAGTGTCTGAAAGGAAGTACTTTAAGCATTATTCCACACAATTTTCAATATTGAGGTTTAAGTAGTTCAGAAATTAGGGGCATCTCAACTTTCGATAAACCTAGAATTCAAGGGTTCTTTTGAATATGAGGGTAAATCTAAACGGGCGTGTTGGCTTAATCATAAAAGAGCTTAATGATTCAGGCTATTGTAAAACAATTCAGTCCGCGCCGAAGGCGTGGACTGAGTTGTTTTAGAATAGACTTAATCTTTAAGCTCTTTTATGATTAAGCAAACAGGGCCGTTTCACAGCTGCTTGATGAGTCTCATGAACAAGTACCCCTCCTTTCTTTTTTCACATTATGTGACGTAAACGAAGGTGCGAGGGTCAGCTAGTATATAATAAAACTGTTGAGGGTCGAGAGTCTACTGAAGCCGAAAATGCAATTGAATTTTTTTTTGTCTGTCTGTCTGTCTGTCTGTCTGTATCCCGAATAACTTGGTATAATCAGAGCTTATAATCCGAGAAAGCTTCTAGGATACTTTTGATATCGATCTTTTGCGCGGTTCCTTTAGGAGAGGGGATGAAAGACAAAACGACTTTTTAGTTGTAACTTTTCAATGCGTGGTCCGATTCCAATTTTTTTTTCAGTTTTATAAAGGGATTACTCTAAAGAATATTTCACACAAGTTTCAATGTTGCAGGTTTTGTAGTTCAGGAATTAGAGACATCTCAACTTTCGCCAAACATAGAATTCAAGGATTCCTTTGAATGTGAAAATAAATAAGTTTTGGAATAGACTTAATCTTAGGCTCTTTTATGTTTAAGCAAACAGGGCAGTTTCATACGCTGATTGATGAGTCTGATGACAAAATACCTCTCCGTTCATACACCATAATATATGTGACGTAAACGAAGTTGCGAGGGTCAGCTAGTACATATAATAAAACTGTAGTGGGTCGAGAGTCTGTACATGGAAGATATTTTGAAAATTTTATTTGGGGGGCGTTCTCTAATCGATACTGAAGCCGAAAATGTAATTTAAACTTTTCATGTCTGTCTGTCTGTCTGTCTGTCTGTCTGTCTGTCTGTCTGTATCCCGGATAAGTATCACGCCGAAACTACTGAACCGATTTGTATGATATTTGGTACACTTGGAGCTTATAGTCCGAGGAAGGTTCTTAGATACTTTTGATCCCGAAGTTTTGCGCGGTTCTTGCGGGAGAAGGGATGAAAGATTAAATCGTTTTTCAGTTGTAATTTCTCAACGCGTGATGCGATTTCAAATATTTTTTTAATGTTAGAAAGGCAGTACTTAAAGGATTGTTCCACCCAAGTTTCTAGGTTCAGGATTTTGTAGTTCAGAAATTAGAAGCATCTCAGCTTTCGCCAAACCTATAATTCAAGGGTTCCTTTGAATAAGAGAGTAAATCTAAACGGGCGTGTTGGCTAAATCATAAAAGAGCTTAATTATTAAGGCTGTTGTAAAATAATTCAGTCCGCGCCGAAGGCGTGGACTGAATTGTTTTAGAATAGCCTTAATAATTAAGCTCTTTTATGATTTAGCAAACAGGGCCGTTTCACAAGGTGCTTGACGAGACTGATGAAGAATTACCTCTCCTTTCGTACACATTATGTGACGTAAACGAAGTTGCGAGGGTCAGCTAGTAAATATATAATACTCTGTTATTTACAACACAATATCCACCCGCCAGCTGCGTGTATAATGGAAGACATCTCTAAGATTATAGCTACATTCAGTACAGTATAAAAAATATGCATCACCATAATTCTGAAATCAGCGTTCCCACTATCAAATACGCAGGGAACTCACTCAATGGATAGCAAGAGCACTTAAGTCAACTCAGCAATGAAATGGTAACATGCCAATAATACACCCATAAAAATTAACAAGCAGCAAAAGTCTTAGTGGCCATGCCATAATCATTACAAGAACAATGTTTTAAGAAAAAGAAATTTTATACAGGCAATTGACATATTGACACTGACATGACATTGACAATCTTACAAAACGCGTGACAAGGTTGAGTTTTAGTAAACAAATTGTTTGTTGAATTTATAATAATTAATTTTGGAGGTAATAACAATAAAGGAACATTGGAAGTGGAAAGTGAAAGTAGTTCGGTAATACTCAGTATACATAAAAACAATTAGGTACAAAAACACCTTCCGGTGACACTTACAAGTTTCATGGAAATACTACTTTTTTGTTACTAATCGTCTGGGCTTACTTGTTGTTGCTTTAGCCGGATTATTTGGTACAGGTCTTTGGGTGCCCAGATCAAGCCCATTCAGCTCAACCAGGCTAGCCACACGATGTCTTCTTCCGTCGGGATCTAGAACATATACATGTCCCTCTCGCGTCCAACATTTGTTTACACCAAAACGCTCGCGTGCTGCCAAAAACACTTGATGACGAGTGCGCGTGACAAATTCAGAGAGTGTGTATCCTGTGCCTTTCAGATTTGATTTTGTGAACCATATCTTATTCCTTATGTCCATCTGGTGGAGTTTAAATAAAATAGGCCTCGGCTTGTTTGCACCAGAAGGGCGCTCCATTCTACGGCATCGCTTTATGTCAGCCTCAGAAAAGACTCCGTACTTCAGGTGGTCCTTAACAATATTTACCACCAAGTGGGATGGCACCTCATTGTTCTGTTCGGGGACCCCGTGTATTAACAGCATTTTACGTCGACTGCGAAGCTCAATGTTGTCAACCTGCTTAGCCAGCACTTCTATTTGCTTCCGAAACAGAGTGAATATGTTGACAACATTATCCCTGAAAGAAGCAAACTCCGCCGCTATAGTTGTCACATTCGGGGAACTGGCCGGATTCTTTCCAGGTTTTCGGATCTCAGCCTCAAAATGAGACATACGCTCCTCGAAGGCATCCATGATGGCAGAGAAGGACTCCGGTGCAGGCTCCATGACGGCAGCTTGATGTACTGTCCAAGTGATGTGATGGGAATGTTTACAGCAGCTATTATGGAGTGGAGATTACACTTAGCTGGTAGGTGTTTACACTGTCATTAAAACTTCACAAATCTTGATACAGGAAAGTTAATTGTACTATTTTTAGTGATTAAAAGTTTAAGAGCAAAAATAAACACGTCTGGTTTCATCTACCCTTTTTTTTTTTTTTTTTTTTTTTTATTACACATTACATTACAGTTTACTAACATAAACAATTTTATATAAATAGGATATACTTCTCACTGTCCTATAAATTAGGAATGAAGGACGCATGCAACTCATCATGTCATGAAACTTTGTTATTGACTAAAGGTCATAGCCCACTTACACGACTCGGCTCCCACCCGGCAAAAATAATATAATTCAAGGCTATAATATAAGGCTTTGAATATTGCTCTTTAGATATTTTTACATTGCCATCATCAATTAGTAGACAGCTCGCTTTCAGCGAGCTTACCGCCGTCAGACTGCTCGGGAGTTGACGCCTCGCTGGGCGTGCGTTGTAGACAACCGGTCGGCGCGGTCACAGAGTACATTTGTATATTATGAGATAGAGACATCACTCGACTATTTGACGACACCAGCGGTGCCAAGCAGCTATTACAAGAAACTTTCTGACTGCGTGTCCATGAAATAAAAATAGAGTGTAACAAATATATTTAAGTAAACTTGAATCTTTTAGAAAAATTAGTTTTAAGATCGTAAAAAGTAATAATAAACTATCTAGGGCAGAAAAGTAGTCTTACTTATATGACCCTATGTAACGAAACCATACCGCGATTTAAAAAAAGGCACAGCGCCATCTAGTTGTGATTTTTTTACTAAAATAATAGATTTTTTAATATTGCATACAGCGCCAACTACCACGTGTTTCTGGAAACTCTTACGTTATAATGAAACGAAATTAAATATCATGACAAGTCTCAATGTAACTGCAACGTTGAGAACCTACGTAAGTTGGTTACATTATAATTCAATGCTCAGTTCTAAGTGATAACACCATGGGCGCGGTGCCCGCGCGCTCACTGCTAGCAGTTGCCGCACCGGCACCGCTCGCGAACTGTGTCTATTGCGAAAGGCGAGAGCGGTCGGCGGGTGGACAGCTGGCCGTCTGCTAGCTGTCGCCGTGTGGACTGCTGGGTGCGTGCTAGCTGTCGCCGCGTAGACTGCGAGCATCTTCTTTCTTCTAGGGCAGTGTTGGGTGGGAGCGGTGTTGGAGCAGAGTCGTTTAAGTGGGCTTTGTCCTTAAGTGTCCTATACCTGTAAATTTAAACATAAGAGATGTAAAATAGCTGCTAAGTTCCTAAATAAATAAATAAAAAAAGTGATCCTACTTAAAGTCGTTAAAATGAAAATGAATTTAATTTAATTTAAGTTTTAATTTAATTTTATTATTATTTTTTTAATTTAAGCTGGGTAGCTGGCGATCCCTAATTGATTTTCTATAAGGCGACAATTGACATCGCCAGCCTGAGACTCTTGTGAGAGTGGCCCCTAATTGATAGATGCACCATGGCTTTCCATCAAGCTCATAGCCATCAGGCATCAGGCACATAGCTTTTGTACAGGAGCCTTACTACTTACGGAGCGTATGTTACTGGGACCTACCGTCCTATGTTCTTCGGCAGCCAACTTAACCTGAATTGATTCAACTAGAAATCACTAAAATATAATAGTTTTTTTTTGTTGAAATTAAGCTCGCCAAATTGACGTTGCCAGCCTGATGGAAAGTCATGGCGCATCTAGGAATTAGGGGCACTCTCACACCCTCCATGGGACCTGGAAGCGAGAGCCCTTGCGTCGCTTTTTCGGTGGTGCAAGGAGGCGCTGGAGCGAGACCACAGGCCTGAGTCTAGAGAAATAGGGGCCCAGCGATCGCTACTCCGCCAGGAGCTCATGAAAACATGGAAGATACGACTTGAGTAACCAAAAAAATAAGCGGCTGCCATGGATAAAGTCAACTCAGAAACATGTATTTTTGAATACATAATAATGATACATCAAATAAATACAAAACACTTCAAAAAATGACCCACTTGGAATTCGAACCCATTGCGTCTACGAGGTAGATAAATCATAATATATTCGAATAATAGTTCAAACCTTAATCCTGTGTATTCCAATTACACAATTGGATTAAACGCATAGCGATTTCTGAAGCTCAGTTGTTATTACAGAGCATAATTCAGGTTCTATACGAGTATAAGCTTTGCGAGCTCTCCGTTCTTAAGAGCGCACCTGACCCTAGTCGGTTGATAGAAGATAGTATACATATACATTTCGGCATACAAGAAAGAGATAGATGCCATTAAATAATAATTATAATTAAACAAAATAAGTATATTAATTATAAAAAACTAACCCAAAGGAAAAAAAAAATGGCTGAAGTAAATAAAGATTTTACTAAGGCATTAAAATTATAAGGCATTAAACCAACTTTGAACAATGAGATCCAGTTTGAACTTTTCACGATATTGAGGTTTTTTCAACAAAAATCTTATCGGGAAGTAATCGTGTTTTTTGGTTTCGAGCTATAGGATAGTTCATAAATTAATGCTTGCGTTATACTTAATGTCAAGTCATTAGATCTTACGAGTCCTGAGATCAAGATCAAGTTAATAGTCCATTTGGCGTCATGCGGCCTCATAAGTGCCTACTATTATACATCATACTAATTACCTCTATAGAGAACAGTCAAATTGGTTGGTCCAGTTATTGAATAAGTACCATTTCATGTTAACAATAAATCATTTCTTTTCTCTGTGAGAGTTATGAGAGGATACAAATTCTGATTTCGCCCACAAGAATTATGTGGCATTAAAGAGTAAGAAATTACTTTTCAAGAGATTATAAACGAAAAAGATAAATTAAATTCAGATTTTATAATATGGTACACTAAGACTGATCTTTTTAAAATCACCAATTTGAAGGAACAGGTTGCTATTTTAATGTTGATACAAAGGTTCACGATTTAGGTTTATAAATATACTAGCGGTTCCTCGCGGCTTCGACCGCGTAGAAGTCGTTATCGCGTAAAATCATAACCCTCCTTTTGTGCAGTCGGTTAAAAAGTAGCCTATGTCCTTTCCAGGACCTCGACTATCTTTATACCAAATTGCATCTCAATCGCTCCAGCCGTTTAGGCGTGAAAACGTAACAGACAGACAGACAGAGTTACTTTCGCATTTACAATATTAGTAGGGATAATTTATAATTCAAGTCATGCAAGTCATATGGCCCTCACGTTAAACAAAAACAAGTCATATGGCCGATAAAACGATAATAAAGGAGAGGAGGGAGAGGAACCCGCCTCACACCCTCGATTCGTCAATCCTAACGTAGGTACAACAGTTAACGATTAATTGTAAGGGAGGAATGACAAACCGAATGCCTGAGGAAAGGAATTTTGGATGTTGGTTAGGAAAATTACCTGTACCCTCCAGATTGTTAATCGGCTGATATAGCTGATAGCTTGCAACTGTTCTGAACTAACTTGCTGCAATAGAAGTGAGGATACTGTTGGTTTGATCCCCAAAGACTGCTCCAAGCAAATCGAGGTTATAGTGAACCCAACAGTTTAACTCTTGTTATTGGCTTCATGAACTGCCTCTGTGGCGCAGTCGGTAGTGATACCGCCTGCGGCGCTGGAGGTCGTGGGTTCGATTCCCACCGGAGACAAATATTTGTGTGACCCATAAATGTTTGTCTCAAGAGTCTGGGTGTTTCTATGTATATTATGTATGTATCTAAAAACTATATAAGTATTAATATCCGTGGTCTGATACCCAAAACACAAGCAGGTTATTTCTAGCTTACTTTGGGATCAGATAGCGTTGTGTGAAATGTTCGTGAATATTTATTTATTTATTTACTTATGAAACCTTATAATTTTTTTCCTTAAATATAATTCACTTCCATAAACTACCAATAGCGTCTCTTTTTGGTGCAGGACCCTATTACTGAGTTTTTGCCATCCGTCTTTCTGTATATCACGAGTATCTCATGTACCGTGTCAGCTAGGCAGTAGAAATTTTCAATGATAATGTATTTCTCTCTAACAACAATCAAAACTAAACACAAAAAAACCACATGCGAATCCGACTCGCACTTGACCGGTTTAAACTTAATAAAGCAGAACATAGAGCCTACACTTATGCATGGTAGTGAAAGTTGGGTGTGGCAGGAGAAGCATGAAAGTAAAATTAATGCAGTAAAGAGCATGTATGAAGACACTTATGAAAGTTGAAGAAGCGAAAGTTGTTTGCCAGGATCGTAGGAAGTGGAAAGTCATATTGTCTGCCTACCCCGTTGGGAGATAGGCGTGATGTTATGTATGTATGTATAAAGCAGAACGTGCATTTCTCTTTTATTATAACAAACTTCACCAACCAAATATTGAAACTACTTACAAACTATTATTACTAAAATATACACAAATGTACGCTTTTAAATAAAGTAAGACCTGACTGCTATCCTACACACGGTAATGGCGATTTGGAAAATGAATACTAATAAAATGCGCCATGTAGCTCTTATATTTTGACTTTTGTTTGTATGCAACTGCACTGGATATATAATTAACAAGATTATTCCCGCTATGTTCGCGTGTACCTAATTCGTTCTCGCTTCACGTGGGAACATATTCTCGGGGTGAAAAGTAGCCGATTCTAGACTGATACTGATGATGCTGAGCCCATTTTTTATTCTAGAATCTAAAATGATTCTAGACTGACAGATGAATGAGATAAAAAAAAAATGCTTCCCACTTTGAATTTTCGTCTTCTGGTTTAGCGGATCAGATGCCCTAACAGTTTTACCACTGAGACACTACTCTCGAACGACAAATTCTTTCACCTCCTGTTTTCGGCTCTTCGTTCGTCGTCGACGACGAGACGACTCGTCTTTTAAAATTAAATTTGTGATTGAGTTTGCATACTAATTGCTTTTTAAATTGACTCTAATTTCCACTTTACCGAAAGTCCCTGCTATTACGAGTACATACACTAAATAACACATAAGTGACAGTGTATCTAAGACCATCAATATATCCACCTACCAATTTTAGAGCGGAACATAATACGATAACAATAAACTTAAAGGGACCGTTTTATACTACTCTATGGCTTGATTCATGCCACTTCATCAAGGAAGGAACACTTTGGTGTGATATTTATGGTGTACATAATAGTTACTATTGAGATTTAGTATAAAATTTGTTACGCAAACTATTTTGAACGATATCGTGAATTGGAAAGGATTTGAATAAAATTGTCTCTTATTTTTAAACTGTGAAGATCAAATGAAAATGTAATGTACAATGTTCTAAACTGACTTCAGACCTTTTACTTGTGATTGGTAGCTTGTTGACGAATATCTTAACATTTGTGGTATACTGTTTTTGTGATTTTTGCTTAAAAAGGATCTCTATCATTCTATGAACTACAATTCAAGTCAACTTACGAACAATATTTGCAGTTAAATATTTAGATTATATATTTTATTAATCTCTTTTACGTTTTCAAAATACATTAAAATTGTATTTTTATAACGTAGAATAATGACGATGACAAAAAATAAAGATTAATAAAATTGTATAAAAATTGAAAATTATACTGGAAAATAATAATATAGCCCCATTACTAAGGAAATGAGTTACGTGAGGATGTTATAGAATTTAGTCTTTCGAAGAAATTACACTATATTCGAGAAAAAAAACGCTCTGTTGGAAAATTGACCAAATTCCTAAAAGTTTAATTAAAATGTAAAGATTTTTTTAAACAAGTTCTAAGCCTCTGAAAAAAGAAAAAAAGTTAGTAAAACATCACTAACAGTTAGTCAAACATAAGTAAAGCTTTCGAATGGATGTTGAAGAATTGCTTTTTGCGGTAAAGCAGGTGAAAAAAATAAAAGCAAACATATGCCAAGATGATTTAGGTTAATAAAAGGAGGGGAGGGGGAAGAGAAACCCGCCTCACACCCTCGATTCGTCAATCCTAACTTACAACCGTTAAGGATAACCCCAACTAATTGTATGGGAGGAATGACGAACCGAACTCCTCAGGAAAGGAATTTTGGATGTGGGATGGGAAAAATTACCTGTACCTTCCAGATTGTTGGTAATTAGCACCACTCCGCTTAACAAACAAACGAAAAACGCGCAACACGTTGACAAATTAGTCACATTGTTAAGCGGAGTAGTGCTAATTACCAACAATCTGGAGGGTACAGGTAATTTTTCCCATCCCACATTCAAAATTCCTTTCCTGAGGAGTTCGGTTCGTCATTCCTCCCATACAATTAGTTGGGGTTATCCTTAACGGTTGTAAGTTAGGATTAACGAATCGAGGGTGTGAAGCGGGTTCCTCTTCCCCCTTCCCCTCCTTTTATTATCATTTTAGGATGGATTTCCGCCATGTAACGCCTGATTCCATTAGTTATGGTTTAGGTTGCCGAACATCAAATCCAAACAAAAATCGACCCTCAAAAGATCACTTTGTTATCCGAACATCCATAATTATATTCGTCCAACTGTATGTCAAGACTCTTTACCTCGAGAACTCGTGAAGGTATCGAGTTCAAGTTAAAACTGTATAATCAGGTCTAAAGACTCTTGAAGCTGTAAGAAATTAAACTTCAAACTCAACACAAATAAAAATATACTGATATTCAAGAGAATGTAAATTAATCGGATTTTAAATTGTAATAAACAACCGTTCTGTGATTATTTGCTTAAGGTGTTAAGGTTATGACTTTAGTTCTAACTTAACCTACATATTTTGAGTTCAAAATCATTGCAGGTCCATTAAAAATTAAACTGCATTAAACACACGAATTTATAATATTGGTGGAAATAAGCACTCAAGCTTGATTTCCGCTTAAGCCTATCAATTAAATTTTCGAGATTAATTAGTAACATTGCACAGGATATCAGATTAACATAAAACAACAGCTGCAAAACATTCATTAACATACTAATGTACGCAAATACTAGCAAACAATGTAATACAATAATTAAAACAAAAATAAATTGTATCGGTGAACAATTTAACAATTGATATCACAATGTATAAATCGTTACGATAATTGAAACTCAGTGTTTCAGAAAATAGCATTGTTCATAACGCTGCCTGTAATACCGTAGGCGATTCATGGAGCGCCGCAACAGATCGCCCTAATGAGAAAAGTTGTATAGCCTTCGTGAGCTTCAGAAACAATGCCAACACCCAACAATTTCCTGACACTGGACAATCAATTCAAAAGCTTTTTAAAGCGTCCTCCCCCACTTTTCTCGCCCACTTCGTCAAGTTTCGCCAGCATGTTTTTAACGTTCACGCTTAAAAAAAACTGGTCAAGTGCGAGTTGGGTCTCGCATGGAGGGTTCAGTACCAAAAACAGCATTCATTCATGTTGGTTGAGAGGGGTAGGGAGAGAGTCATATTTTAATTTTTTATTATTTTTCTGTTTTTGGAGTTTATTCTTATTGCGGTAACAGAAAAACATACGAAAATTTTAACTATTAGCTATCGCCTGCCTATCACAACCTGTTAACAAACAGACCTGACAGAACAGAGCCAGACGTAGTGACGGACAGCGCAGTCTCAGTAATAGAGTTCCGTTTTTACCTTTGGAGGTACGAAACCCTAAAAACGGAGAAGATTTTATAACGCTACAACTTTTCCGTTCAAATAATAAGTGCAAAGTTGTCTAGATTCGATTAAGCGCTTAAATTACTGTAGGTACAGTGAGCACTTTTGCAGGGAGTCTGCGTTTGACAGCTGTTCGGTTAGTATCAGCGGTTACTTTGTACGTTGTTCTTTATAGCTTACTTTGAAGTTAATTGTAATTGATTAATATTGGATTTTCTGCTAGGTAGTATAGTATCAGTTATTCTTTAATTTAGGGGTTTATAGGGGGGTATAACCGTTATTAGGTTTTAATGTCATTTAAGTCTGTAAGAATAAGTATTGTTCAGTTGAAGAAAGAATTACCCATTTCGGCTGAAAAAAAAAACACACGCACATATTATGTTCATCAATTGTTTAAACTTTTAATTACATATTAGTACGAACTGGCCTAATGCTTGCTTGATTGCTTAGTCCGCAGAAAGCGATGGCCATCAGGGTGATAAGGGGATTCCGCATGATTTCAGCTGAGGCGTCATGTCTCCTAGCCGGTACCCCTATATGGGACCTGGAAGCGAGGGCCCTTGCGTCACTGTTAAAATGGCGCCAGGAGTCGCTGCGCAGGCCTGCATCTTGAGAAATCGAAGCTCGGCAGTACCAGCTCCACCAGGAATCCGTGGAGATCTGCATGGTGCGACTTAAGCAACTAAAAGGGGAATTCGTCACAATCGCGGCGGTCAGACCGGTCATGGACGAGTGACTGGAGAGAAGACACGGTTCTCTCTAGTTACACATTGGTATGACCTGACCTAATGGTTCAAGTGGTTATTATGCAGTTCAATGATTATATGAAGCGCTCGTGGCCACGCGGACTCAGTGTTCTGTGAACGATCACTGCAGTAAGCAACTTTCACTATGGCCGGTCCATGGATGGGTGACCATCCATGTGATCACTTTGTGACATTTATTTGAGCGTTCCCGTGCTTCGGAAGGCACGTTAAGCCGTTGGTCCCGGTTGCCAGTGAAATGGCAGTCGTTAAGCTAAGTTGAAGGCTTTATTTCAACAGCAGGCAGTCACAACCTGCGCCTGTCCATTTAAACACGGCAATACGGCTCACCACCTATTACGTGGGACAAATTATACAAAGGTGAAATGTGGGCATATAATATGCCTCTGCCTACCCCTTCGGGAATAAAGGCGTGACCATATGTATGATTATAAAGTGAACAAATAATTACAAAAACAAGTCTACGAATTAAGGTGAGAATTCATACGGAAGGATCAAAAAGTACTCGAAACAACAAAACAATTACAAAAAATGTTGATTGCAGATAGATGTGATCTACAATCATACGGAGTGACTTTACAACCTGCTAGTCAAGAGTTTAAAAGCTAACAAGTGATCTATAATGGGCACAAAAAAATTGATAGTCACAAGCAGATTGTAAAAAAAGTTCGATGACAACAAGTGAACTCGCTAACTTATAGCTTGTAAAATCGCTCCGTTACGCGTGTCAGAGTTCCTGCCTTAAACCATTGATTTACAGAAAAAACATCTGTGTCTCATACATTTTCCCCTCTACCCGGGAAACAGGCAAGTTTGCGTTCTTGTTTACAAAACACCATAGAACAGAAAACTGTGTTTGCCTTTTGTTCCCCTTAATTGCATTGTTACTTACGTACCGCACCTGTCGCCTTTAAATGCTTCTAACAAAATTCCACGGTATAAGCTTGAGGACTGGTTATGAAAATATATAACGCAACGACCTATTTTTTCTAAACTTATATATAGTAGTTAGTAGTACTAATAAGTAGTAGATGTCTTTTTTTTCAACGTGAGGGAAAATCCTCATGGACTCCTACCGACTGAAATACCTCACGTAACGCCCAGCAGCCTATGGTTGGGAGCCCCGGGTAAGCCCTCGAAAGGTTCTCTAAGGGCAGTAGTAGACGTCTAATATTAGACGAAATATGCATTTGTAATTGTGGCCATTCTGCTACAAAAATATTTTTATTTTAGCATGTTAGCTTCATTTATTTTACCGAGACAACATCCTTAAAAAATTCGTTCTTTTTTAAATAAACAAGCTAACCACGTTAAGCAGACTACTAACCACTAGAAGCCCGGTTCTTATAATAATGTAGGCAGTAACATCAAGTAGGTACCTACTTTTAGCGCAGTGAATAGCTTTTGTTCTGTTAATTACTGAGCTCCGGGCCAGTCCACACCTGCTTTCGCCACAGCGAGCGGAATAAACTGTAGGACTAAATTTACTTCCTTTAAATTAAAATATACCCCTGACCAATAGTTACTTCCGAGCGTAGAATGGAAATTCAAATTAACTTGCATTTCGGATATTTTATGTAAGACAATCTAATACTACCTACATTGCGGGAATATTTAACGTTATTTCGAATTTGTTAAAAAACTAAATGAAGTTTCTTGTGTAGTAAAAAAGAATATATTCAGAATTTTATAATTCTTATAGTACTTAAGGTTAATCTATTCCGTCAATACATGTCAAGCATCTATACTATATACTTACTTGGTATATACATGCTAAATTTGATCGATACAATATGTTTCACGTTTGTCCAAACTAAATAAATTATATTTAGATAGTTAATTATTTTTGAATGCAGTTGGCCAAGGCACTTGCAATAAATACTTAGTTACGTTAAATAACGTCGAGCATAAAATTTAATTTCCAGCCATTCGTTTAAATTACATGTCTCGCTACCAAACCAGACGATCGTTAGTCTTGGCAGCCAAGTGATAAGATTGATGGCGTATAGACAAAATGAATAGAATAGAGAAACAGGCATAATAATTTAATTTATGTCAGTGGTCTTAATAAAGAGAAATAATTTAAAGTGGATATTTCTAAAAAAAAATGTTTAGAAATAATGATGAGAAACAATTTGTTATAAGACTGTTTCGAGCGTGGAAAGGATTGTCAAATTCTAATAAAAATAAGAAGGAATACTTTCTTTCCTACGAGATTTTTTTTATTGAAAACGTCTAGCCGATTACAACCACTTGCCATAGATTCGCCTTGATTTTCTGCTTGATTGGAGATTGAAGCATCTCTATGGATCCTACAATCATAATTCTTTAAGCTGGATTTGTAATTAACGGTTTAAATTGCTTCAAACTATTTAACTGTAAATCTTTGTTTTACCTCTATTAGCAGCTTTTTTACTTTTGATGGAAGTGTTTGCCTCCTGACCTCCGTTACAAGTCAACAAGAGAGCCTCGTTCGCAGTTTGCAAGTAATGCTGCTTGCAACAAATATGTTCTGCTGCCACCTCTTTGCTCAGTATTTCACTTCTATTGTAAAACCTTTTTATGAAAGAAGAGCTTAGTTATCGCGCAAGGTTAAATCAATAAACCTAAATTCCTATATAGGTTGCCAAAGCAAATAAACAATGTCGATAAAATAACAGCAAGGAAATCGGATCATACCGCCATTAGAGTTGTCTTGTTTTGTCAAACTGTTTATTTTCGTGACAGATAAATCGTCAGCAAATACGTTGTTACTCACGTCACGTAAACATTAGGAGCAATTCTTTTTTATTTACCTGCCAAGTCATATAACATTAGCGCTAATAAAAATGAGTGCGCAGTAAATTTATATGCAGTCCATAAAGCGTTCAATAGCTGTTACATAAAATATTGGGCTATACCACAGTATGTATAATATCTAGTTGCTCTTTGATATCGAAATATAAAATTTGTAGACGTACTACACAAAAAGGTTTTCCGATAGTTGAAGAAAATATTCAAAAAAAGAAAGACTGAATAATTTTTAACTTATTTTGAAACTTCTACCAGATAATCTTCTGGCAAATAAAGAAAAAAGCCACATACAAGTCGGCCTACAAAATAATATAAATAGAGGTCTTACTTTATCTTTTACTTAGGAGTTTAACAATAATTTTATGACACAAATTTCAACAGAACCGTTAGACAGGGAGTCAAAATAACTATATTCTAACTTTAAATAGGAATCGTTTTTGCTGACTATACACGATTCAGATGACCTACAGCTTAAGTAGAAGACATGTGTCTAATCGTTCAGTTATTTTTTGAACTCCAGCATAAGATTACGTTATTTGTTCAGCAGTAAACACAGTTAAATAAACAAAATATTTATAATCAAAATTTTAAATGCAGCATAGAGAAACGCTTGGCCGAATATAATAACCAACTAGTAATTCTATTAATTACTTAAGTTTGTGACAATTGAGCCAACTTACTAACTGTCAACGGCTATCAAAAGTTCTACGAGTACCCATTTAATTCTAATTGTCCCGTGACACGAATTCATAACGTGGCTTTCAGATGTTAATAGGTTCAAAAAAAAAGATAAATGATGCTGTCGTTAATGTTTACACATTAACGACAGCATCATTTATCTTCGATTAAAAAGAAAAGTCGTAAAAATGGGACCGTTCCAAATTACTGAACGAGTACTTTATTTTTTTCCTCCTTTTAAAAAGTAAGTTTATAGCGAATACAATTCTGTTACAGACATCTGCATATTATAGGTACATAATTGCTGCAGATGGTATGAAAAATGTAAACTTTATTTATGCTGTTATCTAAAGTTCTGGGTTCGATCTCTTTGGATTAGGTCTGGAATTCTATTAAAAGAATGTTTTCTCGTAAATAAAGGTTTTTATTATACTTGCACACACTTTTCGTTAAAGGTAAGAAAACTAAGTAAGTATCAATGCTGCCATCTGGTGACAATACAGAAAACTATAAAATGTAGCCAGTGTTAAATTTTCAAAGTGCCTATTTATAATATTATTTCAACACTCCCACAAAAATATAACACTCTCTCTTTAAACACCTATTTAAATTCAGACGGCAAACAAAATAAACTATTCATAACAAAAACAAAATCTTGTCTCTTAAACAAGTAAAAGCTTGAGTCGGCAACGCTTTAGTGAAAATGTCTGCTAACTGACTCTTACTAGGAACATAGTTAATTTTGATAGAGCCCAACTCAACCTTCTCTCTTATAAAATTATACTTAACATCTATGTGTTTGGTTCTTTTATGGTAGACTGGGTTATTAATAAGCTTGATAGAACTCTGATTGTCAACCATTAAAGTTATACAATTGTAACACTCACCCAGATCTATCATTAATTGCTGCAACCACAATATCTCCTTCGCAGCTTCACAGGCAGCTACAAATTCTGCCTCAGTAGTAGAGAGAGCAACGGTCTTTTGTTTTTGGCTGGCCCAAGTAATTGGACCACCATTCATTATAAAAATATAACCCGTTGTAGACTTACGAGTATCAACATCACTTGCAAAATCAGAATCAGAATAACCAATTAAACCATTATTCTCTCCATACCTTATACACAAATCTTTAGTATGAGATAAGTATCTTTTAATACGCTTTACAGCATTTACATGTTGCTGACCTGGTTTGTTTACATATCTACTTAATATGTTCACAGCAAATGAAATATCAGGTCTCGAAACAGAACACAAAAACAATAAGGAGCCTATAGCTTCCCTATAAGGAAAATTGACAATGTCTTCATCAACATTCTTTGTTATAATTACATTTACATCTGCTGGAGTACTCACTGGATTCGCATTTGTCATACAAAATTGTTTGATTATTTGCTCTATGTAATCTTTCTGGTGAATATAGATAAAATCATTCTTTCTTTGAATCTCCATGCCTACAAAATTTTTCAATTGTGTTACAATTGAAAAATTTTTTTTGAAGGCTTTTATTTTAAAAGCCTGTTTTAAATATTCTATTATCTCTTGAATAAGCTGTCTACTCGAAGATATTACAAGGGCATCATCAACATAAATTATTAAAAGAATCTCAACATTATTAAAAATCCCTATAAAAATACAATTATCAGCCTGAGATTGTACAAAACCATATTTCAACAAAAAGTTACTAAATCTTTTATTCCAACAACGAGAAGCCTGTTTCAAACCATATAGAGATTTATTAAGTATTTTATTATAAAGTGAAAAAAATCTAGAGATTTATTAAGCTTTAATATAACATTTTTATCTAAAGAAACTCCTTCGGGCACTTCTATAAAAATATCTTCCTCTAAGTACCCATTCAGAAAAGCAGTTTTTACATCAAATTGTTGAATTTCTAACTTATACTTAGCTGCAATAGAGAGAACAATTCTAATAGAGTCATACCTTGTTGTAGGAGAAAATATTTCCTGATAGTCAACATCCTTAACCTGATTGAATCCACGTGCACATAAACGAGCTTTATAACGTGTTTCATTATTCTCATTCTTCTTGGTTGTAAAGACCCACTTTGTAGTAAGAGTTCGCTGATCAGATCTCCCTACCACACTCCATGTATTGTTTTCTTCATGTGCAGCTAATTCTTCCTTTATCGCTTGACACCATTCATACTTATGTGGACTCTGTAACGCTTCATCATATGTTTGAGGCAATGAAAACTCAACAAGGTTCACTTCAAAACGTCTATTATTCCTTGGCCGCAATGTAATGTTTGAGTATGGTATATCTTCTGTTTCTTGAGACGGCTCATATGTTAGGTCATCACGGTTACAACTCAACAAGCTATTATCAGACTCCATAGTTGGGTGTGTTTCAATTAATATAGTATCTGTATTTTCTATTTCTTTATCATTATTATTAATCATCTGCTCTTCATCTTCTATAATAGTTATTTGTGTAGTATTTTTCCTTACTTCTGGAACCAGCTGTTCATCAAATACTACATTTCTTGATATTTTAACTGTTTTTCTGTTTGTGTCATACATTCTGTAATTGTTATTGTCATAACCAATTAATATCATCTTCTCGCTCTTCTTTTCAAACTTTGTTCTTATTTGATCTGGTATATGAACATATCCAATGCACCCGAACACCTTTAAATGTCCTATCTGCGGTTTAGTACCATTCCATAGCTCGTATGGTGTTTTCTCTAGAGTCTGACTAGAAGATGTTCTATTCAATATATAAACAGCACAGTTTACAGCTTCAGCCCATAGATATAGTGGCACATCTCTCGCATATAACATGGAACGAGCGCTCTCTACTATTGTTCTATTCTCTCTCTCTGCACGTCCATTTTGTTCTGGCGTGTACGGAGCAGTGAGCTCATGAACTATCCCCTCTTTGTCCATATAATCTTTAAAATGTCTATTCACATATTCCGTCCCATTATCAGTATGTAATATTCTAACACTGTGCATGTATTTATTTTTGACAATATTGTTATATTTCTTGAATATCTCCGTAACATCACTTTTATTTTTAATAAAATATACATGCCTGTAACTGGTTGCCGCATCCTTGAATAACACAAAATATCTCATTCCTTGAATGGAATCTTTACTCATGGGTCCACAGACATCACTATAAACTAAATCTCCAGGCTGTAATTCTCCCCGTACAGATTTATGAAATGGAAACCTGCACTGTTTTCCATATGCACATGCCTCACAGACAAAGTTTTTTTCATCATTTTCACTAATTTTCATACCTTCTACAATATTATTAGCACACATTTTCTTGGTTTCTTTTAGGTTTATATGTCCTAAACGTTCATGCCACTTTTTTATATCACATTGATTATTTTGGACCAAGTTGCATGTATTTGAAATTATCGTTTTTATGTTTAACTCGTACAGATTGTTGTCCCTTATTTTTGCACTCATAACTACTTCATTGTCTTTATAAATCAAAGCATTTGAATATTTCTTTATTATAGAGTAATTTTGTCTTATAATCACACCTTCTGAAAACAAGTTTCTCCGCAAACTAGGGACATACAATACATTGTACAGTTCACTGTTTATCCACTGTCCATTAACATATCTCTTTATAGACACTTTACCGATACCGGAAACTTCTATAGCTTGTTTTTTCCCTAGTGTTAATGATTTCTGGTCACATTCCAATAATTCCACGAAGAAATCTTTTCTATAGGTCATGTGTGCAGATGCACCGCTATCTAATATCCATGAGTTCTCTTCAGTGTCACAGTAATTGACCTCCACATTAAATGCCAACATGTCTGAAGGTTGTGTAGGCTTTCTCTGCTTGTCTTTCTTTGGGAGACGACATTCCTTAGCAAAATGCCCGCGCTTACCGCAGTTATAACATTGAAATCTATGTTTTGAGGTTTTATTTTGATTTGAACCACTCCCACTTCCAACCTTTGTTAGCAACGAGGAGAGCTGTCTCTTGCTCTTCCATAGACGTTAAACTTGCCTCTTATTATAGTTAAACGAGCGGTCAAATTGTTAAGAGTTTGTTGTTTGGGATCTAGTGACATCCAGGCTTGGCGCAAATATCTATACTTTAGTGGCAATGTTCCCAATATTTTTGTTATGATTGCCATCTCACTGACACTTTCGCCACTTTCTTTTAACTGCTTGGCTAAGGTTTCAACTTTTGAAATATGTTGTGCCACGCTGTCACTATCCGACATTTTGTATTGATAAAACTTCTCATGAATTAGCATTTTACATAGTTCACTCTTTTGCTCGTATATAGACTCAAGTTTTGTCATTATTTCTTTGGCTGTTTCACAGTTTTCTATCAATGAAATTTGTTTAAAATCCATTGAAGAGGTTATTATAAACATCGCCATGCCATCACTTTTCAACCACTCAGCGCTATTTATTTCTGGTTTTGGCGTAGAAATATCTATTCATTTTGCCTTTAGAGCACAATTAATTTGAAACTTCCACTGTCTGAAGTTATTTCCATCGAATTTTTCTAAAATCATTGACCGCGTTGTCTCCATTTTGTTTGAGGTTATCAAACTTTGCAATGATTAATATTCTAGTTTTCGTCACTTTTTCTTTGCCTTTTCCACCAACCAGAGTATCCTGGGCCCATAACCTCTTTGGATTAGGTCTGGAATTCTATTAAAAGAATGTTTTCTCGTAAATAAAGGTTTTTATTATACTTGCACACACTTTTCGTTAAAGGTAAGAAAACTAAGTAAGTATCAATGCTGCCATCTGGTGACAATACAGAAAACAATAAAATGTAGCCAGTGTTAAATTTTCAAAGTGCCTATTTATAATATTATTTCAACATGATCTTTGTCAGCTTTTTAGGTTTTTACATAGTTCAGGCAACTAACTGCTATTTTGCAGTCCAAAAATTGCGGGCTTCCATGATCCAGACAATAAAATGAAATGGAATCCTAATGAGCTCGAGGAGAAGTGTCGTCAGTTAGGTTGCATCGTTAGATAAATGTGTAGGAACCTTTCATAGTACTTAGTCAATAAAAATGTGGACTCCATGGTTTAAAGTTCTAGTCATCATCACAGTTTATCCTCCCGTCTCTCTGAGTTGCTAGCTAGATAATCTCTATTAAGATTTTAGCTAGCTTGCAACTCAGAAGGAAGCGAGGGAAGAAAAAACCTTGACTGTTGCATATAAGTAAAATATTATGTAGCTGCTTTATGTGGCTTTTTTTGTGGAAAATCGGACGTGTGGAAAATCCGCTAAGCACTCCGTGGCACTGGTAGCACCCATTAAACCCACAAATGCTCATTTTCAATTAATTTATGGAAATATGCTTAGGAAATATTATTTGCAATTCTAAACTAATATTATAAAGAGCAATGATTTGTTTTTTTGTTTGTTTGTTTGTAACGAATAGGCTCCGGAACTACAGGACCGATTTGAAAAATTCTTTCACTGTTGGAAAGCTACACTCTTTGCGGTAAACATAGGCTATATTTTATTCCCGTATTACTACTGGAACGGGAACTACGCGGGTGAAACCGCGTGACGTCCGCTAGTGATATTATAAAACTAGCTGAGCCCGCAACTTCGTTTACGTCACATAAGGTGTATGAAAAGAAAGGTATTTCTTCATCAGAGTCATCAAGCAGCGTCTGAAACTGCCCTGTTTGCTTAATCATAAAAGAGCTTAATGATTAAGTCTATTTTAAAACAATTCAGTCCGCGCCGAAGGCCGAAGGAAAAATAGTCTTAATCATTAAGCTCTTTTATGAACCCATATAGACCTACCGTACCTCATATGGTACAGTAACTTTGAATAATTATTGTGACGTTAATGTGAGTATATTAGTATATTGTTTAGTTAAAGCAATTAGCTCAGAGTATCAGTTTTACATTTGTTATAATATGAATTAGTTAAGTGTATGTAATTTTGAGTTTTTATCGACATTATCTGGCAGAAACGGAAAAAATAATTTAAAATGTCTTCAAGAAGGTGAGTTCCACATTATTTATTATGAACTAGATTGTTTATTAGTATTTTTATGAAGCTTAGAGTACAATAGGTGCTATGACTATAAAAAACTTAGACCTAGGTTATTTTAGTTAGGTTTATTCAATCCTCAATTAGGTGTACCGTATATGGTACAGTAGGTTTATTTGTGAGCAAAATGTAACATAAACTGTACTTATACAGATCTTTGCTTTTTATTGTTCTAGATCATTGACGCTTCACAATATTGCTACAATTCTTGAGAAAGACGATGATGCTTACTATACGGGGCAAGATGTTGATATTTTTTTATTTCCACCTGATACCCCAAATGATGAACTGACTGATGAAGACTCTGGTGAAGAGGATGTCGTAGAGATAAATAATTTACCATCAAGTTTGCTATGAGCACCAGCGGAAGTTGCCGCTCTTACCCGTTCTGAAGAGTCAGAAGACTCTCGTGAGTCTCAAGAACCATTGCAAAAGCGTATCAAGAAGTATAACTGGATAAACGAGACTTACAACCTAAACCTATGACTTGGAAACCAATGTGTCAAGTTCCTCTTGAAAGAATCCGACAGAATACAGAAAAAGAAGATACTTGTCTTGTTTTTCAACTGCATCTCATTCAGCAATACAACAAAAACATTGGGGGTGTGGATTTATCAGACCAGAACATATCTTCACTGCGAATCAGCATTTGAGGGAAAAAGTGGTACATGCCTCTGATTCTTCACTGCATTGATATGTCTGTGCAAAATGCTTTGTTGCTTTATTGACATATTGGCGGGCACATGGACTTGCTAAACTTTCGACGTCGTATCGCAATCACAATCATCAACTGTAACAAGCAGCGCGAAAAACCAGGTCTTAGTCGGCCCTCGTCAATAACATCTGTTTCGCGATATGACGGCAAGGAGCACTATGTTGCTAAGCAGAAGAAAAGAACCAGGTGTCAACAATGTCACAAGCAATGTCTTAAAAGGTGTGTCAAGTGCAATATTGGAGTTCACGTAGAATGTTTTATGATGTATCACACAAAAATGTAATAATAATTCTTTGGTAAAAATCAAGTATTATTGCATACCTATAGTCCTACTGTACCATATATGGTACGCCCCCCTTGTGCTCCCCCTTTTATTAGATATTTTTTTAAATATTTTTTTTAGGTTTTTTAGGCGTCTTTTAGTAAGCTTTCGTTGAAAAAATACAAAACTTCTACGAAAATAATTATCGGTCTAAATGGGTTAAGCCAACACGCCAGTTTAGGATCACTCACATTCAAAGAAACCCCTACAATTAAAATTTTCAAAATATCTAATTCTTAAAAGTGTTATAACTCTTTTATTTCTAAACCGATTTACATAAAACAAACGCTAAATGTTAACTGGAGCAAACCTCAACACAATAAAAAAAACCGCATTGCAATCGGTTGAGCGGTTGCTGAGATTAGCGTGCACAACCGTACAGACAAACAGATATACAGACATACAGACATACAGACAAACAGACAAAAATTCTAAAAATCATTGTTTTTGGTTCTATTGCGTTCATAAAGCCCCCCTATAATATTTTTTATTTTTTATTTTCCATGTACAGACAGCGACCTGTTACGATTTTATTATATGAATTGATGATGATGATTGATGATAAAAAAATAATAACAAATAAATTATTGTTGCGCTCTCTTGGTAGCATACCTACAATGATGCTACTTCAGAATAATTTAGCTTTGATATCTTACTAATATTATAAATACGAAAGTTTGTGTTTGATGTTTGTCACTCTTTCTTCCTTGAACGGCAGAACGGATCTGGCTGCAATTTCGTACAGGGATAGATAATAGTCTGAAATAACACATGGGCTATTTTTATCCCGGTAAAAAGTTCCCATGGGGAGTGGGAGCGGAGAAAAACATTCTCGGGGGCGAAGCTGCAGGCGTAAGGAAATATTATAAAAATCGTTTCAGTAGTATTAGTAGTAATCGATCTGGACACTCTCTCGCTCGAGGCCATGGTGCGAGCCATGCTCTCCAGCGGGAGTAAGTGGGACTGCGCCGCCTCTTTCTGCGAGCAGGTCATGCTCGCGAAGGAGGCGGCGGGCCGGGTGCGGGAGAGAACTCTCCCACCCGAGTTCCGCAGTCGGCGCCCTGGGCGCCGCCGACGTGTCTTCGCCGAGGACTATTGGCCTCCATGACCGGGGGTCTGAGGACGGTGAGAGGGCCGCTCACCGTCCTTACAGAAGCAGGCCCATGACGGCAGCGTGACGTGAGCAACTCACGCACGTCCCCCCTTAGAAGCGGGGTCACACCCGAAACCCCCCATAGACGCGGATTTGCACCCGAACCACCCCCTGGACGAGGCCGCATTGGCGGCCGTAGGTCTGTTGGGAGTCACGGGACATCCTTCCTGAGGGCTTACCCGGGGCTCTCAACCATAGGCTGTTAGGCGTTACGTGAGGTTTTTTAGTCGGTAAGAGTCCGGCATAGCATCCGACGAGGATTTTCCCTCACGTTAAAAAAAAAGTAGTAATCGATTAGACGATAGGCAAACAAATCTTTCTTACACAATTCCACGCAAGGACAAACGGCTATTTTAAACATATTTTTAGTTATTTTATAGGTGTATTTACATAAAATTTAGTTAATATTCCGCACCTAAATATATTTTGTAAAATGAATAGCGTAAGTGTCTTATTATGCTTTACTTGGCTCTTGTAGAAATTGTCCCGGGATTCAATCCAACTTTCTTGCAGCTTACAACTCAATTTGCTTTGGCAAATCCTGGATCAAGAAAGGTATACGCTCTACACCTATTATACAAATACATGGGGATGTCAAAGTACGTATCCAGCTCAACCAACGATGCGTTCTTTTAATAAAAGGAAGATAATATTGGCACGTTGTAGGTATATGAACCTTTGGCTTTTCAATTCGCGTGAATTAGAGTAATCCTTGTTTTAATTGCGAATTTTTAACGATGAAGTAGTTACTTATAAGGAGCAAGATAAAAGAGTTAAGGAAGTTAAGATTTGGGGGTCAAAAAAACGCGAATTCAGTTTTTGTGTTCTTTTTTAGGGTTCCGTACCCAAAGGGTAAAGAACGGGACCCTATTCATGAGACTTCGCTGTCCGTCTGTCTGTCTGCCTGTCCGTCAGGAGGCTGTATCTCATGAACGGTGATAGCTAGAGAGTTGAAATTTTCACAGATTATGTGTTTTTGTTGCCGCTATAACAACAAATACTGAAAACAAAAACATAATAATATTTAAGGGAGGCTTCCATACAACAAACGTGTTTTTTAGCGATTTTTGTCTTATATATTCGGTAATAAGGTATCCTTCTCAATTTAAATACGTTAGTTAATTTGAACATTTCATCAAGATCATTCATTCCCTTTACACCACGCAAATTAAATGAATACTTTAGGAGGTATAGCACAATCAAATGTTGCTCAATGAAATTAATTTCGTGTCGCCATGATTGAACATTATACGGGTCACATACTAACTTATTTTTCGACTTTTATCGTAAATATTTTTCTTTAAAAAGTGAACAACGCTTTCAGCAGATTACTTTAGGTAGGTGTAATATTTTAAAGATAGCTATTTCATAGGAAATAGTAAACAAATAGTGAATATTTTAGATTTTTCTCCAGTATAAACAATTTACGTACAAACACACAATTTATGTTGTAGACGTAGATATCGTGTTTATAATGTCATCACTCAAATGTCACAAACACTTTTTGAAATATATACTGTACCTACCGTAGAGGATCTATACAAGGATAGTTAACACTATAGAGCAACGCGAACTGTCTAAAGACGCGCGTTGTATAACACTATAGAGCAACGCGAACTGTCTAAAGACGCGCGTTGTATAACACTATAGAGCAACGCGAACTGTCTAAAGATGCGCGTTGCTCTGTGTTAATAGGTAATGAGGGCAACCGGTAGACGCTTGAAATACTCACAGAATATCGAGCAGTGTATTTTCATAAAAAAATAATAATTAAAACAAAATCGACTTTTACTGGGACATCCTTTCGAGAGACCCGGGGCTCCCAACCGTAGGCTGTTGGCCGTTACGTGGGGTTGTTTAGTCGGTAGGAGTCCGGCATATCATCCATGAAGGATTATTCATCTCGTTAAATAAAAAGAAAAAAGGGGGCTCCCATGCAACAAATAGGTACGACTTTTTGTTGTTTTTTGGTACGGAACCCTCCGTGCGGGAGTCCGACTCGCACTTGGCCGGTTATTATAACAGATGCTTTCTGAGCGTTAGTAGTAATTAAGTTTCCCGCTAATATTATAAACCAACGTGTAAACTTGTGAAGTGTTACTAAATCATGCCATTAACCCTAAACTACATTGCTGAAATTTGGTATACAAATAACAGACATCCTCCATAGACACATGGCCTATTTATCTTGAAAACAAAAATAACTTTGGAAAATTACACTACTTGCTTCAAATAAAAATCAATCTTAAATAAAAATAAAGTTGGGATGGGATACATCACAAAAAAAAGCTCTTGTTGTAATTATAGTATTAATTTACATCAATGAAACTGGCAACACTAGTTGTATTTTTCTACTATGTAGGTATGTGTACATATCCTGTTCCGTTCGCCATTCCTTTTCGTGAACTGTGAATAAAAGTGGTTAAAGTAGCTGCAGTGTATTTTTATTGCAAATGCGCATTCTATTAGGTTATGGGCCCAGTGTAACATACAGTAACATCAGTAAGTGCAAAAAAAGTGATACAATCATTAGGTTTGGACAATATTTGAAAATTTGCGTTGGATTAATAGCAATGGCTACGCACTCGTATATCACCAACGTGCCCAAGTTGAAAGGGCGTGAAAATTATAACGAGTGGGCGTTCGCTGCGCAGAATTTACTTGTACTCGAAGGAAAACAAGATTCCATCAAGAGTGAGAGTACTACAGTAGCCGCAGATGATCTTGTAACGAAAGCCAAATTGATTCTAACGATCGATCCGCCATTGTTCGTTCACATCAAAGATGCAGAAACTACAAAAGAAGTGTGGCATAAGTTGAAGCAAATGTTCGATGATTCTGGTTTCTCAAGACGTATAACGTTACTACGGACCCTCATATCAATAAGACTGGATAATTGTGAGTCGATGACAAGTTACGTTACACAAATTATTGAGATGGGTCAGAAATTATCAGGCACAGGATTTCATGTGAATGATGAGTGGATTGGCTGCTTGATGCTGGCAGGATTACCAGAAAAATATTTTCCAATGATTTTAGCAATCGAACATTCCGGAATATCTATCACGGCGGATGTTGTGAAATCAAAATTGATCGACATGACCGGAAATGAAGATACGCCGAGTAATGCACTATTTGCCACCAGAGGGCAGCGCACTAACCACAGACAGCGAAACTATAAGGTTGGTACGCCTAGCTCGAACAAAGATGGCGAATCGTCTGTCACAAAAAATTTAAACAAACAGAAAGTTATCAAGTGTTATCGCTGTAAGCAGATCGGACACTATAAAAATCAGTGTACACAAGAACAAAATAGAACAGTGAAAAATACAAACGCCTTTTCTGCTGTATTTTTGAGCGGAAGCTTCAATAAACGAGATTGGTATTTGGATTCTGGTGCAAGTGTACATATGACAAGTGATGTAAACAATATTCAGAATGCATCAACAGATTTGAGCATTTCGGAGATTATAGCTGCAAATCAGTGCACTATGCCAGTGCTGTGCTCAGGAGATGTGAATATTACTACGATTACGCCGAAATATAAATATAACATAACTATGAAAGATGTGCTGTGTGTACCTAACCTAGCCACGAACCTGCTATCGGTTAGCAAATTAATACAGAATGGTAACAGTGTGGATTTCCGTGAAAAAGTTTGTTACATTTACAATATGAAACATGAATTAGTTGCAGTGGGAAATTTGATTGACGGTGTTTACAAATTGAAGATAGATAGTAAACATTGTTTGTTTACATCTTCATTAGATGTCAATAGCGAAGTTTGGCACAGAAGATTGGGACACTTGAACTGTAATGATTTAAACAAAATGAAGGATGGTGCAGTCATGGGTATCAACTATAAAGGAAAAGCTGTAATTGACAAAAGCATGTGCATTATATGTTGCGAGGGGAAGCAGTCGAGGATGCCTTTTAATCACATAGGCAAACGGAGCCTCGAGGCACTCGATACAGTACATGCAGTCGTATGCGGACCAATGGAGACACCTTCGATTAATGGAAGCAGGTATTTCCTTATTTTAGTTGATGATTATACCCGTATGGCATTTGTTTATTTCTTAAAGGCTAAGAACCAAGTCTTTAAATGTTTCAAAGAATTTAAATCTTTAGTAGAGAATCAACAGAGTAAAAATATTAAAATATTCAGAACAGATAATGGCTTGGAATTCTGTAATAGTGAATTTGACAGTTTCTTATCCGAGGCAGGCATTGTTCATCAAAAAACAAATACTTATACACCTGAACAGAATGCTATGAGTGAAAGAATGAACCGAACTGTTGTGGAAAGAGCTCGTTGTATGTTGTTTGATGCAGGACTAGATAAGAAGTTTTGGGCAGAAGCTGTAAACACTGCCGTATATCTCAGGAATAGGTCGATAGCATCAGGATTAAATGACAGAACGCCGTATGAGCTCTGGACAAACAACAAACCGGATTTGAGCCATGTTAGAATATTTGGAAGTCGAGTTATGATGCATGTTCCAAAGGAAAAAAGACATAAATGGGATACTAAATCCATACAGCATATACTAGTTGGTTACTCTGATAATGTGAAAGGATATAGAATATATGATCCAGTTAAAAAGTGTATAAACATAAGTAGAGTGTAACACAGTGATGATCAGTGTTACTCACCAACTAGCGCGAGGTAGCTATGCAGAGAACTCTTTCCCAGGGCGCCTTACTACAGAGATTCCAGTGTGCGTGCAAGGGTAGGCCAGGGCTCTGACGAAAACAGTCAGGTAGGGTGTACACACATATATTTATATAACACAGAGATACACAGAGACACACAGAGAGCTTATTCACTGATAGACACAAATATCACAGGTACACAGAAGTATAGTCACGGCTTAGGTACTAATATTACTCAATAGACCACTGCCGCGTGAGCAGGTAAAACTGGTAAGCAGCTAACTACGCTTATAATTGGGTGACAATTACTGGCCTTGAGTGAAGCTGAGAGCAGCACAGCACGAGAATGCCACGTGGAGGCGGCTGGTTCCCCTCAAAACCCCTCGCTCGTGCAGTCCACGTGTCTTTGGATGTGGCTCTGCCAACCGTGGACGGGCCGCTTTCTCCGTAGTAAAAAAAACCCGGTATCCCGGGTGTAGGTTGAAACAGAAACTTATTCTTTGTGAGGAAAGTAGAACCTAGGCTATATTCCTCAACAAGTCCTCAGGTTTGTACAGTGCCTGCGTCAAACTATAACCTCGCAACACATGAGGTGCGCTAAATCATCAGAGCTCAACGTTAACCAAGATGTGAATCGTATTGGCTAGATGTTAGAAGAGAGCTTGTGACCTCATGGCAGGGCTATTTATACCCTGACTATGCACTCCACCAGAAAATTCCTTCAAAACCCGTTTTATATTGTAGTTCCTGTCTGACAACGCAAAAAACCAGCGACTAGGTATCGACTCCTTACCAGAGAGATGTTGCCAAAGCCAAAAAAACAATGAATTGAATAAGGCGCTTTGACACGCTCAATGATGATTGTCAAGCCGAAAACTTGACAATACTACACATACAATATAAATGTTACAACCACCCCCCCCTTAATAGTATTTCCTGCGGATATGACACGCTGGAAATACCCAATAAAGAAAACAGAAAAGTACCGACTAATAAACAAAGACAACCAGCTAGGTCCTTCAACCCCAAGCTGACTGCTACCATTACAATAACAAAGAAAGATCCTCCTATACACCTAACTAGACACTGACTCGTGTACCGGATAGGCTTAGTAACTAGAGTCTAATGCCCTTCATAGAAAGCGAATGCTCCCTTTACTGGCTGCTGATACCCTAACACTACACAAGCTCTCAGGATATTGTAGAGCGAATGAGAGAAAACGCTCGGTGCGGTGCATAGAAGAACCTACAACGTGACAATTTGAAGTCACGTACACACATAGAAATACAAACAAAAGATTAAATAGTCTTACATAATGATCACATAGCACTGGTTTAATAAACTAGAGAAACAGTGCTATGTAGTTACGTTAGGTATTGGAGACGGCTCCTCCTGATACTTCAGGATGTCCTTGATATGGTACTCCCCAAGATCCTTACCGTCCAAATCTGATAGCCTATATACTAAAGGGGATCGTTTAGCAGTCACCACACATTTAAGGAACTTAGGGGCTAGCTTAGAAGTAAAATTCTTGGCCTTGTTGGACAGGTAGAACGTGCGTTTGTAAACTATCTGTCCCACTTTCAGCTCTACATGCCTTTTTCTGAGGTTGTAATACTTTTCATTACGCTGGTGGGCAACGTTCAAATGTTTCCTCACCTGGTCGTAAATGCGTTGTATTTCTCTCAGCTTGACACCGAAGGCTGATGGATCGTCTACAGAGACTGAAGTAGGTTGGCACGCGATATCTGTCTGCCTGTATAACACTCCATCCCCAATAAATTCCCTACCATGTACCAAAAAGTAAGGGGTGAAACGAGTTGCTTCGTTAACTGCAGTGTTTAAAGCAAACTGTATCTCAACCAAGAACTGATCCCAAGACTTGTGTTGTGACTTCACATAGCATGAGATCGCTTGAACCACATTGCGAATAGCTCGTTCCGCCTGATTAGTTTGGGCATGATACCTAGGGTTATAATATATATTAGGTACATTGTATTCAGCCAACAGATCCTTAAATGGCTTACTCACAAACTGAGGGCCATTATCCATGTAAATAGTCTTGCAGACTCCGTGCACGAGAAACACACTCTTCTCTATGAACCTCGCGACTACAGCGCCTGTGGCAACCCGAACAGGGCACAACATGACGTATTTGCTAAAGTAGTCGGAGACCACGATCAGGTGTACGTTTCTATTGCTCGAAGTGGGAAAGGGACCAAGCAGATCGACAGAGATAGCTTCGAATGGCTTCGAAACCCGCTTCGGGCTACCCATTAGGCCGGGACGAGACGTATTTACGGGTTTGTACTGCTTGCATGTTTCGCAATTCCCAACATATTCTTTGACGTCCTCGTACATCTTGGGCCAGTAATAATTTAGGGCTAACCTTTTATGCGTCTTCCAAACGCCACCATGGGCACTAAGTGTGTCATCGTGGTACTTAGAGAGCAGGGGCAAGCGATCCTCCTGAGGTACCACCAGCTTCCAGTCAAAGTCTGAAGTCAAAGAATATTTATTTTTAGTTAACCTATATAGAAGGTTGTCACGAATGTCATAATTTGGTGACTTCCTAGGGTTCTTCCGAACACTATTCATGGTGTGGTCATACCACGGGTCTTTAGTGGGTACTGCATCGAGGGAATCAATTTTGATACGAGACAGAGCATCAGGTACAACGTGGTCTTTACCTTTTCGATGCTCTATGTCAAAATCGAATTGACTGAGCCTCATGCTCCAACGTGCTAGACGACCCGTGGGATTTTTTAGCTTATGGAACCACAGAAGAGATGAATGATCCGTGACGACCGTACATTTTTGGCCTTCGACGTACTGTCGAAATTGTTCCAAAGCGAAAATCACGGCCAGAAGTTCTCGCTCAGTTGTGCTGTAGTTCACCTCGTTCTTGTTGAGAGAACGGCTACAATAGGCGATAGGGTGCTCAACACCATCGTGAGTTTGTGTCAGTACAGCAGCAACTGAGTAAGCTGACGCGTCACTAAGAATGCGGAAGGGCAGCTCAAAGTTAGGCATTTTTAATATAGGGGCAGAGACCAAGGCTGACTTTAGCAGGTTAAAGGCCTGTTCAGCCTCAGGGGTCCATTCAAACTTAAAGTTTTTAGATTTCAGTTTGCACAGAGGTTTACTAAACTTAGAGAAGTTGTTAACAAAGCGACGATACCAGCCGGCCATTCCCAGAAATCTCTTAACCTCCTTAGGGTTAGAAGGGGTGGGATAGTTGAGGATAACCTCAACTTTACCCGGGTCTGTCCGTAGGCCATGTTTGTCCACATAATACCCCAGGTATTTGAGTTCACTCCGACAAAAGTGAGATTTTTTCATGTTGATAGTTAGGCCAGCATCCTTGAGTTGCTGATAGACTCTATGTAAGAGCTCTACATGCTCCTCAAAGGTGCTGGACACACAGACTATGTCGTCCTGAAACGCAAATACCTTATTGTCGAACTCGGGGCCAAACAGACGGTCCATCAGGCGTTGCATCGTGGCACTAGCCCCGACAAGACCGAAGCACATCGAATTGTATTGGAATAATCCTCTCCGGGGAACCGTAAAAGCAGTCTTCTCAGCAGACTGGGGTGAGTCAAATGGAATCTGCCAGTAAGCCGCACTCAAATCTACAGAAGTTAAATACTTATCGTTATTAAGGTGGTCCAAGATTTGATTGATATAGGGTAAGGGGTAGGCGTCACTCTTTGACACAGAGTTCAGCTTGCGAGAGTCCAAGCACAATCTGAGGTCACCGTTTGCCTTCTCCACCATGACCACTGGAGAGTTCCACGCGGACTGAGACGGGGACACTACTCCCATCTCCAGCATTCGGTCCAACTCGGCTTCCAGGGCCTTCTGTTTAAGGGGAGAGAGCGGATAATAACGCTGCTTTATCGGCTTGCTGTCACCAGTGTCAATGACATGATGTACAAGTGAGGTCCGACCTAAGCCCACCTTATCCGTGTTCAATGAGTCAAATTTCTCAATGACCCCGTTGATTACACACCTTTGTTTAGCAGTCAAGTTGTTGTAATCCTCGAGGCCACCGTTAAGGGACACAGACTCTATAGGATTATTATCACTAAAGCTATCAAGACTAATATTTTGTAAAATTAATTTATCACTTAACTTAAATTGTTGCCAGAAATCCACACCAAATATCATGGAGGTGGTTATGCCTGGGACAACATAGAACTTGACAACTCGGACAACCGAATTGTACTCAATTGGCAAAGAGATACAACCCAGACATTGCAAGTGAGAGCTGTCTGCAGTTGTAATACGAAAAGTAGGATTGATACTCTCAAGATCAAAACCCAGTTCCAAGAAGATGCGGTGCGCTCCCTTACCTAATATAGAGCAGGAGGCACCGGAATCAAGAAGGCCTAAGACATTTAAATTTAAAACCTTAACAACTAGATACGGTCTAATGTCACTATCCCGTTTAGGAAACAGGACCTTATCAGAAATAGACTCAGATACAGAGTAATGCACAGAGTTCCTAATAAGGCCCTGGCCTACGCGTTTTTTGACTTGCTAGTACAGTGTGAGCAGTCTGGGGTCTTGACTCCTTTGAGACCACACCGGAAACACACCAGCTCCCTTGACTGTGTGCAGCTGTATGCAGTGTGACCGCCCCCGCCGCAACGAAAGCATTTGCGATCGTGGGGGGTAACCGGCGTCTCCACTGCAGACACCTGCTTAGCGGGCTTTTGTACACCTTTGTTCTTAAGCTGGTGTAAGTCAGATGTAATCTCAAACTTGTCAAGAGCAGGCTCATGGAAAGCGTCTGCCCTAGTACGCGCAAGCTCCAAGCGCTAACCCAAACGTCTCAAGTCATCTACAGAGTTGACATCATGCAAGGCCAGTTCCTTCATGTAGTCAGGTCTAATGTTGTGCATGAGAATGTCCAGCTGTTCCTCACTGGGCATCTTACATGACAACCTTGAGAACATGGCTTGCATTGTACATATATAGTTAACCAAGGACTCAGAGCGGGCTTGTGTACGCTGTCTTATCTCATTCCTGAGGCGGTAATCATAATCAGGAATATCAAAGGTATCTCTAAGCTCACTAATAAGATCCTCATATGAGATGAAGTTAGCTTTGTTTGTACGGAACCAAGACAAAGCCGGTCCATCCAACAGGTCGGAGAAAGCCATAAGGAGTCTAGGCTTAGTAACCTCCCGAGCACATCTAAGTTCCTCTAATCTCTCTAAAAACACACGTACACAAGTAGAACCATCATATTTTAAATTAAATGAACATAAGTTAAGGGGACGTTCTTTATACACTATGTTACATGTAGAACTATTCCTACTTGAACTAGCTCGCACCGAGCGGTCCTCTCTCACTACTGGTAAAGTATATTCTACCTGGTCACGACCCGAAGGATCCTCACCATCATCATCCGAACCTTCGGATTCAGAATCACTACTGGGTTCAGCCCTAGCGATGATCTTCACTAGCCTACCACGAATATCCACCAGGTCGGGGCAATCCAGACCACAACGAGCTAACCTACTCAATAAGTAGTTGGCCCTGATAGACACCCTAAGACGACTACCCTTATTAATGAAGATGTCACCTGACTGAATAGCCTCCTCCAGCTCGGAGATCTTTGGGAGGCAGATTGAGAGCTCAGCCGATGCATCAGCGGGTACCGGAGCACTCGCTTTGATGCTACCTCGACGGACGAGTCGGTGTGCCGCTCTTAGCTCACTCCGAAGGCCAGACACTGTCGTTTCCGGTTCCACTGAAATACCCATGTGGGACAGCTCGTTAGCAAGTTCATCCTTTCTTAAATAATTAATATATTTTTTCATCTGTGCCATTATGTAAAAATTTACTTACAACAATTATAAAGATAAAATGGCACAGATAGGGATCAATTACAAAGTAAAAATGTAAATTGAGTTACAACAAAGTGTACTAAGTTAGGTAATTATGTTTCAAATTGACTTTTAGAATTTAACAAAGATTAAGGGTATACTAAGAGAGAAAAGTTTCTAAATTTTCTGATAACACAGTTCAGGTTAATAATTAAAATTACAAGGTATCAACATACCTTCAAAAAAAAATTATAATTACACAGAGTTCACTAAGTTAACACAGAGGTGAAGCTATAGAATAATATATGTAATATATTAATCTATGCTAATATAATATTACAATAAATATATGTGTGCACCATAAAAAGGAACATAACAAAGAAAAGAAACACAATAAGAAAAGAAGTGGGTATGCCAAATAAAATCAAAAATTTTTTCCAAAATCACAGCTATTTTAAATTTTTGAATTTAGAATTTTGTGTCTTTTCCAGCCAAAGATGTAGGAAGCTGGAAGAAGACGAAAGGGAAGGTTTTGTGCTTAGCTGCTAGCACCACCAATTAACGTCCTGGAGCGTCTCGGACGATACACCAGGATGGTTTCGCCAGAGGTAACCACCTATGCACACACACTAGACTGAGGCTACCGCAGAGTAGACCCAGAGATTTGCCACTACGTTGGGAGCCAATTTGTAACACAGTGATGATCAGTGTTACTCACCAACTAGCGCGAGGTAGCTATGCAGAGAACTATTTCCCAGGGCGCCTTACTACAGAGATTCCAGTGTGCGTGCAAGAGTAGGCCAGGGCTCTGACGAAAACAGTCAGGTAGGGTGTACACACATATATTTATATAACACAGAGATACACAGAGACACACAGAGAGCTTATTCACTGATAGACACAAATATCACAGGTACACAGAAGTATAGTCACGGCTTAGGTACTAATATTACTCAATAGACCACTGCCGCGTGAGCAGGTAAAACTGGTAAGCAGCTAACTACGCTTATAATTGGGTGACAATTACTGGCCTTGAGTGAAGCTGAGAGCAGCACAGCCCGAGAATGCCACGTGGAGGCGGCTGGTTCCCCTCAAAACCCCTCGCTCGTGCAGTCCACGTGTCTTTGGATGTGGCTCTGCCAACCGTGGACGGGCCGCTTTCTCCGTAGTAAAAAAAACCCGGTATCCCGGGTGTAGGTTGAAACAGAAACTTATTCTTTGTGAGGAAAGTAGAACCTAGGCTATATTCCTCAACAAGTCCTCAGGTTTGTACAGTGCCTGCGTCAAACTATAACCTCGCAACACATGAGGTGCGCTAAATCATCAGAGCTCAACGTTAACCAAGATGTGAATCGTATTGGCTAGATGTTAGAAGAGAGCTTGTGACCTCATGGCAGGGCTATTTATACCCTGACTATGCACTCCACCAGAAAATTCCTTCAAAACCCGTTTTATATTGTAGTTCCTGTCTGACAACGCAAAAAACCAGCGACTAGGTATCGACTCCTTACCAGAGAGATGTTGCCAAAGCCAAAAAAAACAATGAATTGAATAAGGCGCTTTGACACGCTCAATGATGATTGTCAAGCCGAAAACTTGACAATACTACACATACAATACTAGCTGACCCGCGCAACTTCGTTTGCGTGATAAATGAAGAATCGCTCGACCGATTTTGTGCAAACTTCACATAAACCATCTACTTAATAGTCTGAACAAAGCCTAAACATTTCGTCTAGATAGGTGAGCCCGTTCTTGAGTTATAAAATTACAACGAAAAGTGGCATTCATTTTTATATATATAGATAAATGTTACAAGAGATGTGATTGTTCAAGAAAATATAGAAAAGAATGTTTTGAAAGACAATATTATAGCATCAGTTTCAGTGGGGGATGAGCTCCAAGAGCCAAATGTTCAATGTAATGTAAAGAATGAAGAGGAAATAGAGAATGAGTCTGTTGACCTAAATTCTTCAAGAGAATCTCAATATGATAATGCTGAGTCTGATTTTGCTTCTACATTACAGGAAACTGACGATGAACCACATTTAGAAACTAATAAGAGAGTAAGGCGACCCCCAGAACGCTTTGGTTTTTCTAATTTATGTACTACAAGCAATGATGCATATTATAATGATCCAATGACGGTTCAGGAAGCTCTACATAGCCCTGATAAAGAAAAATGGATGGCTGCTATGAGAGAAGAACTTCAGGCTTTCAAGGACAACGATGCATGGGCTGTCGTTAGCGAGGTACCTTTAAATAAAACTTTAGTTCAATGTAAATGGGTTTTTAAGCGCAAATTAGATAGTGACAATGGTGTACGGTATAGAGCGCGTCTTGTAGCCAAGGGTTTTACCCAAAAGCCTGGTGTAGACTACGATGAGACTTTCTCACCCGTTGTACGTCACTCTACTCTTAGAATGTTATTTGCCTTGTCAGTTCAATTGAATTTAAAAATTATTCATTTAGATGTTAAGACAGCATTTTTGAATGGGGATCTGAAGGAAGACATATATATGGCTCAACCAAGCATAAGTTTAGATGGTGTACAGAATAATATAGTAGTAAAATTGAACAAAGCTATTTATGGGTTAAAGCAATCTTCTAGATCTTGGTATGAGAAAGTAGATCAGTGTTTAAGTCAATTAGGATTTAATAAGAATCACTTAGAGCCATGTGTATTTACAAAGTTTAAAGATAATGATAAAATAATTATAGCCTTGTATGTTGATGATTTCATTGTATATTCGAATAATAGTGTGGAAACTGATAATTTAATTTCTATTTTAAGTTCTAAATTTAAAATAAAAAACTTAGGACAGGTTCAGCAGTGTCTGGGAATGAGAGTAGGAATTAATAGTAAATTAAATGTCATTACCTTAGACCAAGAACAGTACATAGAACAATTATTGAATAAATTTAATATGTTACATAGCAAAGAGGCTAGTACACCTATGGAATGTAAATTGAGATTAGATGGGGATAATGTCAGTGATGTTAATGTACCTTATCAGCAATTAATAGGTAGTCTGATGTATCTGTCAGTGTTAACTAGACCTGACATATCTTACTGTATAAGTTTCCTGAGTCAGTTTAATAAGTGTCATAGTAACATTCACTGGGGTTATGCCAAGCGTGCACTTAAATACTTAAAAAGGACTAAGCATTTTTGTTTGAAATATGTACAGGGGAAAACTGAATTAGGAGGTTTTGTCGATGCCGATTGGGCAAGCAATTATATTGATCGCAAATCCTACACTGGTTACTGCTTTACCATGTCAGGAGCAGCCATTTCATGGGAAAGCAGAAAGCAGAGGACGGTAGCGCTTTCAACTATGGAAGCTGAATATATGTCTATAGCGGAAGCCTGTAAGGAAGCCATGTATCTTAGGGCTTTACAATTTCAAATAACTAATATCATGTATCCTATTGTTTTATATAATGATAGTCAGAGCGCACAGAAGTTGGCAGCTAATTGTACATTACATAGAAAAAGTAAACATATAGATATTAAATTTCATTTTGTGCGAGATGCTGTAAAAGATAAAATTGTAATTCTTAAATATTTGCAAACTAATGATATGCCAGCAGATGTGCTTACAAAAGCTCTCAGTCCAGTAAAACATTATAACTGTATAAAAGGTTCAGGACTTGTCGAGATGTGTAATTAAGTAATTATGTATTATTGAAGTTATCGTTTCATTTGATGTAGTGGGGGTGTTGTAATTATAGTATTAATTTACATCAATGAAACTGGCAACACTAGTTGTATTTTTCTACTATGTAGGTATGTGTACATATCCTGTTCCGTTCGCCATTCCTTTTCGTGAACTGTGAATAAAAGTGGTTAAAGTAGCTGCCGTGTATTTTTATTGCAAATGCGCATTCTATTAGCTCTCGACCAAAATGTTGATCTCTGATTTGAATCCCCCTGACAGCTGTACGTGTCTACAGTAACTGCGGTTTACTGTTATCATCCCAGGGGAGAGGCGTCCAAGTTTGACCGCAGTAAATCTGAGTCATCCTTCCCCTACGACTTATTTAACATTGCGAATGCTATTGCCCCGGGGCCAATCCTCGTTTAATGTTACGTTCGAAACAGCAAGTTGTTGAAATATCTTTTTCTAATCAATTATATCTTTAAAAACTTATTTCTGTCATTGCAAATTGTTCTAAGTTTAGTTATGTTTGTGGATTACGGCAAATAATCTTTAATTTGTAAACCTATTTTAGTGGCGCTTTCAAAAGACGTTATAACTATCTTCTCAAAATTTCAAAACAAAATTATTTGTCAGTTAAAGTCTATAGGTAGGTACGTAGTTTTTAGTTGATAGAATTTCGCTAACATAATTCTTATCATTCAAAATCTGATACAAAGTGGAACGTCATTTTGTGGTTCAAATAAGTTGGGGAGACTTTTTGTAATTAGAATTTGATATTTACTAAAAAGCAGAGGTGCATCGTAAGGTGGGATCCCTAAACATACATGTCTTTTTGGTCACCAGTCCTAGAAATCTCTCTGATGTTCCCCTTTATTACGTTATGTAGGTACCCACTCGGGGAATCCATGGAATGCTAAGATTAAGGTCTTTCTCGAAAAAGGGTCAAAAATATATTTTCCCATATTAGTTCCTGTATAATTTTCAGTACCTAGAGATAATTGTTTTAAATGCATTTTGTAAGTTTGCGCGCATGTCTTCAATTTTGTCGTAGCAGTTCCCAGTAGCAATAACTTTGCGAAAATGGCCACCTTGTCGGTAGCAGTGACTCTGGTACGAGCTCGGGTAAAATAATAACCACAATATGATTTTAGAAAGTCTACCGCTTATAGTGGTTTAAGGTTAGCTTAAGAGTGCGTCTTTTACTGTAGATGATGGCAATAACAATGATATATACCGTATAACAATGGTAGGATATACCCATAACACGTGTAACTTTTTTACTAACTGTTAAATTGAAATATCGAAAGTTTTAATAAGAGCTATTATTTTCAGCAGTACCTTCAGTTTTCACGTAGTGCAGAAAGGGACTAGTTATATGTAAGATTATGTATCTGTGTTTATTTGTATAAATATATGGTTGTCTCAAGAAAAAAGATGATTTTTTTCTTGCAAGCATCTTCCTGTTTTACGTAACCTATCCAAAGGAGGTATTTGCATTTCTTGTTTTGTGTAGGGAAGATATTTACTATATTCGGGGAACTAAATAAATTTTATTTCCGATGACTTTTCTATACTACAAAGGTGACGAGTCAGGTTATTTTTTTACATTCCAGCAACTATTTTTCATCCTATATTTGAGTATCCACTGGTCAAGACTGCGCTATACAAAATCTACCAATCTTTATTACCAGATACCGGCAAGCATAAGACTGGAGAACAGAAAATCAACCAATCTTAACCAGTAAGCAAATTGCAGCCAAGTGGAAGTTTCAATCGCTTAAGAAGTGTTCGTTCCATGACTTTCATTCCGATATTGAAATAGAACAAAACAACAATAATGCCACTCTGAAACCTTTGTTCTGTTGGCAAAGTTTTCGATACGATTTATTATAACTTTCATACTACTATACAAAACTGATCCTTGTAAGTGTATAAATGTTGAACAAAGGTACCTAGTGAGATAGATTGATTTCGTACATATCGTACGTCGTTATAATATATTTTTGAGTGCTCAAGAGGATGTCTGAATATAAAACACTACCGGACACATTTGAACTACTACCCGTTCGCTTTAACTTTGCCGCTGGCGGAGAGGCGTATACCCGAATTGTTAATTAGACGAAGTAAATTGACAGTAGCTAATGTCACTTCGTCATAGGAAATACGCAACATTGTATGAAGAAGTGTCATTAGTTGCTGTGAATTTACTTCGTCTAATTAAAAATTCGACTTTAATATGGAGCCGAGCGGCAAAGTTAGAGCGAACGAGCAGTAATATTATAGCGTATACCTACCGCATCATTCTGCGGTGGATAAGAAACTTAGATCTTTCTAAGAAACCCTCTATTCATTTGTGAATACTGCATCAAAATCTGATTGGAGGTTTTTTAGTTTGAAATAATTTAAGAATAAGGATGGGGAAATACATTTCTGATGGATAATACAGTAGTCTTCACTTCTCATTAGAATTACCGGATTTTGAAAAAGCTTATCTAGTAAGAAATTTCATACGAGATGTAGAAACATAGTTCACTTAATAAGTCGGTCATGAAGGGTAGGAGTAGTGGGAGGTTGTGTCATAAAAAGTCGAAAACAGCGCGCCGAGCTAATTTGCTACCAAGCAGTCTTGTTGAGAATATTTCGTGTAAAGGCAAAACAGGTGTCGACTTAATGACACGTTGTAAAACAGAATGGTGCACATTATTGATAAGCTGGAGGGTAAAGTACCTTCTATCTGCCTTAAGTTATTTCCCTTGCAGAGTTCGATTCATCTTCTTTGGTTATAATTCTATAAAGATCTTTAAGAACCTTTGTTTTGGATTGTGGTGACAATGAGGAATGAGTATTTGCTTGAAGAGGAACTGGTAAAGATGACTTCGATTAAATATTTTTGAATAGTCAAATGGCACGAAATTATATTATTTGTCTTAAAAAAGTACGGGAGGAGATGACTTCAATCAAAAGTTTTTGAATAGTCAAATGACTTTACTTACCGTATGAAGTTTTAATTAGTATAATGAGCGAGTTGAAATTCACATTCCCTAAATTATAATTGTATTAACGTCTACAGTCTAAATTATTCAGTACCAAGCGGATCTAACAATCCCGTCAAGTATTTTTATTATACACCACCCGGACGAACTTTGTTCACCAAAGTAAACTTACATTCAAACTTTTCACTTAACATAGCGGGTTTCAATCGTGTTCCATGAATAATACAATATATTAGCTCGTTCAGCGAGAATAAAGGCTGTACTTTACATTTCAACATCACTTTAGGCCGAGAGTCTTTACATAAAGACGTAGGTACAACACTTAAACTATGTACTTAAGTGCTACTAAGGGACTGTTTATACTTCATGTTATGCAAAAGCATGTCTCTTGTCATTAATGTGTTTGTCTCAGTATTTAGAACCGGTCCTATACTTACGTTGCAAAGAATAAAATATCGTTCAGTTCACCTCTTGGTGTAGTGGTTTACCAACTATGAAATCGTGAATCGCGTCTATGTGTGATGAACACGTGAGTGTTTTTTGTGTCGGGCTGTTCCTAGTTTATCTATAAAAGTATACAATGTACTTAATATAATATAGGTATGTTAATAAGTTGTATAGATCAGCTGGGTATAAAAATATGTTTTAAACGTATCATAACCCCTAACGTGGCTGGACTCTATAATTAGGGTTTACATATCTGGTATACTATTATCTACTACCACGAAAATAGTACCTATATACGAACGTCTAGCTACCATGCGTTAAAGTAGCACATTCTTGGTCCCTTTCACATCCTTCCTAGATTTGAAGTCTGCCTCTGTTAGCTTAGAACTTAACTTAGAACTATGGTTTAGCTGTTGACTACCAGTGCTGCTGTCAAAACTGATGGCTGATATCCTTACGCAGAAAGGAAACCTGCGTTGTCGCTTCTTCCTTTGACGAACAGGTGCACTTCTAGCAGGTACAGTCGCCGTTAAACATATAACTGATATTTAATGAGTTTTCTCCGAATATTTCTGTCGGTAAAGACCCATCTTTACGTCCAGCTGAAAGATCGTTTAGGTGTTCTGATTCCTTAGGTAGCAAAATGCGATTATGGCATAGAAGGTAACGGACAGAATAGATGCAGCTTGTCTACAAAACAACGAACATGATACAGGGTACACGGCCTCACATTCAGGATTCAGGCCTCATATTCATTGCAGCATGTTTATAATTTTATCCGTAATTTCCACATTATATTAACTGTTTTACATAAATGCGTTGCCGGCCAATACCACAGTGTCATCAGCTATTTATGAATATGCAAATCTATTCATTTTTAATGTTATAATATTAAATTTAGCTCTTCTTTTTCTAAATATGAGAGGTATTGTGATTCATATTCTGTTGAATCTGCAAAGAATCAAGAATATTCATAGCTGGCTCTCTAACGAGCGAGTCGGTTACTTACTGCTTGCCTGAATATAAGCGTTCAAGATTTTTAGATGCTGCTACAAAAGCTGAAATGGACGGGAGTGTTCAAAGTTACCGTTGGTATACGGCAGGTATTAAAATTATGTTTGCTTTTTATTGCCACCTCTGGCATTCGTAAAAATGTTTTCGAAAGAGCATAGGACAACTTTCTGTACTTATGTTAGTATTTAGGAGTCCGTATGATGCTTAACAGACTATTACTTTGATCTAGATCTCAGGACTCATGAAGACTTCTCAGGACATCTCAGGACTCAGGTCTAATGTATTAAAATTTTAAAACAGGTAGGTAGGTAACTTAAGTTCATGAACTTATAGCGCTCGAAGCCTAAAACACAATCAGGTACAGAAAATATCCTCGAAAGTTTTTAGTGGTGAAATTTTAAGCTGGATCTCATTATGTTTAGGATATTTTTATCATATAATGTTTATAAGAAAGACAATAGTAAAATGTACATTTACTAGAACCACTTTTTCCTAATGACTAGGTAAAGGTAGTTAAGGTAAGGTAGTTAATTAATTTATTTCGTTAAAAAAACATAAAAATCGAGCTCATCTATCTCTCTCGTACTTTGCTATCTTCTTTCGACCATTTGGCGGCATGTAAGGCCTCAAGATACTAATATTGGTTTCCGCAACTATCCAAATCATTTTACTATGCTTTGTAGTTTTGAAACACAGTTCAACCGCGAATCATAATATATTATATTAGTTAAAGTAAAGTCAGTATTTTACTTTACAGTTAATAATAACAATACCTACACACTTTAATCTTTAAATTCGTCAATATAAAGTCCACTTTGTAGTTGAATCAAAAAACGATCACCGTTAGTTTATTTGGTTCACTGGATTTTACGCAACAACCAACCTACGTCACAAGGAAGTAAAAAATAAAGTATTTTTCTGTAACACTTATATATTCTATGATTCATTCAATGCATGTGAAATCACGGGAACACGTACTTTCTTTTATGGCGGTTGTCGGCAAAAATAAGAAATGATTTACCGCAGCGAGGTGGTAAAACCTTCACCGGTTCAAAGTCACCGAAGCTTAGTTATGTAGACGCTACCTGATAAGTTCCACTTTACTGATTTGTGCCCCACGGTAAGTACCGATATATATTTTCATTCACGTTATTTATACTAACAAGTTATTTTTATGGCATTCATAAGAAGCAGGAACCGAGAGAAAGCTCTTGCATGCATTTGAAAAACACTTTTGTATGTTTTCCGCATTTTTATCGCAGTTTTGATAACGTAATTGCTTTTGTGTCATGTTATTCATATTATCTGTCATGATAAATAATACGAAGAGAGCTTTTTATGTAACTTCTTCATGTAAAGAGTTTTTTTTCCGTTATGGTTTTTCTTTTGTAGACAACAATTTTTGTGTAAGGAGAAAACAAAACGTTAGATGCAAATTAAGTATGTTGTAAGATTTAATTTTCACATAACTTTGTTTAGTGTTATGTAAACGATCACTCAATTAAGCATTTTACACTACGACCGGTTAAATTTAATTTCCATTTTCTAGCATTTCTGTGCTTCGTAAAGCGTGTTTGTTTTTGTTTGCCCCAGCTGCCAGTTACATGATCGTCATGAAGCCTAGTTGAAGGCTTGAAAAATAATTTCAGGCTTTGGAAGTTGGATTTCAGCAACGTCCAACTTCCAACATCCGACAACTGATCTCCAACCTCCAACTACGTACTGCAGGCATACAAAGAATTTTAAAACGTTCACCAATCACAGGTCTGAGCTAGAGTACTCAGCGTTTATCACAATGTTCATTTGCCTTACTCGGCAGACGGTGCTACAAGCTCTTCCACCAGTATTCAACACTAATCTTTATTTATCAAAATCCTGTCTGATGATAAATCAGAAATGTGCAAACCTAAAAATGTAAAGAGTTAGAAGTGATTTAATACACATATCCATTAAAATAGTGATCAAAATGAAACACAATATGCACAAAGAAGATTGCCATGCCTGTAAAACTAAAGAGAAAAATAGAAAACTTGTGAGATAATCAGCCCTTTTTTCCGTCGAAAGGCGTGAACGAGACGCATTACCTATTTCTAAAGGAACGTAAATAAACGCACCTTTAAGAGTGCGTTTGAATCGACACATACTCGTATGTCACACTATCCGCACCGAGAGTCAACACTAGCAAAAGACTTCCAAGGCAATACTACGTGTTTTCTCTGAATAGCTTTTTCAACAAAGCTGGGTCTTGTTGAGAGAAAGATTGCCATTTTTACGAAACATAGTTATAATTTCATTAAAAACTGAGGTTCTGGATTCGATACCTGGTTCGCTTCAAATATTTGTGTGAACCACAAAATAATGTTTGCTTCGGAGATGTAAGTTCGTCTATCAACCGCCTAGATACCATATTGTAGTAAATAGAGTACTGAAAAGAATAACCCACAGAGTTTTTGCCAGTTCTTCTTGAGCAGGCCGCATTTTGAACTGGTGGTACTAGCTTTACTTTGTGTTTTTAACGTTTCGGAAGTGCCTACGTATTAGGATTTTGCAAAATAAATGTTTATGACTATGACTGGCCCAAGCTTAATTTGGACTGGGTAATGTTGTGCGAGAATCTCCAACAATATTTATTTATCTATTATTTATTATCTCATTAAAGTGTTCTTCACTTTCGATGAAAGATTCAATTAGTCTCAAAGCGTAGAGGTAGAAAATGAGTAGGTTTATTTTACAAAATCGGAATAGAATAGTCCTTTATTTTGCTCAGTTTATTCAAAGGAAGGCTTCTAATTACTACAACTCGTTGGTGCGGTTTACTTTAACTACGTCATCAAAGGGGTTGCAAGTGACGTTACAATCTGCAAAGTAAAAGTTTTCTGTCTGCTTTGACCAGGAAATAACCACATGATAAGTGCACACTCTTGTTTCTTAGCTGATTGGTTTAACTGGTTTATTATTGTGACTACATATATTCATAGTGCTTTAATGTTTACTACAAATTGTAAATTTATTATGTTAAGCTTTATTAACACAAAGAAATTGTGTACATGTACAGTAATGAACGGAGACTCCTAACTCAGGCATTATTAGTTTGCCTATCTAGAGTTTCCAAATTCACACTAATGTAAAATGTTTTTGGGTCAATAAACTTTTATTATTATTATTATGTCTCTTCTTACCTCGGGTATCTTCTTTTTTTTCTTATGAAGATACCCGGTCTTTTGGTAGGCTTACATGGGGACATATTATTGACCAACACGCAGAGGCCCTTTGAGATTTTTAATGTAAAGGAAATGGGACCCAAACTGCAGACAATTCACATTCGCCTTATGTAGAAGAACGGCAATGAGTTGCCTACAACGGAGCTATACTATTGTAAAATAATGCTAATAAAAAATGGGCTATTGCGTTGGGGGTTAAATGGAACTACGTTACTTATGCTATGGATGAAAACGGCGCCAGCCATTTCAATATCTTATTACTAAAACATTGGCAGATGATGACTCGCTAACTCACTAGATAGGCCCTCTATACAATCGCCTTAGACATGCAAGCCTGTGAAGCGACAGAGGGCAACACCCCGGTGTGAGCGGATAGGGGTGTCGAGCGGTGCGGCGCCGGTTTCGCCACCGCGGGTCAGACCCGGAGCGGGTTTCCCCGTAGTTATGCCCTTGAAAATAACACTTCCGCCCCGAGCATAAAGCTCTGGCTTCCTCCCTCTGACCAGCCAATTAAGGCAAGCCAGAGTTGAGATTTGCTGCACTCCCGGGAGTACCATCTCCCGTTAGCCCATTAAATGCTAACTGGTCGAGGAGCGCAACAAAACTCTGAGGAATCGGGACCGATGTGTCGCCACGCACATTCAGCTCGCCACAAGCTGCCCTGCGGATGTGTGCTTTTCTATATCTTTGTGAGAAAATATTTTTTTGATCTCAAAAAGTTGATGAGTCAAAAAGCAAATCTACTATGCCCTCATAGGGATGCGTTAACCCATGAAAAGATAACGATTGATAATGATTATTATTAATGTTTAGTTTAAGTTAGATTTAGTTCATTGTCAATAATATACTTAAATATTAAGGGACATGTACACTTAAAGGTCATGTTTTGGAAATGTGACGGATTTTCTGTTCACAATGATTGATTGATTGAATGATTAAGACTTGAAAATCAATTCCTACAAACATCACATTTAATTAAAATAAAATCAAGAATGAATAAGATCAAGCTACGATATGTAGGTATAATTTTTAAGAAATTTAAACACCAAGCTTCTTATATTAATACAATGAATAGAATAGAACTCGACAAAATCTTTCAATTAAAACGAGGGTTTGTGGAAATTGCTAAAGTAATTTTACGTTCCACTAAAGTATGAATATGACTACTAATATTGTAAATATTGTGATCGAGCCTACATTGTAACGGAATGCATAATGGGTACCTATTCAAACATATTATGTAACCTTACTTAATCCTTCAGGGAGCACATAAACGTGATGTAACGTTACTTAGTGATGTGGTATTATGCACATATTTTATTACGAAATGCTCTCCTGAGCTTTATAATGAATTCATGGTAATTTAAAACATCTTCGTCATAATTTACTTTATCTTTCGTAGAACTCTTGTATACTAGCGAGTAAATACTCTTTGCTATATATTTTGTGATCAAGATGACTTGGGAGCAGTATATCCTAAACTTTACCCAAAACCAGTTTGCAATATTAATGTACTGTACGTGGTAATCTTACTGATGTCGATACGAAACCTAACAAGTCAAATTATTATAACAGCCTTGCTTACATGCTTGGCGCGTTGTGATATTATATCTGATAGGAGAAACTGGTTAGGAATGGGTATATCTGTTGCAAAAACTATACTTCTTATACGTCATAGGTTAGGATAATGCTTACGGCAATTATTACAAGGTTTTATTTGTATGTCTTTGACAGAAAAAGAATTGTGCATGTTTTGTTATATTGGCAATGAGTGATTCATCGTAGACGCGAATGTATTCTTCAACACGCCATAGGACGTTCAATCAATTAATGAATCAAATGAGACGTAGGCCTCTGCCAATCAGTTTGGGATAGTGATTGGGCCATACTGTTTGTTCTTTATGTTACGCTTGTTAGACGCGTTTGGTACAGGAATTGGTAGGTATCAAGTTTTTCTACTCTTTGCTATAACTTCATCTAACATTTAGTGCGAGGCTTGCAAGTGGTAGCAATACAAAGACCCATGATGCTTGATATTTTAACATAGGTATACATTATAAAACCCATGTCACATCAAGCGTAAACTTCTTCAAACTTAAATATTAAACTAACAATAAAAACAGTGGCTGTTTGTATCTGGTTGAGAAGATTTGAACGAAAAAAGCTCACTGTACCCCCTCTTAAACACTCGTAAAATATTCCATGTCAAAAAATTTTAAATGAAATCCGTGAAGCGGGTTTGTTTAAATTTCAGGCGAATGAAACTTTCCCTTTGCGATGTTAATACGATACTTGGCGTATGATAATGACTGCATTGTTGGAGTAAAATCGGTTTTAAATTAGGCCTAAAGAGTTTGTCAGTGTTGGTAGGTATTATCAAAGGAAGCGTTGACAGTGTTAAAGGGTAAATATTTTGCAGATCTTAATTAAATTGAATTAAAGCTCATTATCGTTACATACGAGTAAATGTTATGTATATTTGCACTGTTGTCTATGTATAAAATCTTACAGGAGATCAGATTATATCCGTGGTTTTACTCAAAAATCTTCATCGCCCTACGACTCCTGGTTCCTTCGGGTTTCGGGCCCCAGGGTTCAGGGTTCTCAATCTTCGCGAAAAGGAACATAATATTTGTCCCTCAAATAGAGGCCACCCTTTATGACCTTTCAAACAGTGACAGCTTCCCCAAATCTTTAGAAATGATTTGCCATCTGGCAAGCGGCGTCATTATTTTGACTATGCAATAAATAAAGCTTACATAAATGTTTTTTTCACTTCTTATGCTCGTAAAGTTCTTGTTTATGCTGGGTGTATGCGGACTAAAACAACATTTTATGCTCTAGTGCATAACCGCTCAATCCCGCCGGTGGCGTGGTCACGCCGGCGTATCCATAGGCGGTGCCCACGCCTGTGGCGGGAACGGCGGCTGCACGCCGGACGTCACACAATATATCCTTATTTCTTTTACAGGAGTCGTACTACATAAATACTTACTGTTTCATCATGCTGGATAACTGACGAAAATAACTACACTAAATCCGAGAACACCCCATGTGTAATGGATTTTCTTTTTCTTCTTCTAAAACAATATGGCCATACTAGACCGTAGAGACGGTACCATGAAGATCGTGTTACTCTATGAACCAAACATAATAAAACGCTATTAAATAACTTGTTTGTTTTTGTTACATTTAATTTGAACTTTCTGTGTTCTATATAAATTAAGAAACATTAAAAATCAGATAGCATTATGAGTGAAAAAATATTATTAAATGAACTTATGATTAGGCAGTATAGGTCTCGTTACCCATGCCTAATGCTTCATGTAGAATGATTAAAAAAATACTTGAAAAAAGACATTGGCGGGAAAGAAACTTAGAAAGCTAGCAGTATTTAGACATTTTGTGTAATTAAATTTGCTTTATTACTGAAAATAAATATGTCTTCAAGTGGAGATGAAATAACACTCACTCCTAACACTTTAATGGAAAGAACTGCAAAGAAAGTTGTTAAGCAGATATTATTATTATTTTAAAATATCATTGTTTCATTTCCTTGCAATCGAAGTGAAAAGCAGAGTGTATAACTCGATCATAAAACCCATTTTATCCTCGACTTAATATCCACCCTCGCCTTTGGCTCGGGCGGATAAACGTCTCGTATAAAATGGCTTCTTTTATGCACTTGTAGTACAATCTACTATTTTTAACCAAATCTAATAACATTTTTTTGTAAATCACCTTTATAGTGATGTCATTAAAAGCAATTTACGCTATGAGAGTAAAAATTAATAGACTAGCCATTATCGTAACGTAGTTTCTGTTCTCGTAGGAATAGGAGAATAAAATAGGGCTTATGTCACCCACGGACAGTGTAGCTTAACAACGATTAAATACGTTTTCAAATCGGTAAGTATTTTCGGAGCCTGTTCAATGAAAACTTACACTCAAATGTTTCCTCTTTTTTAACTAATATTGTTCCATGTCTTTTTCTATAAAAAGTAATATTGTTAGTGTAGATAAACTAAAGCTAATGGTTAGAACTCTGAATAGTGCTGATTCTGGAGATATTTGTGGTTTGAAAACATTATCTTCCCGTAGAATCTTTGTAGAACGTGCTGGCGCATTAATAGTTGATACTAAAGGTAATACTATAATATCTTTTATAACGGCTCGGCGTTAGAGAGACAAAGATAAACAATTTCCATTTAAAAATTAGTATAAACAAGTAATTTGATATGGCTTTTAGGTCAAATTGGTTACAAATGATAATCTACTATTAGAAATAGTGTGGCTGTATTTCCATACTAATCGCAAAGGTTTTGTTTTGTTACTTTGATGTACCGTTGAGTAGCAAAGAAAAACCAACGAAATAGATGACATGTCTTTATTGGATGAAATAATTTTTAGTGTAGGTTTATATGGGGACCTTTTAGCCCAAAAAAAAATTTTATAAAGGTAGGTACATGTAATAGTGAGCCTGATGTTACTTACCATCGAAAGGAGCCATCTGAAAATCAGCGCTGTTTGCCATTCCCATGAATGGCATATGTAGATAGGACTGAGATGGCTGCCTTTTCGGGTGCATAGACCATTGTAATATTGTTTAGTGTTGCACTAATTAAATTTATGTTATGTGTTGTGCCTGACTAAAATTTCTTTCTTTCTGAAATCAGAAGTAGCTCAGACTTATTTTCCCGGGTTTCTTAGTATAAGTAAGTATTTAAGTTTACTTAGTATACCAGAAAACTTCCTCGGCACCACTTGTATAATTTGGCAGTCCAGAGCAGTGCGCTGCCTGTTCCAAGTAAGTTATGTTTATTTTACTATAAATATAAATTTATATAAAGTAAGTAGGTAGATGTTTTACTTTTAAGTTTACGGCACATCAAATTCCCAATCTTTATGTATTTTTGCAGCACCTATATAGGTACGCATTAAAAAGACTTCCATAATCGGTATTTTATCATTCAGCGGGATATTTTTCCACATTTAGGTAATAAAACCACGGCGAGGCGCACCCGCGCCTTATCTTCAACGAGCAGCCACAAAATATAGATTTCAAAAAAAATTATAGCAATTTATATGTTAAACTTCGGCTTGAATGAGATATTTCACATCTTCTACGTTCCGTGCATGATATATAGACATGCAGATGAGTATTATTCAAAATTGGCTTCTTCTGGCTTATCATAAAAATGTAAAGAAAAAATCATTTTCTTTATATCGTCTTCCTTAGTGCTCGTTTAAGGAGACGCGGCGCTTCGAGCGGCGCGGCCCGCCAGGCGGGCCGCCAGAAACACAAACGTATGGAAATGTTCAGAGCGTTCAAGGAGAAGCGTTTTTGCAAGCGTTTGTTTGAGTTGTAGCTGCCACAGCGGCGAGTGTCGTCGCGTCGGAAGCGGCAATTGAAGCGACGGGTGATGCCGCGGAGGACGCGGCGGGTAGACCAGCGAGTCTCGCAATGGAGGAACGCGGCGGATGAAGCTGCGGGTGACGCCGCGAAGGACGCTTCAAGGAAGGGGTGGGAGATGTGCGGGGTATGCGTTAGGTAGGAATGTCGGGCAATATCGTTCATAGAAAATATCGATATTAAAATAAAAATATTTATCAAAATAAAATATCGATATTTTATTTAGAAAATGTAATCGATGTTTATAACCCTCTGGAGCAGAACGTCATGAAAGCAAAATATCACGTACGCAAAATAATCGATACATCGATACTTATGAAAGATTGGCGTTCAATTCCATACGTCGAACTCGAACATTTCCATACGTTTCAGGGTGGCGTTCTATCTCCTCTTTTATTCTGTATCTTCATCAACTCGGCTACGAGTCTTATTTCCAGTAACTTCCATCTCTACGCTGACGACTTGCAGCTGTACCGTCGTTTTTCGGCCACTGACGCCCCATTTGGCATATCGTGCATTAACCGCGACTTAGACGAAGCGACTGGGCTAATTCGGTCGGACTGCGCATCAACCCTCTGAAGTCGCAAGCCATCGTCATTAGCAGTAAGTATCAAACTGACAATATGCCGGTGTCTGAACTGGATCCAGTTCTTTTGGCCGGTATTCAGATAGCCTACGCAGACACTGTGAAGAACCTGGGAGTGATCATGGACACCACGCTATCCTGGAGTGCCCACATTAGTGACGTCAGCAAGAAAGTGCACTTCTCCTTTCATTCGTTGAAGTGCCTCCAGAGCCTCTTACCCTTGAGGACGAAAATTAGTCTTGCTCTAACTATTATTCAGCCCATTATTGACTACGCCGACGCCTGCTATTTAGACGCCACTGAGGAGCTTCTGGATAACCTTGAGAGGTTGCAAAATTTGTGTATACGCTTTATATTCAATCTTAGAAAGTTCGATCATGTTTCTCACTTTCGCAAAGAACTCAAGTGGCTCCCAATCCGCCTTCGCCGTAACACTCGAATCCTCTGCCTCCTTTACAATATCCTTTATAATCCATCTTCACCTCCCTATCTAAAGGAAAGGTTCTCTTTTGTTCGTTCTCCTGATGCTCTCTGCAGATCTCACCTACGCTCAAATCTTAAATTTCCTTCTCACAAAACCGGTTTTTATTCATCCTCTTTCACCGTGCATGCAGTCAGACTATGGAACTCACTTCCGCCTGGTATTAGGGACAGTAAAACTATCACCACTTTTAAAAAGCAAGTCCGTGGACACTATTTTTTTTTTAATTTTTTTTTTGTTGCCTACGGATTTTAAGTTTTTGAATAATTTAATTAACTTTTTATTTATTTGAATATTTTGTTGATTCAATGTGAAAAACATTTAAATTTCAACCTTATTGTTCTACAACTTTAATTTGTGTTGATTATTAAGAACTTACTATTGTTTATTTTAATATTTTGAACCTGTTATAATTTGATTGTTCTAAAACTTTAATTTGTGTTGATTACGTAAGTACTTACTATTTCTGTTGTTTATTATTAATGAATAAAACTTGATATGGTATTTATTTTATAAAAAAATAAATGTCAAATTAGGAAAAAATCGATTAATTTAAAAAAAATCGATTATTTTCTTGAGAAAAATCGATAATTTACTAATCGATTTTCCATGCTAAAGAAAAAATCGATTAACTAAAAATCGTTTTTTTATGTACAATGTCACATCCCTATGTCGCACTGAACGACGCCGTATATGAAGCTGCGTGCAACGCGGCGGATGCAGCGCCGAGTGAAGCTGCGTGCCACGCGGCGGACGCAGCGCCGAGAGAAGCCACGCCACGCGCGTCGCTCGACGCCCCGCGTGTCCTTAAACGAGCTCCTACATTTCTATATGTTTGATTTTGCGCGTGACGCTACGCGGGCCGCTTCACGCGCCGCCTGACTATAAACGGTCAAATCGCTTTACGCGCCGCTGCAAGCCACGCCGTACGCGACGCTTGACGCCCCGCGTCTCCTTAAACGAGCCCTTAGAAGTGTTTTAAAGGGAAATGAGTTTGAATAATATTTACCAGTACTCTGTGCTAAAAAACAAAATTTACTGCGCGTCGTATAGATCGCAAATATCCATGACATGAAGTTCATGTGTCTTCCATAAAGTATTTATGGGCCACACGGATTTCAAGAGTCACATTGTTGCAATGCAAGAAGATAACTTTGATGGCCTAGAAAACCATGGTAAAGTTACTTCTCAATTTTCTATTTCTAAGTAAAACCTGGACGGATGGATACAGCAAATTGATTTTTGGGACGTCCTTCCGAGGGCTTACCAAGGACTCCCGGCCGTAGACAATTGCAGGGAATCATGTAGTTTAGTCGGAAGGAGTCCGGCATAGCATCTTTGGAGGATTTCCGTACGTAAAAAAATGCAACGAACTGGTCATCAGCAAACACGGTAATATTTTCAGTTGGGACGCTTTGATGTTATCAGTTTTACTTGTCTGAATATTGTGAATTTGGCTTGACTTAACATTATTTAAGGGAGAAAATTATTGATGAAATCAATTGTGTCGCTCTTAGGCACGTCATTACTCGCTCGAGACCATGGTTTAAGTCATGATCTCCAGCGGGAGTAAGTGGGGCTCCGCTGCCTCTTTCTGCGAGCAGATCATGCTCGTGACAGAGACGGCGGGTAGGGACCGACCACGGGTCTTCGCCTAGGACTATCGGCCTCCATGACCGGGGGCCTGAGGACGGTAAGGGGGCTGCTCACTGTCCTTACAGAAGCAGGCCCTAGGCGACAGCGTGCCGTGAGGAATTCACGCACGACCCACGTAAGAAGCGGGATGAGACCCGAAAGACCCCCACTTAGACGCGGGATAGCACCCGAAGCCCCCCTAGGCAAGGCCGCAGTGATAGCCGTAAGTCTGTTGGGAGTCCTGGGACATCCTTTCGAGGACTTACCCGGGCCTCCCAACCGTAGGCTGTTGGGCGTTACGAGAGGTTTTTTAATCGGTAGGAGTCCGGCATAGCATCCATTAACGATTTTCTCTCACGTTAAAAAAAAAGGCCATTTAATAAATGAGCAGTCTGGGCACACTGACGAAACTCACATGGTTTCAATTATACAGATAGTTGGATATGGCTTACCGTAATCCTACAATAATCAAAAAAGTTAAAATTACTGACCATTAAAAAGATTTTGAGTATAAATTTTAATTCTAGGAACAAACGTAATTAATTACTATTATTAGGTGTTAAATTGTAACTGGAAGCCTAGTTTGTTAAGGAATATAAAATAATCATTTCAACGTGTAGCTTCTTACTGTTCATTTAAGTTTCAATATGTTTGTCATCAACCACCATTTTTAACCGACTTCCAAAAAAGGAGGAGGTTCTCAATTCGTCTGTATGTTTTTTTTTTTTTTTTTTTTTTTTATGTTTGTTACCGGAAAATCGCTAGAAGGAGTTAACCGATTTGAAAAATTCTTTTTTTAATTGAAAGCCGGTGCTTCCCATGTGGTCCCATATACAGGAAGTCAGAATCGGATGGTGGGATCCTGGAGAAATCGAAGAAATCCTTCGAATCGAGGGAATTCCTTAGCGATTTACAGCAGCTACCTTGTGTTTGGGCTTGATTAATTTGTATTGGGGAGAACAATACCCCTAGAACAATATATTTTCAGTCTACCCGTCACTAAAAATCATGAAAAAAAAAATTTTAACAAAAAAAAAACCGACTTCAAACAAAAACTAAAAATTGAAAAATAAAATTAACTTAGCACAAAGTAATGGGTAAGTATATTTAGATTTATCAGATATTATTGAATGTAATACTGAAGTCGGTGCCAATATTTCTATGAGAGATTAATAATACTAAACCTATAGGTTTACTTGGCACTGATTTCAGTATTACATTCAATAATATCTGATAAATCTAAATATACTTTACACATTTTCCGAGCGTTTTTCTATAAACAACTATTTACATAGTTATCATGTACGAATATCTACCAAACGTAATAGAATTGCGCCGCTGACGGCCGATCAGTCTCGCCCTGGCGCTTGTGGAGGCAGGACCTGTGTCAGTTTTTTTCGCAACTATTTCGTAATTATTATGCCAAATTACGTTGAAATCGCGCCACAGTATAAAAATATCAGTAATGGGCAAAATGTAATTAGATTAACCGTTACAAATACATACGCGACTCATGGTAAAAATGTGGTGATCTTTTACTTTTTAAGTGTTTTCACGACATGGTAACCAGCTACCTAATGCATTAAAATGTCTACGAATTACATGATAATTTCGCAATCCAACATGGCGGCCACGCCGTAATCACAAAATTTCATGATGGGTATCGTTTAAGGGGTTTTTTGGTATGCTGAGTACGAATTACGTGTTAATTTTGCAATCCAATATGACCGCCGCGCCGTAATCTCAAAAAATCATGATGGGTATCGTTTAAGCGGTTTTTTGGTATGCTGAGTACGAATCACGTACTAATTTTGCAATACAAGATGGCCGCCGCGCCGTTATCACAAAATTTCATGATGGGTATCGTTTAAGGGGTTTTTTGGTATGCTGAGTACGAATTACGTGTTAATTTTGCAATCCAATATGACCGCCGCGCCGTAATCTCAAAAAATCATATTGGGTATCGTTTAAGCGGTTTTTTGGTATGCTGAGTACGAATCACGCGATAATTTTGCAATCCAATATGGCCACCGCGCCGTAATCACAAAATTTCATGATGGGTATCGTTTAAGGGGTTTTTTGGTATGCTGAGTACGAATTACGTGTTAATTTTGCAATCCAATATGGCCGCCACGCCGTAATCACAAAATTTCATGATGGGTATCGTTTAAGGGGTTTTTTGGTATGCTGAGTACGAATTACGTGTTAATTTTGCAATCCAATATGACCGCCGCGCCGTAATCTCCAAAAATCATGATGGGTATCGTTTAAGCGGTTTTTTGGTATGCTGAGTACGAATCACGTACTAATTTTGCAATACAAGATGGCCGCCGCGCCGTTATCACAAAATTTCATGATGGGTATCGTTTAAGGGGTTTTTTGGTATGCTGAGTACGAATTACGTGTTAATTTTGCAATCCAATATGACCGCCGCGCCGTAATCTCAAAAAATCATGATGGGTATCGTTTAAGCGGTTTTTTGGTATGCTGAGTACGAATCACGTGATAATTTTGCAATCCAATATGGCCGCCGCGCCGTAATCACAAAATTTCATGATGGGTATCGTTTAAGGGGTTTTTTGGTATGCTGAGTACGAATTACGTGTTAATTTTGCAATCCAATATGACCGCCGCGCCGTAATCTCAAAAAATCATGATGGGTATCGTTTAAGCGGTTTTTTGGTATGCTGAGTACGAATCACGTACTAATTTTGCAATACAAGATGGCCGCCGCGCCGTTATCACAAAATTTCATGATGGGTATCGTTTAAGGGGTTTTTTGGTATGCTGAGTACGAATCACGTGATAATTTTGCAATCCAATATGGCTGCTGCGCCATAATCATAAAATTTCATGTTGGGTATCGATTAAGGGGTTTTTTGTTATGCTGAGTACTAATCACGTGATAATTTTTCAATCCAATATGGCTGCTGCGCCATAATCATAAAATATCATGTTGGGTATCGATTAAGGGGTTTTTTGGCATGCTGAGTACGAATCACGTGATAATTTTGCAATCCAATATGGCCGCCGCGGCGTAATCACAAAATTTCATGATGGGTACCGATTAAGGGATTCTTTCGTATGCTAGGTACCAATTTAATGTCATTGGCCTTAATTTTACAAAAATCCTGTTGTCATAGTATTTTCGCATTGATAGGCCTAAACTTAATAAGCAAATCTTTTTAATTTACTACTGTAAATAGCTTAGGCGGCCAAATTGAATTCCAAAATTATCATGTTATTTGTGCTCAGCATTCGAAAAAACCCATTAAAAGATATCCATCACGAAATTATATGATTACGGCGCGGTGGCCATTTTGGATTGCAAAATTATCCCGTGATTCGTACTCAGCATACCAAAAAATCACTTAAACGATACCCATCATGGAGTTTTGCGATTACGGCGCGGCGGCCATATTGGATTGCAAAATTATCCCGTGATTCGTACTCAGCATACCGAAAAATCACTTAAACGATACCCATCATGGAATTTTGCGATTTAGGCGCGGCGACCATATTAAATTGTAAAATTATCACGTGATTCGTACTCAGCATACCAAACACCCCTTAAACGATACCCATCATAAAATTTTGTGATTACGGCGAGGCGACCATATTGGATTGCAAAATTATCCCGTAATTCGTACTCAGCATACCAAAAACCCCTTTAAACGATACCCATCATGAAATTTTGTGATTACACCGCGGTGTGCCATTTTGGATTGCGAAATTATCACGTGATTTGTACTCAGCACACCAAGAAACCCCTTAAACGATACATATGGTCACGCCTTTATCCCCGAAGGGGTAGGCAGAGGCATATTATATGCCCACATTTTACCTTTGTATAATTTGTCCCACGTAATAGGTGGTGAGCCGTTTTGCCGTGTTTAAATGGACAGGCGCAGGTTGTGACTGCCTGCTGTTGAAATAAAGCCTTTAATTTAGCTTAACGACTGCCATTTTACTGGCAACCGGGACCAACGACTTAATGCGCCTTCCGAAGCACGGAAACGCTCAAATAAATATCACGAAGTGATCACATGGATGGTCACCCATCCATGGACTGGCCATAGTGAAAGTTGCTTACTGCAGTGATCGTTTACAGAACACTGAGTCCGCGGGGCCACGAGCGCCGAGCTTAAACGATACCCATCATGAAATTTTGTGATTATGGCGCGGCGCCCATATTGAATTGCAAAATGATCACGTGATTCATACTTAGCATACCGACTTTAGAAAACTTTAGAAATTTTTATGCTCAGCTATTATGTAATTTTCATTTTTTACGCAACTGTAACCATCTAGCAAACGTACGCAACGGAAACTCTCAAAAAAAATGAAATATCCTAGTTTTCGAAAAATGTTTCGTTGCTGCTCAGCTCTCATTCGCCTTAGCGTGATGTTATATATTTTGTTATTTTTGAAAATAGACATTCTGTTAAGGAACTTTTGAAATTCAACTAGCAGTCTCTTAGACTCTATAGTTCAAACAACTAAACAAACAAAAAAACTCTTTAGCTTAAAAATAATAGTATAATATATATAATTAACTCATTTATTTACGAAACTCTAATAAATCACTACACATATTAAAGTTAGATGCATTTACTACGTCAAACAAAGTTAGCATGCTGTTTCTTTCTACTCTACTGTAAACTGTGGCATGAGAGTTCACTGCCGCTGCCGGCGCGCGGTGTGTCTCGCGTCCGGGGCGAGGGGAGCGCCAAATGCCTACTTGTGCGCTATAACCGACCCTTAAAGGGACCGTTTTACACTACTCTATGGCTTGATTAACGCCACCCCATCAATGTATAAATCGTTACGATAATTGAAACTCAGTGTTTCAGAAAATAGCTTATTGTTCATAACGCTGCCTGTAATACCGTAGGCGATTCATGGAGCGCCGCAACAGATCGCCCTAATGAGAAAAGATGTATAGCCTTCGTGAGCTTCAGAAACAATGCCAACACCCAGCAATTTCCTGACACTGGACAATCAATTTAAAAGCTTTTTAAAGCGTGCTCCCCCACTTTTCTCGCCCACTTCGTCAAGTTTCGCCAGCATGTTTTAAACATTTACGCTTAAAAAAACTGGTCAAGTGCGAGTTGAGTCTCGCATAGAGGGTTCTGTACCAAAAACGGCATTCATTCACGTTGGTTGAAAGGGGTAGGGAGAGAATCATATTTTAATTTTTTATTAGTTTTAGGAGTTTATTCTTATTGCGGTAACAGAAAAACATACGACACTTTTAACTATTAGCTATCGCCTGCCTATCACAACCCGTTAACAAACAGACCTGACAGAACAGAGCCAGACAGAGTGACGGACAGCGCAGTCTCAGTAATAGAGTTCCGTTTTTAACCTTAGAGGTACGAAACCCTAAAAACGGAGATGATTTTATAACGCTACAACTTTTCAGTTCAAATAATAAGTGCAAAGTTGTCTAGATTCGATTAAGCGCTTAAATTACTGTAGGTACAGTGAGCACTTTTGCAGAGAGTCTGCGTTTGACAGCCGTTCGGTTAGTATCAGCGGTTACTTTGTACGTTGTTCTTTTTAGCTTACTTTGAAGTTAATTGTAATTGATTACATATTATTGGATTTTCTGCTAGGTAGTAAAGTATAAGTTATTCTTTACTTTAGGGGTTTATGGCATTAATATTATTAACGTAGGTAATTTAAGTCTGTAATAATAAGTATTGTTCAGTTGAAGAAAGAATTACCTATTTTGGGCTGGAAAAATACACACAAAAACAACGAGACCCAAACATATATTTGATAAACATATATATTCGGGTCGCGTTGTTTTTTGCATTTAAATAAACTTCTAGTTACACATTAGTATGAACTGGCCTAATGCGGCTAGATTGCTTAGCCGGAAGAAGGCGATGGCTGTCAGGGTGATAAGCGAATATCGCATGATCGCAGTTGAGGTGCCATGTCTCCTAGCCGGGACCCCTTTATGCCTGCGTCTCGAGAAATCGAAGCCCATGGTCCCAGCTCCACCAGGAATCCGTGGAGACATTGAAGGTGTGACTTAATCAAACAAAAGGGGATTCGCCACAATCGCGGCGGTCAGACCGGTCATGAACGAGTGGCGGGAGAGGGGCCATGGTTCTCTCTAGTTACAAATTGGTATGACGTGGCCTGATGGTTCAAGTGGTTATTGTGCAGTTCGATTATTTAAAGTGAATTCATGTTTACAGAAACAAGTCTACAAATTACGGTTAGAATTCAAATGAAAGGATCTAAAAGTACTCGAACCAACCAAAAATAAAATTGACTGCGAACAAATGAAATCTTCAATGATACGGAGTGTGTTTAAAAGCTGCTAGTTGGAGAGTTTAAAAGCTAGCGAGTGATCTACAAGGGGAAATTAAAGAAATAAAAAAAAAGATTGTAAAAAAAGTTAGAACACAAGGAGTGAACTCGCTGACTTGTAGCTTGTAAAATCGCTCCGTGTACGCTTGTCAACGATTCCTACCTTAAAACATTAATTTACAAAAAAACATCTGTGTTTGATACATTTTCCCCTCCACCGGGGAAACAGGCAAGTTTGCGTTCTTGTTTACAAAACACCATAACACAGAAAACTGTTTGCCTTTTGTTCCCTTAATTGCATTGTTACTTTCGTAACGCACCTGTCGCCTTTAAATGCTTCTAAAAAAATTCCAAGGTATAAGCTTGAGGTCTGGTTTTAAAAATATATACCGCCACTACCTATTTTTTCTGTACTCTTATATTTAGTAGTTAGTAGTAATTATAAGTAGTAGACGTCTAATGTTAGACGAAATATGCATTTGCAATTGTGATATCCCTGGCCATTTTGCTACAAAAACATTTTTATTTTGGCATGTTAGCTTCATTTATTTCACCGAGTCAACATCCTTAACAAATTCGTTCTTTTTTAAATAAACTAGCTAACCACGTTAAGCAGACTACTAACCACTAGAAGCCCGGTTCTTATAATAATGTAGGCAGTTAACATCAAGTAGGTACCTACTTTTAGCGCAGTGAATAGCTTTTGTTCTGTTAATTACTGAGCTCCGGGCCAGTCCACACCTGCTTTCGCCACAGCGAGCGGAATAAACTGTAGGACTAAATTTACTTCGTTTAAATTAAAAGATACCCCTGACCAATAGTTACTTCCGAGCGTAGAATGGAAATTCAAATTAACTTGCATTTCGGATATTTTATATAAGACAATCTATATAAAATATCCGAAATGCAAGTTAATTTGAACTAATCACTACCTACATTGCGAGAATATTTAACGTTATTTTGAATTTGTTAAAAAACTAAATGAAGTTTTTTTGTGTAGTAAAAAAGAATCTATTCAAAATTCTTATAGTATTTATAGGTAATCTATTCCGTCCATACACGGCAAGTATCTATACATATACTATATATACAAGCTAAATAGAGTCTTCTAAATGGTTTGCCATTTCTCAGGGGAATTTGATCGATACAATACGTTTCACGTTTGTCCAAACTAAATAAATCATTTTTTGATAGTTAATTATTTTCGAATGCAGTTGGCCAAGGCACTTGCAATAGATACTTAGTTACGTTAAATAACTTTGAGCATAAAATTGAATTTCCAGCCATTCGTTTAAATTACATGTCTCGAGACCAAACCAGACGATCGTTAGTCTTGGCAGCTAAGTGATAAGATTGATGGCGTATAGACAAAATGAATAGAATAGAGAACCAGACATAATAATTTAATTTATGTCAGTGGTCTTAATAAAGAGAAATAATTTAAAGTGGATATTTCTAAAATAAAAAAAAAAGAATGTTTAGAAATAATGATGAGAAACAATTTGTTATGTGACCGTATCGAGTGTGGAAAGGGCTGTCAAATTCTAATAAAAATAAGAAGGTACTTTTTTTCCTACGAGATTTTTTTTATAGAAAACGTCTAGCCGATTACCCACGTGCCATAGGTTTGCCTTGATTTTCTGCTTGATTGGAGATTGAAGCATCTCTATGGATCCTACAATCATAATTCTTTAAGCTGGTTTTGTAATTTACGGTTTAAATTGCTTCAAACTATTTAACTGTAAATCTTTTTTTTACCTCCATTAGCAGCTTTTTTAGGGTTTCGTAGCCAAATGGCAAAAACGGAACTCTTATAGATTCGTCATGTTGTCTGTCTGTCCGTCCGTGTGTCACAGCCACTTTTCTCCGAAACTAAACCTACCTATGCTATTGAAACTTGGTAACTAGATGTTGAAAACTAGAAAAAAAGCAGTAATTTTTGGGGGTCCCTATACTTAGAACTGAAACTCGAAATTTTTTTCTTCATCAAACCCATATGTGTGGGGTATTTATAGATAGTTCTTTAAAAATGCTATTGAGGTTCTTATTATCATTTTTCTCTAAAGTGAATAGTTTGCGCAAGAGACACTTCCAAAGTAGAAAAATGTGTGTCCCTCTAACTTCTAAACTAAGAGAATGATAAATCTAAAAAGAATATATGATGTACATTGCCATAAAAACTAGCAACGAAAATTAGTTTGAACTAGATAGAGCTGGTAGTTTTTTAATCCTACTTCCTACTTCCTACTAATATTATAAATGTGAAAGTTTGTGAAGATGTTTGGATGTTTAGATGTTTGGATGTTTGTTACTCAATCACGCTCTAACGGCTAGATGGATCCAGCTGAAATTTGGTATAGGGATAGAGTATAGTCTGGAATAACACATAGGCTACTTCTTATCCCAGAAAATTGTTTTCACGGGAAGCTGGAACGGGAACCAAATTTCACGCGGGCGAAGCCGCGCGCATCAGCTAGTACGTCATAAGCCGCAATTTTCGGTTAGAAAAATCACTACCACTGCGAACGTGTTAAAACATCAATCAAAGTTACAACGAATTATAAGAACTTTTATATTATGTTACTTGCTGCTACGAAACCCTTCATGTGCGAGTCCAACTCGCACTTGGCCGTTTTTTTTACTGTTGATGGAAGTGTTTGTCTCCTGACCTCCGTTACAAGTCAAAAAGAGAGCCTCATCCGCAGTTTGCAAGTAATGCTGCTTGCAACAAATATGTTCTGCTGGCACCCATTTGCTCAGTATTTCACTTCAGTAGTAAAACCTTTTTATAAAAGAAGAGCTACCAAGATTAGTTATCGCACAAGGTTAAATTGATTTAACCTCGTAATTGATTTAACCGGTATATTGATACACCTAAATACCTATATAGGTTGCCAAAGCAAATAAACAATGTCGATAAAAGAACAGCAAGGAAATCGGATCATACCGCCATTAGAGTTGTCTTGTTTTGTCAAACTGTTTATTTTCGTGACAGATAAATTGTCAGCAAATACGTTGTTACTCACGTCACGTAAACATTAGGAGCAATTCTTTTTTATTTACCTGCCAAGTCATATAACATTAGCGCTAATAAAAATAAGTGCGCAGTAAATTTATATGCAGTCCATAAAGCGTTCAATAGCAGTTACATAAAATATTGGGCTATACTACAGTATGTATAATAACTAGTTGCTCTTTGATATCGAAATATAAAATTTGTAGAAGTACTACACAAATAGATTTTTCGATAGTTGAAGAAAATATTCAAAAAAAGAAAGACTTAATCATTTTTAACTTGTTTTGAAACTTCTACCAGATAAACTTATGGCATATAAAGAAAAAAGCCACATACAAGTCGGCCTCAAAATAATATAAGTTGAGGTCTTACTTTATTAATTAATAAGCTTTTATTAGGTCGTCGTGTATGTAACTAACAATGTAATGGAATCTAAGGATACTAATTTAACCATCTTCCAAGGATCGTAGCGTCATGAAAATTGGCAGATGTATGTAGTTCTGATGACTATACAATAATATGGTACTGTCAAACTGATATGATGATGGAGCCGGAAGATAGGCCCAGAAAACCAGTGGAATCTAAGGTAGCTAATTTAACCAGCTTCCAAGGATCGTAGGGTCATGAAAATTGGCAGTTGTATGTAGTTCTGATGACAATACAATAATATGGTACTGTCAAACTGATATGATGATGGAGCCGAAAGATAGGCACTGAAACTTCGATGGAAAAAGTGGAATCTAAGGATACTAATTTAACCATCTTCCAAGGATTGTAGCGTCATGAAAATTGGCAGATGTATGTAGTTCTGATGACAATACAATAATATGGTACTGTCAAACTGATATGATGATGGAGCCGGAAGATATGCACAGAAAACAAGTGGAATCTAAGGTAGCTAATTTAACCAGCTTCCAAGGATCGTAGGGTCATGAAAATAGGCAGCTGTATGTAGTTCTGACGACAATACAATAATATGGTACTGTTAAACTGATATGATGATGGAGCCGGAAGATAGGCACTGAAACTTCGATGGAAAAAGTGGAATCTAAGGTAGTTAATTTAACAAACTTCCAAGGATCGTAGCGTCATGAAAATTGGCAGCTGTATGTAGTTCTGATGACAATACAATAATATGGTACTGTCGAACTGATCTGATGATGGAGCCGGAAGATATACACTGGAACTTCATGATGGAATATCGTATTATATCTGTTTTTGGATTCGTTAGAAAAGTCTTGTAATGAACTTTGACCAGGCTTAGGTTTCAAGGTTATAACAAACCTTTTTTTAATTGACTTGTAAAACTATGCAATGGAATCTCAGGTTACTAATTTAAGCCGCTACGATCCTAAATAAATAAAATCCTAAATAATATGGTACTGTCAAACTGATATGATGATGGAGCCGGAAGATATGCACAGAAAACAAGTGGAATCTAAGGTTGCTAATTTAACCAGCTTCCAAGGATCGTAGGGTCATGAAAATAGGCAGCTGTATGTAGTTCTGACGACAATACAATAATATGGTACTGTTAAACTGATATGATGATGGAGCCATAAGATAGGCACTGAAACTTCGATGGAAAAAGTGGAATCTAAGGTAGTTAATTTAACAAACTTCCAAGGATCGTAGCGTCATGAAAATTGGCAGCTGTATGTAGTTCTGATGACAATACAATAATATGGTACTGTCGAACTGATCTGATGATGGAGCTGGAAGATATACACTGGAACTTCATGATGGAATATCGTATTATATCTGTTTTTGGATTCGTTAGAAAAGTCTTGTAATGAACTTTGACCAGGCTTAGGTTTCAAGGTTATAACAAACCTTTTTTTAATTGACTTGTAAAACTATGCAATGGAATCTCAGGTTACTAATTTAAGCCGCTACGATCCTTGGATCTTCCAAGGAATGCGTCATGAAAATGAGCAGATGTTTGTAGTTCTGATAACAATACAATAGTATGGTGCTGTCAAACTGATCTGATGATGGAGTCGTAAGATATGAACTGTAACTTCATGATTGAACATCGTATCATAGCTGTGTTTGGATTTGTTAGAAAAGTCGTGTAATGAGCTTAGACCACGATTAGGGTTTAAGGTTATAACAAACCTGTTATATATTGAAGTTAATTAAAAGTTGGGTGTGGCAGGAGAAGCATGAAAGTAAAATTAATGCAGTGGAAATGAGAAGTTTGCGAAGTATAGCTGGAGTGACATTGATGGATAAAGTAAATAATAGTGTGATAAGGGAACATTGCGGCATGACAGAAGATGTAGTGACTAAGATAGAAAAAGGGATGCTCAGATGGTTTGGACATGTGGAGAGAATGGATGGAAATAGGCTGACGAAACAGATTTATGAGGCGAGAGTGAATGGGCAAACTGGTAGAGGTCGACCTCGGCATACTCAAGTCGATAAAATCGACAATCTTCTGAGAAAAGGCCAGGTCAAGAGTACCCTTAACCGAAGAGCATGTATGAAGACACTTATGAAAGTTGAAGAAGCGAAAGTTGTTTGCCAGGATCGTAGCAAGTGGAAAGCCATAGTCTCTGCCTACCCCGTTGGGAAACAGGCGTGATGTTATGTATGTATGTATGTATGTATGTATTGAAGTTAATATTGAGTGTAAATATTGACATAGGTACCTGCAGAAAATGTATATGTATTAGGGTAATAATGAAATATTTTCACATTAGTCGAACTCAGACAAAACACCATGTAATACAGAAATCCCTACTAATATTATAAATGCGAAAGTAACTCTGTCTGTCTGTCTGTTACGTTTTCATGCCTAAACCACTAAACCGATTTTGATGAAATTAGTTTTAAAGATAGTTTGGGTTTAAGAGAAGGACATAGGTTACTTTTTAACTGACTGCGCGAAAGTAGGGTAATGATTTTATGCGATAACGACTTCTACGCGGATGAAGCCGCCGGGCACATCTAGTTAAGGTATAAATGTTGTGACTAAAAAGTATAAAATAAATAAATGGTTTAAAAAACCCTAGAAAAATACGCTTTTATAATGCACGAAAAAACCCAAAAATAAATTATGGATCGTTCAAGTTGCCTCTATTTCTGGGCTGAAGTGTAAAATATGTGCTTTTAGTTATAATATTTGATTATAAAAGCGTGGGGTGCTAGAACAAGAAAGACTTTTTGTAAGCATATTCCTATTAATACTAATCCTTATATAATAAAAATCCTGACGAAAGCTGCATGAGGTCGCACAAGAGCATAACGTTTCTGCTGCCAAAGGGAACGCCTTTTCTTAAAGGCAATTAAGTAGATACATGAAGGGAATACGTTTACAGTGGCAAAATGTAGAGTTCTTGTTCGAGAACGAGATATCTTTGGTTACCGTTAAAAACCCGCTTGGGGATATATGCGTTTGTATTCCTATTACGTGATCACTGCATATTGTACTAAATATCTCGGAATGTCGAAACTTTAAGGACCTACCAATGAATTATCTAATAGAGATTCGTAACGGTAATAGGTTTGCTTCTATTACGCGGGCGTCACGAAAATCTGGCAAAAGTCGGTGTTGAAAATGCTTAGGCGTGATTAACTACTTTACTTTTCAAGTTAGTATGTTATGTATTTCAATTAAAGCCTATCATCGTTAATACATTTCCGAAATTTAAAATGATATTAATAATAGTAAAAGTCACAATAGATATATAAAAGCGTGACAGTGTAAATTAATAGTTTAAAAACACGCTTTTATAAATGTGACCTTAGCCTTAATCTGACAAGACATGATGCAGCTTCCGCCAGGAATGTCTTTCCTGTTCCAGCGCCCCACGCTTTTATAATCAAATATTATAACTAAAAGCACATATTTTACACTTCAGCCCAGAAATAGAGGCAACTTGAACGATCCATAATTTATTTTTAGGTTTTTTCGTGCATTATAAAAGCGTATTTTTCTAGGGTTTTTTAAACCATTTATTTATCTTTTACTTAGGAGGTTAACAATAATTTTATGACACAAATTTTAAGAGAACCGTTAGACAGGGAGTCAAAATAACTATATTCTTACTTTAAATATGAGTCATTTTTGCTGACTTTACACGATTCAGATGACCAGATGATGAGGTTATGTATAGTCCAATCCTGCCCGATCTGGCAATAATGTAAACATGTCATGTTTTGACAATCGTTGTCTAAGACAGATGAGTAGAAAAATATATTATGACAAATCATTGAATTTTTTACTATTCTGAGTAGGTATTTTTAATGAAAATAATCTATCATAAAGAAGTTATTTGGTGTCGAAATGATTGTAAGAACACTGTAAGGCTCCTGGATACTGGAATATAATCAGGGTGAATACTCGATTCCAAGTAACTATGGATATATAGGATCATATGTGTTTGTTTACATTTTTGCGCAAAGCTATTGAAATACAGTATAGAAGACATTTGCCTAATCGTTCAGTTATTTTTTGAACTCCAGCATAAGACTATGTTATTTGTTCAGTAGTAAACACAGTTAAATAAACAAAATATATAATCAAAGTTTAAAATGCAGCTTAGAGAAACGCTTGGTCGAATATGATAACCAACTAGTTGTACCCTAATTCTATTAATCACTTAAGTTTGTGACAATTGAGCCAACTTACTAACTGTCAACGGCTATCAAAAGTTCTACGAGTACCCATTTAATTCTAATTGTCCCGTGACACGAATTCATAACGTGGCTTTCAGATGTTAATAGGTTCAAAACAGTAAACATTAACGACAGCATCATTTAACTTCGATTAAAAAGAAAAGTCGTAAAAATGGGACCGTTCCAAATGACTGAACGAGTACATTTTTTTCCTCCTTTTAAAAAGTAAGTTTATAGCAAATACAATTCTGTTACACATATATTTTTGATGCAGTAGGTATGAAAACGTCAACTTTCTTTATGCTGTTAAGGTTGATTCGCTTGATACTTTGCGTCTCACCTTATCGAAAGTGGTCACCATTACATTTGTGGTGCTACAATCAAGTTGCCCCGGATATGTAATTGGTCCGCTTTTTAGATTTTTACATTGTTCAGGCAACTAACTGCTATTTTGCAGTCTAAAAATGGCGGACTTCCATGATCCAGATAATGAAATGAAATCGAATCCTAATGAGCTCGAGGAGAAGTGTCGTCAGTTAGGTTGCATCGTTAGATAAATGTGTAACTTTTCATAGTATTCAATGAAAATGTGGACTCCATGACTTCAAGTTCTACTCATCATCATAGTTTATCCTCGCGTCTCTCTGAGTTGCTAGCTAGATAATCACTATTAAGATTTTAGCTAGCTTGCAACTCAGAAGGAGGCGAGGGAAGAAAAAACCTTGACTGTTGCATATAAGTAGAATATTATGTAGCTGCTTTATGTGGCTTTTTTGTGGAAAATCGGACGTGTGGAAATCCGCTACGCACTCCGTAGCACTGGTAGCACCCATTAAACCCATAAATGCTCATTTTCTATTAATTAATGGAAATATGCTTAGAAAATATTATTTGCCATTCTAAACTAATATTATAAAGAGGAATGATTTGTTTTTTTGTTTGTTTGTAACGAATAGGCTCCGGAACTACAGGACCGATTTGAAAAATTCTTTCACTGTTGGAAAGCTACACTCTTTGCGGTGAACATAGGCTATATTTTATTACCGTATTTCTACGGAAACGGGAACTACGCGGGTGAAACCGCGTGACGTCCGCTAGTGATATTATAAAATAAAAGAATCATAATAAATAAATTATTGTTGCGCTCCCTTGGTAGCATACCTACAATAATCTTACTAATATTATAAACACGAAAGTTTGTGGATGTGTAGATGTTTGTCACTCTTTCTTCCTCTAACGGCTAAGCCGATCTGGCTGCAATTTGGTACAGGGATAGATTATAGTCTGAAATAACACATGGACTATTTTTATCCCGGTAAAAAGTTCCCATGGGGAGTGGGAGCGGAGAAAAACATTCTCGGGGGCGAAGCTGCAGGCGTAAGGAAATATTATAAAAATCGTTTCCGTAGTATTAGTAGTTATCGATTAGACGAAAGGCAAACAAATCTTTCTTACACAATTCCACGCAAAGTCAAACGGCTATTTTATACATATTTTTAGTTATTTCATAGGTGTATTTACATAAAATTTAGTTAATATTCCGCACCTGAATATATTTTGTAAAATGAACAGCGTAAGTGTCTTATTATGCTTTACTTGGCTCTTGTAGGAATTGTTCCGGGATTCAATCCAACTTTCTTGCAGCTTACATCTCAATTTCCTTTGGCAAATCCTGGATCAAGAAAGGTATTACGCTCTACACCTATTATACAAATACATGGGGATGTCAAAGTACGTACCCAGCTCAACCAACGATGCGTTCTTTTAATAAAGGGAAGATAGTATTGGCACGTTGTAGGTATATGAACCTTTGGTTTTTCAATTTGTGTGAATTAGATTAATCGTTGTTATAATTGCGAATTTTTAACGATGAAGTTACTTATTAGGTGCAAGATAAAAGAGTAAAGGAAGTTAAGATTTGGGGGTCAAAAAACGCGAATTCAGTTTTTGTGTTCTTTTTTATAACAGATGCTTTCTGAGCGTTAGTAAATAAATAAATAAATAAATAAAATATCTTTATTTCAGGCAATAATCCCATACAATTTTTCACGCACTCAAATTAAATAAATTAAAATTAGAATACTAAAATTCAAATAACATTAAAATTAGATAAGCATACTATTAATTTGAAATTACATTATGAAAATAAAATTAAATTAAAATAATTAAAATAAATGTCATTATTGTAATAACTATTAAAATAAATACATGTCAATTATTGTTTACATTTAAACGTTCTTAGCTGAAATGTTGACAGCTATATACAAAGAACTGGTTAGCTTCGTATATAGCCCTCAATATTTCATTGTCAGATTCATGTAATCGTTCCATAAAGGAGGCCCTTGCTTTCCTCATCACAGCATAGAAGTCGTCCACTCTGTTCTCCGCGAACATACCTGATGCACTACATCGCCATGGTAACCCCAGCATACATCTAAACGCGTTGTTATATTGTACCCGTAAGATGTTGTAAGCACGCTGGGTGTATTCGTACCACAGTTGGCATGTGTACATCGACCGGCAGTAGGCGTTGAACAGAGTGACCCGCGCCTGCCTAGAGCATTTTACAAAGCGTCTCGCCAGCATATTGCTTTTCGCAGCTATAGCCCTACGTTGCCTGTCCATGTCATCATCGTCCTTAAGCTTTTCCGTCAGTATGTGTCCCAGATATTTAAATTTCTTTACTACCCCAAGTAAAGAGCCACACAAAGATATGTCAGGACTAAGCACTGGTCTATTGTCATGTTTAAAAATCATAACCTCTGTTTTTTTCACGTTATATACTAGCCCGTACCTGTGTGCGTAATTCTCACATATCTTAAGTAACTTTTGCAACCCCTTGACAGAGGTGCTGAGCAGCACCATTTCGTCAGCGTAACTAAGGTTATTTATACATACATTATATATTAATGGAACAGCCTACGTTGGCACTGCTCAGCTCCTCCAACAATTCGTTTACGTACAAATTAAAGAGAAACGGAGATGTCAACCCGCCTTGTCTGACCCCAGCACCAAGTGAGTATTCATCTGATACGGTGTCTCCCCACCTAACGGCGTTGGACCAGGCCTCCGTCACTCGCTCAAAATCGCGCGCTATGTACCTACCGCTCGTCATCTCCCTGGGGATACAACTGGCAGAGGGCTGCCGGACCACAGAGTACATTTGTATATTATGAGATGCCGGACGCTCGACTGAGCGCTCGCTTCGCACCGCACCGCACCGCACGTTTCCCGCGCTTACACTTCGAAATACCGAAACCACGTAAATATTGTGCAGTGGATGGGTGTAATAGTACAAAAACAAAAGTAAATTTGTCGTTTTTTAAATTGCTGAGAGACGAAGAAAGCTGAGTAATATTTTAAATCTTATCAATTTGAATGTTTTTACCATTTATTTGTTTGAACATAAGTAGGTAGGTGATAAGTATGTAAATCTTAAATTAAGGAGTTATTTGAGTCAGGTATTATAAAATTGTTGTTTTTTATAGGCAATTCAATGTTTTATAGATTTTTTAGGTAAATAGGTTTTATAGGTAGTCGAAGCGCTCGTGGCCCCGGGGACTCAGTGTTCTGTAATCGATCACTGTAGTAAGCAACTTTCACTATGGCCAGTTCTTGGATGGGTGACCATTCATGTGACCACTTTGTGACCTTTATTTGAGCGTTTCCGTGCTTCGGGAGGCACGTTAGGCCGTTGGTCCCGGTTGCCAATAAAATAGCAGTCAGCCAAGTTGAAGGCCTTTTTAGGCGGTTTGATAAATTTTAACAGCAGAGGGTCACAACCTGTACTTGGTACTAACTATAAAAAAATGAAATGTGGGCATCTAATATGCCTATGCCTTCCACTTCGGAGATCTACGCGTGACCATATGTATGTGTGTGTAACATAGTAAGGTAGGATGGCCGGGTGAGATAGGTGAATAGCCGGTACTTACGCTAAAGGTAATGTCAGATAAATTTAGATTTCTTTGATATTTTAGTTATGGGTAGGCATAAGATAAACAATATAAATATATAGGTATACCTACCTACTGTGATTCATAATTTATTTTTGGTTTTTACGTGCATTTATAAAAGCGTGTTTTTCTAGGGTTTTTTTAAACCATTCATAATTTTTTTCCTTACATTCCATTACATTGTTAGTTACATACACGTCGACCTACTAAAAGCGTATTAAAACATGGTTGATTCGTAACATTTGTTTTATTACAACAATCATTATAGGTTCAACCCTAGCGCATTCTTACGATGACGTCGCTCGCACAGCGGGCAACACAGTCTCGACGCTATGATCGCGTGTTTAAAGTACAATTCTTCTCGTTCTGAGCAGCAGGTATTATTATTAAAATTTTGTAGGCTAATATAGCGTAGGTATTGTAGCTTTTGTATGGGAGTGATGTATCTGTTACGTAGTAACTATTTAGTAATCTGTGGTTGGACTGCCCCTCATACCAACATTTCATAATGCTAACTAAGTCGTAAGGTATTCCCACACTAGTCATTTTCTCCCACAATTTATCGTAAATTATACAGTCGAAGGCGCAACTTAAATCTAGGAAGCATGCGTATACATTGGTTTTGCGGTCCAGATAATATTTTACAGTTTTCTTTAGAGAGAAAATAGCACTATCAGTAGACAGCCTGCTACGGAATCCAAACTGTGTGCTGTGTATTTTTACATTTTTCATTAAAGTAGGCTGAATTACTCTCTCAAATATTTTTGTAGTAATTAAGTTTCCCGCTAATATTATACACCAACGTGTAAACTTGTAAAGTGTTATTAAATCACGCTTTAACCCCTAAACTACATTATATTAGCTGAAATTTGGTATACAACTGGAACTGACACCCTCCATAGACACATTAACTTTTTTTTGAAAAAACAAAAATTGCCGTGGGAAATACCTACAACAATATTACACATCTTAAAATTACCAAGTTTTAAAATAAAAATAAAGTTAGGATACACCACAAGAAAAGCTCTCGACCAAAATGTTGATGTCTGATTTGAATTCCCCTGACAGCTGTACGTGTCTACAGTAACTGCGGTTTACTGTTATCATCCCAGGGGAGAGGAGTCCAAGTTTGACCGTAGTAAATCTGAGTCATCCTTCCCCTACGACTTATTGCGAACGCTATTGCCCCGGGGCCAATCCTCGTTTAATGTTACGTTCGAAACAGCAAGTTGTTGAAATATCTTTGTCTAGTCAATTATATCTAAAAAGACAGATGTCTCTGTCACTGAAAATTTGCGATGTTTGCGGGTTACGGCAAACCCTGAGTCATTTAGAATCATACTTTCGAATTATATAATTAATTTGTAAACCTTTGTTTCTTGACCCATTCAAAAGACATAATAATTATCTTCACAAAATTTAAAACAGTTTTAGTTAAAGCCAATTCGTAGTTTTTAGTTGACAGATTCTCGCTAACGTATTTCTTATCATTGAAAATCTGTGTATCAGATTTTTAGTGGCTCAGATAAGTTAGAGAGGTATATGAGATGGTAGAGGTGCATTGTTAGGAAGGATCCCCAAACCTACAATATGCTTGTTAGGTCGAAAGTCCTAGAAATCGTCCTGATGTTCCCCTCTTTTACACGCTATGGACCCAGTACCCTCTCAGCGATTTCATGGAATGCTAAGATTAATGTCTCTCTCAAAATAGGTTCAAAAAATGTACTTATCGGTTTTCGTTCCTGTGGGAATTTTCTGTAGCTAAAGATAATAGTTTTAAATGCATTTTGTAAGTTTGAGTGCAAGTCTTCAATTCTGTCGTAGCAGAGCCGAGTAGCAATAATTTTGCGAAAATGGCCGCCTTGTCGGCAGCAGTGACTCTGGTACGAGCTTGGATGAAATAATAACCACATTATGATTTCAGAAAGGCTATCGCTTATATAAGTTAGGGTAAGGTTAAAGAGAGCATCTTTTACTGTAGATGTGAAATAGATGGCATTAACAATGATACCGCATAACAATGGTAGGTATATATACTTTGAAATTATCATCCAGCATCGCCAACGCCATTGTAGCCGGGTGGACAGGAGCGCCAAACCATTATGCATTAGATTATATTATAATTGATGAAAATATTCAATATGATAAATGACATACAACAAGTAAATACTGACATCGATGTGAATGTCAGTGTTGGTGAAGCGTTCCTAGTCGATGAAGCTGCGGATTGCCGGGGCTTGCTGGATGAATCTAATAGCAATTTAAATATAATTGTACAGAATATTCGAAGTATTGATCATAATTTCAGTGATTTTACAGTTCACCTTGCAAGACTGAAAATTAAGTTTGATCTCTTAATCTTAACGGAATGTTGGCTTCCTCACTTAAGTAATATACCTGGCCTACCTAACTATACCTGCCATTCAACTAAACAACACATAAATCAAAATAGTGGCGTTGTAATATATACTAGTGATAATTTGAATGTTAAAGTTTATGAACCCAAAATAATGGATGCTGACTGTTTGGTTGCTGAAATTAACAACCAATACGCAATCATAGCAGTATACAGGTCACCTTCAGTGTATAACATGGACCGATTCAACGAATCCCTCGATCATATATTATATAAACTCAGACACTATAAAAATATTATATTTACAGGAGATATTAACGTAGATATTAAAGAGGGTAATCAAGAATCAAGGACTCCCGATTACCTAAATCTGTTGTCCATGAATGGACTATTGCCCAGTCATACCTTCCCTACTAGACAATTGATGTGTTATGACCATTCTTTTCTTAAAATAGGATGTACAGCAACTACTATTGTCTGTAATTCTACCATTACTGATCATTCATCTGTTATTATTGAGGTAAAAAGCAATCGAAAGATTAAAAAATCACTTAAAACTGCTAGTAAAATAGATTATGTTAAGGCTGTTGAAATACTTAAATGTGTTGATTGGACAGATTTTTATAAGGATACAGACCCTGAGAGTGCTACAAATAGATTACTGACTGAACTATCTACAATACAAGACAAATGCACTATGGAACATAAACTTAGTAATAGGAAGGTCAATCTGAAATCATGGATGACCCCGGGATTAATCAGATGCATTAGGTGGAGAGATAAATTGCACGCAAACCTTAGAAAAGACCCTAGCAATCTGGTATTACAAGTGACATTTAAAAGATACAGGAATTTTTGTAACCAACTTCTTCATAAAATGAAAACAGATTTTGAAAAATCTGAGCTACGCAAACATCAAAACAATATAAAAAATACATGGAAAACAATAAGCCAGATATGTAACCTGAACACTAAAACTAAGACCGCAGTTGAATTATTAGGTATTGAAGACACTCCAAAGGATTCAATGGATTCTATAAATAAACATTTTACCTCTGTGGGACAGTCACTGGCTGAAGAAATACTATCAAGACTGAATAAAAGTGAAAAAGACTTGGCTAGTGAATTTAGGTGTAAATATGGCCCACTAGATTCAATTGTAATGTTGCCCACCGACGTCTACGAGATTAAAAAAATTATTAATTCTCTGAAGAACACAGCAGCTGCTGGCTGGGAAGGAGTGTCTTCAATCTTTGCAAAAAAAGGCATAGAATACCTGGCTGAACCAATCTCCTACTTATGCAATTTATGCTTATCAAATGGCATTTTTCCAGATGCATTGAAAAAATCCATCGTCATACCCATTCACAAATCTGGTAATAGAGACAGTGTTACAAATTATAGACCAATTTCACTTCTTCCTACACTTGGCAAGATAATTGAAAAGGCCATCAATGCAAGATTAATGAATTATCTCGAAGCTAATTCTTTTTTTTCCCCAAACCAGTATGGCTTCCGACAAAGGCTTTCAACTTCTGATGCTATAGAAAACCTGGCCCATCATATTACACACAATTTGGATAACAAAAATAAATGTTTAGCTGTATTCCTAGATCTTGCAAAGGCTTTTGACACTGTCTCTATTCCAAGGTTAATACGTAAATTAGAGGGTGCTGGCATACGTGGTATTCCTCTAAAACTGTTAAGGTCTTATCTCTGTGATCGTAAACAGTCAGTGGCTGTCGATGGTGTAATTAGTGAATCGCTGAGTGTAGGGTTTGGTGTACCACAAGGCTCAGTGCTTGGACCGACCCTATTTTTAATATATCTTAATGATCTCAGTGAAACTGTGATTAATAATACCAAAATATTGTCTTTTGCTGACGATACTGTACTTCTCTTCAGTGCGCCTTCGTGGGATGAGGTTCATAGGGCCACTGAGGGTGGACTTAGGACTGTTCTTAATTGGCTTGATAATAATTTACTAACAATTAACTACAATAAAACAAAATACATTACTTTTAGTATATATGATAATAATCAACCTTTAAATTTTAAAATAAAAGCCCACCGGCATACATGTAGTGGAGATTCTTGTAATTGTTTCCAACTTTCTGCTGCCTCTTCTATTAAATATTTAGGTGTAATTATAGACCGTAACCTCAACTGGAAGTGTCATATAGAAATGCTTAGTAACCGAATAAGAAAACTAATATGCATCTTCAAGAAAATAAGACACATCAGGGATCCTACAATAAATAAAATAGCATACTACTCTCTATGTCAATCCTTAATAACATATGGTATCACAACCTGGGGTAGTGCTAAGAAAACCAGTCTGATCAGAGTAGAACGAGCACAGAGAGCGGTAATAAAAGTCATGCACTTCAAAAAAATATATTATCCGACCTCAGACTTATAACGGGTGTTTTTTTTAGAGGTATAGAACTTTAAGTTGGCATAACTGTTTTAACTGGCGGTATTTTTGTCAGCTGAAAAGTGATTTATGTTAAGTTTGGTTTGGCATTTCAACATGAATAGATTGACGCCTGAACAATGCTTCCAAATTGTGCAAATTTATTTTGAAAATCATGGTTCTGTCCGAAATACGTATCGCGATTTTCATAAGCGAATTTTGTTTAGCGGTGCAGCTCACTTTTGGCTGAATGGATACGTCAATAAACAAAACTGCCATATTTGGGGTGATGATAATCCTCAAGTGTATGTTGAGACACCGTTACATCCAGAAAAACTGAATGTGTGGTGTGTTTTATGGGCTGGTGGAATAATTCGTCCGTACTTCTTTAGAAACGATGCTGACCAGAACGTTACAGTCAATCGTGACTGCTATAGAGCTATGATTACTGACTTTTTCGTTCATCAATTGAACAATCATGATGTGCAGGAGTAGTGGTTGCAACAAGACGGCGCAACATGTCACATAGCTCGTGCCACAATTGATTTATTGAAGGAAACGTTTGGTTACCGCATAGTTTCACGTTTTGGACCCGTAGGTTGGCCTCCAGGGTCGTGCGATTTTACGCCACTTGACTATTTTCTGTGGAGATATGTGAAGTCGCTCGTCTACGCCGATAAGCCCGAAACGATTGACCACTTGGAGGACAACATTCGGCGCGTTATTGCCGATATACGGCCACAAATGTTGGGAAAGTCATCGAAAATTGGACCTCTAGATTAGACTACGTCCGAGCCAGCCGTGGCGGTTATATGCCAGAAATCATATTTAAACTATAATGCCAGAAGATTTTCTTTCGAATAAAGTCATTTTCATATCAATAAAAACAATCACCTTCGTTTTATTCCATTTCAAAGTTCTATACCTCTAAAAAAACACCCTTTATAAGGAATTTCCAGTATTGACTGTGCGTCAGTTATTTATACTTAAAATAATTTTAAGACAACACCGATTCACACCACCGCCAGTCATCTCAAGAAGACGACGAGCTACTGTATATAAAGTACCTCGTTTTAGAACTATGTTTGCTCGGAATTGTTTTTCGTACTTGGGCCCTTGGTTGTATAACAAACTTGGCCAACATACTCAATCTCTCAGAGATGAAACACTTAAGGCTTGCAAAAATATAATAACGGACTACCTGCTAACACTGGATTACGAATCTACTGAAGCTATACTACAGATGTTAATCTGATAATGTCTATGTACATTTACGTATATCTATTTACATCTAATTTTATGTATAATTTCATGTATTATGTTTTAACGAATTGCAAATTATATATTATATATTAACGTAATGGGTTTATAGATTTATATATAACATAGTGAATTCGTATATTGGCTATGTTGATTAAATAATTTCATCATATTTACTGTTTCTTAATTTAAAATAATGTATATGCATGTACCTATGTTAGGGAAAATTATTTTATTGTTAAACATAAACTATGTTGACACAGTGTATTGTTTGAATTTGTTATTATTTGTTTACATTTTACTCCAAACCAATTTTATGTATTATTTTAGCATATACTATACTTACCATGCTATGCAACAAATTAACAAAGAGCCGTGTAGTTAAGCACTCGCTCACTAAACGCGCATCTTCTTAAAATTGTCACATAGTATCGATGATAACTACACTGCCGCAACACAGTTTTTACTAGTGCGGAGGGTAGCCGTCAATATTTTGTTGGCATTACTTTTATAAAGAATGCGTAATTCTACGTATTGTTATGTTGTCAAAGCAATATGTCATTATGTGAGTGTTGTTTTATTTTATTTTTTTGTTTTACTATTTTTAAACTCACATAACTTGTAGGTTACAGACAACAGTTAGTCAATATGCAAATCAAAGTGTTAATGTGTACCTAATAGTTTTCGGGTTTTTTTCGCATATTTATGTTTGTTTTGTTTTTATTTTTATTATATACGCAATATTTTCATAAACATAGATAAGTGTTAAGTACATGGTTATGGTTTGTTGACCCGAAAATTATTCTGCTATATTTACCCCATTATTATGAGCAGGTATGCATTTTGTTAACATCTATTGGTACCTACTGTTATTATTGTAGGTATCTTATTATTTTGTTACCGGCTGGTCTATGTATACACCTACTTTTAAAGTTAAACGCTGATGTAATGATTCTTTATATTGCTAAATAAACTTTTTTTTTTTTTTTTTTATATACCTATAACACGTGTACCTACTTTTTTATATCTGTTAAGTTGAAATATTGAAAGTTTTAGTAAAGTTATAATAAATAATAAATAAATAAATATTCACGGACGTTTTACACAACGCTATCTGATCCCAAAGTAAGCTAGGAATAACCTGCTTGTGTTATGGGTATCAGACCACGGATATTAATACTTATATACTTTTAAATACATACATATTATACATAGAAACACCCAGATTCTTGAGACAAACATTTATGGGTCTCAGAAATATTTGTCTCCGGTGGGAATCAAACCCACGACCTTCAGCGCCGTAGGCGGTATCACTACCGACTGAGGCAGTCAAATATATGTGGGGAGGCCATGTGTTCGTTATGAGTCCAGATGGTGTGCGGCACCGCATAGCTTCGTTAAGCGAACTGAACCGTATTGACTGCGACGAGCAGAAGGCGGCGCCCGCCACTAAGGGCATAACAAAGTCCAGGCGAGCCGTAAATAAGAAATAGGATAGTTTCATAGTACGTGTATAACGCTCTGTTATGTGGTGTAGTATGTCATTGTTGCTTTTATAACCCTTTAACTCTCTTTGCACTTGTATCAGTTTGTACTTATGTACTTGCTTTGTGAATATTCTATGCATATTAACAAACACCTATAGTACAGGCATCGTTCACAATTTAGATTGTCGGGTATGTAAAGGGTGTTTTTTTTAGAGGTATAGAACTTTGAAATGGAATAAAACGAAGGTGATTGTTTTTATTGATATGAAAATGACTTTATTCGAAAGGAAATCTTCTGGCATTATAATTAAAATATGATTTCTGGCAAATAACCGCCACGGCTGGCTCGGACGTAGTCTAATCTAGAGGTCCAATTTTCGATGACTTTCCCAACATTTTTGGCCGTATATCGACAATAACGCGCCGAATGTTGTCCTCCAAGTGGTCAATCGTTTCGGGCTTATCGGCGTAGACGAGCGACTTCACATATCTCCACAGAAAATAGTCAAGTGGCGTAAAATCGCACGACCCTGTAGGCCAATCCACTTGTCCAAAACGCGAAACTATGCGGTAACCAAACGTTTCCTTCAATAAATCAATTGTGGCACGAGCTATGTGACATGTTGCGCCGTCTTGTTGAAACCACTACTACAGCACATCATGGTTGTTCAATTGATGAACAAAAAAGTCAGTAATCATCGCTCTATAGCAGTCACAATTGACTGTAACGTTCTGGTCAGCATCGTTTCTAAAGAAGTACGGACCAATTATTTCACCAGCCTATAAAGCACACCACACAGTCAGTTTTTCTGGATGTAACGGTGTCTCAACATACACTTGAGGATCATCTTCACCCCAAATATGGCAGTTTTGTTTATTGACGTATCCATTCAACCAAAAGTGAGCGGCACCGCTAAACAAAATTCGCTTATGAAAATCACGATACGCATTACGGACAGAACCAATATTTTCAAAATAAATTTGCACAATTTGGAAGCGTTGTTCAGGCTTCAGTCTATTCATGTTGAAATGCCCAACCAAACTAAACATAAATCACTTTACAGCTGATAATAATACCGCCAGTTAAAACAGTTATGCCAACTTAAAGTTCTATACCTCTAAAAAAACACCCGTTATTAAGTTAAATTTTATAATCATTGTTAGAATGTTCGTAAAATGTAGACAATGTAAACATTTCAATTTCTTTTTCGTTCTAACTTCAAACAAAGGAAATGACAGATGACAGTGACACATGTCAGTTGCAAACACTGAAGTTCATAAAAATTTTTCTAGCCTACATAATTATGAGCAACGAGTCATACTGCCTAATTAGTAAATTAATCTTTTATTGTGAATAACTCAAAATTTTAGTTTTTAGCACAACTGGCGGGTGGACAGTTAACCTATAAAGGACCAATTTTTCATTTTATTTACAAAATTTATTTTGTAACTATCAACTTTTATCTAGTTATACTATTTATTTTATTATTATTTTATAAGTATATTTATTAAGCTATTTATTTATTTATTCATTTTTATTACCTACTTACCTAGATCGCTTTAAATTTATATATTATTAAGTATGTTAGATGCTTATAACTTCAGTGGTGATGACGAGAGCTTTACTACTGCAAGCAGTCATGACAATAGCTATACGAGTATACCTCTATCTTTACCTCAGATTCTTGAGGCGCAGTTTTCCGATGTACCCAAGAATTTTAATGTAGTCCATATTAATGCACAGAGTATTTCCGCCCATATCACAGAGATGCTGACTACCTTTGACAATAAAAATATCCATGCAATTCTGGTCTCAGAAACATGGTTAACCGATCCCGATCATCCTTCTCCTTGTTACACTTTACCTAATTTTTCTCTTATTCGTAACGATCGCTTGACTAAGGGTGGTGGTGTTGCCATATACCTACGTGACAGTATCAACTTCAATATATTGGAAATGTCACCTCAGCCACCGCCATCAAATGCAGGGGAATCTATATTTATAGAGGTGCAGCTCTGTAATGCCAAGGTGCTATTTGGTGTATATTATTCCCATTCTTCGAGTGTCAACTTTTTTTCGTCCTTTGAATCTCTAATAGAACGGCTTTCTCCTTCTTACGACCATACCATTATTATGGGCGATTTTAATACTTGCCTAATAAAAAAAGATCCTCAATCCCTTGCTCGCTCTTCTACTTTTACTAGTATTGTTCACTCCAGCAACCTGTCTATTCTACCCTTAAATGTCACTCACCACTTTCCTGATTGTCGTCCTTCTCTCATTGACCTTATCCTAGTCTCTTCTGTTGAATTAGTTGTTAAGCATGGACAGTGCACAGCTGATGAATTTTCTTACCATGACTTGATCTATCTGTCATACAACCTTCGTCCCCCTAAATCCAATCCCAAAATCCTCATGCAGCGCAATTTTGGTGGCATGGATCTTTGTGGACTGCGTGAGGACGCATCGAGCATAGACTGGGGTTTGTTATTATGTTCGGAGAGTATGGATAGGAAAGTTGATATCTTATCAACCAAGTTGATTGAACTTTACGATAAACATGCTCCAGTCCGAGCAGTTAGGATGCGACACTTACCGTCGCCTTGGATTACAGCTGAGATCAAATCCCTAATAGCGAAAAAGGCTGCAGCAAAGTGTAAGTTCAAGCGAAGACCCTCACCCGAAAATCGTGAGAAATATGTAGCTTTGAGAAATCTCTGCAGTAAGGTGTGTAGGAAAGCACAACGCCAACATATCCATAAGTCGGTTCAGAACGGGGACCCTGCCAAGATCTGGAAGTTTCTAAAAACGCTAGGAGTTGGAAAGCCTAAACAACAGGAAATTCCAAAAAGTCTCGATATTGATTCACTAAATCAATATTTTTGCTCGTCTTCTTCATATGATCCATCTAGCAAAGATAGTGCTTTACAATATCTTTCATCGCTTCCAACTCCTTCCTTTCCACCGTTTCTTTTTGAACAATTTTCTGCTTGTGATGTTAAGAGGTGCATAATGACGCTTAGTTCCAACGCAGTTGGTACTGACAACTTGAGTCGGAACATGGTCGTGCCTATTCTGGATGAAATACTTCCCATATTGAGTCATATTTTTAACTATTCCTTAACATGCCGTACATTTCCAACAATGTGGAAAGAGGCACAAATTATCCCCATTCCCAAAAAGCCTAACCCTGCATCCTATGCTGAGTATCGTCCCATATCCATTTTACCTTTCCTTTCAAAAGTCCTGGAACGGCTTGTACACAACCAACTTAATGCATTCCTTACAAGAAGTCAGCTCCTTAATCCTTATCAATCCGGCTTTCGTCCAGGATATAGCACGACCACCGCGTTGATCAGTGTAACTGACGACATTAGACTGGGCATGGAGAATGGAAATGTTACTGTAATTTCCCTACTTGATTTCAGCAACGCCTTCAATACAGTGGATTTCCAAATCCTGCTCGGCATATTGCGCTCGATTAACATATCTCCAACAGTTATTGAGTGGTTTCATAGTTACCTGTACGGTCGGCGTCAGCGTGTACGCATTGAAGAATCATTTTCTTCTTGGTGCGACACGACTGTGGGCGTGCCTCAGGGTGGCGTTTTATCACCATTACTTTTTTCTATTTTTATCAATTCCATCTCTAAATCTTTACTGTCATCCTACCACCTTTATGCAGATGATCTACAGATTTATATGCAAGCTCCAGTCCATGAAATCAGCGAAGCTATATCAATCATTAACTCTGATTTAAGACGAATTTGTAGGTGGAGCAAGCAATATGGGCTTAGTGTAAACCCTTCGAAAACTGAGGTGGCAATTATTGGTAGTTCCAGGATGGTGTCACAAATTGATCGCACACAATTGCCTGACATCATATTTAATGGAGTTGCGTTACCTCTAAGCGCAACTGTCAAAAATCTGGGTATTTTGGTAGATGACACTCTTTCTTGGCGACCCCAATTGCAAGAGGTAAGTCGGAAGCTGTTTGCATCTGCAGGATCTTTGCGTCGATTACGAAATTTCTTACCAACGGCTACCAAAATTGCGCTTGCACAATCTCTCCTTCTTCCCTTGCTAGATTATGCCGATGTCAGCTATCTCGATATCACTGAAGAGCAACTTGATAAGCTCGAGCGCCTACAAAACTTATGCATACGATTTATATTTGGATTACGCAAATATGATCATGTTACCGAATATCGCAATCTGCTCGAGTGGCTACCAATTCGCCTTCGACGAAATACTCATATCCTTTCTATACTTTACAATATACTGTTCAATCCTCGGTCCCCAACTTATCTCAAAGAACGATTTATGTTCCTAAATGACACACATTCAAGATCCTTGCGGTCATCGGAATCTTTGGTATTGGCTGTTCCCACTCATTCCACTAGCTTCTACGATAAATCGTTCACTGTACAGGCTGTACGGTTGTGGAACGCCCTTCCAGTAACGATTAGACGGGCCCAGACTCTGGATACTTTTAAGCGTTTAGTGAAAGAATATTTTTTGAACTTGCACATTTAACTTAAATTGATAAAAGGTGAATAATTTTCTACACGATATTTTTGTCGTCTTTTTTAAGTGTATGTTTGTATATATTATATGTATGTATGTATGTATGTATGTATGTATGTGTATGTATGTTTATATATGTATGTATGTAGGTATATGTGTATGCATGTATGTATATTTATGTAATTAAAATGTTTATTGTATTTAGGTATTGTACATATTGTACCTGTTACAAATTATTTCTACACCGAAACTACCCATCTTACTTATAATTAACTTCTTTACTGTCCATCCCAAGGTTGCCTGTCAGAAATTGCTTTACAGCGATAAGGCCGCCCTTTGTACAACATTCTGTTAAAATTATTGTAAACTTGTTTTTAACTTGGTGTACAAATAAAGTTTATTCTATTCTATTCTATTCTATATGGTATGGCTATTTTTTCCAGCAGTACAGTTTCCTCATAGTGCAAAAAGAGACTAGTTAAACGTAAGAATTATGTGTTTGTGTTTATACGTAAAAATATAATTATGGTCGTCTAAACAAAAACGATGCTAGATTCTTACAAGCATCTTTCTGTTTTCCGCAACCTATCCAAAGGAGATATGACTTTTTTGGTTTATGTTGGGTAGATTAATTTTATTCGGGGAACTAAATAAATTTTACTTTATGATGAATTTTTTGAACCACAAAGGTGACGAGTCGGGTTAAATTTACACACATACTAGCAACTATTTTCCATCCTATATTTGAGTAACAACTGGTCAAGACTGCGCTGTACAAAATCTACCAATCTTTATTACCAGATACCAGCAAGCATAAGACTGGAGAACAGAAAATCAACCAATCTTAACCAGTAAGCATATTGCAGCAAAGTGGAAGTTTCAATCGCTTAAGAAGTGTTCGTTCCATGACTTTTATTCCAATATTGGAATAGAACAAACAACAATAATGCCACTCCGAAACCTTTGTTCTGTTGGCGATGTTTTCGGTACGATTTATTATAACTTTCATACTACACAAAACTGATCCTTGTTAGTGTATAAATGTTGAACAAAGGTAGTGAGATAGATTAAGTTCGTACATATCGTACGTCATTATATTTTTGAGTGCTCAAGAGGTTGTCTGAATATAAAACACTAGCGGACACCGTTGAACTAATATTATAGCGGATACCTACCGCGTCATTCTGCGGTGGATTAGAAACTTAGATCTTTCTAAGTTACCCTCTATTCATTTGTGAATACTTCATCAAATCTGATCGGAGGTTCTTTAATTTAAAATAATTTAAGAATAAGGATGGGGATATACATTTCTGATGAATAATACCGTAGTCTTCACTTCTCATTAGAATAACCGGATTTTGAAAAGAGCTTATCTAGTAAGAAATTTCATACGAGATGTAGAAACATAGATCCCTTAAGAAGTCGGTCATGAAGGGTAGGAGTAGTGGGATGTTGTGTCATAAAAAGCCGAAAACAGCACGCCGAGCTAATTTGCTACCAAGCAGTCTTGAGAATATTCCGTGTAAAGGCAAAACAGGTGTCGACTTAATGTCACGTTGTAAAACAGAATGTTGCACAATATTAATAATCTGGAGAGTAAAGTACCTTCTATCTGCCCTAAGTTATTTCCCTTGCAAAATTCGATTCATCTTCTTTAGTTACAATTCTATAAAGATCTTTCATAACGAACCTTTGTTTTGTATTGTGGTGACAATAAGGAGTGATTATTTGCTAGAAAAAGAAATGGAAAAGATGACTTCGACCAAATATTTTTGAATAGTCAAATGGCTGGGAATGATTTTATTTGCCTGAAAAGGTTCGGGAAGAGATGACTTCGACTAAAAGTTTTTGAATAGTCAAATGACTATTTACTTACCGTATGAAGTTTTGATTAGTATAATGAGCGAGTTGAAATTCACATTGCCTAAATTATAATTGTACTAGCTGACCCGCGCAACTTCGTTTGCGCCACAAAAGAGAGAGTATTACCTGTTCCCGTCGCATTTACTCCCGTCGCGTTGCCTTTACTCCCGTAGCGTCTCGTCGTTAATATTCAATACTACGTGAGAGAGAGAGAGAGAGAAAGGTTTCTCGTCGCGTGTATTCCCGTCGCACTATTTTTAATTGTCGTGTCCCGTGGCATTATTGTAGAAAAAAAATGATTGCCATTAAAATGTTTATTGTGCACCATCCCAAAGATAGACATATGCTATCGCGCAATTTTTTTAGAACTTTTTAAGAGAAACAATTTTTTTTACATAACTATAAATATTTACGCAGCACACGCAACGAACCTCTCAAAATGAATAACTTTTTCCCCGTTTTTGAAACATTTACTATTACTGCTCCGCTCCTATTCGTTATAGCGTAATGCTATATAGCCTATGACACTCCACAATAACGTAGCTTTCTACTGGTGAAAGAATTTTTAAAATCGGTTCAGTAGATCCCGAGATTACCCCTTACAATTTAACAAACACACAAACTTTACCTCTTTATAATATTAGTATAGATTAACGTCTACAGTCTAAATTATTCAGTACCAAGCGGATCTAACAATCCCGTCAAGTATTTTTATTATACACTACCCGGACGAACTTTGTTCACCAAAGTAAACTTACATTCAAACTTTTCACTTAACATAGCGGGTTTCAATCGTGTTCCATGAATAATACAATATATTAGCTCGTTCAGCGAGAATAAAGGCTGTACTTTACATTTCAAAATCACTTTAGGCCGAGAGTCTTTACATAAAGACGTACAACACTTAAACTATGTACTTAAGTGCTACTAAGGGACTGTTCATACTTTATGTTATGCAAAAGCATGTCTCTTGTCATTAATGTGTTTGTCTCAATATTTAGGTCCGGTCCTATACTTACATTGCAGAGAATAAAATATCGTTCGGTTCACCTCTTGGTGTAGTGGTTTCCCGACTACGAAATCGTGAATCGTGTCTATGTGTGATGAACACGTTAGTGTTTTCTGTGTCGTACTGTACCTAGTATATCTATAGAAGTATACAATGCAAATAATATATATAGGTATGTTAATAACTTGTACAGATTAGCTGGGTATATAATATGTTTTGAACTTATCATAACCCTTATGACCCTTATAATTAGGGTATACATAATATCTGGTATATTATATCTACTACCACAAAAAGAAATACCTATATACGAACGTCTATAACTATCATGAGTTAAAGTAGCACATTCTCGGTCCCTTTTACTTCCTAGATTTGAAGTCTGCCTTTATTAGCATAGAACTTTAGTCAGAACTATGGTTTAGCTGTTAACTGCCAATGCTGCAAATGGCTGATATCCTTACCCAGAAAGGAAACCTGCGTTGTCGCTTCTTCCGTTGACGAGCAGATGCACTTCTAAGAGGTAAAGTCACCGGCAAACATATAGACTGACATTTATTGAGTTTTCTCCGAATAAATCTGTCGGTAAAGAAAATCCCTACGTCCAGCTGAAATTTGGTGGAGATGTTCTGATTCCTTTAGCAAAATGCAATTATGCTATAGAAGGTAACGGCATAGAAGACATGCAGCTTGTCTACAATACAACAAACGTGAAGATACAAGGTTTATGTTCACGGCCTTACATTCAGAATTCAGGCCTCATGTTGATTGCAGCATGTTTATAATTTTATCCGTAATTTCCAAAGTATATTAAACTATTTTACATAAATGCGTTGCAGGCCCATACCAAAGTGTCATCAGTTATTTATGAATATGCAAATCTATTCATTTTTAATGTTATAATATTAAATTTAGCTCTTCTTTTTCTAAATAAGAGAGGTATTGTGATTCATATTCTGTTGAATATGCAAAGAATCAAGAATATCAATAGCTGGCTCGCTAACGAGCGAGTCGGTTACTTACTGCTTGCCTGAATTTAAGCGTTCAAGATTTTTAGATGCTGCTACAAAAGCTGAGATGGACAAGAGTGTTTATAGCTACCGCTGGAATACGACAGTTATTAAAATTATGTTTGCTTTTTATTACCACCTCTGGCATTCGTTAAAATGTTTTGGAAACGGAGCACAGGACACTGTACAGATGTTAATATTTAAGAGTCCGTTTGATACTAAAGAGACTATTACTTTGATCTAGATCTCAGGACTCATAAAGAGTTCTCAGGACATCTCAGCTCTCATAACTTAAGTTCATGAACTTATAGCGCTCGAAGCCTAAAACACAATTAGGTACTGATAATATCCTCGATAGATTTTTGTGGTGAAATTTTAAGCTGAATCTCATATGTTTTAGGATATTTTGTATCATATAAATATCTAATGTTTTTAAGTCGAAATGAACTACCTATACCTAGTCATTAGAAAAAGGTAGTTCTAGTAAATGATGATTTTACTATTGTCTTTCTTATCCGATAATTAATTTATTTCGTTAAAAAAGCATAAAAATCGATCTCATCTATCCCTCTCGTACGTTGCTATCTTCTTTCGACCATTTGGCGACATGTGGGGCCTCAACATACTAATATTGGTTTCCGCAACTTTCCATATCATTTAACTATGCTTTGTAGTTCTGAAACACAGTTCAACCGCGAATCATAAACCTTGTTGTAAGTTGGGTTTGTCGATCACAGTTACTTTTATAAGAAAAACTCTCAACACCGTCAACATCAGTATATTGCGATTCTTTAAAGGCTAGATTTACAATACTACAAACATTAAGCATGGAACTATTTAAACAGAATAACAATCACTTATCCAGACTATAACACACGTGTTAACAATTAAATTATACCGAACACTATTACACACGAGCCTTGAGCGATGTTACCACTACGAATGACAGCTGACAAAATGAGCGAGACACGATGTGCGTCGTGCTTTTATTAGCTAGGCGGGTAGGTGGGGTGTCAGGGATTTGCCATCTCCTAACACGGCCTCTCCTGACACCAAGTCGTCCTCGACTGGTTTGTCTTGGGTCACCTCAGCACGTAGATAAGGCACGGATGGCCCGTGTCCTGGAGGCTGGATGCCGTTAACAGCAATCAAGTTCATCTGAAAGTATGTGAGACATATGTATTTTGGGCACACCAATAACAGATTGCTACACAGACGTGACGAAGCGACGAAGCAACTAAGCAGACGAACACATACACACAGCAAACAATAAAAAGAGCAAGAGTATAGCATGGGAGGCGTCCCACCCATCCTTTACTGTTGCTTTATACTTAACCACAAACGCGTTGTGGTTGAATTACTTAAACGCGTCGTCTCCATTAGCGGGTAATCCGCATCATAGAGCCGACACGAAGCTGACACACGGCAGACGATAATCGGAGCGTAGCGGACCCACCGCATAGTGTGAACACAGGTGGCCATACCACACTGTGAACACCTCCGGCCGACTCACGGCATAGCGGACGCACCGCATAATGTGAACACAGGTGGCTATACCACACTGTGAACACCACAAAAATTGGAGCGTAGCGGACCCACCGCATAATGTGAACACATGTGGCTTTACCACACTGTGAACACCTCCAGCCGACTCACGGCACAGCGGACGCACCGCATACGTGAACACATGTGGCTTTACCACACTGTGAACACTACAAAAATTGGAGCGTAGCGGACCCACCGCATAATGTGAACACATGTGGCTATACCACACTGTGAACACCTCCAGCCGACTCGCGGCACAGCGGACGCACCGCATACGTGAACACATGTGGCTTTACCACACTGTGAACACCACAAGCCGATTCACGGCATAGCGGACACACCGCATTCTTGAGCAGCACTCCATGGGCCCTCAGCAGCACACGTCGCGCAGCTTGGCAGCGCGCTGTGCCTTCACGCCTGAGCAGGTTCACTCCACCTTCCGGCAGCAGGTGCCCTGAGCGAACACACTGCGTCATTGGCTTAACTCTGTAAACCAACAAGGGTTAGGAAAAGGCAAGCGTACTTGCTTTTTAAAACATAGTAAATAGTACACAACTTCAGGTACCTTTTAGATTCATAGCGGCAGGTAACGTTTGGTTACCCTGTGTGGTCCTCGCATTCCATGCGAACCAATTGACGGAGGCAAGGAAACCAAAAGTAATTCGGTTAAGTGTCTTATCGTAACCAATATGTTCGTGCTTACCCGTAGGCAAGAGGTATAAGAATCGTAATTCGCTAACCAGACTACGTCAGGCACAACCCTATGACAACTAGGAACAAACTGTCCCTCGACGAGCTTTTAAAATATGAGCCCCTTTGTTGCATCGTCTGCAGCCTATGCTATTTGTGTCCAACTACGAGGCCTTGATACTCCATTGACCTGACCTGAATATCACTTTGAGATAATTAGCATGTGGTAGTCTAACTCGTTTTCTTAACTCAATGGACAAGTTAATATCTTGTAAGCAGATTGACTATTGAGATGCTCTGAAGGAACGGACCCTTTTTACGTTTTGTTAATTTGAAAGTTACCAAGTAAAGTAATTGCAAAATTGTTATAAGGCCTTTAAGATCACTAACAATGATTTTAGTAAATGGAGTACGCTACCACGCGCTTACCATCATCAGCATTGGTTAATAGTGCCGGTAACCTGCGTAAGATGCATCCGAGTGAACCTCTGTGGCAGGTTGTGGTTTGAGAATGGTAAAAATGGGTTCACTAGTCAGACATCGTATCAAGCCTTGCCTAATTTGCTATTGTTATTGACCCCCAAAAATAGAAGCTACCCCATTTTCAATCAAACCTTGCAGCACGGCTCTGGACATGCCTACGAAAGCATCCCATAAGATCTAGAAATCATCGGACCTGTAAGACTTTTGAAGGAATATGTGAAAATTTTACCATTCATAAGCTCGGTCTACCTGACTACAACTTTATACTTTCCCCAAGTGTTAGTGAGTTTAGTAAAGTGTGCAACGTCACAGCCTTCACCATGAACGCACGTCGTCGCGTATAGCGAACAACAGCGCGTCACGCACATCAGTGTACGTCGCGTACGCCAGCGAGAGTAGCGCACCTTGCGCACATAGGCGTGCTCACATCTAACATCAGCGCGCATCGCTCCGACTAGCGCTTGTTGCGCACATAATGCGCGTCATAAGACCAGCGTCTGTAGCTCACACCAGCGTGTGCCTTGTAGACTGGTGCGAGTAGCGCACACCGGCACGCATCGCGTAGACTGGCGTGAGTAGCGCACAGCGGCAATCGTCACGTAGACTGGCGCAAGTAGCGCACAGTGGCGCGCGTCACGTAGGCAGGCGCGAGCAGCGCACAGTGGCGAGCGTCGCGTAGACTGGCGCGAGCAGCGCACAGTGGCGCGCGTCGCGTCGGCAGGTGCGAGCAGCGCACAGTGGCGCGCGTCGCGTAGGCAGGCGCGAGCAGCGCACAGTGGCGCACGTCGCGTAGGCAGGTGCGAGCAGCGCACAGTGGCGCGCGTCGCGTAGGCAGGCGCGAGCAGCGCACAGTGGCGCGCGTCGCGTAGGCAGGTGCGAGCAGCGCACAGTGGCGCGCGTCGCGTAGGCAGGCGCGAGCAGCGCACAGTGGCGCGCGTCGCGTAGGCAGGTGCGAGCAGCGCACAGTGGCGCGCGTCGCGTAGGCAGGCGCGAGCAGCGCACAGTGGCGCGCGTCGCGTAGGCAGGTGCGAGCAGCGCACAGTGGCGCGCGTCGCGTAGGCAGGCGCGAGCAGCGCACAGTGGCGCGCGTCGCGTAGGCAGGTCCGAGCAGCGCACAGTGGCGCGCGTCGCGTAGGCAGGCGCGAGCAGCGCACAGTGGCGCGCGTCGCGTAGACAGGCGCGAGCAGTGCACAATGGCACGCGTCCCGTAGTCTGGCGCGAGTAGCGCGCAGCGGCACGCGTTGCGTAGGCAGGCGCGCAGTAGCACGTGTCGTGGATCCTAGCGCTCGTCGAGGACGCCGGCGCTACTTTTCATTTCGTCCTGGAACTGGCAGCCTTGGGTTTAGATCATGTCAAAATAATTTGTTCATCGTTTGTTAACAATAAACGTAACTAAAGAACGAATGTGTAATTTACTACAACCACTGACCTTCACAACTACTGAACTTAGAGAGTGGCTGCCGCCACTGAACTAGCGCCGCGTTACAAACCTCTTTCTTTTTTCAATATGATACGATTCAATTTATCAAATTAGCCTATGGCAGTCCGTTGCTGGAAATATGCCTCCATGATAACAGGTAGGTTATACGACGAAGTCACAAGTCACAAACCGCCACACATTTAGTAAGTTACTCAATACATTTTTTTTTTCATAATAACTAGAAGGATGAGGCTTGCATAGGTACACCTACTCCCCTATGAAGCCTTTATTCAACACTCCCCTAACTATTTTACGGACCTTTGGTTTTTCTCCATACGAAAAATTATAGGGTCCGCATAGGTACAACAGAGAAGGTGTAAATGGTCACGGTAGTATGTAAATAGAAGAAATAAGGAATTGAAGTTGTAGAATCACGCCAGGTATACTCTCCGTAGCCAAGATACGGTCAAACGTTTGGACCTCGTTGACAGGTGTACAAATGAATGGTACTTAGTTCGTGTAAATAATTATTTATCTTTTGTAGTTAATTAAACGGTCTTCTTTACAATAGACGTTCATGACTGCATTTCTGTACCACTGCTAAATCTGCCTCGATAAAAATGTCATTTAACTCGGTAACAGTAACAAAAGATGTAGATCTTATTTCCCGTTCACTCAGGCCCTTCTGATAGCAACTTGGGGGGGTTAAAATGGCATGATAGACATTTTAAAACATCAGAAGAATCCTAAGGCACGTTTTGGATCCTACTATCAATAAGCACGTTCAACAGGATGCCCTGGATCAGAGCCACCGCAACTTTACTTTTATTGTTATGAGTACTAACACGATCTGAGCACGAATTAGTGCATCACCGACTAAGGTACCGACAGACTTCACTAAACGAGTATGTTCGTAAGTCCTATTTTTATATAACGTGCACTATGTACTCTTCGCGTCGCGACGGAACTACTAGGCGCTGTGGTGGTAAGAGGTTTCTTAGTGCAATTCCGTTCAAAGTCTCAGAGATTATTACACAAATGACAGTAATATTTACAGAACTTTAGCCAAATGTAGTTTCATAATTAAAAAAAACAAAGAGTCCTACAGAGGCATTTCCATTACGTATAAATCGAGAGAAACGAGACTATGGCTTCCAGCTGACACGATTTGCAGTACGGGAATTTGTGGCCGCGGGCCTAACTTAACGACTGTCTATTCCGCGTATGACTGAGCGGCGGTCGCAGCTTATCGCCAAGATTACCCATAAGCAAAGGAGCGCACGCCGGGCGTACCTTGCGCATGTTGAATATTTGTCAGATGTCTTATTCATTGCTACAAATAAAATTTTGGCGCAGTCCAACCTCCGAGGGCAGAGAGTGAACTTAAGTTGAAATTAGGCCACAAGTGATAATTTGCAACCCAATTATCCCATCTCGGCGTTACCTGAGACGCATTGCATTCTCGATCGTACCAATCGTCTAACTCGCGATTAAATTTAAAAAAGACGTGTCAAAAGGCCCTCGGAGTTGGTCTCGCCAACCCTTTGTGGAACATCGCTCAAGTTCACGTGGTTACAAAGACGTGTTAAGGTATCTCTAACTGGCTGCTCGATAGGGGATTACTGTTACGCGTCGCGGCGTCGTATCCCTTGTCTCTCAGAACCGTAAGTATTTGTCACATTCGAAGCGGTGCATGGCACCAAGTCGCAATATGCTATTCCGAGTACCCTACAATTAGGTTATTTTCGATAGGCGTATCGGATGAACGTTTATATCGCGTAGTTTTACACATAAACGGCGATATTGATCTGGATTCTGAACTACGGTGCTGAGAGACAATGTACGAGCTACTCTTCTAGGTACCTACTACGTTTGCAAAAGCGTCGAACGGCGCGGTTCATAGTTACGTGACCTACCCGCGAATCAATGTAAGATCGGTCGCGCTCGCACGTCCTACTTCGAATACGTCAATGATCAGGATCACTTGACATCGTTAACACTACCGCTTAGATCTACTCTAAGATCTGCACACAAATATCAACGAGCGTAAAGGAAAAAACCACTAAATAATAGTAGAAATGAAGGTAGAAAAATAATTGCTATTCTGTTCCTTGCGTACCTGAATACTGTGTGGGCTTCAATCTGCGTATCTTTATCCCACTTCTGAAGTTGGGTTTGTCGATCACAGTTACTTTTATAAGAAAAACTCACAACACCGTCAACATCAGTATATTGCGATTCTTTAAAGGCTAGATTTACAATACTACAAACATTAAGCATGGAACTATTTAAACAGAATAACAATCACTTATCCAGACTATAACACACGTGTTAACAATTAAATTATACCGAACACTATTACACACGAGCCTTGAGCGATGTTACCACTACGAATGACAGCTGACAAAATGAGCGAGACACGATGTGCGTCGTGCTTTTATTAGCTAGGCGGGTAGGTGGGGTGTCAGGGATTTGCCATCTCCTAACAATATTATATTAGTTAAAGTAAAGTCAGTATTTTACTTTACTGTTAATAATTACAATACCTACACACTTTAATCTTTAAATTCGCCAATATAAAGTCCACTTTGTAGTTGAATCAAAAAACGATCACCGTTAGTTTATTTGGTTCACTGGATTTTACGCAACAACCAACCTACGTAACAAGGAAGTAAAAAATAAAGTATTTTTCTGTAACACTTATATATTCTATCATTCATTCAATGCATGTGAAATCACGGGTGCACCTACTTTCTTTCATGGCGGTTGTCGGCAAAAATAAGAAATGATTTACCGCGGCGAGGTGGTAAAACCTTCACCGTTCATTCACAAAGTCACCGAAGCTTAGTTATGTGATAAGTCCCACTTTACTCTGATTTGTGCCCTACGGTAAGTACCGATATATATTTTCATCAACGTTATTTATACGAACAAGTTATTTTTATGGCATTCATAAGAAGCAGGAACCGAGAGAAAGCTCTTACATGCATTTGAAAAATACTTTTGTATGTTTTCCGCATTTTTATCGCAGTTTTGATAACGTAATTGCTTTTGTGTCATGTTATTCATATTATCTGTCATGATAAATAATACGAAGAGAGCTTTTTATGTAACTTCTTAATGAAATGAGGTTTTTTCTGTTTTGGTTTTTCTTTTGTAGACAACAAGCTTTGTGTAAGGTGAAAACAAAACGTTAGATGCATAATAGGTAAATTGTAAGATTTAATTTTCTCATAACTTTGTTTAGTGTTATGTAAACGACCACTCTATTAATCATTTTACACTACGAGCGGTTAACTTTAATTTCCATTTCCTAGCATTTCTGTGCTTCGTAAAGCCTGTTCCTTTTTGTTTGTCCCAGTTGCCAGTTACATAATCGTCATGAAGCCTAGTTGAAGGCTTGAAAAATAATTTCAGGCTTTGGAAGTTGGACGACAGCAACGTACAACTTCCAAAATCCGACAACTGATCTCCGACCTCCAACTACCTACAGTTGCAGGCATACAAAGTAATTTAAAACGTTCACCAATCACAGGACTTAATTAGAGTACTCAACGTTTATAACAATGTTCATTTGCCTTACTCGGCAGAAAGTGCTACAAGCTCTCCCACCAGTATTCTTACACTAATTTTTATTTATCAAAATCCTGTATGACGATAAATCAGAAATGTGCAAATCTAAAATGTACAGAGTTAAAAGTGATTTGATACATTTATCCATCATTTATAGTGATCAAAATGAAACACAATATGCACAAAGAAGATTGCCATCCCTGTGAAACTAAAGAGAAAAATAGAAAACGTGTGAGATAATCAGCCCTTTTTTTCCGTCGAAAGGCGTGAACGAGACGCATCACCTATTTCTAAAGGAACGTAAATAAACGCACCTTTAAGAGTGCGTTTGAATCGACACATACTCGTATGTCGCACTATCCGCACCGAGAGTCAACACTAGCAAAAGGCTTCCAAGGCAATACTACGTGTTTTCTCTGAATAGTTTTTTCAACAAAGCTGGGTCTTGTTGAGAGAAAGATTGCCATGTTTATGCAACATAGTTTTCATTTCATTAAAAACTGATGTCCTGGGTTCGATACCTGAGTCTGTTCAAATATTTGTGTGACCCACAAAATAATGGTTATTTCAAAGATATAAGTATGTCCAACCTCCAAATACCTACTCACATACAAGTGATCTCGAATTTGATATTTTTTAATACAAGCATCCCAATAGCAAGGCGTAAAATAAGCAATAAGTTCTTTGTAAACCTATAAACCCCTTTAACACCTTTTGATTTATGTATAACCATAGTTTGTAAGTCTCTTTTGTTTTTTGATTATTTTTGTTCTGAATGTAAATAGCATAGCGCAAGTTGCTCAATACGTACCTATTGTGGAACCTAAACGTGGGAACCTATAATTGGCTTCCTGGTGCCTATATCGATGTTTTATCAAGTTTGATTATGCTGTCGGTTCTCCATAAATAAATAAATAAATAGATAAATATATGTCTATCAACCGGCTAGATCCCATATTGTTGTAAATAGAGGACTGAAAAGAATAACCCGCCGAGGTATTGCCAGTTTTTCTTAAGCGGGCCGCATTTTGTACTGCTGATTTTACCTTTACTTTGTGTTTTTGACGTTTTGTAAGTCCCTACGTGTTAGGATTTTGCGAAATAAATGTTTATGACTAGCACAAGCTTAATTTGGGCTGGATAATGTTGTGTGAGTATGTCACACAATATTTATTTATCTATTATTTATTATCTCATTAAAGTGTTCTTCATTTTAGATGGAAGATTCAATTAGTCTTAAAGCGTACGGGTAGAAAATGGGTAGTTTTTTTTTACAAAATCGGAATACAATAGTCCTTTATTTCGCTCAGTGTATTCAAAGGAATGCTTCTAATTACTCTCGTTGGTTCGGTTTACTTTAACTACGTCATCAAAGGGGTTGCAAGTGACGTTACAATCTGCAAAGAAAAAAGTTTTCTGTCTGCTTTGACCAGGAAATAAACATGACAAGTTCACGGTCTTGTTTCATAGCTGATTGGTTTAACTGGTTTATTATTGTGACTACATATATTCATAGTGCTTTAACATTAAAGCACTATGAATATATAAAATTTAACTTTAACTAAACATTTAGTTAAAGTTAAATTTTATTTATTTGTTCATATCTGAACTTACTATCTATCATGACAGGCGGACACCCAATGTGACAGAGTAAGCAATTAAATTTAGTTCATTGTCAATAACATACTTAAATATTAAGGGACATGTACACTTTAGTGCGCCTTCACACTAGCGCAGGCGTTCGATGGACGTATGCGCGGCGTATACGTCGCGTATACGTCGCGCACGCCCGACGCTTGTTCAGCGTACTCATGTGTTCCAGTGGAGACGCCGCGCCAACGCGGCGTATACGTCGCGTATACGTCGCGCACGCCCGACGCTTGTTCAGCGTACTCATGTGTTCCAGTGGAGACGCCGCGCCAACGCATCGTATACGTCGCGCACGCCCGACGCTTGTTCTGCGTACTTATGTGTTCCAGTGGAGACGCCGCGCCAACGCGGCGTATACGTCGCGCACGCCCGACGCTTGTTCAGCGTACTCATGTGTTCCAGTGGAGACGCCGCGCCAACGCGGCGTATACGTCGCGTATACGTCGCGCACGCCCGACGCTTGTTCAGCGTACTCATGTGTTCCAGTGGAGACGCCGCGCCAACGCATCGTATACGTCGCGCACGCCCGACGCTTGTTCTGCGTACTCATGTGTTCCAGTGAAGACGCCGCGCCAACGCGGCGTATACGTTGCGTCGGCGCCGCGCATACGTCCATCGTACGCCTACGCCGGAAAAACGCTAGTGTGAAGGCGCACTAAAGGTCGTGTTTTGGAAATGTGACGGGTTTTCTGTTCACAATGATTGATCGATTGAATGATTAAGACTTGAAAATCCATTCCTACAAACATCACATTTAATTAAAATAAAATCAAGAATGAAGTAAGATCAAGCTACGATCTGTACCATATTTAACCCTTAACCGGATTCGCAAAACAGGGCAACATATTTGGTGTCAGGGGTAAAATGTGACCCCATGTGAATTTACTTCTGAAAATAGGAATAAATTTTTTTCACTTCTTATGCTCGTAAAGTTCTTGTTTATGCTGGGTGTATGCGGACTAAAACAACATTTTATGCTCTAGTGCATAAAGTTCTTTTTCTTCTTCTAAAACAATATGGCCATACTAGACCGTAGAGACGGTACCATGAAGATCGTGTTACTCTATGAACCAAACATAATAAAACGCTATTAAATAACTTGTTTTTTTGTTACATTTAATTTGTACTTTCTGTGTTCTATATAAATTAAGAAACATTAAAAATCAGATAGTATTATGAGTGAAAAAATATTATAAAATGAACTTATGATTAGGCAGTATAGGTCTCGTTACCCATGCCTAATGCTTCATGTAGAATGATTAAAAAAAGAAAAATAATTAAAAAGATATATTTATGTTATATTTTTTAAATATTTTAATTAAAGACTTTTATTTACAATATCACTGTTTCATTTCCTTGCAATCGAAGTGAAAAGCAGAGTGTATAACTCGATCATAAAACCCATTTTATCCTCGACTTAATATCCACCCTCGCCTTTGGCTGGGGCGGATAAACGTCTCGTATAAAATGGCTTCTTTTATGCACTTGTAGTACAATCTACTATTTTTCGCTAATTATTTACTTTTATATTGTAAAACTACTTTTAATCTAAGCAACAAAAAACTTTTGTTACACTTTTAAACAAAAAAATAACTTATTTTAAACATTTTATGAGCACTCATTTTTTGACAATATTTTTTTAAGAGTCTCGTTTAGTAGTCCAAAATTCTATAAAATCCTAACAATTTTGAAAAAATTACTCTTAATACTATTTTCTTTTATAATAGTTTTAACAAATATAGGCATATTGTAAGAGATCAATAAAATAATAAAAAAATTACAACATAAACGAAATTACTATGAAACGAGAAAATTTTACACTACAAAATGCTTTAGCATTGTTACATGTAATGGTTTTTTCAGTATGTTCTTTGCATATGAAAAGAGAACATATACTACATTTTTTGGTACACTTAACGTCCTCTTTGCTCTCACATAAGTAACACCTTCCTCTTTTACGGTTGTTTATTTCAGAGTCACCAGTAGGTACATTTTGTTGCTGGTCTGCTGGTTTGCTGCTGTTTTGGTTTCACGAAGAGTCTCTGGAATAGATTCATGGTCCTTGTCTTCCAATAAATGAGCAATTTGATCCTCATCTAAAAATGGAACATGACTGTGGTATTTGCTGAAAAAATAAAAAAAACGTTCTAACTATAGTGCCCATGAAAATAACTATACTTGGTGTCGGGGGTAATTTTTGACCCCAGCAGTGTACGTACCTCTGTTCCCAGTAATGTTAGAGCGACCAACGTCCGACGCCCGCCGCACCCCGCGACGTAATGAGATTAGCTAGATGCACCGGGTTGTATTTATATTTATTATTAAAATCTTTCAATTAAAACGAGGGTTTGTGGAAATCGCTAAAGTAATTTTACGTTCCACTAAAGTATGAATATGACTACTAATATTGTAAATATTGTGATCGAGCCTACATTATAACGGAATACATAATGGGTACAACATATTATGTAACCTTACTTAATCCTTCAGGGAGCACATAAACGTGATGTAACGTTACTTAGTGATGTGGTATTATGCACATATGTTATTACAAAATGCTCTCCTGAGCTTTATAACGAATTCATGGTAATCTAAAACATCTTCGTCATAATTTACTTTATCTTTCGTATAACTCTTGTACCGCGTAAATACTCTTTGCTATGTATTTTGTGATCAAGACGACTTGGGAGCAGTATATCCTAAACTTTACCCAAAACCAGTTTGCAATATTAATGTACTGTACGTGGTAATCTTACTGATGTCGATACGAAACCTAACAAGTCAAATTATTATAACAGCCTTGCTTACATGCTTCGCGCGTTGTGATATTATTTCTGCTAGAAGAAACTGGTTAGAAATGGGTGTATTTGTTGCAAGAACTAAACTTCTTATACGTCATAGGTTAGGAAAATGTTTACGGCAATTATTACATTCTGTATTTGTATTTCTTTGACAGGAAAATAATTTAAATTGTGCATGTTTCCTTATATTGGCAGTGAGTGATTCATCATAGACACGAATGTATTCTTTAATACGCCATAGCAAGTACAATCAATTATTGAATCAAATCAGACGTAGGCCTCTGCCAATCATTTTGGGATAGTAATTGGGCTATACTGTTTGTTCTTTATGTTACGCTTGTTAGACGTGTTTGGTACAGGAATTGGTAGGTATCTAGATTTGCTACTCTTTGCTATAACTTCATCTAACATTTAGTGCGAGGCTTGCAAGTGGTAGCAACACAAATACCCATGATGCTTGATATTTTAACATAGGTATACATTACAAAACCCATGTCACATCAAGTTTAAACTTCTTCACACTTAAATATTCAACTAACAATAAAAACAGTGGTTGTGTGTGTCTGAATGAGAAGATTTGAACGAAAAAAGCTCACTGTACCCCCTTTTTTACACTCGTAAAATATGCCATGTCAAAAAATTTTAAATGAAATCCGTGAAGCGGGTTTGTTTAAATTTCAGGCGAATGAAACTTTCCCTTTGCGATGTTAATGCGATACTTGGCGTATGATAATGTCCGCATTGTCGGAGCAAAATCGGTTTTAAATTAGGCCTAAAGAGTTTGTCAGAGTAGGTAGGTATTATCAAAGGAAGCGTTGACAGTGTTAAAGGGTAAATATTTTGCAGATCTTAATTAAATTGTTTTAAAGCTCATTATCGTTACATATGAGTAAATGTTAGGTATATTTGCACTGTTGTCTATTTATAAAATCTTACAGGGGATTAGATGATACCCGTGGTTTTACTCAAAAATCTTCATTGCCCTACGACTCCGGGTTCCTTCGGGTTTCGGGCCCTAGGGTTCAGGGTTCTCAATCTCCGCGAAAAGGAACATAATAGTCGGCCCTCAAATAGAGGCCACCCTTTATGACCTTTCCAACAGTGACAGCTTCCCCAAATCTTTAGAAATGATTTGCCATCTGGCAAGCGGCGTCATTATTTTGACTGTGCAATAAAAAAAGCTTAAATGATTTTTTTTTAAAGCAAATCTAATATTTTTTTTTGTATATCACCTTTCTAGTGATGTCATTAGAAGAGATTTACGCTATGAGAGTAAAAATTAATAGACTAGCCATTATCGTAACGTAATTTCTGTTCTCGTAGGAATAGGAGAATAAAATAGGGCCTATGTCACCCACGGACAGTGCAGCTACACAACGATTAAATACGTTTTCAGATCGGTTTAGTATTTTCGGAGCCTGTTCAATGAAAACTTACACTCAAATATTTCCTCTTTTTTAACTAATATTGTTTCATGAGATTTTCTATAAAAAGTAATATTGTTAGTGTAGATAAACTAAAGCTAATGGTTAGAACTCTAAGACTGCGTTCACGCGGCGCACGTTTTTCTCGTACACGATTTTTTTGTGCACGATGAAATCGTAGTGGCAGTAGACAATATATGAAACTGTTCACATGGAGTCCATACGGGAAAATCGTGTGGACGAGACATGTTTTTCCCGTATACCGTGCGGAGTGGCCACTAAGATCGCCGTGCGTCGGCACGATTTTCTCGAATACGCATCGTAGTGGCGCTTATGTACACATTGATCGTTCACACGACGAACCCATTCATGCGATTTTATCGTAACGTTAAAAACGCGTTGAATGGTCGCCGTCTCAACGATTGCATTGTGCACGGTAAAATAGTGTACTACCCGTTCGCTCTAACTTTGCCGTTGGCGTAGAGGCGTATACCCGAATTGTTAATTAGACGAAGTAAATTGACAGTAACTAATGTTACTTCGTCATAGAAAAAACGCAACATTATATGAAGAAGTGACATTAGTTGCTGTCAATTTACTTCGTCTAATTAAAAATTCGACTTTAGTATTGAGCCAAGCGGCAAAGTTAGAGCGAACGAGCAGTACAATAAAAACGTGCGCCGTGTGAACGTAGCCTAAATGGTGGACTGTCATACTGAATTTCGAAGTTCAAAATCGCGATGAACTGTAGCCCTAAAGTACCGAAACGCGACTAACGTTAGTGCGAAAGTACGCCACATCGATACCCATAATTTCGAATGTTTTCCACCGCGAAGCACGGTAGTGCGAAAGTATTCCACATCGATTCACACATTGTCGAATGTATTCCAGCGCGATGCACGTCAGTGCGAAAGTCTAGTAAATGCGAAGGCATGCCACATAGACACACTTCCTATTTTCTGCTAACTCGAAGGCTACAATTATGAATTTCAGATTAATTTTTAGTTCATTGAGTGCGTATCTGCTCTCTATTGTACCCCAATTACATTTTGTTCCGATGAATTATAAATAACCTAATCCAATTCGTAACTTTTAGTTGTTTTTAACAAACATATCTTTTTTTGATGTTGTAAATATCTTTTTGTTGGTTAATCATTAAATTTTATTTACCCTTATTTTTTTATTGTTCCACCTTTGACACTTATATAAAAACTGACTTTGTTCGAGTCCACGTCATAATTTCGAAATAATCTGGCCGACAGTCAAAATTCCGAATGCTCATTTCGCCGATGATGAATTGTACCTACGAATGGTTGTATTGGTCTAAGAGCCCATGAACATCTACCAGTATGTATTTGACCAGACCTGAGGTTTTGTACACTGAGACTCCTATACCTACCATGCATTATGCAGTGACTCACTAAACTCTAAGTGGGGCGCGCGTCGACTGCGCAGCCAGGAAAGGTATTGATTTTTGACTAGTTTTAAATGCATTTGACCATGGATGCCGTTTTAAAAAAATGAAAATATATTATTATTATTATCGGAAAATAAGAATGGCAGACCATTATCGTGAGTTTTACTTAGTGGCAGACGATTTTGAAAATGCCCAAAAAAATTTTTTTTTAAAGTATTTGACCAGATCTGCCATTAAAACATTTGGTTGATTATGGTCTTAAAAGCTTATATTCAAAAAGGCAGACGTCTACATAGAGCATTTACATAAAAAAATGATAAAATCTTACCTACTACTCGTTCAGATGAATACGCATTGCGATCGCTGTTTTACATTAATATCAATATAAGTACTGTGGGACATTCACACACAATGCCATCTAGCCCAAACTAAGATAATATAAGCTTTTGCTATGAGATTTAGACAACTGACAAACATACTTAGATCTTTCTTAATACATAGGTAGGTACATACACATTATACATAGAGACACCTAAACCCTGAAACAACTATTTGTGGGTCAAACAAATATTTGTCCGACCCATGAATCGAACCCAAGACCTCAGAGTGACAGTCTGTTTCACTAACACCCGCACCAACGGCGCAGTCGACAATAGGTACATGATATATTTTACTTGCGAGTTCCTATATCACTGTATTTATTTTGTATTTTAAAGATGTTTTAAAATAGTGTTATTTTACTCTTTAAATTTGCCACGACGAATATATTACTACTTATACCTCCACGTATATATTTAAATAGATATTATAGATGTTCCTGAGTAATTAAGAACAGCAAATTATTACTAAAATTTACCTGTTAAGAGCCCACCTGACGCTAATCAGTTTAAAGAAGATAACAGATATAAATTTCAGCGTACAAGAAAGTGGTAGATACGTATAGTTTTATGCGGTTTTAACGAAATAAATTAATTAAAAGATTTTAAAAGATTTTATTTTTTATATTTAATTTTGGAAAATAGTAAAATAGTGAATATAATGCACCCTTTCAAAATGGCGGAAAATTACGATACGGATCGCAGCTTTTTGAATTTGCCTGTTAGTCCTCTAACTACGAAACATCGATTTCGTCCAAATTAAATCGATCTGAAGTAAAATTATTCTTATCGCACATTACGGGGTTGTTATTAGGTGCACTGCGACGGCAACATCTAAATTCAAATACCTATTTTGCAAATTTCTCTGAGCCCATGTTCCCTCTTAACTCATTTAACACTTAAAATTTTGACATGTCGAAATAATAACAAAATATAAATAGGAGGTAATCGATGTTATTTATCAGCGTATACCGTATTATTTATGATTCTTTCATATTAAAATTATAATAATAAAATGTATAAAATTAGAATTATAAAACTTTTTAAAGACAAATTATTTACAGATGCGTAAATTTTTTACACAGTACTTATCATGTGATCCCAAAGTAAACTAGGATTACCTTGATTGTGTTATGGAAATCAGACAACAGGATATTAATACTTGAATCATTTTTTTGTTAATACCTACATAGAAACACCCAGACTCTAGACAATTCATATTTGTGGCTCACATAATTTTTTGTGGTATGTTGGGAAACAATCCACGACTTCGTGATCCGCATTTGGGCTTACTTAATAGTTTTTCGGAGTTCAGGTGTTTCTATGTAACTTCTAGGTATAATGTGTACTTATGTATTAAGAAAGATCTAAGTATGTTTGTCAGTTGTCTAAATCTCATAGCAAAAGCTTATATTATCTTAGTTTGGGCTAGATGGCGTTGTGTGTGAATGTCCCACAGTATTTATATTGATATTAATGTAAAACAGCGAACGGAATGCGTATTCATGTGACCGATTAGTAGGTAAGATTTTATTATTTTTTTAAGTAAATGCTCTATGTAGACGTCTGCCTTTTTGAATATAAGCTTTTATGACCATAATCAACCAAATGTTTCAATGGCAGATCTGGTCAAATACTTTCAAAAAAAAATTTTTTGGGCATTTTCAAAATCGTCTGCCACTAAGTAAAACTCACGATAATGGTCTGCCATTCTTATTTTCCGATAATAATAATAATATATTTTCATTTTTTTAAAACGGCATCCATGGTCAAATGCATTTTAAACTAGTCAAAAATCGATACCTTTCCTGGCTGCGCAGTCGACGCGCGCCCCACTTAGAGTTTAGTGAGTCACTGAATAATGCATGGTAGGTATTATAGGAGTCTCAGTGTACAAAACCTCAGGTCTGGTCAAATACATACTGGTAGATGTTCATGGGCTCTTAGACCAAAAGCTTAAAGAATTATGATTGTAGGATCCATAGAGATGCTTACCTATGGCAAGTGGTTGTAATCGGCTAGACGTTTTCATTAAAAAAAAATCTCGTAGGAAATAAAGCACTTTCTTATTTTTATTAGAATTTGACAATCCTTTCCACGCTCCATACGGTCACATAACAAATTGCTTCTCATCATTATTTCTAAACATTTTTTTTTTCATTTTAGAAATATCCACTTTAAATTATTTCTCTATATTGAGACCCCTGATATAAATCAAATAATTATGTCTGGTTCTCTATTCTATTCATTTTGTCTATAGGTACGCCATCAATCTTATCACTCAGCTGCCAAGACTAACGATCGTCTGGTTTGGTTGCGAGACATGTAATTTAAAGGAATGGCTGGAAATTCAATTTTATGCTCAAAGTTATTTAACGTAACTAAGTATTTATTGCAAGTGCCTTGGCAAACTGCATTCGAAAATAATTAACTATCAAAAATGATTTATTTAGTTTGGACAACCGTGAAACGTATTGTATCGATCAAATTCCCCTGAGAAATGGCAAACCATTTAGAAGACTCTATTTAGCTAGTATTTACCAAGTATGTATATCTAAGCGCACGGCAGTGCGCAGGCCAAGTTCCAGCAACAGGCCGAGCGCATGCCGTACTCTATTTACACGAACCGCTTCGACCCACTTTTGACCCCCCTGTAGCTCAGTGCCTATTGCAAGTGCAGAAATAAAATTGTACGTACGTAATCATATATTAGTACTAAGGCAGTGTACCAAATTTCATAGATGTAGCTTTAGTAGATCCTGAAATATGAACCTGTGAATATAGCTAATTTTGGCACTGACTGACTCACTCACTGACCGGTCATCAAAACCTCTAGGCCACTTCCTAGCGTCCTAGCGTTATGAAATTTGGCACACAGATCGGGTGTTATATATAGATTAATGAAAAATTGAGAAATTTAAGAAATCGGTCAAGCGTGAGTTGGAATAGGGTTACAAAGTTTGTATGGGACCACAGGATTCCTTGGTCGGATCTTCTTCAAATTCTGCATAAATCATCTGTAACATAATTGATGGAAGATGTGTTTCCTGTTTTATTGAAATTAATTCCAGAACATGGCTAAAAGGGGGTAACAATTGTTTTCTTCGGGGGGTTTTGATTCGAACTTGTATCAATACTTCTTAGTGATGAGAGGACTCTTTTGATTTAATTTACTTTTTATTTTCACACATGTCATGTTTAAAAACTCAATCAGATTTGAGAAAGATGTTGTCAATGTTTTGATTAATGTCAATCAAATGCTCTATACATACAAATTATGGAAAAGTCAATACTGCACATTGAATATTGTTATTCATATTTGTGAAATATTTGGATCAAATCCGTTCAGTAGTTTAGAGATCAGCAAGCATTCTAAAGGATGACTCACGCTAGACCGTGCCGGGTCCAAGCCGAGTGTCGGCCGTAGCACGGTCACCGAGTCGGTTGCATTCACGACTGCCCGGGCGAAGCTCGGCGGCACTGTATTCATGCAACGGGCCGTGGCCGAGCCGAGACGGGACCGAGTTATTTCCGAGCGTTTTCCGTATGAACGGTTTAAATTGCTTCAAACTATTTAACTGTAAATCTTTGTTTCACCTCCATTAGCAGCTTTTTTTACTGTTTATAGAAGTGTTTGCCTCCTGACCTCCGTTACAAGTCAACAAGAGAGCCTCGTCCGCAGTTTGCAAGTAATGCTGCTTGCAACAAATATGTTCTGCTGGCACCCCTTTGCTCAGTATCACGTAAACATTAGGAGCAATTCTTTTTTATTTACCTGCCAAGTCATATAACATTAGCGCTAATAAAAATAAGTGCGCAGTAAATTTATATGCAGTCCATAAAGCGTTCAATAGCTGTTACATTAAATATTGGGCTATACTACAGTATGCATAATAACTAGTTGCTCTTTGATATCGAATTATTAATTTTGTAGAAGTACTACCCAAATAGGATATATTTCGATAGTTGAAGAATATATTTAAAAAAAGAAAGACTGATTAATTTTTAACTTATTTTGAAACTTCTACCAGATAACCTTCTGGCAAATACAGAAAAAAAGTCACATACAAGTCGGCCTACAAAATAATATAAGTTGAGGTCTAACTATATCTTTTAGGATATTATAGGAGTTTAACAATAATTTTATGACATATCGTTGTCAGAGAGATGAGTAGAAAAATATATTATGACAAATCATTGAATTTTATTTTTGTTTTTTTTTTTCCGAACAATTGTCTTAAAACCGAACTTCAAACTAGTAAATCTATTCTCCACCTTGGCCTTGGCGGAATCGTTGGTACACGACGGGGCCATTCATAGAAGAAAAGAAGAAGAAGATTATTTTTTTTACTATTCTGAGTAGGTATTTTAAATGAAAATAATCTATCATAAAGAAGTTATTTGGTGTCGAAATAATTGTAAGAACACTGTATGACTCCTAGATACTGGAATATAATCAGGGTGAAGCTGTGACACACGGCCGGACAGACAGACAGACAGACATGACGAATCTATAAGGGTTCCGTTTTTGCCATTTGACTACGAAACCCTAAAAATCATAATAAATAAATTATTGTTGCGCTCCTTAGATCATCTAACCACGTGATATATGGTCTAAGTTGCGCTCCCTTGGTAGCATACCATACCTACAATGATGCTAGTTCAGAATAATTTAGCATTCGTCTCTTACTAATATTATAAATACGAAAGTTTGTGGATGTGTAGATGTTTGTCACTCTTTCTTCTGATCTGGCTACAATTTGGTACAGGGATATATTATAGTCTGAAATAACACATAGGCTATTTTTATCTCAGTAAAAAGTTTCCATGGGGAGTGGGAGCGGAGAAAAACATTCTCGGGGGCGAAGCTGCAGGCGTAAGGAAATATTATAAAAATCGTTTTAGTAGTATTAGTAGTTATCGATTAGACGATAGGCAAACAAATCTGTCTTACACAATTCCACGCAAAGGCAAACAGCTATTTTATACATATTTTTAGTTATTTTATAGGTGTATTTACATAAAATTTAGTTAATATTCCGCACCTAAATATATTTGTAAAATGAATAGCGTAAGTGTCTTATTATGCTTTACTTGGCTCTTGTAGGAAGTGTTTCGGGATTCAATCCAACTTTCTTGCAGCTTACAACTCAATTTCCTTTGGCAAATCCTGGATCAAGAAAGGTATACGCTCTACACCTATTATACAAATACATGGGGATGTTAAAGTACGTACCCAGCTCAACCAACGATGCGTTCTTTTCATAAAGGCAAGATATAATATAGATGCGATGTAGGTATATGAACCTTTGGCTTTTCAATTCGTGTGAATTAAAATAATCCTCGTTTTAATTGCCAATTTTTAACGATGAAGTAGTTACTTATTAGGTGCAAGATAAAAGAGAAGTTAAGATTTGGGGGTCAAAGAAACGCGAATTCAATTTTTGTGTTCTTTTTTAGGGTTTCGTAGCCAAATGGCAAAAACGGAACCCTTATAGATTCGTCATGTCTGTCTGTCTGTCTGTCTGTCTGTCCGTCTGTCTGTCCGTCCGTGTGTCACAGCCACTTTTCTCCGAAACTATAAGGCCTATGGTATTGAAACTTGGTAACTAGATGTATTCTGTGAACCGTATTAAGATTCTTATATAAAACTAGAAAAATAGCATGTAAATTTTGGGGGTCCCCATACTCAGAACTGAAACTCAAAAATTTTTTTTTTCATCAAAACCATACGTGTGTGGTATCTATAGATAGGTCTTCAAAAATGCTATTGAGGTATATAACATCATATTTTTCTAAACTGAATAGTTTGCGCAAGAGACACTTCCGAAGTGGAAAAATGTGTGTCCCCCCCCTCTAACTTCTAAACTAAGAGAATGATAAATCTAAAAAGAAGATATGATGTACATTGCCATAAAAACTACCAACAAAAATTGGTTTGAACGAGATAGAGCTGGTAGTTTTTTTTTAATACGTCATAAACCGCAATTTTCGGTTAGAAAAATCACTACCACTGCGAATTGTTAAAACATCAATCAAAGTTACCACGAACTATAAGAACTTTTATATTATGTTACTTGCTGCTACGAAACCCTTCATGGGCGAGTCCAACTCGCACTTGGCCGGTTTTTATAACAGATGCTGTCTGAGTGTTAGTAGTAATTTAGTTTCCCGCTATTAAAAACCAACGTGTAAACTTGTGAAGCGTTACTAAATCACGCTCTTACCCCTAAACATTATATTAGCTGAAATTTGGTATACAAGTAACTGACATTCTTCATAGACACATGGGCTATTTATCTAGAAACAAAAATTGCTGTGGGAAATAACTGCAAGGAAATTACACGACTTACAATTACCTAGTTTTAAATTAAAACCAAGTTGAGGTACACCAGAAAAAATACGCTCTTAACCAAAATGTTGATCTCTTATTTGAATCCCCCTGACAGCTGTACGTGTCTACAGTAACTGCGGTTTACTGTTATCATCCCAGGGGAGAGGCGTCCAAGTTTGACCACAGTAAAACTGAGTCATCCTTCCCCTACGACTTATTTAACATTGCGAATGCTATAACCCAGGGGCCAATCCTCGTTTAATGTTACGTTCGAAACAGCAAGTTGTGAAAATTTCTTTGTCTAATCAATTATATCTTTAAAAACTTATGTCTGTCATTGCAAATTGTTCTAAGTTTAGTTATGTTTGCGGATTACGGCAAATAATCTTTATTTGTAAACCTATTTTATTGGACGAAAAGACGTTATAACTATCTTCTCAAAATTTCAAAACAAAATTATTTGTCAGTTAAAGTCTATAGGTACATAATTTTTAGTTGATAGAATTTAGTTAACATAATTCTTATCATTTAAAATCTGATACAAAGTGGAACGTCATTCTGTGGTTCAAATAAGTTGGAGAGATTTATTGTAATTAGAATTTGTTATCTACTAAAAAGCAGAGGTGTATCGTAAGGTGGGATCCCTAAACATACCTACATGTCTTTTAGGTCGCAAGTCCTAGAAATCTTTCTAATGTTTCCCTTTATTACGCTACGTACCCACTCGGGGAATCCATGGAATGCTAAGATTAGGTCTTTCTCGAAACAGGTTCAAAAAATGTATTTATCCACTTTAGTTCCTTGGAAAATGGTTACTCGTCATAATTTTCAGTACCTACCTAGAGATGACTGTTTGAAATGCATTTTGTAAGTTTGCGTGCAAGTCTTCAATTCTGTCGTAGCAGAACCGAGTAGCAATAATTTTGCTAAAATTGCCGCCTTGTCGGCTGCAGTGACTTTGGTACGAGCTTGGATGAAATAATAACCACATTATGATTTCAGAACGGGCTACCGCTTACATTGGTTTAAGAGAGCATCTTTTACTGTAGATGTGAAATAGATGGCATTAACCATGATACCGCATAACAATGGTAGGCAGCTTAAAACACGTGTACCTACTTTTTTATAACTGTTAAGTTGAAATATCGAAAGTTTTAGTAAAGGTATTTTTACTAAAACTTTTTTTTTCGTCAGTACAGTTTCCGCGTAGTGCAGAAAGAGACTAGTTATACGTAAGAATTATGTTTTGGTGTTTATACGTATAAATATAATTATAGTCGTCTAATCAAAAACGATGCTAGATTCTTAACAGCATCTTTCTGTTTCCCGTAATCTATCCAATATCTGTCTTTCTTGTTTTGTGTTGGGTAGATTTATTTTATTCGTGGAACTAAATAAATTTCACTATAAGGTGACTTTTCTATACGGCGACGAGTCGGGTTAAATTTTCACATTCTAGCATCTATTTTTCATTCTATATTTGATTATCAACTGGTCAAGACTGCCCTATACAAAATCTACCAATCTTTATTACCAGATACAAGCAACCATAAGACTGGAGAACAGAAAATCAACCAATCTTAACCAGTAAGCATATTGCAGAAAAGTGGAAGTTTCAATCGCTTAAGAAGTGTTCGTTTCATGACTGTCATTCCAATATTGAAATAGAACAAACAACAATAATGTCATTCTGAAACCTTTGTTCCGTTGGCAAAGTTTTCGGTACGATTTATTATAACTTCCATGCTATACAAAACTGATTCTTGTAAGTGTATAAATGTTGAACAAAGGTAGTGATATAGATTGATTTCGCACATATCGTACGTCATTATAATATATTTTTGAGTGCTCAAGAGGTTGTCTGAATACAAAACACTAGCGGACACCATTGAACTAATATTATAGCGGATAGCTTCTGCATCATTCTGAGGTGGATTAGAAACTCAGATCTTTCTAAGAAACCCTCTATTCATTTGTGAATACTGCATCAAAATCTGATAGGAGGTTTTTGAGATAGAAAAAAATCAAGAATAAGGATGGGGAAATACATTTCAGATAGATAATACCGTAGGTCTTCACTTCTTATTAGAATTACCGGATTTTGAAAAAGCTTATTTAGTAAGAAATTTCATACGAGATGTAGAAACATAGTTCACTTAATAAGTCGGTCATGAAGGGTAGTAGTAGTGGGAGGTTGTATCATAAAACAGCGCGCCAAGCTAATTTGCTACCAAGCAGTCTAGAGAATATTTCGTGTAAAGGCAAAACAGGTGTCCACTTAATGACACGTTGTAAAACAGAATGTTGCACAACATTATTAATAATCTGGAGGGTAAAGTACCTTCTATCTGCCTTAAGTTATTTCCCTTGCAGAGTTCGATTCATCTGCTTTAGTTACAATTCTATAAAGATCTTTAAGAACGTTTGTTGTGGATTGTGGTGACAATAAGGAATGATTATTTGCTTGAAAAAGAACTGGAAAAGATGACCAGATATTTTTGAATAGTCAAATGGCACGAAATGATATTATTTGTCTTTAAAAGTATGGGAGGAGATGACTTCAATCAAAAGTTTTTGAATAGTCAAATGACTATTTACTTACCGTATGAAGTTTTAATTAGTATAATGAGCGAGTTGAAATTCACATTCCCTAAATTATAATTAGATTAAAGTCTACACTCTAAATTATTCAGTCGCAAGCGGATCTAACAATCCCGTCAAGTATTTTTATTATACACCACCCGGACGAACTTTGTTCACCAAAGATAACTTACATTCAAACTTTTCACTTAACGTAGCGGGTTTCAATCGTGTTCCATGAATAATACAATATATTAGCTCGTTCAGCGAGAATAAAGGCTGTACTTTACATTTCAACATCACTTTAGGCCGAGAGTCTTTACATAAAGACGTACAACACTTAAACTATGTACTTAAGTGCTACTAAGGGACTGTTTATACTTTATGTTATGCAAAAGCATGTCTCTTGTCATTAATGTGTTTGTCTCAATATTTAGGTCCGGTCCTATACTTACGTTGCAAGGTATATAATATCGTTGTTCACCTTCTAGGTCTAGTGGTTTCCCGATTACGAAATCGTGAATCGTCCCTATGTGTGATGAATACGTTAATGTTTATTGTGTCGGGCTGTACCTAGTTTATCTATAAAAGTATACAATGTATTAATAGGTATATTAATAACTTGTATTGATTAGCTGGGTTTAAAAATATGTTTTAAACGTATCATAACCCCTAACGTGGCTGGAGTCTATAATTAGGGTATACATATCTGGTATATTATATCTACTACCACAAAAATAGTACCTATATACAAACATCTATAGCTACCATGCGTTAAAGTAGCACATTTTTTATCCCTTTTACATCCTTCCTAGATTTGAAGTCTGCCTCTATTAGCTTAGAACTTAACTTAGAACTATGGTTTAGCTGTTAACCACCGGTGTTGCTGTCAAAGCTGATGGCTGATATCCTTACCCAGAAAGGAAACCTGCATTGTCACTTCTTCCGTTGACGAGCAGGTGCACTTCTAGCAGGTAAAGTCGCCGATAAACATATAACTGACATTTATTGAGTTTTCTCCGTGTATTTCTGTCGGTAAAGACAATCTTTACGTCCAGCTGAAAGATAGTGTAGCAAAATGCGGTTATGGCATAAAGGGTAACGGCATAGAATAGATGCTGCTTGTCTACAACACTACGAACATGATACAGGGTACACGGCCTCACATTCAGGATTCCGGCCTCATGTTCATTGCAGCATGTTTATAATTTTATCCGTAATTTCCACAGTATATTAAACTGTTTTACATAAATGCGTTGCAGGCCAATACCAAACTGTCATTTATGAAAATGCAAATCTATTCATTTTTAAATGTTATATTAAATTTAGCTCTTCTTTTTCTAAATAAGAGAGGTATTGTGATTCATATTCTGTTGAATATGCAAAGAATCAAGAATATTCATAGCTGGCTCGCTAACGAGCGAGTCGGTTACTTACTGCTTGCCTGAATATAAGCGTTCAAGATTTTTAGATGCTGCTACAAAAGCTGAGATGGACAAGAGTGTTCAAAGCTACCGCTGGAATACGACAGTTATTAAATTTATGTTTGCTTTTTATTACCACCTCTGGCATTCGTTAAAATGTTTTGGAAACGGAGCACAGGACAAAAGCATAAAATCGAGCTCATCTATCTCTCTTGTAGGTACGTTGCTATCTTCTTTCGACCATTTGGCGGCATGTAGGGCCTCAAGATACTAATATTGGTTTCCGCAATTTTCCAAATCATTTTACTATGCTTTGTAGTTCTGAAAGACAGTTCAACCGCGAATCGTAATATATTATATTAGTTAAAGTAAAGTCAGTATTTTACCTCATAGTTAATAATAACCATACCTACACACTTTAATCTTTAAATTCGCCAATATAAAGTCCACTTTGTAGTTGAATCAAAAAACGATCACCGTTAGAATTATTAATTGCCTAGACCATGTTATATGTAACCTAAAAGATATAAGTAGTAAAGTTCTAAAGACTGGTCTCTCAGATCACCATGCGCAAATATTATGCGCACCTATGGCAATGGAAATTATCAGGTCAAATAAACTATCTGTGAAGAGACGTGATTTTTCGGTAGAGAATATTGCAAGATTCCGCGAATGTCTTCAAAACATACATTTTACAGATGTCTTTTCTTGTACTGAAATAAATGCAGCATTCAATGAATTTTATGACAACTTTGGTCTATTTTATGATTTATGCTTCCCTTCGATTCAAAAAATAATCCGACCAAAAAAACGTGACATAAAATGGATAACTAGAGGTTTGAGAATCAGCTTAAGAACAAAAAGGCAACTTCGCCATAAATTCTATATCCTAAAAACCAGAGACAGTAAGTATAAGTACCAAAATTATTCAAAAATCCTAAAGCAATGTATTAATAAATCCCAAAAAAATTACAACGAAAGGATTTTAAAAAACTCTAATAATATATGCCGAACTTCCTGGCAAATTATTAATGAAAATGATAATAATCAAATAACTAATAATATAATATCAAGACTAAGGGTAAATGACAATATAATTAATAATTCAAAGGATATCGCAAACTGTTTTAATCAGTATTTCATTGAAACAGGTAAAGGAAATTTAAAGGAAACAATAAATACAAATAAAACAAGGTCACTAAATAGTATATTCCTGCAACCTTTAGGCTTCATAGAGGTTAAAAATATAATAAGGTCTCTAAACAATACAAACTCCGTAGGTATTGATGAAATTACTACCAATGTATTGAAAAAATGTGTAAATGAAATAGTACCAGTATTAACTTATTTGATTAACCTCTCATTTGAAACAGGAGTATTTCCAGAGCAATTAAAAAGATCTGTGGTAAAACCGCTGTATAAAAAAGGGGACAGATTGGATCTGAGTAACTATAGACCAATTACACTTATCCCAATCATCTCAAAAATTTTTGAAAAAGCTATGCATAATTGTTTGACAAAATACCTTAACAGTCATGGACTAATTAAAACGGAACAATACGGTTTTCAGAAGGGCAAGTCAACAACACTGGCGACTTTTAACTTAATTTATAATGTATTATACAATATTGACAAAAAGAAACCAACAGTGGCGGTTTTCTTTGATATGACAAAGGCTTTTGATTATGTGCCCCATAAAATGCTTTTAGTAAAATTATACGACTATGGAATCAGGGGACCAGCACATGCATGGATTAAGAGCTACCTCAAAGATCGTGAACAATGCGTAGAAATTTTAAAAGATGAAAACAACTCTGTTATCAGTAGAGAACGGTCAACGTTTTTAATAAATGAATGTGGTGTACCTCAAGGGAGTGTACTCGGACCACTGTTATTTTTAATATATATTAATGACCTGCCTAATAAAATTGAACATAAATGCATATTATTTGCCGATGACATATCTGTTTTACTGACATCCAATGACATAGTAAATTTTGACATAGAAATTAATAATACAATCAAATCAATAATAGACTGGCTGGATAAGAATAATTTAAAAGTCAACTTGACAAAAACCAACTACGTACGGTTCCAAACAAAAAGTAGACAGCTTAACCTGAAAGAGATAAAATACAAAGATACTGTAATTAAGGAGGCAGACTATGTTAAATTTTTGGGCATCAATTTGGATAAACACTGCAACTGGAAGATGCAAGTAGAGTCAGTCTGTAAGAGAATTAGTAGTTTTGTATACGTGCTCAACAGATTAAGAAGGACATCCACTCTGCAAACAGTTCTTCTGGCGTATCATGGACACGTTAATTCTGTGCTACGGTATGGTCTATTGCTTTGGGGAAATTCAACTGATGCTACTAGGGCATTTCTTGGCGCAGAAGAGGTGCGTCAGGGCTATAGCAGGTATTCCGCCATACCAGTCTTGCAAACCGTATTTCAAACAATTTAAATTGCTACCCCTACCGGGTATGTACATCTTCGAGGTAAGCGTGTTTGTCAAGGCCAACACTAATTTATTTAAACAAGCCAAAGACATTTATCCACGTAACACACGTAACAGCGATAGGCTGGCTCTTGACTTTGTACCAAGAACCACACTTTTTCAAAGAAACTGCTACGCCATGTGCATTAAAATTTATAATAAGGTACCATCGACTATAAAGAAATTACCCTTAAACCAATTTAAGGTAAAATTAAAGGCCTGGTTAATTGAGAAAACCATATACTCAATCAATGACTTTTTAAGTGAAAAATAAATTGGTTGCCTACTTAAGTTTATATATAACACTTCTATTTGTATCCTTTAATGTATTAAATACGAGTATTGCATAAATTGCTGACAGATTGTTTTAAAGTTTTTGATTAATATTGTTAATTTGCATTTTTTTTTCTTGGACATGATATTTGTGACATTTATTTTATTTTACATTGTTTGACATAGTACATTTATACATTTATTTTATATTCTCTGACATAGTGATGTATAGTATTATGAATAATGATTATGTATGTATTAGAATATATTATTATCTTTGTTGTAACCAAGTTAAAATTTGCATGTCAGAAAGAAACTGACGAAGTATGTGATCTAATTAATATAACAATAATAACTTATGTACCTACCATACTTCAGCGAATAAATAAATTTCATTTCATTTCATTTCATTAGTTTATTTGGTTCACTGGATTTTACGCAACAACCAACCTACGTGACAAGGAAGTAAAAAATAAAGTATTTTTCTGTAACACTTATATATTCTATCATTCATTCAATGCATGTGAAATCACGGGTACACCTACTTTCTTTTATGGCGGTTGTCGGCAAAAATAAGAAATGATTTACCGCAGCGAGATGGTAAAACCTTCACCGTTCATTCACAAAGTCACCGAAGCTTAGTTATGTAGACGCTACCTGATAAGTCCCACTTTACTCTGATTTGTGGCCCACGGTAAGTACCGATATATATTTTCATCACCGTTATTTATACGAACAAGTTATTTTTATGGCATTCATAAGAAGCAGTAACCGAGAGAAAGCTCTTACATGCATTTGAAAAATACTTTTGTATGTTTTCCGCATTTTTATTACAGTTTTGATACCGTAATTGCTTTTGTGTCATGTTATTCATATTACCTGTCATGATAAATAATACGAAGAGAGCTTTTATGTAACTTATTCATGTAATGAGAATTTTTCTGTTTTGGTTTTTCTTTTGTAAACAACAATCTTTGTGTAAAGTGAAGACAAAACGTTAGATGCATTACATGTTGTAAGATTCAATTTTCACATAACTTTGTTTAGTGTTATGTAAGCGATCACTCTGTTAAGCATTTTACACTATGAGCGGTTAACTTTAATTTCCATTTCCTAGCATTTCTGTGCTTCGTAAAGCGTGTTCGTTTTTGTTTGCTCCAGCTGCCAGTTACATGATCGTCATGAAGCCTAGTTGAAGGCTTGAAAAATAATTTCAGGCTTTGGAAGTTGGGTGTCAGCAACGTTCAACTTCCAACATCCGACAACTACCTACTGCAGGCATACAAAGAAATTTAAAACGTTCGCCCATCACCGGAATGAATTAGAGTACTCAACGTTTATAACAATGTTCATTTGCCTTACTCGGCCGACAGTGCTACAAGCTCTTCTACCAGTATTCTTACACTTATCTTTATTTATCAAAATCCTGTCTGACGATAAATCAGAAATGTGCAAATCTAAAATGTACAGAGTTAGAAGTGATTTGATACATTTATCCATCATTTATAGTGATCAAAATAAAATACAATACCTATGCACAAAGAAGATTGCCATCCCTGTAAAAGAAAAGAGAAAAGTAGAAAACGTGTGAGATAATCAGCCCTTTTTTCCGTCGAAAGGCGTGAACGAGACGCATCACCTATTTCTAAAGGAACGTAAATAAACGCACCTTTGAGTGAGAGTGCGTTTGAATCGACACATACTCGTATGTCGCACTATCCGCACCGAGAGTCAACACTAGAAAAGGGTTCCAAGGCAATACTACGTGTTTTCTCTGAATAGTTTTTTCAACAAAGCTAGGTCTTGTTGAGAGAAAGATTGCCATGTTTATGAAGCATAGTTTTCATTTCATTAAAAACTGAGGTCCTGGGTTCGATACCTAAGTCGCTTCAAATATTTGTGTGGCCCACAAAATAATGTTTACTTCAGAGATGTAAGTATGTCCAACCTCCAAATACCTACTCACATACAAATGATCTCGATTTTGATATTTTTAATACAAGCATCCCAATAGCAAGGCGTAAAATAAGCAATAAGTTCTTTGTAAACCTATAAACCCCTTTAACACCTTTTGATTTATGTACAACCATAGTTTGTAAGTCTCTTTTGTTTTTTGATTATTTTTGTTCTGAATTTAAATAGCATAGCGCAAGTTGCTTAATATGTACATATTGTGGAACCTAAACGTGGGAACCTATAATTGGCTTCCTGGTGCCTATATCGATGTATTTTCAAGTTTGATTATGCTGTCGGATCTCCATAAATAAATAAATAAATGTCTATCAACCGGCTAGATCCCATATTGTTGTAAATAGAGCACTGAAAAGAATAACCCGCCGAGGTATTGCCAGTTCTTTTCAAGCGGGCCGCATTTTGAACTGCTGATACTACCTTTACTTTGTGTTTTTGACGTTTCGTAAGTCCCTACGTGTTAGGATTTTGCGGAATAAATGTTTATGACTAGCACTAGCTTAATATAATGTTGTGTGACAATGTCCAACAATTTTTATTTATCTATTATTTATTATCTCATTAAAGTGTTCTTCATTTTGGATGGAAGATTCAATTAGTCTCAAAGCGTAGAGATAGAAAATGGGTAGGTTTTTTACAAAATCGGAACAGAATAATCCTTTATTTCGCTCAGTGTATAGAAAAGGCTTCTAATTACTACAACTCGTTGGTGCAGTTTGCTTTAACTACGTCACCAAAGGGGTTGCAAGTGACGTTACAATCTGCAAAGAAAAAAGTTTTCTATTTCCTTTGACCAGGAAATAAACACATGACAAGTGCACAGTCCATTTTCTTAGATGATTGGTTTAACTGGTTTATTATTGTGACTACATTATATCCATGGTGCTTTAATGTTTACTTTAAGTTAATTTAGTTCAAAATGGCATGTAGTTCACAAGTATTGTCAATAACATACTTAAATATTAAGGGACATGTATACTGAACCTTCGGTCAGTCGCGCCATTTTACTTTACGAAGTTTGTCGCGTGGGGTTCTTGAGAACCCCAATGAAAAATAGCATGTAAAATAGGAAATTACAAGTATTTCATATAATTTATCATTACATTATTACTTGTTTGTCAAACTACAATAAAACAATGATAAATTATTAAGCAATATGTTTTTAATTACTTATTAAACTTATAATCTAAAAGTAGGAACCTATTTTTCTCTCTCTGAGATCACTTTTACAAAAAATTAATAAAATAAAGAAATCTATTCCGTAATTATTTACTTAAAACTTTTTTGGCATCATATAGAAATAATCAATTTTGTAACATATAATATATAAGGAATAAACAAAAAAAAATCTTAACTTTACGAAATTGTATGCTCGTCGCGTGGGGTCTTTGAGAGCCCATACGTTCAAAACAGGCCAATATCACACGGCGCTTACGCGCGAATTGAAGTTAGCCACTGTCCGCGCCAACTACAATCTAACTTAGGAGGGTACATAAACTACTGCACTGCTACAATAGATTTAAATAAGAAAATTTTGCATTTTTGTAATGTTCGGGCTTTCAAAGACCCCACGCGACGGACCGAAGGTTAAAGCTCATGTTTTGGAAATGTGACGAATTTTCTTTCTGTTCACAATGATTGATTGATTGAATGATTAAGACACGAAAATCAATCCCTACAAACATCACATTTGATTAAAATAATATCAAGAATGAAGTAAGATCAAGCTACGATCTGCATTATTTTAAAGAAATTCAAACACCGAACTTGTTATATTAATACAATTGATAGAATAGAACTCGACAAAATCTTTTAATTAAATCGAGGGTTTGTGGAAATTGCTAAAGTAATTTTACGTTCCACTAAAGTATGAATATGACTACTAATATTGTAAATATTGTGATCGAGCCTACATTGTAACGGAATACATAATGGGTACCTATTCAAACACATTATGTAACCTTACTTAATCTTTCAGGGAGCACATAAACGTGATGTAACGTTACTTAGTGATGTGGTATTATGCACATATTTTATTACGAAATGCTCTCCTGAGCTTTATAACGAATTCATGGTAATCTAAAACATCTTCGTCATAATTTACTTTATCTTTCGTAGAACTCTTGTATACTAGCGAGTAAATACTCTTTGCTATATATTTTGTGATCAAGACGACTTGGGAGCAGTATATCCTAAACTTTACCCAAAACCAGTTTGCAATATTAATGTACTGTACGTGGTAATCTTACTGATGTCGATACGAAACCTAACAAGTCAAATTATTATAACAGCCTTGCTTACATGCTTCGCGCGTTGTGATGTTATATCTGATAGGAGAAACTGGTTAGGAATGGGTAGGTATATTTGTTGCAAGAACTATACTTCTTATACGTCATAGGTTAGGATAATGCTTACGGCAATTATTACAAGGTTTTATTTGTATGTCTTTGACAGGAAAAGAATTGTGCATGTTTTCTTATATTGGCAATGAGTGATTCATCGTAGACACGAATGTATTCTTCAATACGCCATAGCACGTACAATCAATTAATGAATCAAATGAGATAGTGATTGGGCCATACTGTTTGTTCTTTATGTTACGCTCGTTAGACGCGTTTGGTACAGGAATTGGTAGGTATCAAGTTTTTCTACTCTTTGCTATAACTTCATCTAACATTTAGTGCGAGGCTTGCAAGTGGTAGCAATACAAAGACCCATGATGCTTGATATTTTAACACAGGTATACATTATAAAACCCATGTCACATCAAGCGTAAACTTCTTCAAACTTAAATATTGAACTAACAATAGAAACAGTGGCTTTTTGTATCTGGATGAGAAGATTTGAACGAAAAAAGCTCACTGTACCCCACTGTACACGCGTAAAATATTCCATGTCAAAAAATTTTAAATGAAATCCGTGAAGCGGGTTTGTTTAAATTTCAGGCGAATGAAACTTTCCCTTTGCGATGTTAATACGTACTTGGCGTATGATAATGTCTGCATTGTTGGAGTAAAATCGGTTTTAAATTAGGCCTAAAGAGTTTGTCAGAGTAGGTAGGTATTATCAAAGGAAGCGTTGACAGTGTTAAAAAGTAAATATTTTGCAGATCTTAATTAAATTGTTTTAAAGCTCATTATCGTTACATACGAGTAAATGTTATGTATATTTGCACTGTTGTCTATTTATAAAATCTTACAGGAGATTAGATTATATCCGTGGTTTTACTCAAAAATCTTCACCGCCCTACGACTCCGGGTTCCTTCGGGTTTCGGACCCCAGGATTCAGGGTTCTCAATCTCCGCGAAAAGGAACATAATAAAAATAGTTGGCCCTCAAATAGAAGCCACCCTTTCTGACCTTTCCAACAGTGACAGCGTACCCCAATCTTTGGATATGATTTGCCATCTGGGAAGCGGCGTCATTATTTTGACTGTGCAATAAAAAAGCTTAAATGTTTTTTTTTTAAACCAAATCTAATAAAATTTTGTGTATATCACCTTTCTAGTAATGTCATTAAGCGATTTACGTCATGAGAGTAAAAATTAATAGACTAGCCATTATCGTAACGTAGTTTCTGTTCTTGTAGGAATAGGAGAATAAAATATGGCCTATGTCACCCACGGACAGTGTAGCTTCACAACGATTAAATACGTTTTCAAATCGGTTCAGTATTTTCGGAGCCTGTTCAATGAAAACTTACAGTCAAATATTTCCTCTTTTTTAACTAATATTGTTTCATGAGTTATTCTATAATAAAAAGTAATATTGTTAGTGTAGATGAAATAAAGCTAATGGTTAGAACTCTAAGGCTGCGTTCATGGGGCGCACGTTTTCCTCGTACACGATTTTCTCGTGCACGATGAAATCGTAGTGGCATTAGACAATATATGAAACTGTTCACATGGAGTCCTTACGGGAAAATCGTGTGGACGAGATATGTTTTTCCCGTATGCCGTGCGGAGTGGCCACTGGGATCGCCGTGCGTCGGCACGATTTTCTCGAATACGCATCGTAGTGGCGCTTATGTACACATTGATCGTTCACACGACTAACCCATTCTGCGATTTTATCGTAACGGTAAAAACGCGTTGAATGGTCGCCGTCTGAACGATTGCATTGTGCACGGGAAAATAGTGTACGAGAAAAACGTGCGCCGTGTGAACGTAGCCTAAATGGTGCTGATTCTGGAGATATTTGTGGTTTGAAAACATTATCTTCCCGTAGAATCTTTGTAGAACGTGCTTTCGCATTTTATAGTAACGGTAATACTATAATAACGACGCGGCGTTAAAGAGACAAAGATAAACAAATTTCATTTAAAAATAGGTATAAACAAGTAACTTGATATGGCTTTTAGGTCAAATTCGTTATAAATGATAATCCACTATTAGAAATAATATAGGTGTATTTCCATAGTAGTTGCGAAGGTTTTGTTTTGTTACTTCGCTTTTTAGTCTTTTTGTACCATTGGGATGCAGAGAAATGAAATAGATGACCTATCTTTTGTGGACGACGGACCTTATAGCCTAAAGACAGAAGTAGCTCAGACTTATTTCCCAGGGTAAAGAAGTTTACTTAGTATACCAGAAAACTTAATCGACACCATTTGTGTAATTTAGTAGTCCAGGGCAGTGCGCTGCCCGTTCTAAGCAAAAGTCACGGGTTCAAGTCCCGTTCCAAGCAAGTTATGTTTATTTCACTATAAATTCTAGTTTATTTAAAGTAGGTAGATATTTTACTTTTAAGTTTACGGCACATCAAATTCCCAATCTTTATGTATTTTTGTAGCACCTACATAGGTACGCATTAAAAATACTTCCATAATCGGTATTTTATCATTCAGCGGGATATTATTCCACATTTAGGTAATAAAACCACGGCGAGGTGCACCCGCGCCTTATCTCCAACGAGCAGCCACAAAATATAGATTTCAAAAAAATTGATAGCAATTTATATGTTAAACTTCGGCTTGAATGAGATATTTCACATCTTCTACGTTCCGTGCATGATATATAGACATACAGATGAGTATTATTCAAAATTGGCTTCTTCTGGCTTATCATAAAAAGTAAAGAAAAAATCATTTTCTTTATATCGTCTTCCTAAGAAGTGTTTTAAAGGGAAATGAGTTTGAATAATATTTACCAGTACTGTGTGCTAAAAAACAAAATTTACTGCGCGTCGTATACCTCGCAAATATCCATGACATGAAGTTCATGTGCCTTCCATAAAGTATTTATGGGCCACATGGATTTCAAGAGTCACATTGTTGCAATGCAAGAAGATAACTTTGATGGCCTAGAAAACCATGGTAAAGTTACTTCTCAATTTTCTATTTCTGAGTAAAACCTGTCAAAAATATTGGACAGCAAAGTTATTATGACATGGATAGAGCTAATTGATTTTTGGGAGTCCTTCCGAGGGCTTACCAAGGATTTCCGGCCGTAGACAATTGCAGGGAATCATGTAGTTTTAGTCGGAAGGAGTCCGGCATAGCATCCTAGGAGATTTCCGTACGTAAAAAAATGCAACGAACTGGTCATCAGCAAACACGGTAATATTTTCAGTTGGGACGCTTTGATGTTATTAGTTTTACTTGTCTGAATATTGTGAATTTGGCTTGACTTATCATTATTTAAGGGAGAAAATTATTGTGTCGCTCTTAAGCACGTCATTACTCGCTCGAGACCATGGTTTGAGTCATGATCTCCAGCGGGAGTAAGTGGGACTCCGCTGCCTTTTTTTTTTTTTTTTTTATACCACTAAGGTGGCAGACAAGCATACGGCCCACCAGATGTACCGGTGGTCACCGCAGCCTATGGACGTTTGCAACACCAGAGGCGCCACACTCGCGCTGCCGACCCTGTAAAAACCTTCTAAGACCCCTCTTGAAGAACCCCATACTGTAGGCGTTTGGGAAAACCGAGGCAGGGAGATCATTCCACAACCTAAGCGTGCGCGGTAGAAAGCCCCTATCGGATCTAACCGTGCTCGAGCGCTCCGGATGCAACATGTGAGGATGAACACCCTGTCTGTGGCGAGCGGTGCGATGATAGAATGTAGCCGTAGGCATCATGTCAAACAATTCCTCAGAGCACAAACCGTTATACAGCCGGTAGAATACACACAGAGAAGCAAAGTCTCTCCTGTCACTAAGAGGTTCCACATAACCTGCAAGTATGGGATCGCCGACAACTCTCATAGCACGCCTTTGCACCGAGTCAAAAGGATGAAGCTGGTATTCAGGTGCCCCCGCCCAGAGGTGACAGCAGTACTCCATGTGCGGCCGCACTTGCGACTTGTAGAGAAGCAGTGTTTGAGCCGCAGTAAAGTACCGCCGCGCCCTACTGAGCACTCCGAGCTTCTTGGACGCCAGCCTGGCCTTGTCCTCCAAATGACTTCGGAACTGAACGACATTGGAGATCTCAACACCAAGGATCCCTATACTTTCGGAGATGGTGAGTGACGTGCCCTGAAATTGTGGCGCCACAGTAAATGGGGTTTTCTTAGCAGTGAATACACATACTTGAGTCTTGGTGGGGTTGAATTGGACAAGATTTTGTCTTCCCCAATCGGACACTCTAGAGAGAGTAGCCTCGATTTCGGACACAAGTTTTTCACGACTTTCCTCCACTACAGCTCGAGAGATACCGGGACGGCCCGTGTAACATGTGTCACCCGTACTGTCGTCTGCATAACAATGAATGCCGTCAATGGACAACATGTCATTGATATGCAGCAGAAACAAAGTGGGGGACAACACTGAGCCTTGTGGTACTCCAGCGTTTATGGCCATGCATTCAGAACAGCTGCCGTCAACAACGGCCCTGATGCTTCTACCGGCCAGAAAGCTGGACACCCATCCACATAAATTCTCGGGCAATCCATAGGAGGGCAATTTCGTTAGAAGACCACGGTGCCAGACCCGGTCAAAAGCTTTAGAGATGTCAAGGCTCACTGCTAGAGCCTCGCCTTTGCTCTCAATAGCCGCCGCCCATCGGTGTGTGAGGTACACGAGAAGATCGCCTGTCGAGCGACCGTGACGGAAACCATACTGTCGATCACTGAGCAGGTCGTGTTCCTCAAGGTACCTCAGGAGCTGTGCATTAATTACACGCTCCATCACCTTTGATAATAGGGAGGTGACAGCTATAGGCCTGTAATTGGCCGGGTCGGTCCTGTCACCTTTCTTGGGCACAGGATGCACGTAAGCGGTCTTCCACGACGCCGGGACTTTTTTCATGGAGTAGGAAAGCCTCTTTCTGCGAGCAGATCATGCTCGTGACAGAGACGGCGGGTAGGGACCGACCACGGGTCTTCGCCTAGGACTATCGGCCTCCATGACCGGGGGCCTGAGGACGGTGAAGGGGCTGCTCACCTTCCTTACAGAAGCAGGCCCTAGCTAGACGATAGCGTGCCGTAAGGAATCCACGCACGACCCACCTAAAGACACCCGAAAGACCCCGTAGGCGAGACCGCAGTGATAGCCGTAAGTCTGTTGGGAGTCCTGGGACATCCTTTCGAGGACTTACCCGGGTCTCCCAACCGTAGGCTGTTGGGCGTTACGAGAGGTTTTTTAGTCGGTAGGAGTCAGCATAGCATCCATTAAGAATTTTCCCTCACGTTAAAAAAAAGGCCATTTAATAAATGAGCAGTCTGGGCACATTGACGAAACTCACATGGTTTCAATTATACAGATAGTTGGATATGGCTTACCGTAATCCTACAATAAACAAAAAAAAATCCACTTACTGACGATTAAAAAAAAAATTTAGGTTTAAATTTTAATTCTAGGAACAAACGTAATTAATGACTCTATTATTAGGTGTTAAATTGTAAGTGGAAGCCTAGTTTGTAAGGGAATATGAATAATCATTTCAACGTGTAGCTTCTAACTGTTCATTTAAGCTTCAATATGTTTGTCATCAACCACCATTTTATATGACATACATTCTATGCACGGAGCTGCCTCATTTCTATTCAAATGACGCAAACACCACCTATATTAAAGTACCTACGTGAGCAGTAAATTGTTTTAGAACAAAACTGACAGCCGCTGGTATACATGCGGTAAATGTGACTGAAAAATTTATGATGGCTCGTCATGAAACATAGCGTAATATAAAATGGTTAGAAATGAACCAAGTTTGAGTAAGGAATCGTGTTAAGTGACATTATTTCTTTTGACAAATTAACTCGAAACGAAGTTTGCGCAATTCCATTGTGTACATAAATAGGGAGAGAGTTCTTCATTGTACGCGATATTGTCCTCAAGTTTCCATTTTGCAAGATTCTATTATGAGTATATAGATAACAAGGCAGCCCTCAGCCACAAAATACAAAGACCCCAATTGGTACAGGTGCAAACTTTCGTACGTTGCCTATATTCTTCGACGTTTTTCAAAAATTTTATGAACAAGCATTAATTTTAGATATACAGTGCACCATTTAAAACCATGTGCGAAAATCCGTTAAGTAAAATTTAAATGAGATTGGTTTTTGTTTGGTCGGAGCCCGGGGTTCGCTTTCCTACTCTTCTTTCTCAAATTCATACATTCTTCAGGATTCCTGATAGTGATGCCAACAGTACGCATACCAATATCCACGTCTTTTTGGGTCGGCCTCTCCTGCTGCGAATGGAGAAGGCAGCATGCCTCTGCAAAATATAATTATCAAACAAATCACGACACCACAATTCTGACTAAACAAACTTGTGAGCACAGTTTCCAATAACGAAATGAAATAGTTCTAGCATTAACTAAAAGCGTAGTTGCAAATGTATCTCATCCCTGGGAGAAATAACAAGTAAGTGCTACACGAATCAAAAGGTATAATATTGATTTGAATCGTCGCGGACATCCGAACTCCTATTGTTTTTCTTCGACTATTGTTCTTGTAAACAATAGTTTTAATAGCGTTTTTGTTTCTGAGAAATATCATTACAGCGGTAGTCAGCAAGATGTGTAAATGCAAACACGGAATCCGTATTACAGGAAGGTATTTTCAGCTATGTTCACTTCCTTCCGTCGTGATAATTTATTGTTACATTGAATCAGGAGCAACTGATAAATTGATGTAGGTATTTGGTACGTAAATTTACCCACGGCAACCTTCTCCTCATTTTTCATCATAACACGTCTTTTCATATCTTGGGACATCCTTCCGAGGGCTTACCCGGAATCTCGGCCATAGGCAGTGGTAAGACACGTGTAGGTTCAGTCGGTAAGAGTTCATCATATCATCCATGAGGGACTTCCACACGAAAAAAAAAACCTCTTCTTTTCACATTGCTTTCGCGTAGGTACAATTAATTTCTAAAAGGGCGTCCCTCTGCGTCACTTTTTCTCAGATTTTTTAATAAGCTATTAGTTAATATTTCTACTATGCTATCAGTTATAATATTTAAAATTTACAGACTATAATGCCGTATGCAATCTTGCCAAGATTAGCTACTTTTCATACTGTAGTTAGCAGTCTACTACAAATGAGCGATTTAAAACGTAGTATAGTGCAATCTCCGCTTGTAGGGTGTTAGGCACATGCGAGGGTGCCGGCAGCAGGGAAGCTAGCTAGGTATAGGTAGGCACCTGTCGGCCGGCGACGCCAGTTTCTTTCATTTCCGTTTTTCGTGGAAGTTTTTGATTCTTCCTGTCTATAATGGAATGTGCTCAACGTAATTTTTAACAGAAGTGTATTATCCATAAAACGCACATTTTATCATATTTTCATAACGTTTGCTTTATAGAAATTATGAATATTTAATTTCAATTAAGTTGAGCTGTTGGAATTTTAAAAAGAAGGTATTTTTGGCCTTAACTTAGAGGAAATTTATTACGGGAATTTTAATTCAAAACAATACCCCTGGTGTTGCAAAGGTCAATGGGCTGCGGTGACCACTAGTACATTTGGTAGGTCGTATGCTTGTTCGCCACCTATGTGGTTTAGAAAATAAAACCATTTCCTCTGATAATTGTGTAATTCTAACGCCTAGAACGAAATAGAAAGGAAATTAGCATGACAATATCTTTATTCCAGTCTTAAGCTCAACAACCAAACGGTAATAAAGTCACATTAGTAAGTACCGCAAACATAAATACACTTACCGACTTCAATGGATTTTAAAGCCATTAGGTCTTGCCTAAGTACTATCAGCTTACAAGCTTTGTGAGCTTTTCAATTTAGTTCCCATTTTGTAGAATCATCACTAAAATGTTAAAAGTGAAGTAAAACGTGTCTTGGTAAGTTATTTTCAAAACATAAATTAATAAGGATCCGTATCTAAAAAAGGTAAAAAATTACGGTCCGCAAATACCAAAAATAAAAAAATGACGTTTGTTGTATGGGAGCTCCCATTAAATAATGGTATGGGAGCTCCCATTACCTATTGCTTTTCTATTATTCGTATTTGTTGTTATAGAAAAATATCACCTATGAAAATTTGAGCATGTGAAGATGTCTATCTATCGCTATCACAGTTCATGAGATACAGCCTGATAACAGACAGACAACAGAGTCTCAGAAATAAGTCTCATTTTTACCTTTGGATACGGAACTCTAAAAAATAGTACACAATTTGTCCAAAGTTGGTATCTCTTTAATTTATAGAAGTAACATTTGAAATGCAGTGCGCATCCGTGTTAAACACTTTCAAAACTTGAACTGTCGGGTAGTTGCATTGTTCAACTAACTTTAATACAATGTTACTTCTCTGTGTTTATATTCAAAAGTGCATTAAGTACTCGTAACTTCTGACTTTGTTGCCTACTCCAGGAAGTTTCTGTTCGGTATTGTGTTGAGTAAACTTACTTAGAATGGTCTTTTCTTGAATCTATTAACAATACCTGTTTAACACACATTTTGTATACCTATCAGATATATTTAATAGAAAGTGTTCAATTAACTTCCACTAAACCACTCCAAGTCCTACAGACTCAATGTTGTACACGCATTAGGTAAGTCTAGTATAAATTTTTAAAAGGAAATGTTACTCAACATTGTCTTAGGTCTGCAGAGTTACCAAGACTACTTGTACTTTTACCTAATTAAAGGTTATTCAGGTAAATACAAATTTTACATACGCAAAGGATCTGTCGTAAAACATGCAGGTACAAGTAATAAACGTATACTACTTACCAGGATGGTGCTTGAGGTTACTTTCTATTAGAGTGCCCGCTCTCGCTACCCATGGGAACACATTCCCGGAATTTAAAGTAGCCTTTATGTTATTCGAGACTATAATCTATCACTGTACAAAATTACAGTCATATTCGTTTAGCCGTTAGAGCGTGATTTAGTAACAAACATCCAACCATTTTTACAAACTTTCACATTTACAAAATTAGTAGGAAGTAGGGCACAGAGTTTAACAGAAAGGAGATACTGTGACTTTACAACTTACCTTACGGCTGTAATCGTGTGTGCCATTAAGAGCTGCAAGTTGTCACAAGTAGTTTAGTGAACGAGCGACTTGGCATTCGCAACGATCACCCGAGTACTCACTGCGGGACTGTAGGTAATCGAGATAAACAGTGATTTAACTAAAATAAGTTACGTTTTATCTACGATGTCACTTGCGTGTAAATCCTTGTTAATGTTATAAATGCGAAGGTTTGTAATACTGTATGGATGGATGTTTGTAACTCTTTCACGCTCTAACAGGTGAAAGAAACTGGCAGAAACTTGGTACACTCATAACTCACCCCCGCTGTAATAATGTCACTTATGCTTTTTTTGTGAGTAGGTTTGGTGGACTGATTAAATGAAAAGAATCCCCATGTACCTTTTGATGTGGTGTATTTCACCATTATCATTTGTTAAGTACACATAATTTTTAGTGTCGTTAAGGTTTTGGCGCGCAAAACAACGATTGATAGGTCAGTTGCGTACGGTATCTTCCCTGCACGAGTATCTTCTATCGAGCAAAATTTTGGAGCAACAATGTCACTAAGGTGGTTGAGACTTTCGAAAGGCGGGGCGGCCGGCTTCGAAAGGCGGGGCGGCCGGCTTCGAAAGGCGGGGCGGCCGGCTAATTCCCCATCAGGATACCGGCCGATCGTGTTGCTCGACGAGGTGTGCAAGCTCTTTGAGCGCATTATTGCACAACGCCTCGTCGGGCACCTCACACGCGTGGGGCCTGATCTGGCGGATAGCCAGTTTGGCTTCCGTCAGGGACGCTCCACCGTGGACGCGATCATGCGCATTAGAGGCCTGACGGAGGAAGCAGTCTCACAGGGTGAGGTGGTGGTGGCGGTGTCTCTCGACATCGCCAACGCATTCAACACCTTGCCCTGGAGCTGCGTGAGGGAGGCGCTTATCTATCATGGAGTGCCTCCCTACCTCCGTCGAATTGTCGGGGCTTATCTCTCCGAGAGAGCCATAACTTACCCGAGCTGGCAGCGGCCGGGTCGGCGAGATGTGTCGTGCGGTGTTCCACAGGGATCGGTTTTAGGGCCGCTCCTGTGGAACATCGGTTACGACTGGGTGCTGCGTGGTCCGTTGCTCAGAAGGGTCGGCGTAACGTGTTACGCTGACGACACCCTCGTTACGGCGCGGGGAGCAACGCACCGTGCCGCAGCACTTAAGGCCACGGCAGGGGTTGCTCAGGTCGTGGGTCGGATTCGGCGGCTGGGTCTCGAGGTCGCCCTTCACAAATCCGAGGCGCTGTGCTTCCACGGACCTCGGATGGGGCCACCTGCGGGATCCAGCCTACAGGTAGGGGGCGTCAGCATCGGCATCGAGCCCTCGATGAAGTATCTGGGGCTCGTACTCGATGGCCGGTGGAACTTCGGACATCACTTCCGAAGTTTGGTCCCAAAACTGAGGGGAGCATCGGCCGCACTCGCGCGGCTGATGCCCAACATCAGGGGACCCAACGCTCCCTACAGGAGGCTGTACCTGGGGATCGTGCGAAGCATGGCCTTGTACGGGGCTCCCGTATGGGCGGAGACCCTGACGGCCAGCAATGAGGCTAGACTGCTGAGCCCGCAGAGAGTGATGGCCGTCAGGGTGATAAGAGGATACCGCACGATCTCCGGTGAGGCGGCATGTCTCCTAGCCGGGACCCCCCCATGGGACCTGGAAGCGAGAGCCCTTGCGTCACTGTTCAGATGGCGCAAGGAGGCGCTGGAGCGGGGCCAAAGGCCTGCGTCTCGAGAAATCGAGGCCCAGCGGACCCTGCTCCACCAGGAAACCATGGAGACATGGAAGGTGCGACTTGAGCAACCAAAGGGGGGATTCGCCACAATCGCGGCCGTCAGACCGGTCATGGACGAGTGGCTGGAGAGAAGACACGGTGCTCTCTCCTACCGGTTGACACAGATACTTGCCGGGCACGGTAGCTTCGGTAGGTATCTGTGGCGAAAACACCGGGAAACCACGACCGAGTGTCAGCACTGCGAGGACCGCAGCGATGACACGGCGCTCCACACTCTGGTGGAGTGCACGGCGTGGGCACAACAGCGACAGGTCCTCGTAGTGGGTCTGGACGTGGACACTCTCTCGCTCGAGGCCATGGTGCGAGCCATGCTCTCCAGCGGGAGTAAGTGGGACTGCGCCGCCTCTTTCTGCGAGCAGTTCTTGCTCGCGAAGGAGGCGGCGGGCCGGGTGCGCGAGAGAACTCTCCCACCCGAGTTCCGCAGTCGGCGCCCTGGGCGCCGCCGACGTTTCTTCGCCGAGGACTATCGGCCTCCATGACCGGGGGTCTGCGGACGGTGAGAGGGCCGCTCACCGTCCTTACAGAAGCAGGCCCATGACGGCAGCGTGACGTGAGCAACTAACGCACGCCCCCCCCCCCCCCCTTAGAAGCGGGGTCACCCCCGAAACCCCCCATAGACGCGGGATTGCACCCGAACCACTTCCTGGGCGAGGCCGCATTGGCGGCCGTAGGTCTGTTGGGAGTCACGGGACATCCTTCCTGAGGGCTTACCCGGGGCTCTCAACCATAGGCTGTTAGGCGTGGCGTGAGGTTTTTTAGTCGGTAAGAGTCCGGCATAACATCCTATGAGGATTTTCCCTCACGTTAAACAAAAAAAAAAAAAAAAAGGTGGTTGAGACAATTTATTTCTATGTTTTTTGGGCAACAAAAACACTTGTTTATGTGGTTTAATACGCGTGTCATAACTGCGTTTAAAAGGTCTGAATATTGTAAGTTTCTATGTAGAATTAGCAAATACGAATTTGTGTGTTATTTTGACTAACAAAAATTAAAAAAGTATGATTTCTTGTTTTGACTACCCAGTTAATTGTTTTCAATTACAATAACGTCACTTCATGTATACATAAAATTTCAAGCGTTCATATTTCTTTTTTTTGGTATAATATTTTTTTACATAAAAATTATAAACTCTCTTTTACTGTAATATAAATTTCAAAGTTGTAGTTTAAATATTAAAAGTTCATTTCTTCAGTCGAGAAACACTGTACGAGTAGGTATGTTATAAATAGATTGTAGAATATTCAAACGCTTCTTCTGAAAAATTACATCATTTGCATAAGTGACTGTTTTGCAGCATAGCGTAAGTGCGATATTATAGTCTGAAATCTGGAAATCCCATGGGAATCTATTTAGGATAAAAAGTACGTGTAACCAAGGCTTTTAATAGGCAAATTTTTATCTCTGGAATAAGTTCAGATGAGATGGGCACCTCCGGGATCAGAATTTTCAGATCAGAATCAATGAAGCCCTGGGAGTCCTCTAGTTTTAAATATTTCAGAAGCCGTCGCAGCGTCTAGCTCAGTGTTTTGTTCTGAACATCTATTCCGATGTGTAGGATTCAGTTTGAATTATTCTCCAAACGTTTATAAATTTAGAACTAACATAATATTGATGGTAACTTTATTCGCGGTCATACATTCGCCTAATTGAGTTCTATTAGACGAAATACTGATTTCTTTAAGAAGAGAATGACTTGGTACAAGTTCTGCGGTTTATGTGCTTACATTTAAATTGTAAACAAATATTTTCCAACCTAAGTATCAGTTCCCCTTTGTATACATAATAGTATGCATCAGTTACAAGTCTATTGATTTTTACTTTAACTAGTTACTTGCACGCAATCCCTGTTTCATTGTGTGAGCAGATAAGTTACTACAAAATTTTGCATTCCTTTTAATAAATGCAGTCAAACGGGTTCAGTAAAAGTCGGTACGTAATATTACCTACCGACTTTTACTGAACCAGTTGATACTGCAATTATTATATAATAATTATTTTGTAATTTAGTTTCGAACTAGATTAATGTAGCGCCATTGTGAACGGTGAAAGTTAAACGCTAACGCGTCTAAAAGTGGCCTCCCTAAAGTGCCTAAACCACCAGCTACCCGCACGGTAAAGCTTTGTAACAAAATTAACACGCAAGGAGTCACAGACATTATCTAGTATTATACTATTAACGACTGCCTGCCTGTCGTTAGAAGTATAATATACAAGTTTCAATACAACAAACTTATTTGGCTTGTCTACAGAAACTTGTGCCAGGTATAAGAAATAGGTGTCCTATATTTCCGTATAATACATCTACTAACAGTAGTGTAATCAATGACGCTTTTCACCTGTAATACAGTCACGTAACATCACGGTGTGAATGGCTCATCGCTATCGCAGTTGGCGGTCTCGTTCTATGTTACAGCATAAATTGGCATTATCGTGGCAAGTATAACGATAGTTCCATATATTTAGCGCGTCTGACAGGGATCATGTCTCATGCCGGTTAGCAAACCAAATCGCAGAAAATGAAGTGTATTTTAAAAATTGACCTTCTTGTAGCGCTACGTGCAACTGTGCTACGAATTTTTATTAGTGCTATGAAGATTTCCGAGTGTCGTTTTGCTCTTCATCAGTTTGTCTATAGGTATCTCTCAGCATTGTCTGTATTTTGCGAGGAATACTACTGTTACCTACAAACATATGTATAGCTAAACCTTTATTTCCGAAGCGGCAGACAGAGGCATGGTATCCAGCCTCATTTTACCTTTATTTTTGTCCCATGTAATAGGTATGACACGAATGCCATGTTACTGAAAGTCATGTCCAATGGCTTAATATGCCTTATGAAGATCGGACATACCTATGTCACAGAAAGATTGTGGCTGCAATGATCATTTACACATTACTCAGCAAAGCTAAGAGCGTTTTCTAAACACAAAACATTCACGGACATCTCACACAACGCTATCTGACCTTAAAGTAAGCTAGGAATAACCTGCTTGTGTTATAAGTATCAGACCTCGGATATATACTTATATACTTTTAAATACATACATATTTTACATAGAAACACCCAGACTCTTGAGACAAACATTTATGGGTCACACAAATATTTGTCTCCGGTGGGAATCGAACCCACGACCTCCAGCGCCGCAGGCGGTATCACTACCGACTGCGCCACAGAGGCAGTCAGTTTCTAAAATACTAGAGACAGCATTATTCTTAAAAAAATGGCCAAGAGCGAGTCGGTCTCGCACATGGATGGTACCAAATCAAAAAATGGCAAAAGTCATCGCCGGTTTAGGATATGGGAGCCCCTTTTTTTTGGAAAGATCTCCCTGCCACGGTTTTCCCAAACGCCTACAGTATGGGGTTCTTCAAAAGGGGTCTTAGAAGGTTTTTACAGGGTCGGCAGTGGGTGTGTGGCGCCTCTGTTGGCCTTGTTGCAAGCGTCCATAGGCTGCGCTGACCACCGGTACATCCTGGTGGGCCGTATGCCTGTCTGCCACCTTAGTGGCATATAAAAAAACGTTGTCTTGGACTGAGAGCCATATTATTTCAATTAGTAGGAGTATTTATGTGAGAGCAGATTATTCCTCAAGGACCGAGTGAGTCGGGGTTTACACCCCGTGATCTAACAGCGCCAATTAAGTTGACGTTTTGAATAAGGATACACCTCATATAGTAGAACTTTTTAAGTAATAATTTTATATTGCATAACAACTAATAGCATAAACCTCTTTTCGCAGAATATCGTTTGGCATAAACTCATTTAGCATACATTGAAACCCATACATTTGTAAGTCAGAATCATCTGTACGCATAATTTTTATATCCATAATAATCACAATGTATAATCATCACATCGCAGAAAGTTCAAAACCAGATTCATCTTATGGTATATATTTCTTATCCATAACTATTTAAACCCAAAATATTACATATCATATGATTTACTTAAAAGTCTGAATTCATTGGATTAAAAAAAAATAACCACGAAGGCTAATGCGGGAGCTCCGCTCCGCTTCGCTCCCGCCTTAACCTTCTAACCTAACCTATCCAAGTCGGGGTACTCTCGAGTCGGGATGTTACTTTTGGAATATATTGTTTTGCGAAACAAATCATTTGGTAAATGTATATTTGACTAAATAAAAATTAAGCAAGTAAAAAGTTGCCAAATGAATATTTGACAAAGTGATTAAAATGCAAAATGTAAATTTGCTAAAGATTCTTATGGGAAATGAAACGCTGCGAAAATCTGTACTCTAAATGAACGTTATGCTAAATGAAGTTATACAAAATTTTAACTATGCCAAAGGTAATTAAGCCAAATAAAATTCTACTATCTTAAATGTATGCCATTCTAAATTCGGTCATAAGCACATTATGCCTAAAAATATTTATGTCAAATATTTTTTATGCCTAATAAATGATCGATTAAAGAAGTTTCTGCGAAGTGAGTTATCCCAAATAGGTTTCGGAGTATCAAGTGAATAATGATAATGATTCCATATACCCGGTGGTTACTTTTATGTTCTATTAAATTTGTACAGTATTGTATTGTCGATCAATGGTTTCGTGAACATTTAAATATTAAGCTCATGCTGTACCTCTTATCACAGTAGTTCCACCATACATCATACCAGACTAAGCATTTTTAAATCCTCATGGATACTATGCTGGGCACACCGTCTAAAACCACACGGTGCCCAGTGCAAATCCATCTTCGTACAGCCAGGAGTTTCTAATAACCACGGGACTCCCGAAATGTAGCATATATCAAGGTTGCAGTCAGTATAACCTCAGGTATTCTATTTTTATGTTAGTTCATTGACTTCCGCTCCATAGACTTGTAAGTTCTACTGTAGGCAACTAGATATACTATTTTTATTGAAGCCTTTGTCCCCGTTTGGTATCAAATGTAAACTGAGTATCCCTTATTTTTCATTATGATCGAGCTCGTCATTGTGAACGAACGCAAAATGAAACTTATGTGTTCAGAGCAAACAATTTTGCGGTGTTCAATATCAGATAGAGCTAGCTTATCCACGTCACGTAAGCAATACCAACAAATGATAGGTAGCCGCTGAGTTCATAAATACGAGCAAAACGCATGCATTTATCTTGATAGATTTTGTTTTTTTTACGTGTTCAAATCCCCACAGATGCTCGGCCTGACTTCTACTGACTAAAACCACATGATACCTTTCCATCTGCCCATGGCCAGGAGTCCCAGTTTATGTAAAAAACGTTCAGTAAAAAATAAATGATCAACAATCTTGGGTTCACATTCAGAACGTTTCTCAAATATCAAGAAGCAAACGAGCGTAGTTTTATGAGGCGGAAACTAACCTCAAGCGCGAGTATCGTTCTGGTGATTGGTCATCCTTCCGCGGGCGTACTCGGGACTCCCGGCCTTGGGAACAATGTGGTTATTGCCGACAGGAGTTCGGCACGGCGTCCATAAGGATTGCCACACGTAAGAAACAAGCGCGATTATCACTCTGTTTTGCGGTTTTCAAACCTTGGTAGGATCATAGAGTTATATATTATCATTAGAGAGGCAAGAACGAACATCGCGTCTCGACAAAAGCACGGCTACTTATGAGCTATGAAGACGCAACTATGAAACTTTTTAAGCAGTGATGGTAAATATATATCTGTCTCACTCACACGCGTACGGTGAACACCGCCGCCGCTGCGATTAGACAAAGACAAAAACATAAACATGACAAACGTGGGCCAGTGTTGACTACTGTATGAAAGTTTTACCCACGATGATTATAGAATTACTAAACAAATTTAAAATTATTATGTACCTATTTCATTTATTATTTTATTTCGGTTGAAACCGAAACTCACAGAGTTTAGCACACGAATTTAAGCACAGAGGGTCCCCATACAAAATCGGCAATTTATGTTTGTTGTGTGGGGTCTTTTTCTGCTTTTAGTAGGTATTTTTTGCTACGGCGGCAGAAACATATATCACCTGTGAAAAATTTGTTCTATCTACCACGGTTCCTGCGATACGGCCTCGTGACTAACAGACAGACGGACGGCAAAGCCTCATGTCTCGTTCATAGAGTCTCGCGTTTACCCCTCCGTGCGCGAATTCAACGCACACCTGGCCGGTCTTTTTTGCAATATGTGCAGCAAGTTTCACCAAGTACCATTAATCAACGGTAGATATAAATTTTCTCAGGTCTCCATTTTAGAAATTTCTCTACCTTATGATGGGTTTCTCTCTTTTACGTTTGAAATTACGCATGGATGCTATTTCGAACGCCTACTGACTAAAACCACACTGCGCCCTGCTACTGCCTACGAAGGGTGTCCCGGCTGGCATTTATTTGAGCGTTTCCGACGTTTCAGTGCTTTGGAAGGCGCGTTAAGCTGTTGGTCCCGGTTGCCAGTAAAATGGCAGTCGTTAAGCCAAGTTGAAGGACTTGACCAAGGTTGAAAAATTTCAACAACTGGCTGTCACAACCTATGCCTGTCCATCTCAACACGGCAGCGGCAGTACGTCTCACCACATGTGACGTGGGTTATATTCTTATAAAAAAGGTGAATTTTGGGCATATAATATATGCCTCTGCCTACCTCTTCGGGGATAAAGGCGTGACCATATGGCATCGCATCCCGACAGACCTTGGCTAACACTGCCGTCTCGCATAGGGGTCCTATCCCGCGTCTTTACGGTTGGTTCCGGGTGTAGTAAACAAACTCTCTCCGAAACTACTGGACCGATTTAAAAATATATTTCACTCTTGGGAAGCTACACTCTTCCCGGTGAACATAGGCTATATTTTATTCCCGTATTCCCACGGGAACGGGAACTACGCGGCTGAAACCGCGTGACGACCGCTAGTATTCTATATAGTCTTTTTAATGGTCTATATTATAGACCATTAAAAAGGCACTTACTTACAAAACGTCTAACCCTTTCATTTAATACCAAACACGATATTTTTTTCTTAAATTTATTTTAACACAGTACTTTATGGCCGCTAGAGGGCGCACCATTAAATTCAGTGACACGATATATAGCTTATAACCAGTCGAACGTCAAGGCGCTTCTAACAATATCTCATTAGTCCAGTTCTAATAAGTAACTAGTTAAGGAGCTCTGAGGGAATACATAAACATACATAGATATACGTGTATAGCCTCTCAAAATCATAACCCTGCCTTAGTCGGGTAATATTATTAATGTATCTTACATAGGTAATTAATTACTAATTCTCCCACTGATGTGGGTAAACCAAACCGATATTTTAGTGGTAACACTGAATGGCAATCACAAATTTTATTTTCAAAATTCGATTATAGCGGTATTTACGCTGATATCAATGCGTAAATAGTATAATTACGTGTGAAAAGTAATTCTACATGACTAATTGTGTTTTTATGTTTTAGAATCGCAATCTTTTACTGTGCATTTGCCCATTTTGTCGCCCGGTTCAATATGTACGTACGATTGGCCTAACGGCGTCAGACTGAACTGACGTTTGGCTCACCTAAGCCTGTGGGCTTACGTTAGGTAGGCTTGATGTTGGCGCGGTCGTTAGTCATCTAGTCTTATCTATATCGATGGGTAGGATTGGATTTTTGTATTTTCAACATTTATTTTTTGTGTAGGTACTAAAATTAAAAACTAATCGGTTATAATAAAATAATAAATGAATAATATTCCCCTTCCCCATTCGAAAGTTATAATTAATTTCTGATATTCACGTAAACTTTGAAAGTCGAAGCTCAATGACATGAGACGTGTGGAGCCTATATGAAATTCATAACGAATTAAATAATAAATCATTGTTTGTAGGCTTCTTGGAAACACTGACTTGAATTTTACCATTTTCAAAGGCTTCTTGCAATGTTCTTATAATTAGTCATTAGTTAATTTGATTCAGGTTCGTGCGCTTCACAGACATAAAATTTGTTATACATGTACCTAATGCAAAGGAATAATTGGCAAAGTGGGTCATGATTCAATTTGGTCGATAGTACAAAGGCATCAAAAACAGAATTGCCGTAAATTTGATGATTTCCCCTCGATTTTCCCAAGATCCCAGCATCAGATTCTGATACCCTGGACATGTGACCACCTCAGAAGTAGCCTCTTTCAAACAAAAAAAAATTCAAAATCCATCCATAAGAGCGTAACATACGTATAAAAAATCATCATAAAAAAAAACTCATCATAAAAAATTCATCATCCGCTATCGCGTAACATACACGTAAAAAAATAGCGTACGGATTGAAAACCTCCTCCTTTTTGAAGTCGGTTAAAAATAATAGAACAATAAAGTCATGAGTTGAAAAATAATGGTATAAAAACCTTCCAAAATTGTATTTCTTAATAATTCTTGATGTAGACCTGGAAACACTAATCGGCGTCAATAAGCGAGATGATAATTGCCCAAGCTGATGATGAGGGGTTTTTCAGAATAGGGCATTCTTTGGTATTAACTAGAAATTTGGAAACTAAATATTTTTCGTTCCAAAATAAATAAAGCTTTGTACAATGTTTAATACAAATTATTTTTTGCTAAACCGACCTATTAACCTCCTTTACAACCGTAATTTAGTCATGAAAATATATTTTATCTGTTAAGAAAAACGTATCACGTAACCGCTACATGACGTCACTCCCTAAACGGCCGCCTAAATGTTGTACCCGGGTAATAAATAAAAAGAACGATTTAGACAATCCCGACATGACTCCCTGGCTTATACAGACTGTTTTGACGCAAACTTTTCCTTGAGGTCATCAAAATTCTTTTCCCGTGCGGACGATTGAATGTTATGGGCCGCGAGACGCTTTCCACTTCTGAGTTATGGCTCGTTGCCCCTGACATGCTCTCGTACTGATTTAATTTAATGATTATCTTACGCCCGCCACACGAATCTACGAGCTTTTGAGCTCGGCTTTTATAACAAGTTGCAAGTTTATGTAAATATGTAAAACACGGGTTAACTAAAATTTTGTTTTTCGCTTTTATTAAAAATTTACTGTATAAAAGTTCAGGTGTGGATGTAGAGAAGTAGAACGACTTTGAATGCAACGGGAGTGACGATTATCTTTGAATGATGATTGTGAGTGGTTTAGTTACAGGACCAGTCCGCCCTATTTGTTGGGTGCGGCCTAAATTAGGTAGAATTTTCATTTACACGTTTCAAAACGTCAAGGCCATAATCTGTCGCCATTATCTTTACGTAACAATTCATTATGTTTTAATTACAGCGGATATTGTGTTGATGCTTTTGCGCCCTTAGGTACTTGTATTCTATGTATATTCATTTTGGATGCGGTTAACACCAAAAATACTTTAGAGTAAAAAAGTGGTAGTGGCGCAAACACTGTTTTTCGATTTCAAAGTTCGATGCATGCTTGTCATTTAATGAGACTTCGAGTAGGCATGACTTTGCAGATGGTCTCATTAATTCCACGACTATTATTATGAATACAGTGGAATTTTACACCTGCTAACAAATGGGAATAAATTTTAATAGTTCTTGCTAGGGAGTGGTAAGGTAGTCAGAACTTTGTTTTAAAAAGTTTGTCTACTATCATAAAGGTCTGCTCATGTATACTGACTGCTCGAAGCCCGCTTGTTGTTCTGTCTGGCTAATATATGACTAGCTGGTAATAGAATCGCATAATGTTTGTTCGAACATCACAACCCATGCATTGAAATCCGTGATAGACAAATAAGACTTTGCAAATGGTCTTATTATTCCAAGACTATTATTATGAGTACAGTGGAATTTTAAACCTGCTAAAAAATGGAAATAAATTTTAGTAGTTCTTCCTAGGGAGTGGTAAGGTAGTCAGAACTTTGTTTTAAAAAGTTGGTTTGCTATCATAAAGGTCTGCTCATGTATACTGACTGCTCAAAGCCCGCTTGTTGTTCTGTCTGGCTAATATAAATGTCTAGCTGGTAATATAATCTTATAATGTTTGTTCGAACATTGCAACCCATGCATAGAAATCCGTGATAGACGAATATGATATCACGAGCACCAACTAACGTTTATCACATCATAGATGGTGTGGAAAATCGTGGAAACTCCGCGTTTTAAAGTATAATCGATAGATTGCAACTGAATAACGGATAATATAATAGGGTGGTGAAGCTTACTGAGTCATAAGTCAGACCCATACCTAATACGGTTAAAAAAGTTGCTAAATACGAGTACAAATTTAGTGTCAAATTAGATTCAAAGTGAGTAGAAGGTTTCATAGGAATCAGTTTAGTAGGAGTACCTACCTTTGTATACGTACATGCTTTTAGAATTCCAGACTTCACACCAAATACTTCTTAGGGCTCGTTTAAGGAGACGCGGGGCGTCAAGCGTCGCGTACGGCGTGGCTTGCAGCGGCGCGTAAAGCGTATTGACCGTATACAGTCAGGCGGCGAGTGACGCGACCCGCGTAGCGTCACGCGCAAACTCAAACATATGGAAATGTAGGAGCTCGTTTAAGGAAACGCGGGGCGTCGAGCGACGCGTGCGGCGTGGCTTCCCTCGAGGCTGCATCCGCCGCGTGGTACGCAGCGACACCCGCTGCGTCACCCGCTGCGTCACCCGCTGCGACACCCGCTGCGTCTCGTCTCGACTAGGGATGTAAACTTTTTTTATAAATGATAATGATATGTATATCAATATTTCAAAAATATCAATATATCGTTTATAAATATCGATATTTTAGTAACGATATTGTAACCCAAAATATCATAAAATCATTAAAAAATAAAATCACTGTTTTGGGTTGTATTGCGTTCATAAAGCCCCCCGTATAATATTTTTTCTTATTTATCTCCCATGTACAGACAGCGACCTGTTACGATTTTATTATATGTATTGATTCGGAGGGTTCTGCTCCGGAGGGATTTATTGTGGTGTAAATTTGGAGAGGCCTACGTCCAGATTTGATTGATTTTGACTATCTAATTTGAATTACCAAAACTATTAAAATGTAAAATATAAAGTTAACACTTGGCTGCCACCGCCACGGTGGAGGAGTGAAAGTGCATGCGACTGCCACACTGAGGTCTTGGGTTTGATTCCCGAGTCTGATCTGGGGTTCAAACCGATCGGCCGATCGAAAAAAAAATTTCCAAGTTTGGGTGTTTTCCATTTACATGTACTACTAGTATTAAAAAAAATTGAAGTTGTCGTGTCTGTTCAACAGAGATATGGCTATGCTACATGGAGGGAAAGTACCTTAAATATTGTAGATGGAACATTTTACTGAAAGAAGACATTATTTTAATTAAAAAAAATTTTTCAATAAAAAATAAAACCGACTTCCAACAAATCCTGAAAAATAAAATTTACTTAGCACAAAGTAAAATGTATTTTGATTTATCAGATTTTATTCAATATCATATTGAAGTCGGCGCCAAGTAAACCCATAGGTTTATGTAGGTATTATTCATGGCACCAACTTCAATACTATATTGAATAAAATCTGATAAATCAAAATACATTTTACTTTGTGCTAAGTAAATTTTATTTTTCAGGATTTGTTGGAAGTCGGTTTTATTTTTTATTGAAAAATTTTTTTTCATTATTTTATTTGACGGGTGAACCGAAAAATATATCTATTACGTTTAATTACGTAAAAGTTTTCATCAATACAAATCAATCAAGCCCAAACACAAGGTAGCTGCTGTAAAGCGTTAAGGATTTCCCTCGACTGTCTTTCGGTTCCATAATCAGATCGACTCCAGATTTTCATTAAATTGTAGTACATTAAAGCACTGAATTAAAAAGTTAACAAATGCACTGGTTGTCCCTACAATTTTCGATGGTTGCCCTGGATTTCTCCTGGATCCCATCATCAGATCCTGATCTGATTAAATAGGACCACCTCATAAGTAAACCCTATTCAAGAAAGAAAACAATTTAAATCCGTTTATAATTGACGGAAATATCGGTGAACATACATAAAACATTGAGAACTTCCTTTTTTTTTTGAAGGCGGATCTATCAATCTAGGTGCAAAGTTCTCATCAATTTCTCATGGGGAGTGACGTCACGGACGTTAAATATAGCTGTCTACCTAAACGTAATTTTTTGATAAAAAAATATAAGAAGAGGTTTTAATTCAGTAACATTTATGCGAAAATACCCAGTGTGGACCAATTCGGGTCATATATTGTTAGTTAGTGCAAGTGTCGAGTTATTATGTGTTTAAACTTGAATTGAAGCGAATCAAGTTACAGTGGACTCCAAAACTACCCTAATTTGGATAATAATAACAATAAATCAGCAATAAGACATTTTGTTGATAAAGCTTTCATAATTAATTGATAGTATAGTGAGTTGGACTGCTTTACATCCCTAGTAATTAGAAAGTTGAAGGCTGGGTTAGCATAAATACAGCCTGAAAATTAAATTGAAAACAGCGCCATCTACGACCAAGTACGTGAACTACCAAACAATAATAAACAAACACTAGGTATCATGGCTAAGTGCAATGCATGTGGAAAGTTTAGATCGGTGAAGGGTAATAGTCCGAGAGCCAGTAACAGATATATATGACCAAGTTCCTCTCAAGTGATAATTAGTAAAATACATCAGAAAATCGAACCATGAAGTCTCGTGAACGTCAGCTGCGGCTCGGTGGGGGGGAGGAGCAGTTATAACCTCCCACGCTCGAAGAAAAAAAAATACATTCACTCATTTCCTCTCGGCTAAAAATTTATCAAATTATAGCTAACCCAATATCTCAACAAAAAAAAATAATCAGCTGGCTATAACATAGTGTATTGTACGTCAGCTGATGTCTCGATCATGGAAAAAAAAATTTTCACTTTCAGTCATATCCTCTCATATAAAAATTTACCTGATGATAGCTTATATGTAACTATTGATAAATATATACGTCAGCTGGCTGTATCTCGGTGGAAAAATCGTCAGCTGATACTTTGAAGGTCGTTACGTGGAAGTTAGCCAGAAGCATTTACTGACTATTTAAATGCATCAGCTGACAAGGTTTCCCTCGACTTACTGCTAGCTGATTTTTTTTATTTATCACAGAAACATATTTAAAATCAGCTCACAAATTTTCATGTGGGAGGAAATGACGTCTCTTTAATTATTCGGCATAGCACTCCAATATGAGTGTTGAGGTGAAATGTTAAATCACTGTAGTAAATCAAATTAAACTCAACGAGAATATTCGAGTCTACAAATAAAATTAAATTGGAAGAAAAATTAAACAAATTGTTGAGTATAACGTAACACCAAAGATGTCTTTAGTGATGGGACATACAGCTACGATGGATAGTCGATACTTTGATAAAACAAAACGTATATTGTGCGTAGTTCCAACTTTTATTGTTAAAAAGTATATTGAGTTATTATTATTATTGTTTTGTCTCTTCTCGGTTACCTTCTTTTTTTCTTTCGAAGATACCCGGTCTGTTGATAGGCTTACATGAGAGCATAAATCGTCCAACAAGCAAGCAACATAAGGCATTTGAGATTTTTAATGTAGGAAATAGGACCCCCACTGCAGATAATGCACCTAGGCAAATAGACCTGTAAGGCGACAGAGGGCAACACCGATGTGAGCGGCTAGGGGTGTCGAGCGATGCGTCGCCGGTTATGCCCTAGAAAATGACAGTTCCACCCCCGAGTGTAAAGCTCTGGCTTAATCTTAATGCGGTTTACAGAATACGTCTACTTACCAAGTCTCAACAGCATAGGCCTTATAGTTAGGGCGAAAAGTGGCTGTGACATACGGACGGATAGACAGTTTTTGCCATTTGGCTACGGAACATTAAAAACGGGCCCTATTCATGAGAATTCGCCGTCCGTCCGTCTGTCTGTCTGTCTGTCTGTCCGTCACGAGGCTATACCTCATGAACGGTGATAGCTAGAGAGATGAAATTTTTACAGATTATGTGTTTCTGTTGCCTGTTCTATTTCTATAAAAACCAAAACTCCCATACATTTAAACGTATTTTTTGTCGGTTTTCGGTATGGAGACCTCCGCGCAATTGGCCGTTTTTTTGAACTGTTTAGTTAATTTAAAAATAAATATAACAATATTTTTCATAACAATAATAAACAGAACGTAATTTATCGTAGGCGATAAAAATGAATGGCATAACGACACATCCCTTGTCAAGTGGTACTATAGCTTTCAACGTCATACTGCCAACTGTCATACGCACCTTGTTACAGCGAGGCGACTATAGTCCCCTTCTTTTCTACTTCTAAACATGTTTTCCAGTGACCTCAACAAAAGGGTACCCCGAGCATGCGTACAACTAGCCCCCTTCAAGCGTACCTTAATACTGTCTATGCTATGCTAGCGTGTATTGTTTGAATCTTTAAAAATAAGAAGAATAATTAAAGAGACGTCATTTCCTCCCACATGAAAATTTGTGAGCTGATTTTAAATATGTTTCTGTGATAAATAAAAAAAATCAGCTAGCAGTAAGTCGAGGGAAACCTAGTCAGCTGATGCATTTAAATTGTCAGTAAATGCTTCTGGCTAACTTCTACGTAACGACCTTCAAAGTATCAGCTGACGATTTTTCCACCGAGATACAGCCAGCTGACGTATATATTTATCAATAGTTACATATAAGCTATCATCAGGTAAATTTTTATATGAGAGGATATGACTGAAAGTGAAGATTTTTTTTTCCATGATCGAGACATCAGCTGACGTACAATACACTATGTTATAGCCAGCTGATTATTTTTTTTTGTTGAGATATTGGGTTAGCTATAATTTGATAAATTTTTAGCCGAGAGGAAATGAGTGAATGTATTTTTTTTTTCTTCGAGCGTGGGAGGTTATAACTGCTCCTCCCCCCAACCGTGCCGCAGCTGACGGTCACAAGGCTTCATGATACTATTGTCTGATGCGTATCACCAATTATCTCTCGAGAGGAAATAATTAACCAAATTTTCACCTGGCTCTGGGACTATAAGGATGGCGCAACTACCTGTAAGTGCTGCATGGGGAAAGCCAGTGGCGCTATGGATAAAAGAGAATTGAAGAAGCCAAATGTCCGTGTGCAAGGAACGCCCTCTGACTCAAGCAGTCCTGATCCTGGTATTGGCTTCGAGGACGCCAATGGCACTCCGTCCGAGGGCACATCCTCGAGGCAGGACCTGGGGGAGGAAATTAGGCTGTTTAGAGCTGAACTACGCAGTATGAAAGAGGAGCTCAAGAGGGAGCTGAGGGATCTGCGACGGGAGGTGGGGGAGCTTCAGGCTAACATAGCAAGCTGTGCGAGTCGAATCGACGGTCTGGAGGAGAAGGTGCAGGAGATGGAGGCTCGGGGGTCTAATACTGAGCACCTTGAGAAGACCGTGAGGAAGCTAAAGATGGAGCTCAACGACCGCGATCAGGATATGCTGGCTTGCGATCTGGAGATATTCAACCTTCCAGAGGAAGGGGGTGAGAACACTGGGCACGTTGTAGAATTGATAGCAAGGAAGATAGGAATGCAGCTGGAACCACGTGACATAGTTTTTGCCGAGAGAATGGGTTCTGTAACTAAGAACAGGAGAGATGGAACTGGTCAGAAGGCTGATCGACCCCGCCCCCTGGTGGTCAGGGTGACCAGGAAGCAACTGCGGGACGAGATGCTGCGGTGCGCGCGCGTTCGGCGCGGCGCCACCTCTGCTGACCTGGGCCTGAATGCCCCTCCGCGCCGGTTTTATATCAACGAGCGACTGAGCCGATACAATAAGATGCTTTTATACCACACTCGGGAGGCGGCTGGCAGACTCGGATGGAAGTATGTATGGATTAAGCGTGGTAGGGTACTGGCTAGGCAGGCTGAGGGTAAAGAGACCTACAGTATTCGCTCTGAGTCTGATCTGCAACGGGTTTTTCATGTTGAGGTGCCGCTTGACCCCACTAGTTAATTATACAAGGGAGGATTTGCGAGGGTACAATGTTGTGGAAGAAATTAAACACACTCTACTTGATAGTATTAAAAATTTAATAATAAAAGAATATTATGATCTGATTTTGATTAATTTATATTATGATACTGCATTTTTAATAAATTTTCAACAATTTTGTATAATTCTTATGATTAATAATGACATTTCTTATTCTGATACATTTTATTATATTAATAGTAAAGCATTAATAATGAATAAAAAAAGTTATATTTTCCAACTTAAATCTAGATTGCAATATACGAGTACTCTGGTTGGAATTGGGAAGGTGGGTTATAGTGCTGTAAAACATTTTATACTACGATTAAAGCATCTGTGGTTGTATATAGCAGGTGACAATATGCCCATTCTTGAGGAGTCTCAGCATATAAGGTATAAATGTATGTATGTGGTCGCGGGTGCAGTTGCTTGTAGATGTGGTGCACTTCGCTTTTTGCTGGTGGGTGCCACTGCTTCCTGTAAATGGAAAATAATGATTCGTAAGTGTATTAAGGGTAGTTTTATTGTTTTTAAAATTGAAACGTATGTAGTATTGGGGCAAAGAAATGCATAACAAAGGGGATAAACGTTTGAAACTCGGTTTATTCAATGCAGGGTCGCTGGGGACAAAGCATGAGGAGTTCATCGTGGCTATGGGGAACCTTAATGTCGACATCATGGCAATAAATGAGACGTGGATTAAGGTGGATACGGGCGACGGTCGAGCACCTCAGGTGCCAAACTATAGGCTTAGTCACACCCCGCGACCGACCTACATATGTGATGGCTGTGGCGGTGGGGTTGGCTTTTACGTGCGACGGGGGATACATGTGCGGGCTGAGCCTTTTCCTGCTGCCACAAATGTCGAGCAGATGTGGCTAAGGCTAAATAACAGTGGCCAGTCTATAGTAATAGGCACAGCTTACAGGCCACCCTGGCTTAATGTAAACACATTTGTGGATGCGATAACAGACTCGGTTTCTTCATTTTCCCAAGCTGATAAGGTTATTCTCCTGGGAGATTTTAATATAAATATACTGGATAAGGAGGATTACAAGACAAAGCTACTTGACTCTTTCCTGGTAACCATGAGTATGGTCAACCTAGTGACAAAGCCTACTCATTTTACTGATCACAGCGCAACTTTGATCGACTTGATATGTACTGATGCGGAGGCAAGTAGCATATCGGTGTGGCATATCCCTGACCTTGGGCACCATGCGATGATATCTGCAGAGTTTAAGCTTGAAATTGATAAACCTACCCCTAGGTGGATTATGTACAGACCTTTGCGGGAGATATTGATTGACAGGTTTGAGGAGGACCTGGATAGGGTGGAATGGGACTCTATCAGGAGTTTGGGTGGTGTAGACAATATGGTCCAGGCTTTGAGCACTTGCATTGTGTCATTGTTTGACTTGCATGCACCGATGAAAAGAACTTTAATTAAAGATAAATGCTACCCATGGATTACCAGTACTGTTAAAGATATGATGCGCCTTCGTGACAAACACTATGTGACGTGTGTGACGTCATGTCATGTCACGCCACCACCACGCGCGAGCATCGTGCCAGGCGCGCGTCCCCGCACTCTCATCCCCGCCGCAGCCTCCACAGCCGGTGCCTATATAAACAGCTGCGCGACTGCGACGGGTCTCTGATTCCGGCCTGCGGCTCTTGAGGTGATGTTGACACGCTCCATCTGTGCGCATCACTGGGACTGGTGGTCTAGTACTAAGAAACCTCTCTCGTTAATTGATTAAAGGGACGAAAGTCCACTGTTATTATTGTAATATATCGATTCTCTGAAGAATAAACGCAGATAACTGCAGTTCTACTATTACCACATCGTTCATATTTATCTCCTTGGTAAATATACCTATATTTGCACTTGATGAGGTGGCTGACCCACCCATCACGTGACAATGGCGCCCACGGGAATAGAAAACCCCTAGACCACCAATACCAGGACGTGTATTTTTTTTGTTACTAATACATTTTTTTTTTCAGTGCAGAAGGTAAATTCGATCTTAACTTCGCTTTATTTATTCAAGTAATAACATAAGCGAGGTTAATCTTCCAAACGCGTACTAAATACAGCGCGCACTCGAGTCGTGCGTGTCCTTCAAATTGGCTCGCCGCATGACCTTGAGCGAGTCGCTGCGTCGGCCGGCCTAACGCGCTCCTATTTATTCTGCACTGAAATTAATTTCTTGAACCTAACTCATTATTTTTGTGTCTATTTTCGCTACGGATACCATCCACCGTAAAAATGTCTTACCCCATTAAGTATACACATTTAGGTAAAAATGAATTAGAATACGAAGTTTTAATTCGCGGGGGAACTAAGTCGAATACGGTCGATGAGCTCCGGAAGCAAATTACTAAACTTTCCCTAACCGTGTCCTCGGAGGACATTGCTACATCTCCTTATAAAGCGGATGACGATATATCTGCCTGTAAAGTTTCTTTGTTTAAAGTAGCCAATAACATCAACTCGCTAGAATGTAAATTTGATAGTAACAATTTTTTTAGGACCGAATCGGTTTTACACCACGTGTACTTTAGATTATCTCGAATTGACGTATCCTTATTGTCTGATATCGAAGTAACAAAGCCCCTATGGGATGAGTTCCATGATTACTATGCTAGACTGACCCGTTTAACCGCGAAGGACTCAAAGGTTACGGACGTGGCCCAACTCCCCCTCAGCTCAGGCGTTCCGATTCCCTCAGATCTTTATTACGAACGTAAACTTTTTTCCGAGTTGGCTAAATTTAAATATAACGGAAAGACTTGTGTGCGTGCTTTCATACAAAATCTTAATGAATTCATTGCCTGTAGAAGTGTCCCGTCGGAAAAGGTACTATCCTTCGCTTACGAAATCTTTTCGCATGACGCTCTTCACTGGTACCGTGCCATTAAAGACAATGTTAAGTCGTGGGATGAGTTATGTAGTCTATTAAAACGCGATTTTAGCCCTCATAATTACGATTACAAACTAATGTCCGAAATCAGGTGCCGTTCTCAAGGTGAGAAAGAAAACATAACTATATACATTTCTAAAATGCAAGGTTTATTTTCTCGTCTCGATGCCCCAATCAGTGAATCTGATAAGCTCGAAATCCTCCTTAATAACATCAGGCCCTGTTATACAAATTCTCTAATGACATCCAAAGTCGTTGATATTCCGTCGCTATTGAGCGTGTGCCGGAACTTTGAGCAATATCATAGTCGAAGCAAGGAATTTGTCGAACCGCCCAAGATTACGGCAAACACGCTGGCTCCAGAATTAGCATACAATTATTCCAGTACTTCAAATTTGCATAAAAATACTCCCAACTACAATTTTTCGAGAAATTTCAATTATTTCAACTCTAATTCTAAAAATTACAGTTACAACAAACCTTCTCCTAACACATTCAACTCCAGTCCAGCTGCTAACGCTATTATTACTTCTAATAATGCTAAATATTGCCCGAGATGTCGAACAGACTCACATTCTCTGCGTAGCTGTCGCCAGCCGCGTTATCTGATTTGTTTCAAATGCGGTTTGAAAGGTTATCGCGTCGCAGAGTGTCCCTCGTGCAATAACAAGTCTGATATAACTCAAAAAAACGAGTAGGTTCCGATTGTGACAATAATAGCAACTCTAAATTTGACAAAGCCGACTGGCACAATTGGCTTAATTATATTTCAAAATTTTTAAATTCACATAATCTTTCCACAATCGGTAACATGAATAATAACCACTCGCCATATATACCTGTAACAGTTAATAAAATGAATACGGTAGGTCTACTTGATTCTGGCTCTAATTTCACCATTCTGGGTAATGATTCACACACGTTCTTCTTGAATAACATGAAAGTTAATTTCTCGAAACCTTTACGTTTTGTCACCGCCGGTGGCGACAAATATTCATCACTTGGCTCAGTGACCATTCCTTTCGAGTTTCGAAACACATCTATAGACCTGGAAGCACACATAGTCCCAGGAATAAAAAATTCAGTTATTCTAGGTATGGATTTTTGGAGGGCTTTCGGACTTTTCCCCAAACAACTAGAAACTATTCTAGTTCCCAGTAACCATGAGTCCGGCGTTGCACAACTACAGTCCGACGTTGATAATCATCTTATTTCTTTTGATCTTCTAAAAGACGACCAGAGAGCTACCGCTAACAATATAATCTCAAAATTTTATGATATTTCTTATCAGAAGCGGGGTCTCGGTCGCACTACGCTAATCACTCACTCGATCGACACAGGTGACAGTCCACCCATTCGTCAGCGGTATTATCGCATTTCTCCTGAAAAGCAGAAAATTTTAATAAAACATGTCGACGACATGCTCCAAGACGACGTAATAGAAATTTCACAAAGCTCATGGCAAAACCCCGTTCTGTTAACTCCTAAAAAAAATGGCGAACTACGGTTCTGTTTGGACAGTCGAAAATTGAATTCAGTAACTAAAAAAGATGCATACAACTTACCGTATACATCTGAAATATTAGATAATTTACGTGATGCTAAATACCTTTCTAGTCTTGATATTTCTAAAAGTTTTTGGCAGATTCCTATTAAAGATGAAGATCGTTGCAAAACCGCTTTCTATATACCCACTCGAGGAACCTACCACTTTAAAGTTTTAGCAATGGGTTTAGTGTCGAGTTCAGCGTCACAACAAAAATTAATGGACTCCCTATTTTACGGCCCAGAATTTGAAAACAGAGTGTTCTGTTTCGTGGACGACATAATTTGTGTATCTGAAAACTATAACCAACACATTTCTTTGCTAACAAAAATATTAAATAAATTAAAATACGCAAATCTCACCATTAATTTCGATAAATGCAAATTTTTTAGAGATAGACTAAAATATCTAGGGTACGTGGTCGATTCTAATGGTCTTCATGCCGACCCAGAAAAGGTGGAAGCTATCACCAACTATCCCACTCCTTCAAGCAGAAAAGAGGTTCGACGTTTTCTAGGCGCGGCGTCGTGGTATAGAAGGTTCATACCTGATTTCAGCACGCTGGCAGCGCCATTGAATAAACTCACTTCAAATGGCAAAAAGTCGCCACCTTTCAAATGGTCACAGGAGGCGGATTTGGCATTTTCTAAGTTGAAACAATGTCTCGCCTCGACTTCCGTACTATCTTGTCCCGACTACACTAAACCGTTCGAGATACATGCTGATGCCAGTGACTATGGCATTGGTGCCACACTCTGTCAGATTTTGAATGGAGAGGAAAGAGTCATAGCTTTCTATAGCAAATCCCTATCCAATCAGGAACGAAATTACAGTGCTACCGAGCGGGAAGCGCTCGCAGTTCTTTCCGCCATAGAATACTGGCGTTGTTACATAGACAACGGTCAAAAATTCATAGTCTACACTGATCACGCTGCTCTGAAATGGTTTCTAAACCTCAACAATCCCACTGGAAGATTGGCCAGATGGGGAGTACGTCTTTCTTCTTATAATTTCGAAATAAGGCACCGTCGGGGGTCCGACAACGTTGTGCCAGATTTTCTTTCACGTTCTCCAAACGTGATGGCCATCGGAAGTGATACAAACACTACCAACGAGCCCATTCATACCAATGATAATTGGTACCTAAATATTTTTAAGGGCTGTACCCAAGCCCCCACATCTTTTGTCGACTATCAAGTCATCAACAACAAGTTATATCGTTTCAAAAAAACTTTAAATCCTCTCACGAGAGAATATCAGTGGAAGGAGGTCGTTCCATCAGAAAAAAGATCTGAAATCATATTTCAAAACCATTCGGTACCCACTGCGGGTCACCTAGGAATATTTAAAACGTATAAACGTTTGGCTCTAAGTTTCTATTGGCCAGGTATGTACGCCGACGTTGCTAAGGCGGTCGGATCTTGTGACACATGTAACGCACATAAGCATCAAAATCACTCGCCACTAGGTCACATGGGTGAACGTAAGCATTGTGTCAAACCCTTTCAGATGATAAGTATCGATTTAATTGGGCCACTGCCTCCTACCAGAAAACAAAATACTTTTATATTCGTTGTATCTTGCTGTTTCTCTAAGTATTGTTTGCTTTTCCCCATAAAAAGGGCTACAGTCGAAATTGTATCAAATATTTTAGAGGAAAAGGTATTTCTGGTACACGGCATTCCTGCGACCATTATACTAGATAACGGGAAACAATTTGTTAGTGCAACCTTTAAAAATTTAACAAACAAGTATAAAATTCCATATTTACATTATACTCCATTTTATACACCTCATGTAAATTCCGTCGAACGATATAATAAATCTATTACAACTATTTTGAGTTCCTTCATAGGTGACGATCAGCGGATTTGGGACACTATTATTCCAAAAGTCCAATTTGCTATTAATTCAGCGGTAAATGAAACTACGGGTTTCACGCCGTCATTTCTCGTTTTCGGCCGCGAAACGGTCATGTGCGGTTCACGTCATATTGAGTCCGACCCTAATATGGTCCACGAGCCTCATGACAGTTACGCCGAATCCTTAGGCTATTTATCCTCTATATTCGAGAGGGTACAAGCAGCCCTTATAAAGGCGCATCATAGGAACACGCACACCTACAATCTTCGCCGAAAAACGGCAGACTTCAATGTTGGAGATATCGTATGGAAACGTACTTTCTATCTAAGCGACAAAGATAAATATTTCAGTAAAAAATTAGCTCCAAAATTTGTAAAGTGTAAAATTATTTCAAAAAAGTCACCACTTGTTTATAAACTTGCAGATATGGCCAATAAGCCATTGGGTGAATGGCACATCAAAGACTTGAAACGCACCAACTATAAGCAATAGGGTTAGGAAGGTCTTATCTTGTTTTGTTTTTAGGCTCGTCGACAATGAAAAAAAAAAAAATTCTTTTGTGTTTCTAACAGTCGATCTGAGTGCGACGCTTACATTTTTCCTAATTTAATGAAACATCTTCTAACAAGCGGAGACTAGATCGCAAATCAGTCAATTGATTCATTCATCGTTGTTTCTATTCATAAAACTAAAAGGTACAGTTCACACCATATATCCTACTCTCATATGGTTGATGAGCGGTGATGAGCACGTACAGCTACGACAAATCGCTAAGCTATTTACCTTCTACACTAGAGGGTAAAATCAGCCCTAATAGCGCCACATCATTGCAATAGTTGTTCCTACAATCTTAAACTAAAAATATTATTCTGTGGTAACTATAACATATTTCTAAAAAAATTACTAATGTCTTAAAATAATTATCTATTTTTAAACTAAAACTTGTCAAAATCGGTTCAGCCATTCTCTAGTTATAGCGTTGAACCGTGACAAACAGACCGACATGACTGTGACGCCTATCATCAGGGTTACTACAGTGCATTGTGCGAGCGGCGCAATCATTATACATACTTACTTAGTATTCGCTGTTAACTAAAATGTTATGTATGTACTTGTATCTATAAGTATGCTACGGTATAATACTGCATTCCACCTGACCATGGGCTAGTTACCCGATCCCAAGACTAGTTATTAACTACGTCGTAGGGTGGTCAGGGTTTAATTGTTGTAGTTACATAATCATATATTGGATTAAAATATTTGGTCGCGCACTCATAGATGCGTATCAAATACACACACACAAGGCTATAGCTAACGGATAACCGCATTAGTCATCTATGTCACTTACAATTTATATTTTTCTCCTCCTATATTAGGCACTTAGAATATCAAACGTCAATAATTTGCTACATAGTAAAGCCACGTCCAATATCTTGTCCTTTTCTCGAAACTGTCTAACCTTAGATACTATATATAAGCACCCTTGTACCCCTTATGTACCCCCCTATTTTTGAATTGTTCCAGGGTTGAAGCCAAGTCCCTGGAGTCGTCAGGAGAGCGGACCTTGAAGACAAGAGAAGCGGAATTTTTTAAGAAAAATTCTCGCCCTAAAAGGGGGGTGTGTGACGTGTGTGACGTCATGTCATGTCACGCCACCACCACGCGCGAGCATCGTGCCAGGCGCGCGTCCCCGCACTCTCATCCCCGCCGCAGCCTCCACAGCCGGTGCCTATATAAACAGCTGCGCGACTGCGACGGGTCTCTGATTCCGGCCTGCGGCTCTTGAGGTGATGTTGACACGCTCCATCTGTGCGCATCACTGGGACTGGTGGTCTAGTACTAAGAAACCTCTCTCGTTAATTGATTAAAGGGACGAAAGTCCACTGTTATTATTGTAATATATCGATTCTCTGAAGAATAAACGCAGATAACTGCAGTTCTACTATTACCACATCGTTCATATTTATCTCCTTGGTAAATATACCTATATTTGCACTTGATGAGGTGGCTGACCCACCCATCACGTGACAACTATAACAAATTCAAAGTCACTAATCAAGAGTCACACAATAAATCGTATTTGGTACTAAAATACCTAGTACGTGATGCTATTGAAAGTGAGAAGCGGGCTTTTTTTAAAAACCATATCAATAACAGTATTGATAATCCACGGAGACTTTGGAAAGAGCTCAAGTCAAATATTGTGGTAAGTGCTAAGAGTGCCTCTGAGATACCAGACTTCTGTAGTAACCCTGATATTCTATGCCAGCATTTTTTTAATGTACCGGGCAGTGACAGGGTTTCCATTTCTGCCCTTACCTTCTTCGAGTGGAACCGATTTCACTCTCAAACTTTCCAATTGGAGCTGATAACAGAAGAAGAGGTGGAAAAAATTATTAGGAAATTGAAGTCGAATGCTATGGGTGTGGACGGGATTTCCCTTGATATGCTGCTGATGACCCTTCCTCAAACTCTAAATATCATAACACATATTGTTAATACATCAATTGCTACCTCAACATTCCCCACATCATGGAAAACGGCTCAGGTGAAACCAATACCCAAAGTCCAGTGCCCTACTGGACCTAAGGATCTAAGACCAATCAGCATTTTGCCTTGTCTATCTAAGATCCTAGAAAGGGTGGTCAGTAACCAGTTAACAAAATACTTGGAACAGTCAAATGTATTGCCGTCTAGGCAATCAGGTTTTCGCAGGGGACACAGCACAGCGACAGCCCTATTAGATGTTGTCGACAACATCTTGAAGGCTCAGGATCAGGGCATGGGTACAGTGCTGACCCTCCTGGACTTCAGCCGCGCTTTTGATGCGATAAATGTCACACTGCTTCTCTCAAAACTTGCATACTATGGTTGCTCTAGGGGGGTAGTAAATTGGTTTCATAGTTACCTTAGCAATAGGCTCCAGTTTGTGCAAATAAATGATTGGAAGACTGGCTGTGCTACGGAATCTGCTCATTATCCTGTGAGCAGGGGCGTCCCACAGGGTTCGATCCTCGGGCCACTTCTATTTATTCTGTATTGTAGTGACATTACTAGCGTTGTCACTAACTGTGGGTACCATCTGTATGCAGATGACATGCAGCTACACTTGTCGTTTTCTGACTCTGATTGTTTAGAATCTGTAATCAGGATAAACGAGGACTTAGCTAGCATCGCAGACTGGGCCCGTAGAAACTCCTTGGTGCTTAACCCGGAGAAATCAAAATTTATGGTCATGGGTACTAGACAGGTGAGAAACCGGATACTCGAGCATGGATTGGATGTGAGAATTGACAACTGCCCAGTGGAACGGGTGTCAGTGGCACGAAATCTGGGGGTGACATTTGATGAGCGGCTTCATTTTGAGACTCACATCATGTATGCAGTCAGGAACTGTTTTTACCGGTTGAGATTATTGTACAGAATACGCCCATACATCAGTGTCAGCATAAGAATACTGCTTTGTGAGTCACTGATTCTCTCTAAACTCAACTATGCTGACACTGTGTATGGAAGTTGTCTTCTGAAGAAAACTGAACGACTGATACAGAGGGTTCAGAATGCTTGTGCTCGCTTCTGTTATACAATCCCACCGCGCTCACATGTAACGCCCTTTCTGAATAGTGGCAATATGATGCGAATGGCGGAACGTCGTGAGTTGCATTTTGCCACACTCCTGTTCGGAGTGGTGAAGACAGGTAGACCACAATACTTGTACGACAAGTTATCCTGGTCGAGAGATGTAAATAACTATAAAACAAGAGCGTCTACTCACCTTATGCTAATCCCTAAGCACAGAACCACTATGTACCGTGGAAGCTATAAATTTCTTGCAAGTCATATTTGGAACGACCTGCCACCGCCGTTATATGCCGTTACTTCAGTCCACACATTTAGGCGAAAATATAAGTTTCTGTTGTTAAATAGGCAAAAATCCAAATGATTTGCACGTTGCTTTCACTTTTGCGATATTTCTTTAACTTGGTCGTAAACACCATGATATTAATTACTATTTGTTTCTTGGAGGGGTTATTTTGCAATATAATCTAAATCTATACGCATTGAAGCGGGAGAATTTATTAGTTTTGTTGTGCATGTGCATGTGCACGCTGTGCCTGACATGACAGCTCAGTCAGTCAGTGACAGTGACAGATGACAGTTTGGCGATTGAGCCAACTGTGTGCAGCGCGACATTAAAACCACAGAGTATGTACTTAATATTACGTTTAATTGAAACAAAATAAATAGTCTATTCTACGTCTCGTTCTCCGTTTTTGTTCTGTTTTTGTTATTAATTGATTGTTAGTTTGTTTTAGTTATTTTACTATATTAATTGTTTAATGATCTACATTGATATTCAGTAATCATATTAATCATTATTAATGCAATTAATTTATAATCCAGATGATATAATGTAGGTAAATTAAAGAATTAAAATTATGTAATATATTAATTGAAATAACTGCATATTATGCTTACTGTAATTTTATTATAAGGTTTAGTATGTTTATAATTTTTTTGATGTGATATTTATTTATCAATGTGAAATTTACCGTGTAAAATATTATGCATGTAGGTATTATTACAAATATTGAGTAGGTATACCAATGATTTAAAATGTACCTAATAAATAATTAATAATTATATTTTAATTGTATAATACGTCGTTAGAGTGTACAGGTAAAAAAAAGTGTATTTATGTATTATTATTGAGCTATTTTTTAATGTTTTTTTATTATTTTTGTTTTGTTGGCTTTATAGTTTATAGGATACATTAAATGGCTTTATTGATTATTATTTATGTACCAACTGTATAGTTTGTTCGTGATGTTACTTAACGTTAGGGACGAATAGGGGCCACTGAAAACCAGCGCTGCATACCTACCAATTTGGGCAATGGTATGTGGCTAATAGCTGAGATGGCTTCCTTTTCGGGTGCATGCAAGGAAATTAATGAGAGGTATTGAGATGTTTCTACTTGTATTTGTTATTTTTGTGCCTGAATAAAATTTCTTTCTTTCTTTCTTTCTTCTCATCAATACAAATCAATCAAGCCCAAACACAAGGTAACTGCTGTAAATTGTTAAGGAATGCCCTCGACTGTCTTTCGACTCTATCATCAGGTCGACTCCAGACCTTCATTAAAGTGTAGAACATTAAAGCACTTAATTAAAAAGTTAACAAGTGCACTAGTTGTCCCTACAATTTTCGGTGGTTGCCCTCGTTTTCTCCTGGATCCCATCATCAGATCCTGACCTGGTGAAAATGGGACCACCTCAGAAGTAAACCCTATTCAACAAAAAAATAAATTTTGAAATCCGTTCATAATTGACGGAAATATCGCTTGACATACATAAAAAAAAATACATACAGACGAATTGAGAACCTCCTCCTTTTTTTGAAGTCGGTTAAAAAACAACTTAAACTGCATTCATAGATTTTTAAATAATTACATGGTTGAGCCGGGAATCGAAAAAATAATCACCCCTTAGGTTAATCATACCAATCGAAAGGCTTCATCATAAGGATTATTTTTTGCTAAGTATCATTGTGTCAGAAATAAACGGAAGACCATGAATTTTAACATTTTTAATGCAAAAGTCCCATAGGTACTGTTGAATACAAAGTCCGTTTTGCGTACATGACATTTTGCTTTCATGACGTTCTGCTCCAGAGGGTTATAAACATCGATTACATTTTTTTAAATAAAATATCGATATTTTCTAGGAACTTAATTGCCCGACATTCCTAACGCATACCCCGCACCTCTCCCACCCCTTCCTTGGCGCGGCCTTTGCGGCGTCACCCGCAGCTTCATCCGCCGCGTTCCTCCATTGCGAGACTCGCTGGTTTACCCGCCGCGTCCTCCGCGGCGTCACCTGTCGCTTCATTTGCCGCGTCCGACGCGACGACACTCGCCGCTGGGGCAGCTACAACTCAAACAAACGCCTACAAAAACGCTTCTCCTTGAACGCTCTGAACATTTCCATATGTTTGTGTTTCTGGCGAGCGCTTAAACGAGCACTTACTTAGGTACATGTACCTTAGTGTGCATGTAAGTGAAAGTGTTCCGCGTGAAGTTCCTAATTCTATAAATACGAGTGTAAAAAACCGCGTTAGTTTAAAAACAACGTTATGTATTATTTAGTATTAAATATCTTTGGCAGAAGATTATTTATACTGTAGATTGATGGCACTTGATGGAACCTGCTGCACATATTGAATGCAGCACTTGTACTGTTCCACAACTCATACTTATAGAATTCGGGACTTCACGCGAAACACATGTAAATGACACACAAATAAATGTAAGTAAATGTGTTTCGCGTGAAGTCCCGAATTCTATAAGTATGAGTGTAGAAAACCGCGACAGTTTAAAAATAACTGTTCCACAACATTTATTTATATTTCTTAACATCTATTATATAAAAATAAGTCGGGTTTTCCTCCCTGACGCTATAACTCCAGAACGCACGAACCGATTTCCACGGTTTTGCATTCGTTGGAAAGGTCTCGGGCTCCGTGAGGTTTATAGCAAAGAAAATTCAGGAAAAATTTCAACAGATAAGCGGGAAAATCATTTTTCACATACAGCGCCATCGCGGGCGAAGCTGCGGGCATCAGCTAGTTTATTTATTTATCATATATCTTTGGCAGAAGTTAGAAAACTTTAAGTTTAATTATGAAAATGTTTCTTTTGGAGAAAATATTATAATTATCTACTTTGTACAAAATTTATGTACTACTAGCTGTGCCTCCCGGCTTCGTCCGGGATATACTTCGATAAACTTATAAGTATGTCCCTTTTATTCCAATAGGACTGTAATTTTGAAAAATGTTTCTATAGGATCCCTTCATTATAGGGGACGTTGGAATTTTATTAATATAGATTGATATTTTTTTTTATTCCAAAATCTTTCTAAAAAAATATTAAAGTAGGTATTTACTATTTCGGTGATATAAAAAAGTTGTTGTTGGTACTCGATTGCGTTTTAGCTAAAGAAGATTGTTCAATATTGATGTTAGCTAATACAAAAATCGGGTACGTGATATAAGCCTGAACAATGATATTTAAGTAAAGATATGCTACCTTCATACAAAACAGCGTCCAGTTATTGTTGAGTTATAATTTCACGTGTTTACCTACCGGTACCTAATAGATTTCATCTATGAATGCGATAGAGAATACAAAACGTTTAAAACAGAGAGGGATAGCTATCTGTGTCGTTTTGCACACAGCAGCAGACCACAACACGGCTTGTTTCGCTCGCAGCTATTAGCAGACTAAATGAAAAAACAACAATTGTGTGACTTTGTCTGCAACAGTTTTTGAGCGCTAATGCGATATCTACCTCTTTTTTACTATAACATCATTGAGCCTGAATAAATTTTTGTACGAGCACAGAATCTTCGAAAAGGTGCCTTATCCTAAATCTACAACAACCGATAGTAATATTAAAGACCTAAGTGAAAGACGACGATTTGGCTCTTTGTAAAAACAGTTTTTGAGCCACAAAAATTGAGGCCTTAAGGTTTAGTATGAAACTGTTTTTAGGGTTTCGTAGCCAAATGGCAAAAACGGAACCCTTATAGATTCGTCATGTCTGTCTGTCTGTCCGTCCGTGTGTCACAGCCACTTTTCTCCGAATCTATACGGCCTATGCTATTGAAACTTGGTATAGTAAGTTCAACTCATCTGTGCGCGCGGCACTATGTGTGGGTAAGCCTCGTCTAAACACAGTGACTTTGTGTGCGTGACATGAGGTACAGTGAAGTACAAAATACAAAAACACTTGTTTAACTAAAATAAAAACTCAATGGATGAAATGTATGTTATACATATTAATATGTATCGCTGTTTGAAGAATAAAATTGAGGACTTTTAGGATTCGCTGCTCTCTCCAAGGTTAATTATAAATTCAATCAAAATGTCGATAGTATTCTTCTTCTTTGGCGTGTCGACAAGTATAACGCCACATCTCTTCATCTAATTACTTAAACGTTCGTTTATTAGGTAATTTCATTATTTCCATCACATTTTGTTCGATTTTATGCGAAGCATTATAATTTGTTTAAATTCCCCATACATTTTCTATTGGGTTTAGTTCAGGATGATACGGTGGTAGCCGAAGAACTTTTAAGCCATATGGCTGAAGTATGTCATTAAACTAGCTGACACATAAGGTGTGCGAACAGCGTGTGAAACTGCCCTGCCCTCTCCCAAAGGAACCGCGCAATATATCGGGAACAAAAGTATCCTAGAACCTTCCTCGGATCATAAGCTCAGATTGTGCCAAGTTTCATTTAAATCAATTCATAATCAGGATACAGACAGACAGACATGAAAATTTCTAATTACATTTTCAGCTTCAGTATCGATTAGAGAACGCCCTACAATTAAAATTTTCAAATTATCTTCCATGTACAGACTCTCGACCCTCAACAGTTTTTTTTAGATGTATAGATATGGTTCTTTGATTTTTTAATCAAGTCATACAGTTCAATTTTTGTCATATTTGCAGTTTAGGCAATGTTTTTTTTTTCGTCGACCATCTCTGCATTTCTATATTTTTTTGCATGAGAATTTGGAGCTCTATCATTTATGACTTTTCTGTAGGCCTTCATAAGTTACACAATTCTACCATACATTATTTTGTTATGCCTAGAAGGGTTTAGGCAGCGTTTTCGTTAAAAGCTTCCAGACACCTTATTTTTTTCCGACATCTCCAACTAATATCATTATAAATAAGTCAATGTATACAAAAACTCAACAAATTATATACCTACGTTAACCTTTCTCAAGAAGGGATGCGGGGTCCTACTAACATCTTAAGGACCCCAATGGGTCGGATCCTCCTCGTGGTGCATCCTGGGCAACGGAGTAGCGACCACTCCCCTTCCTCTGTGGGGGAGTTGTGCTACTCTGGCTAATTCCGGCCGAGGCGGGAGTAACCCACCTGTGGGTTGCTCGGTGGTGTGCGTTGCTGCCGGCCGTGCCGTTATTCACGGCCGGCAGCAGCAATGCTGGGTCGCCGTCGCTTCGCCACCTTTGCTGGCGAGACGATGGCGGCAAAGTGGGAGAGGCACTGCGTGGGGTCGGGAGTTTAGGTAAATGCTCCCGCCCTGCCACGCAGTTCGGGCTGCCGGCCGTGAATAACGGCGCGACCGGCGGCAACAGTGCTGGGCCGCTGTCACCTCGCCAGTTGACGAGGTGATGGCGGCAAAGCGGGAGGTGTACTGTGCGGGGGAGCGGGAGTAACGGATAATGCTCCCTCTCTGCCGTGCAGTTCGGGGGCGCCGCGGTGAGGAGTCACTGGGCGCCCCCGATTGTTTCTTGACCTTGGGCGTAAGGTCGGGGGACCCCGCCCACCAACGGTCACATGGCGGTGGGCACCTCCCCGTGTTCCGGGGGTGCCCATTAGCGCACGCCTGCGCCAGCCGCTCTCTGTCTCCTCTATTACAGAGGGGCGCTCGAAGCGGTGCAGGCGTGGTCTTCAGCTCCTTAGGGAGCTGTGGGGAGCCGCCCATCTGGCTCCCCCGAGGAGAGCCCCGAATAAACGGGGCGCCCCTAGCCGGGTCGACGTGAATAATCTCTTGACATCCCTCGGCCCGGCTAAAGGGTGAGGAGGAACACCGCGGGGTTTAGTGGGTAGGACGGTCCATTCCGGACCGGGCCGGGAGTCCCACACACCATCCCGGCTGCCCCCGCAGCTGGGATGAAGGCGCGTAAAGGCGTTCCCCACGTCAACAACAAAAAAAAAACCTTTCTCAAGAATCATTGGTGATTTGAGCATGAAAATCCATGCAGTATTTTTTAAGATTATCGTGAACAGACAGACGCGGCGGGGACTTTGTTTTATTATATGTAGTGATAACAAATATTAATTCCATCGAATTGACACAAAAAATATTTACCTGACTTCTTAAACATTTTCTCCGTGAAGAATTAGACATTTTCTTTAAGGACTGTACCCATGGTATTATCACTAAGAACACTATGTAATGAATTATAATGTGACCAAGTTACACAGGATCTCAACGTTGCAGTTACATTGAGACTTGTCATGATATTTGATTTCGTTTCATTATAACGCAAGAGTTGCCTGCAAACGTGGTAGATGGCGCTGTATGCTTTTTTGTATAAATATGATGTTTATTTCGCGGCCACGCAGAGCGTTTCCTGCAAAGACTGCTTGGCACCGCTGGTGTCGTCAATAAGTCGAGTTACGTCTCTACCTCATAATACAAAAATGTACTCTGTGAAGAGGGCCGCGTCACTGCCACACAAATTAAAGCTGTATAATTACTAGCGCACGCACACATAGCGCCGCGCGCACTGATGAGTTGAATTATCTATAACTAGATGTATTCTGTGAACCGCATTAAGATTCTTATATAACACTAGAAAAAAAGCAGTAAATTTTGGGGGTCCCCATACTCAAAACTGAAACTCAAAATTTTTGTTTTTATCAAACCCATACGTGTGGGGTATTTATAGATAGGTCTTCCAAAATGCTGTTGAGGTTTCTAACAACATTTTTTTCTAAAGTGAATAGTTTACGCAAGAGGGACTTCCAATGTGGAAAAATGAGTGCCCCCCCCCCCCCCCCCTCTAACTTCGAAACTAAGAGAATGATGAATCTAAAAAATATATATGATGTACATTGCCATAAAAACTACTAACGAAAATTAGTTTGAACGAGATAGAGCTAGTAGTTTTTTTTAATACGTCATAAATCGCAATTTTCGGTAAAAAAATCACTACCACTGCGAACGTGTTAAAACATCAATCAAAGTTACAACGAACTATAAGAACTTTTATATTATGTTACTTGCTGCTACGAAACCCTTCATGGGCGAGTCCAACTCGCACTCGGCCGGTTTTTTTATTTGTTTGAAGGCCATATCTTACGATTAGGTACTCTTGATTTAAACATAACACGCGTTGAACACATAATTTTGTACAAAACGGAATTTCGCGTGGCAATATTCTATCTTAAAAATTCTTATAGGCAAATTATTAATGAGGCGACTAACAATTTATTAGGCGACTAACTACATGGTTTCAAAAAAATTTACTTGGTAGTGATTTAATATTTTAGCAACAACTATATTATAATAAGCTACAAAACGTAAGATTTATAAAAACTAAATAACGGCTGCCACTATAAGATAGCAAATATATTAAACAGGAAAAATGAAATAATATGCGAGGTATTAAAAATAATGACTTGGCAGCTAATATTAACAGTGGGATTTCAAACATTGTATTATTAGCAACTATTGGCTTCTATATAAAAATACACTTTCGGGTAGTGATTTGCAAGCAGCTATAAAAATTAAAGCGGGTCCAAATTTTAAGTACTAAGATATCAGAATTTCTGTTTGTAGAATCGTAAAGTAATGAAAAAGGCGACAAATGCGTTGGTTGCATAGAAGCAGAGCGGTGGCCGCAGCGTCGGAGGTGGAGCAAAAGCATAAATTTCATTTCATCGAATATTTATTTTCGATAACAACATTTGCGCTTTAGTGTTTGCGTGAGATCACGTATTAAGCGCACGCATCGTATTGCTTTCGTTATCGCTAAAAGTTTTAAAAAAGTACCCACTTTTTTTTATGCAAATGTTTACCGATAATGGATGACGGGAAGAATGATGTTGATGTGGTTAGTGGAAGTGATCTATTAGATGAGGAAATAGTGAATAGAAGTGAGCAACAAGTGATGTCATGTACAGTGGAGAAGAGTAATAGTACGCAGCGAGGCTCTGAAAAACGAGTGCGAGAGGATAGCGAGGAAATTATTGAAGAGGAGGATGGTTTTATAACTGTTAGAAGGGGGAACAAAAAAATTGCAAGACGATCCTCTTGGAGATCTGATAGCAGTTTGAACAGTGAAAGAAGCTTACAATCGGCAAATAATGTTGTTTGTATTACGGGAAAGGAGGTTAAATTACCGAAACAGTTCGGCTTTGCGAAACTATTAAGTGCAGAAAAGATACAAAATATAAAAAAAAAATTCAATATAAAAATGCATACAGAGCCCTTCTAGAGTTTGAAAATAAAGAAAATGCCAAGAAGTTGGTGGAGTGTCAAAAGTTCCTTAGTCTGGGCTATAGATGTCAATTTGTCGATGAAGTTAATCTGACATATGGAGTTGTCAAGCAAATAGACCTTGAAATTGATCTAGAAGAAATTCAACAAAGTTTAGAATGCGATTACGATATAATCTCTGTGAGAAGACGTAAAACGGCTAAATATGACAAAAGAGTGGGTGGACAGCGAAACTGTGCGACTGTGTTTTAAAAGTTCCACCTTACCTCCATACGTAGAAATGTATGGTTGCAGGTTCAAGGTGGAAAACCCTTCAAGTTTCCGGTGAACCAATGTTCTGGATGCTGGCGTTTCGGACACCTTATAAAAACTCGCCCATCAAAAATAATACGCTGCCCGAAATGTGGGGAGAACCATGGTAACTGCGAGACTACCGATTTCAAATGTATAAATTGCAAAGGGCCACATATGGCATTAGATAAATCTTGCCCCATCTTCTATAAAGAGAAAACAGTAAGAAGTATTATGTGTGACAAGAACTACACGTACAGAAAAGCTCTCTCCACATATTTGGAGGAAAAAAAGATGCGCAACCAACAGCATTCTATGATCGAAAACGAACACAGTAGCACATGTAATATTATTATAAGAAACGAAAGGGAAACTTATAAGGATGTATTAGTGACCGATAAACAAAACTTAAGCATGGAGGACATGGGAGAACAAAGCATGGAAGAATCTACAAGCTCTGTAATTCTGGGTAAGCGACCTAAAAAGCAAATTAATAAGAAAAAGAAAGAAAAGCCATATCTAAACCATAATCTTACAAGTGAGCGGGCTGGTAAACCATCAACCTCACAAGAAAATATTGAAAGTAAAGAAGAACCCGTTAAGAACAAAGTCGATTTCAAGAAGTTGATATATAAATTAAAAAAGTCTGGCAGTCTGACGGTAATTTTGAAGTGAAAGTAAAATTAATTTTTAGTTTTATTATTGAAGAATGTTTTCATTTTATTTGGTACATAGTCAAGGAGACAGATGTTTGTAACAAACTAATTTCTATTTTCCAAAATGGCTTATTTACATAGAGACATTAATTTAAACTTATTGCAGTGGAATGCACAAAGCTTGTCACCTAAAATAGAAGAGGTTAGTTGTTTGTTATCACAGGAGAAGGCACACATTGCACTAATAAGTGAAACCTGGTTAAAAGAGGAGGTATGTATTAACTTTAATCAATATAATATATATAGACGAGATAGAGGGGACTCATATGGTGGAATTGGTTTGCTCACACACTATTCATTGAGTGTTCAAGAGGTACATATAAATCTAAATAATCCAGGTATAGAATTACTGTGTGTAAAGTTAAATAACTGTCGTTACATCCAGCATATCATTCTTTTATACTGTCCTAGTTCTGTAAGTACTACTCAATCAGATTGGGATACAATATTTTCTATGTTCCCTAAGAATTGTTTGATTGTCGGTGATTTCAATGGCCACCATACCAATTGGTCGTACAAGAATAATACACGAGGTAAACAAATTTTTGACTCGGCTCTTGAGTTTGGTTTTACTTCTCTCAATAATGGACAGCCCACTAGACTTAAATTGGTTAATGGTGTATTACAACGCTCTTCACCTGATATTACATTTGCATCTGTAGATATAGCTATTAATTTCAACTGGTGTGTGATGAATGAAAATTTAGGTAGTGATCACTTGTTTATTAAAGTTAAAATTACCTATAATAATGTGTTTCATAGTACTAAAAAACGTAATTTCAAATTGGCTGACTGGAAACTCTATGGGGATCAGCTTGTAAACTGCTTTTCTTCACCTAATGTGATAGGTGATAATGTACAGGCCTTATATGACTATTTTACCTACCATATAAATAGGGCAGCGGATGTTAGTATTCCCATAATTAAAATATGTAAAAACCCAAGCAGTAAATTCAAAGCAAAAGGATATTGGAACCCGGATATCTCTAAATTAATAGGTGAACGGAGACTAGCACTAAGCAAGTTTAGGAGAAATTCAACACCTTCAAATCTCGCATTGCTTAAGGAAAGAACGCTGAAGGCTAGGCAGGCTATAAGAAACGCTAAAATAAATGATTACAGAAATTTCTGTGATAGTATTGATTATGGGGTATCTGCCTCTAATATGTGGCATCGCTTACGTTGGGTAAAAGGTTACAAAAGAACAAGGACTGATGTCCCACAGGAACTGTTGGGTGAGATGATGAGGGACCTTGCACCAGATTATACAATTCCAGTAATGCCAATGTTTTATTCCAGGAATGCTTATATAGAATCTGAATTCACACTAGAGAAAATGTGTCAATGCCTAAAGAAAAAAGATACTGCTCCTGGTGATGATAAAATTACATACTCCATGATATCACCTTATGCGACTGGTTTTCGGCGAGGACAATCTAGTCTTGACTGCTTAACTCGTTTAGTGACCCAAATACAAATAGGCTTAACAAATAGCGACCCAACCCTGGCTTGTTTCCTGGACATTAAAAGCGCATATAATAACATTTTGATAGAAAAACTATTGTGCACCCTGGATAGTTTAGATATAGGTAGAAGTATATGTTATTATCTATGGAACTTTCTTAGTGAGCGCCATCTGAAAGTCACTAACGAATTTGCTGAATGTAGTGAGATAACCAGATATACAGGAAAAGGCTTAGCTCAAGGTGACCCCATCTCACCACTGCTCTTTAATATAGCAACTTACAAACTTTGCCGGGAAATCATAAATGTGTGTATATGCCAATATGCAGATGATTTTGTTATATATACAACTTTCAAAAATATTGTAGAGGGTCAAAATAAAATTCAAAATGCATTGGAAATTTTTAATAATATTTTAGATGAATTAGGACTAGAATTATCTATTAGCAAATCAAAATACTGTGTGTTTAGTAGAGGATTTAGAAGACAACAGCGGGTGCAAATTTTTATAAATAGTTGTGAACTTGATGCAGTTCAATCTTACAAATATTTTGGTGTTTGGCTAGACGAAGCACTGCGGTGGGGTAAACACATCAATGAAGTCATCGAAAAGTGTCAGAAACTCGTTAACTTACTTAAAATTCTTACTGGCTCCTCATGGGGTGTTCATCAAATTCATTTATGTAGGCTATTGCACTTATTAGAAGTAGGTTAGACTATGGAAGCTTCTTATACGACAATAGTGCAAATTCAAATGTATACAAATTAGTTAAAGTGCAAAATCAAGCCCTGAGGGTTGTAGGGGGTTTCATTAGAAGTACTCCAATTCACGTGATGGAATGCGAGCTTTGTGTACCTCCACTGCATTTAAGACGACGATGGTTAGCCGTTAAATATTGTTTAAAGGCGCGATCAATAACTGATAATATAACAACCAAGCTGCTGTTGGAACTTGGCACTCTTACACACACCAGGTATTGGACAAACAAGAAACTTCCTTGACTTGTTAGTGTCTTTGAAGAAGTCGGAGAGGAAAGTATAAAATCATCGTCAATTCTAGAAATGTTTGCTCTTGATATTTGGTTGACTAAGATTCCTGTTCAAAACATAATAAGAGACCATTTAGATTCAATTAAGGCTCTTAAAAAAACATACGACTATAATTTTGTAAAACCGGAAATACTTAAAGAACTATGGGAAAAATATGACGACTATTATACTATTTTCACTGATGGGTCTAAGAGTGTTAATGGAAGCGGCGCTGCTTACTATGATCCTTTGGAACAGGATAATGAGTTGAATAATTGTTTTAAAATAAGTAATCCCATGTCAATCATGTCCGTGGAGCTCCTTGCAGTTTCAGAAGCACTAACTTATATACAAAGTACTGGTTATAGGAAAACTGTAATTTATGTAGACAGTAAATGTGCACTGCAATATTTGGCTCGTTGCGCCTCTGGTTGCAGAGGCACATCGATAGCCTATGCTGTATTGGTACAAATTCACACCTTAATAAACAATGGGTTTGATCTGAAACTGCAATGGGTTCCCTCACATATAGGTATAAAGGGGAATGAGGAGGCTGACCGTTTGGCAAAGTTTGGAATTAGTGGGGGAAAAGAGATTACGATGGAAAGTAGTTACATGGAACTATTACCTAAATATAAAAATAAATGTCAAGTGCTATGGAAAGAATATTTCAACGAAAGATCGAAGGATAAAGGTATTCGGTACAATACTATAGGTAGTGTCGGAGCCTCCTCATGTACCCTGGTTTTTACATACTAAATTAAATAGGAAACTGAGTGTGATCGCCCACAGACTGAGGTCTGGACATATTCCACTCAACAAGTTTGGGTTCTTAATGAAAAAAACCGAGTCACCAAACTGTGAGGTTTGTGGTACTGTGGAAGATGTTCTACACTTGCTGGTGGAGTGTGCTAGATATCGGTCTGACAGAGAGGAGCTATTTAAGGAACTAAACTTAAACTTGTATGTTGTAGGAATCCTACAACAAATTTTGTGTACACCAAACTCTGAAGCTGCATGTGTCCAAGCAGGACACAACTACTGATTTTCTTGATTAAAAAACCGTGTTTTAGAGAAATTAAACTTTAATTTGGTAAGACGGTGCTACATGGTTCGTAGGTGAACTTAGAATGCATTTAGGTAGGTACTTATACAGTGCAAGTGCACCTCATTGAAAGAGGCGCCTACCAATAACTGACGGCAATAGTTGAATGATCAATAATACTCTCAAATCTTGTATAGGCGTTCTAAGCCTAAACACTCACTACTGTGCTTAAATACGGGTATACCGTCATAATACCAGAAATCATAATGCCTTTACTTAAAATGCCTGAGCCCAAAATAACCGAAATCGAAATATCAATATTCAAAAGGCAAATATTTATAATATAAATAATTTAAAATGCCTTACGGTCGAATAACCGAAACCCAAAAAATAAATTTATCAAATACCTTATCCTAAAATGTTCAAACACAAAATACCTTTTTTTTAACATGATTTAAATCCTACATGGATGCTATATATCTGTGAATGGTTAACACCCCGACTCAGAGTATCCCGACTCGGATAGGTTAGGTTAGAAGACTAAGGCGGGAGCGAAGCGAAGCGGAGCTCCCGCCTTAGCCTTCGTGGTTATTTTTTTTTATTTAATAATTGGTTATTTTTTGTGGTTATTTTTTGTGGTTATTTTTTGTGGTTATTTTTTTTTTATTTAGTAAATCCTACATGGATACTATGCCGGACTCCTACCGACTAAAAACCACACGTATCCTACATAACAGCCTACAGTTGGGAGCCCCGGGTAAGCCCTCAGAAGGATACCCAAGGACCAACAGACCTACGGCTACAACTGCGGCTTCACTTAGGTGGTGGGGGGAGGGGGGGAGGGGGGGGGGGGGAATAAGTTAAAGTCAAATAACAAAACGTGTGAGTGGCAATAAATCTTTATTTCTTAAATCATTCATTTATTAACTATGCGCTATATAATGAACTGGTATAGCATAATATATACCTAATAATACCCAGTAGGTTATAGCGATAAACTGGGTAGGTTATCGTTTTTTTTTTATATTCACATTGTATTCTATTTTCGGTATTTTAAATTAAGGATATTTGAAAATTTGTATTTTGAATTCTGATATAATAATTATTTGTATTTTAAGTTTAGACATTTTAAGGTAAGGTGAACTGAAATAAGGTATTTTGAATGTTAAGGTATTTTGAATTCGGGTATTTTGGTCTAAGGCATTTTTAGTAAAGGCATTTTGATTTCTGGTATTTTAATATATAACCTTAAATACGGCATGGTGGCATAGGAAGTATGAAGGTAAGGGTTTAGCCTCAGGGGCTAAGGACATGTGTCCCAACTCTTCATATTCTTTCATGAATTGTATATATTGTAATTTAAGTGTAGGATTTTTCCTAAAACGTAATTCTAAATTAAATAATCTTTTTTTGGCAAAAGGACTCGCCTAAGTTATTTGGCGAACAGTTCAGAGGTAGTGTTACCATAAAGCGGCCATTATTTAGGCGAAGTGTATTTTGTTGGAAATGTTTTTCACATGCCCTTTCCATTTCGTTGAAAATGGGTTTATTTCGGAGGTCTTCAATCTCCCAGAATTTTGTGAGTAATTGATCGATGTGAATATTACTAGAAGTTTGTGAATTTTTAGAAATTAAACTATTATTACAGTGTAACCTATTTAGATTTATTACACTAATGGAACCGGTTATTAACCAGCCAAAATTCGGAATTTCGTAACCTTATGTGGTCGGATCCCACTGATATTTGTTCAGAGCCCAGTACATCCCAAAATAGGTCAGCTCCTATCAGGATGTCCACCTGGGAAGGTTCATAAAACCTTGGATCAGCTAATTGAATGTGATTAGGAATATTAAAATTAATAGGAATAGGGTTTTTAGGTAAGTGACCCGTTAATTCCTTCATTATTAGCAAATTTTGCATGACATTGAATTGTTTGTATTTAGATTGCAACCGAGCAACACAACTTTCCTCAACCTTATCAAAAGAATGGTTACCGATGCCGATGACGTTTATACTTGTGATAGATATTGACTTTAGTGCCAATTTGTCCCTAAGAGATTTTGTGATAAAACTGGCCTGACTACCGCAGTCCAGCAGTGCACGCACGGTCTCATGCACATTGTTTATAGGATTATAGACATCAATCAAAGCTGTAGTTAATAATACCTGGCTGTACTGACGCTCAGTAGTGGTATTGACGTTAATATTGTTTGTATGTGTGTCAGTCTGTATGTGATTGTTGGTAACCAAGGGCGTATGCAAGTGACGATTATGTTTCTCATTGCATTCAGGGCATGGCCGAAGGCCACATGCACTGGTAGGGTGACCCTGCCGCAGACAGTTGGCACATAACTTATACCTAGCCACTTCTGCCCACCTTTCCTCTAAAGATTTCTGTTTAAATGTGGGGCAATCGTATATCCTGTGGCCTTGATCGCAAATAATACAGATTAATGACTGAAAACGATTGCTAAAAGCACCATGGGCTCCATGGCGTGCGCCGTTAGCACGACCGGGATTAACGCTCTGATGACGACTATTTATATTTGTAAAAGATTTAATGTGTTTTTGATTATTGTTACTTGTTTGATTGAAATGTGAATTATAACGAACTGGATTATTTGTTAAATTGTGTTTCATTTTATTCCTATTTAAGGGCTCGAGCACATCAGCCCGATCAACAAGAAACTTTTTAAAGTTTTCTAATGTAGGAAAATTCTCAAAGTCGTTTCTATATTCCTCCCATTTTATTAAAGTGTTGCTGTCCAATTTGGAAGCTAAATTAAATATTATAAGTGTATCCCAATACTCAGTGGGTTGGCCCAAGCTGGACAAAGCCCTTAAATTCTTAGTGACATGATCAACTAAGAATCGAAGGGATCGTTTTGACTCTTTATTGAATTGTTGAATATTGAACAGTGAATTTAAATGATGATTAACTAACAGTCGTTTATTATCGTAGCGGTCACACAATAACTTCCACGCTTCTGTGTAATTGTTAGAAGACACTTCTAGGTTGGAAATTATTCGCGACGCTTCGCCTTCGAGATACGATATAAGATAGTGAAATTTGTGAACTGGAGTGAGATGCTTATTGCTATCAACTAGACTTAAAAATGTGTCTCTGAACTCGAGCCACTTAAAATAGGCACCATCAAATTTGGCTATTTCTATCCGCGGCAACCTGACGCCAGAGTCTTGGAGCTCAGCGTTCAGATGATGTGTACACTGCTGCTGGGAATGCCTGGCGACTAAATCCTTGGCTATCGCGAGCGCACTCACGATTTCGCATTCAATAGTCTCGCGTTCGTCAAGCTCTGATGCCAGGCTGTCACCGTTCATGACTTCTATCTCACTTTGCAACTCATCGAACTTAGCTGATAACTGTTCAAATTTACCAAGCTTAAGGGTTAACTCTGCAACCTCAATATTGTTTAACTTGCTTGAAGATATTTTGTCTAAATAGTTTTTAAACTTGGTAATTTGTCCCTTCACTGAGCTACGTCGTATAATTAAATCGCGTAGTGCGCTCATTTTTAACATTTATCGCTTTAAAATGCACTTACTAATAGTAAAAAGTAAGTTATAAAAATAAGTACGATCCAATAGCTCAATGTTAGGTGTATCAATGCTAATAATAGTTTGAATAACTTACGTAAACAATAGACCTTTCGCACTTCACTGAGACTGCTTTGCCGAGAAACAGGTTTGTTATCAGCTGGCCCACGTAGGTACCTTACGCGTACTTAGGTATCACAGCTGTAGAATGTTCGATTTGATTTGAACCAACCTGGAAACGTTCGGCCAAATATTTTAGAATGGGATATTAGGACTGATTTTATTATAGTTTTAAAAGTATCTTTATGGGAGGAGAAATCATTTAGAAGAATGTACCTATGTTGGTATATGTAGGTAGGTAAAAGTTTGTAAAAGTTACAGAAATTCTTTTAAAACTGTAATTTACACTTAAATAAACATGTGATTATGAAAACACAATGTAGATAATAGAAATTGACACAGAAATAACTTGATTGGGGTTTAATTTTGAACTTGAAAATTAAGATTGGACTTTGACCCCCGGATCACATTCACAGTAATTTGTAGAAATATATCGCACAAATGGTAACACACGTCTTAAATAGCTTTATAGAATAAGGATTAATGAATATTTGGAACGAAAGAAGGATATATAATTAGAATAGACGGGCAAGGAGGGCACTTATCTGGTAGTGGTATGCTCTGAAGTCCCGATGGTGATTTTGCAGCTGGAATACTTTACGCCTGAGTCGATTGCTTCAATGCTCAGTATTATTCGAGTTCGCCTTCCTCAGTTTCCACGTAGAATGTCGGCCTTTAGTGGATCCGATGCCCTCGCAGTGGTCTGGTAACTGGTCGACGATAATAATTTCCAGCAGGTTTTTTTTGAGGTCCTGTCACGGTCACCAAATTATGTCCAAGCAGGACACAACTACTGATTTTCTTGATTAAAAAACCGTGTTTTAGAGAAATTAAACTTTAATTTGGTAAGACGGTGTTACATGGCTCGTAGGTGAACTTAGAATGCATTTAGGTAGGTACTTATACAGTGCAAGTGCACCTCATTGAAAGAGGCGCCTACCAATAACTGACGGCAATAGTTGAATGATCAATAATACTCTCAAATCTTGTATAGGCGTTCTAAGCCTAAACAGCATGTAGTATATATAAATTCACTATGTTGAGATTTTAGGATTGCCATGTATAAATACCTATATGTAACATTATCTAAATAAGGTACGATGGGACTGGCATATACGGTTGTATAAAAGTCCCAAAAAAAAAATTAAGAGAAAAAAAAAAAAACATTTGCGCTATTGATCAAAAAGTATTATGCTCATTTCATGAATGTTCAGTTGGTATAAGTATTATGTATTTCATCAAATATTCAATTGGTATAATGTAATGTAGTGTAGAAAGGCAGGGTTAGGTTAGGTTAGAACTGTGACCACAACAAGCACGAGGCGAGCGAGCGAAGCGAGCGTGCCACGGTAGGCGGTCGCCGAATGCCAGACAAAAACAAAATATGAAAAAAAAAACAATGAAACCACCGTCAGTTTATTGATAATGAAAGTAAACTAATTATTACTAAACCGAATAATAATAATAGAATAGACCAATAATATTTTATGCATGCCGCAATTTGCTTTATTTAGACCTTATAAAATGTCGCAAAGAGTATGTTTTTTATGACCATGTGCATATTTTATTCTCATCTCAGTTTATTTTATAAACAACCCCATTGTATAATATATAAAAGCCTATTTTCCACTTTATAATCGCCGCCAAGTTGTCGCCTAACAATAAATTCAGTTGCTTCACCAAAAAATCACTGCCAATTTAAATTAAAATAAAGTGTAGATCTCAATAAAAAGCTGCTACTTTATACTTAAAATGCTGTTTCACTGTAGCTGCCAACCCATTATTTTTTCTACCCGTTTTAATTATTTTTAAAATCCTAAATAAGATTAGTTTGTCGCCGCGTTAAATACATGCCATTCTTATATATAAAAATGAATCGCAAAATTTGTTGGTAAGCGCATAACTTCAGAACGGGTGGACTGATTTTACTAATTCTTTTTTTGTTGCATAAGGTATTGTCAGGAGAAGGTTCTTATGGAAGAAAAATATTGTATTCCCACGGGAACGGGAACTACTCGGGTGAAACCGCGTGACGTCCTCTAGTTATTTATAAAAGGTTTCGGTACCTTTAATTTCCTCGAAGTTACGATAGGGCTACACCTATCGTGGTTCCTGGCCTCGGGACCACGATAGGTGTAACCCTGTCGTTACCTTAAACTTTCGACTGCCTCTGTGGCGCGGTCGGTAGTGATACCGCCTGCGGCGCTGGAGGTCGTGGATTCGATTCCCACCGGAGACAAATATTTGTGTGACTTATAAATGTTTGTTTCAGGGTCTGGGTGTTTCTATGTATAATATATATGTATATCTATATATATAAAAATCAATGCCACTTTTCGTTGTAATTTTATAACTCAAGAACGGGCTCACCTATCCAAACCAAATGTTTAGGCTTTGTTCAGAGTATTAAGTAGATGGTTTATGTGAAGTTTGCACAAAATCGGTCGAGCGGTTCTTCATTTATCACGCAAACGAAGTTGCGCGGGTCAGCTAGTACTTATATACTTATATATATATACAGAAAAATAGCTATTCGTATATAATATATAAAATATATACACGGTGATAAAAAATAGGGAATTATGCAGAACATTTATATCTCGAAAACTACAAAAAATCGTAGAACATACATGGGGGTTAAATCGATAGAACCCTACTACCAGCTAGTGGCGGCTTGACACCCTGAAAGAAACACCTAGTATATACAAATAATTATAAAAGCGAAAATGTGTGATTGTACATGTTTGTTACTCTTTACAAGGATAGATAATGATAGGTACGTTATATAAAATACGTACTCATGTAGGTAGCTAAATCTCCTAAAAACGATAATTGTTTTAAGAAGACTCGTTTAGAAAATGAAGCGAAAGAGGTGCAGATGAAAGCGTTATTTTAGATTGAAATAATACATAAGTTAACTTTTATTCCCGGAATAAGTTCTCGTGCTATGCGGGAGCAGGAATAAAATTTCACGCAGGCGGAGCCGGGGGCGCCTTCTAGTAATGGATTAAACAAAATTCTTAGTATTCAGCCGCTTGAAAACAAACTAATGAGGAAGAAATCTCTCTATTTATGATACTCTTATATCCAGTAGGTATATCTCTTCATGTCTATAACAAAACATTAATAAAATAAGATTTGAAGACGTATCACAAAGGTACCTACTCTACATAAAAAAAATGTGTGACAGCCACATAATTTAAATGAATAGATACTTACATACATACATATCATCACGCCTGTCTTCCATCGGAGGACTTCCTTCCACTTACACTTCCATGAATTCCATGACTTTCCACTTACTACCGTCCTCGCATACCACTTTTGCCTTTTCTACTTTCATAAGGGTTTTCAAACACGCTCGCCGATTAAAAGTATTCTTGAACTGGCCTTTTTTCAACAGGTCTTTAATTTGATGGCCATACGTACGTCAAGGTTGACCACTACCAATTTAACCATTCATTTTCACCTTATAGATCTGTTTAGTCAGTCTATTGTGATCCATCCTCTCCACGTTTCCGAACCACCTAAGCATCCCTTTTTCCTTCGTCATCACTACATCCTCTGTTACGGCTACTGTATACGACATTGTTTCCTAATCAGGCTATTCCTTTCTTTGTCCATCAATTTCACTCCAGCTTCATAAATAGATAGTTGATGTCAATAAATGGAAAATATTGTTACACTGTTCCCCGTGAAGTGTCGTTTCCAAGATATTAAGTATCAACGTTGGCCATGGGTCACGTCATCCATCCACTTTGACGGTTAATAACTCAGATATTTGACACTGTTTGGGGGTCGATGTCAATATTTCCATTTATTTTGTTGGCATAGTACGTACACCAAGCTTTTACAGAAGCAAGGTACTCAAATACCTAGTTTTGTTTGGTATTTTGCAATATAAATGGAAAGGTAGTTTCCTAGTGTATAAAATTTGGCCTGGCGATGCTAAATTACCCATGCTAGAAGCGGATCTTATAAATTTCTAAGACATTAGAAACATAAACCGAACACTATAATTACCATTGACTTACGAATTAAACTATTTTAATTAGACAGAATGTTTTTTTTTTAGTATTTGACTACACACATCCGAATAAAATGAAATTGTAACAGTAAATTTGTATTTACAAAATCGCGGCAGTTCGATGAATTCCAAAATATTATGCAAATGTTTTGTGAACGTTAAACTTTCTGTTTGAACCGCACCGTTTACATTGCTACTTTGATTTTGGTTTTATTTATTTACAGTTTCCTACTTTTGGTAAATATTTGATATAAACGTCAATATTATTATAATTCAATAAAATGATTCAATCACTTTTTGAACAACCGAGTTGTTGAATAAACTCCCAGACGAAGTAAGATCTGCACAAAATGTGAATCAATTCAAGAATAGGCTTCATTGATATCTGAACTTAAATATAAACTAATGGAGAACAGCAGGATATAGGCCCTACCAGTTGATTTAGCTGCTACCTGATTTCAGATAATAATAATAATAATAATTCTGAGAAATTTTTAAATTAAATATTAACATAGGTATTAGTCAGGCACGCCAAGAGGTGCCTGACTAAATGACTAAATGACTAGGTGTTAACGAATGAAAAACTCAATTCAAAATCCTGTACCAACCGGTTTTGTCAAATACCTAGATACAGCAACTTTACTCGGAGTACAGAAGACTGCAGTAGATTGATATAATATTAAAAGCAAAATAGCGCCGTACAAGTAACTATGACTATTGTTATCTAAATTGTTGCAATGCAATGACTGAGTATACACATTTCTGCCGTACACGATAAAATACTTACAAACTTTAATTATGTATAAGACTCAGTACGAAGTGAATCACAATATTGAGCGAGAATAAAGCGATGTTGACACTGACGACAATCCGTACTTCGTATATAGAAAAGAAACAATGTGAAGGTACTGATGGGGTGCGTTTATGTTACAAAAGCTTGGGGAACGCTAAGATTATACGCTTCATTAAACATTTTCGCTCGAATGCAAATAAAGGTTGTGCGTATATGTTCAAAGGATTTCTTTTCCTGTGAACATTTTCATTCTATACAAATTTTGCTTGTTTGTTCTGTTAGATTGTATAACTCATAGCTCTCTTAGAATGTATACGTATCATTAAAATATAATGTGAATTGTATAATATAAATATGAATAGTATTTAATATGAATAGTGATAAAATTAGAAACCATTCAGTTAAAAATTTTCACTGAGTAGGTATATGTACCTATACCGAAGAATTTTTTTTATTCACTATAGTCTTTTTAGGCGGCTTGAAAAAATTTCAACAGTAGGCAGTCACAACCTGCGCTTGTCAATCTAAACACGGCAATACGGTTCACCAACCACCTATTACCTACGTAGGACAAATTCTAAAAAGGTGAAATGTGAATATATAATTATATGCCTCTGCCTACCCCTTCGGAGTTAAAGGCGTGACCATATGTATGTATAGTCTTTGAAATTAGGATGAATGAGATAATATAATATTTTCTTTTAATTCATTTTTTTATAGAGTAGACTACATATTGTGATTATGCATTTAGTTATTTAAATTTCATCACAGCATGTTTCAGCATAATTCATAAGTCAACAGTGTCCGAATACGAATGAATCATTGTTTTATTAGTAAACGGCATAATTATATTATCCTTCATCCGCAGTTCCGACGTGGCTTCCGTGCAAGGAAAAGATACTTGGACTGTACTTTGAGAGGAAGCAGTATACAATCTGAACTCTTAAGACCACCATCAACTGATATATCAGCGTTGAAATTGGTTATGAATTCCATCCCTTTTCCTCCTTAAATATTGCATCATAAATCAGAGCTACTCCGTGTCTCCCTGCCGCCTGTCGATTACCACGCTCAACGCGATTTTGCTAAACGCCGACGCAAATTACAAAAGATAGGTATCAGAAGAAAATTGAACGACTGTACTGATCTGAAAAAAAGATTACGCTACGTATTTTAGCCGCATTCTTATCATAAGTAACTTATATTTTAATGAAATTTAAGTAATAAGTGACAGAGCATAAAATTCTAAAAGTGCTTAAAGCATAGACGTTAATTTACTGGTGAAACGTAATTTGTCTCATACCTATTTAAAATCATTAGAATATTTTTTACCGGTTTTTTTTGTTTTTTTACGTGAGGGAAAATACTCAGAGGATGTTATGCCGGACTCTTACCGACCAAAAAACCTCACGTAACGCCAAACAGCCTGTGGTTGGGAGCCCCGGGTAAGCCGTCGGAAGGATGTCCCGGGACTTAAAGTATATATGTTCATACTAGCTGATGCGCGCGGCTTCGCCCGCGTGAAATTTGGTTCCCGTTCCCGCTTCCTGTGGGAACATTTTTCCGGGATAAAAAGTAGCCTATGTGTTATTCCGGACTATAATCTACCCCGGTTCCAAATTTCAGCCCGATCCGTTCAGCCCTTAGAGCGTGATTGAGTAACAAACATCCTAACATCCAAACATCCAAACATCTTCACAAACTTTCACATTTATAATATTATATATATATATATATATATATATATATATATATATATATATATATAGTAGGATAGTAGGATAGTAGGATTATACTTTCAAAATATTAAGGAATATTAAGGAAAAGTCATATTTGAGACTTCTCTTTGTCAAGGTATCGAAATCCCGGAATACACATTAGACAAGTATGTCCCCTGCCTTTCCAAACAAGGGTATGTTGCATAATTACATTATCTGCGAAGAAAATGAGAAGAAGGAAGTACCTTCAATTTTCTTCCGCACTGAGAGCAACAGTAAATACCCTAAACACCATTTCTGTAAAAATGTGGTCACCGTTTGTTAAATTTAGCAATTTAAGATTACTCTGTAGTTTCAAGTAACGGTATTGCCAACATTCAATAATTAAAAATGAAACAGGTAAAGTTTCACTATGAACTTTAGCTTACTCTAGAAGTACAGTTTAGCCATTCTACGGTTAATTTGTTAAACTATTCTTAGTGAGTACAGTTACTGGCCCAGTTTCTAATGAAAATAAAGTTTGTTGCAATTCGTTGGACAAGCGAAGCACGTGCAGTAAAGCAGAGTTTGGCAGCTTGCAAATTTGTAGAAACTATTCTATTTTAGTGAATGACAAAAAAGGGGTTCCCTGTAAAGTCAGTTTACGGTTTAATTTACTTATCGATAAAACATCACTAGTTGATAACGACAAGTGACGATAAAAGGTGATGTATTATTGGAGGTGTAACTAACAAGAAATAAAATGCTGATAGTTACACTGGTGTGATAACCTGGTGTGACCACGAGTACGGCGGGAATTTTACGCGATTACGTCATTAAAAAACATAATGTCATCGGCCAATGGAGTGGAAGAGAGATTGAAATGTCACAGGTCGAACGTTTAGTCCGACCGTGTCAATCTATCGCTTGTTCGCTTGCACGCTCGGCTCAAGCGGAACATGTCACTTTTTCGTACGTGCAGCCAGCGTCCATCAATTTATTACATACTAGCTGTTCCCCGCGGCTTCGACCGCATAGAAGTCGTTATCGGGTAAAATCATAACCCTCCTTTTGCGCAGTCGGTTAAAAAGTAGACTATGTACTTCCCAGGGCCTCAAACTGTCCCTATAACAAATTTTATTAGAATTCAAGAGTTCCTTTGAATCTAAGGGTAAATCTAAACTGGCGCATGACTGAATATTTTTACATCAGCCTTAATCGTTAGGCTCTTTTATGATTAAGCAAACAGGGCAGTTTCAGTTACTCCTATGAGTCTGATGAAAAAATACCTCTCCTTTCATCTACCTTATGTGACGTAAACGAAGTTGGGAGAGTCAGCCAGTTTTACTATATTATTACTCTGATTTTGCTCACTATCCTTAGTATTTGAGTTGGGGTAGACATATTTTCAGAGCCTAGGAAGTAAAGTTTTAATATCTGGATACATCATTGAAAAACATACTTTGACAAAATACAACAAAAAAAGTATGAAATTGCTAAAATTTAATAATTCAACACAAAATAAAATACAGCACGACCAGCGATGATAAAATTGGCATCGTTAGCGTGCAATCAAATTAGATCGAGGCCGGCAACACTGATAACATCAAAGAGTTTTAATCATACCGGAGAATTGTAAAGGTAGTCAATACATGGTTTGAATACAGAATGAACGTTAAGGCTGATCGCACATATGTCAGCACCGTACGCGCCGCACGCGCCGTACGCGCCGCATTTCCTGATAGCCTCGCACATACGCGCCGTACGCGCCGTAAGCAAATCTTTGGTATTGCCAACTATAGCAGTTTCTTTTACCTCTGGTGTGAAATGGTACAGTGAGTGGTATTGTGACGGTGGGCTATGAGGAGAAGATCCCTTAGGAAAAGAATGTACAAAACGCAAAATGAGCACCACAAGCAAAATGTACAAAACGCAGAATGTACATAACGCAAAATGTACAAAACGCAAAATGTAAACAACTCGCAAAGTGTACACAACGCAGAATGTGCACGTTAGGGCTTGTCTTTATTATAATAGGTTTAGATCGGCAAAACAAATGAAAATCGGCGAAACAAATGAAGATCGACAGTACAAATGACGGTCGGATAAACAAATGACGATCGAAAAAACAAATGGAGATCACTAAAACAAAAGACTATAATCAAGTTGATAATGTCAAAAATTACTTGCAGCCATATTTTGTAATCTAGATGCGATTGCCATTCAAAAAAATAGGTGCAATCAAATCTCGACCTTAATGACATTTCTCTAAAAATGAGCTTTTAGGCGTTTATAGACATCACTGATCACGAATATATAAAAAATAAATAGATATTATGCATGCTCATAAGGTTGAAATTTGCTTGCACCATTTTTTTGTAATCTAGATGCTATCACCATTCAAAAAAATAGGTGCAAGCAATTCTCGACCTTATGAACATGAATAATATTTATTAAATTTTTACATATGCGTGATCAGTGATGACTATAAACGCCTAAAAGCACGATTTGAGAGAAAAGTCATTATGGTCGAGATTTGCTTGCACCTAGTTTTTTGAATGGCAATCACATCTAGATTACAAAATATGGCTGCAAGTATTTTTTGATCTTATCAAATTGCTTATAGTCTTTTGTTTTATTGATCTGCATATGTTTTTCGACCGTCCGCGTCGCCGTCGCGTCGATTGTTTTGCCGATCGTCATTTGTTTATCCGACCGTCATTTGTTTTGCCGATCGTCATTTGTTTATAGTAGTTCTATGGAACTACTGGGATAAAAAAATCCCAGTAGTTCCATCATGGAACTACGCAATGGAATGTCAGTATAAAAGTCCGTGTGCATGTATTATGTATTGTCCGGTTTGAACATTATTTCCGTATAGATACGGGCAAATACGAATATATGGCAACACTAAGCATGCATGCGGCTACATCGAGCACCAGCACGCGCCGTACGCGCCGCATTATGACGAATATATGAGAATGTTATTCGGATGCCTACCGCATTTCACGAAATGCGGCGCGTACGGTGCGGGTGTAATGTGCGAGGTTGCATACAATTTCATACAACGAATCCTAAAATGAGTTTTAATCATACCGGAGAATTGTAAAGGTAGTCAATACATAGTAGTCATAGTAGTCATACGGCGCGTGCGGCGCGTACGGTGTTGACAAATCGCACCCCGAGAACATAAATGACACTAAACGAAAATCTCAATTTTTCAGTAGAGCGATTTAAAGTTTTTATACTTTTTGTATCCACTGTAACAGTTCCGTGAATTCAAATAGATTTCATATTGTTGTTTTGTATACTAGTTTAGTCTCTACTCTAACGGAATCTACTAAATTATTTTTAATATAATAGGTAGATACGTCAAAATATTAATTTAAAAAAAAAGTTCAGCATAGTGCCATTTTTGTTTTAATATAATTAAGTACTTGTTCTTTTGTGACTGTAAAAAAAACTTGAATTAATCATCTATACTTTTTAATAATCGACAAAAATCAAACAATTTAATGTAGGAATAATAAATAATATAAATGATAATATAAAAAATAAATAGATATTATGCATGCTCATAAGGTTGAAATTTGCTTGCACCATTTTTTTGTAATCTAGATGCTATCACCATTCAAAAAAATAGGTGCAAGCAATTCTCGACCTTATGAACATGAATAATATTTATTAAATTTTTACATATGCGTGATCAGTGATGACTATAAACGCCTAAAAGCGTAGCGATTAATAAATAATAATAAATGATCTTTAAGTGAACGTCAACTATGTCAACCGTTCTAACAAAAATTATATAATTGTTTTAAATAACAATTATATAATTTTGGCCCACCTAAGGCTTGGTTTTAAGTAATATTTAAGTCTAAATGCGATTTATCTAATTATATTTATTTTGTTATTTTTTCAGGCTGAAAATTATTTCTGGTTTTGCTGGCTCCTCCGCATGCGCCCGGCGCCCGGTGTGACAGAGCGTCAACTCGAACGTCAAGATTATTTTTATTGTATTTTTATTTGTGTTTGTTTTTGTAGTTTCTGTTTTATAATATCTAATAATAAGTAAATGCAAAGCTTGACGCAATCGGAAGATGGTACGTCACTTTATACTTTTTCTTGTTCCATTTGTTTAAAATCTTTTAAAAGTGCTCGAGGACTTCGTATACATATATCAAAATTACATAAATGCCCCAGTCAAAACTCAACAACGTTACTTTCAGATAATTTCGCACAACCTCATGCTTCTATTCCATCTGATAGTAACCCTTCTGGCACGCCTTTTCATCACCTTTTGAGTAATTTAAAAAATAATGTAAGTTTAGTTAAACGAATTCCTCGTGGTGCCAGGATCTCTGTCGCTACACTTTTGTCTCAATTTATAACGCAGTGTTTGGATAGTAATAGCATTGAAAATTGGCAAAATCTTTTGCTATTTCCTTATAAAGTATTACATGCTAAATTTAGTGACGAGACTATATCTCTCACACAAAAAATTAAAAATAATTGTTCTAACCCCACACTTCCGACTCAAAATTGCTGTTTTACTGGAAATTATAACAAAAAGATTTATAATGTTAACAAGCTTGTAGAAGCAAAAGTTAGCGACGGAGATTTAAAAGGAGCCGCACGTCTCCTGTTTTCAAGTGATGTACTGTCTCCAGATACAACAGATACCCTTACGTCTTTACAGACAAAACATCCCTCAGCTCCAGTCTCGGACTACGTTCTGGACCCGCCTACATCACCCGATGTGTGTTTACTTGCACAGGATAAGGACACAGTGAGTGCGATTAATGCTTTTAAAGTCGGATCAGCAGCTGGTCTTGACGGTCTTTCTCCACAACACCTAAAAGACCTAACCTCTCACTGTGTGGGTGATGCAGGTAAGCACCTCATCGGTTGTTTAACAAAATTAGTAAACCTCATGCTCTCTGGTAACATTAACCCTGAGATCGCTCCTGTTATCTATGGAGCTAATCTCATTGCTCTCACTAAAAAAGACGGAGGAGTCCGTCCTATTGCTGTTGGGTCCACTTTTAGGCGTTTAGCATCCAAAATTTCTGTCCGATACATCTTGTCAAAATTACAACAAAAATTTGAACCGACTCAATTAGGGTTTGGTACCAAAGGTGGGTGTGAGGCGGCGGTCCACGCTTTACGCACCTACCTTAATAAAGGTGAGTGTGAGGTTTTGCTGAAAATTGATGTCAAAAATGCTTTTAATTCGGTAAACCGTGACATCCTGCTGTCAGAAATTAGAAGCAATGTTCCTGAAATTTATAACTATTTACTTAACTGTTATCACGAACCTTCTAAATTAATGTATAAATGCAACGAACTTTCTTCTGAAGTCGGTTGCCAGCAGGGTGATCCCCTCGGACCAGCCATTTTCAGCCTAGCCATTAACCCCATCATTCAAAATTTAAAGTCAAAATTTAACGTGTGGTATTTAGATGACGGGACTCTTGGAGGTGATGCAGTTTCTGTTCTGTCAGATCTTATAGAAATTAAAAATAAATTTCATTTAATTGGTTTGGAATTAAATTTTAATAAGTGTGAATTATATATTCATAATAATCACATTAATTCGGAACTCGTTGAAAAATTCAATTCCCTATGTCCGAATATTAAAAATGTTAGCAGAGAGAATCTTTACCTCCTAGGGTCCCCTATATTTGAAGATGCTATTCCCGAGTTAATAGCACAAAAAATTTCAAAATTTGAATCCAATGTAGATCGGCTACATTCTATTAGTTCACATTACGCAATCACAATTCTGAAATTTTGTATGTTTGTTCCCAAATCTATTTATTTGCTTCGCTGTTGTCCTTTTTGGAAACATCAAAGTCATTTATTTTCTATTGATTCGCTAATCAAATCTTCTTTGGAATCAATTCTCAATATACAACTGAGCGAACAATCTTGGTCCCAGGCATCTCTTCCCATTAAATATAGTGGGCTAGGGATCCGCAAAATTTCTAGTGTGGCTTTGCCAGCCTTTTTTTCATCTGTACATGCCACGTCGAGTCTCGTAGGTAAAATTCTGACGAATTGTCTTACAGACTATGAGACGACTGGCCTTACAGATGCCAAGAATGCTTGGCTAATGGCTTGTCCGGGACAAAATTTACCCACCCATCCAAATTTACAACGGAGCTGGGACGACGCTATGTCAAAATTAACCTTTGACTCCTTTTTAAATGCTAGCTTAGGCCCGGATCGGGCCAGATTATTAGCGCTCAGTAGAAAGGAATCCGGTGATTGGTTGAAAGCTTTCCCTACAGCCAACACCGGAACTTTTTTGGAACCGGACATCCTAAGAATTTCAGTTGGTTTGAGACTTGGCGTCACGCTTTGCGCTCCACATCGATGCCCCTGCGGTTTTAACGTTGACACTTTGGGGCATCATGGTCTTTCATGTTTAAAGAGCGCAGGCCGCTTCTCACGCCACGCTGCGCTGAATGACATCATCCGCCGTGCTCTTGCCACCGCCAATGTGCCTGCGCTCTTAGAGCCAAACGGCGTTTTCAGGGACGATGGCAAGAGACCGGATGGTATAACTTTGATACCGTGGGAGATGGGTCGGGTCCTGGTGTGGGATGCAACTTGTGTTGACACTCTAGCCCCGTCCCATCTTCCTAAAACAAAATTAAAAGCCAGTGCAGCAGCGGAAGCGGCTGAAAATATTAAAATTAATAAATATAAGGGTCTCGACTCATCGTATCGTTTTTGTCCAGTCGGTGTCGAGACCCTAGGTCCATGGGGTCCCAATGCGCAAAAATTTTTCAAGAATTTGAAAAAGCGCCTTGTGGAGTCAACTGGTGACCCAAGGGCTGGCAGTTTTCTCGCTCAACGAATAGGCATTGCTATTCAAAGGGGGAATGCTGCTAGTCTTTTGGGCACAATGCCACGGGGGCCTTATTTAGGTTTAGTTTAGATAGTAATAATGTAAATATAGATATGTAATAATTATGTTTCTCTGTAATTTTTAACAATAAATGTATATTCTTTAAGTTGGAATAATAATAAAATGTATTTAGTTTCTTTTCTATGATGGCTTCTACCATAAAAGTTACAAAATCGTTAATTTTTCATCAACTTACAAAATAAAGGCATCCTTACAAACCTTTTCAAAAACTCTCAACTGTCACACATTTATGGCACATAAAATTATTATTATCAATCATCAAATGAGCCTATCGCAGTCCACTGCTGGACGTAGGCCTCTCCTAATTTACGCCACAATACACAGTCCTGCGCCTTACGCATCCAGTCCCAGCCATCGACCTTTACCAGGTCGTCGGTCCATCTAGCGGGTGGACGTCCTAACCCACGTTTGCCGAGACGCGGTCTCCACTCTAGAACTCGTTTGCTCCATCGGCCGTCGGTTCTTCTGCAGATATGGCCGGCCCACTGCCACTTCAATGTACTTATTCTGTGAGCTATGTCGACCACTTTAGTTCTCTGTCGGATAGTCTCATTTCGGAGTCTATCCCTCACAGACAATCCTTGCATAGCCCTTTCCATACCCCGCTGCGCAACCTTTAGAGCATTAACCAACCTCTCTGTTAGTGTCCACGTCTCGGCACAGTATGTCATAACGGGTAGAACGCACTGGTTATAGACTTTGGTCTTCAGGCATTGCGGTAAAGGCGAATTGAAGACTCGACGCAGTTTGCGAAATGCTGCCCAGCCCAACCGTATTCTACTAAAGATTTCCTTGTCCAGGTTCCCTTTGTTGAGTGTAATAACCTGCCCAAGGTAAGTATACTCCTGGACGACCTCTAGCCTCGATCCCTCGACGTATATTGGCCCCGGTGTAACGTGTTTATTAAACATGACCTTGGTTTTTTGCAAGTTAATGCCGAGACCAACATGTTGAGACGCTCCGTTCAGGCTATGCAGCATTCCGCTTAGCTGTTCCAGTGTCTCCGCCACAATAACGATGTCATCGGCAAACCGAAGGTGCAAGATTTGCGTGCTGTTTATGTTCACGCCCCACCCTTCCCAGTCCAGTGGGGGGTCCAGGGTGAAGAGTTTCGGGGGATATCACATCACCCTGTCTTACACCTCTACGCAATTCGATGGGACTGGTTTTGGTTCTCTAGCTGGATGGTCATGGTAGCGTTGTCGTAGAGAAATCTCAACAACTCGATATATCGCCAATCTACACGACATCGCTGCAGAGCGTCCAGGACTACCTAGGTTTCGACAGAGTCAAAGGCCTTCTCGTAATCCACAAAGGCCATACACAGCGGCTGATTTTACTCATTTGTTTTCTGTACAATCTGCCGTACAGTATGGATGTGGTCCACGGCGCTGAAGCCTTTTCGAAACCCGGCTTGCTCCTTTGGCTAAAACTCGTCGAGCCTTCCGGCGAGGCGGTTTGTGACGACTCTCGAGAACAACTTGTAAACATGGTCGGCCTTTTTGTCTGTGATGCATACAGGTCTCTGTAAAAGCTCTTAATTTCCTCGAGAATCTCGAACCTTGAGGTCACAGTTCTGCCATCCGCTGTCTTCAGTTTCGTCAGACGGGGTCTTCCAAGCTGTTGGGCAAACACTTTGGTACCCCTTTTCAGCTCGATCGCTGCCTCGACGATACTGGTGTTATAGCGTCAAAGGTCGCGTCGTATCAGCTTTCGGATTCTCAGATTTAGGTCCCGCTGGTCTGACGAAGACGAGTGCGTAGATGGCGTTTCCCGTCTTATTCTCATAAATTCGAGAGTCTCAGGCGAGAGCTTAGAGCACCTGTTATTGCTTTTTCTGGACAAAAACCTTCGGGACACTTGCTGTAGTGTCCTGACCACATTGTCGCCTGATGCAAGGGTTGGCGTGTCCTCCCCCTTTCTTTGGACCTCGCACAATCCCAGTATGTGCCAGTTAATACGACCAAGTTCTACCTCGAGTTCGGTGAGCCGCTCGTCCAGGCGCAAAGTTGTTCTATTAAACGTAGCAAGGGTCAGTTTTGTATGGCAGCCTCCCGTAACCCGGAGATTCTTAGCACCCCCCCTCCCGCCGTCACTCCGACCGCTGTTCATTACAAGGTGTTGAAACTGTATTTTCTTATTTTTCGCTATTATAGTTTTTCACAGCTAGTTCTAATATTTTTTTTCTTTTGTTTCTGTATGATACCATAGTTAGGTATTTCAATGAGCAAGGTACCTTAAACAAATAATACATAAAATTTAGGTCTTAGCATTTGTAAATAATCAATAAAATAGCTTGGGAGTTGCTTGAAAAAATAGCTAGTCACTAAAAAGTCAATGTTTTTTTCACAAATATTTATTACTTTAAACGTTTTTTAATCGAATGACCGACACTAAACACAAAGAGCCCTTTCTATACTAACACAATAATAAAAATAAACCAAAATATTTTAACACAATAAATGGCATTAAACGAATAGTGTCATTTACTGATATAACCTCAAATAATTTTGTGGATTATTTTATGTAATAAATGACACTAAACGAAATTCGTTACCTATTCATTAACTAATTCTCAATTTTATCACGAAAAGTTACGACATACAAGGCACTAAACGAATAATGTCGTTTTATTAACAAAGTCCATATTAATTTTCTTGATTATCTTACGTAATAAGCGGCACTATACAAATGATGCCACTTTTACATTTAAGAAAATTTAAAAATTACATGGTTTGTTACGGTATAACCGACACTAAACGAATAAAGTCATTTTTTCACTTACCCTGTGCACTGTAGTCGCCGATGACTGGGCACGAACTGGCTTAGTGTCTGTTTTTCCTTAATGAACAAGCGCATAACCTTGAAGTATGAACTGACACGCGGTGCCACCTAGCGAAATCTATGATAACTATTAAAGAAAGGGTCTTTACAGATTACGTAGTTTTATCTGTAGGTTTCAGATGTCGCTTTAACTCGATTTCGCTGAATTTTGTATAGTGTCATTTATGTTCTCAGTGTGCGAAATGTGCGAGCAGCCTAAGAGTGCTTTCGCATCTAGCCGTTTTGGTCGCGCGGCTGCAGCAGTGCTTCTAAGTGGTACTGCAAACTGCAATAGCGTTGCTGGCAATAGATTTAAGGCGGCTGTAATGCAATAGAAGCGTGACTAAAGCGCGACGTCAGAGCACTTTCTATTCAAACGTCCTTTGTCTCATCACTTTCCGTTGCTAAATATGAGACGATTAATGACTTTTACCTATAGACTTCAACTTTTCGGCCATAGAAACAAATAATTTGGGAAGACTTCAATGGTGTAGCTATCACATTCATGAGGTACAAGCCCGGTCATAGATAAACAGCTGCACAAGGGGGTTTGCAAAATAGGATTTTAATACCGAACCTGGGATCATACTTAGATATGCTAACAATTCACTTTTTTGACAATCTATACTAATATCATAAAGAAGTAAAGTTTGTGTGTTTGTATATTTATTAAATTGTAAGGGGTAATCTCGGGATCTACTGAACCGATTTTGAAAATTCTTTCACCAATAGAAAGCTACGTTATTGTGGAGTGTAGGCTATATAGCATCTCGCTACAACGAATAGGAGCGAAGCAGTAATAGCAAATGTTCGAAAACGGGGGAAAAGTTATTCCTTTTGAGAGCTTCGTTGCGTGTGCTGCGTAAATATTTATAGTTATGTAAAAGATATATTATGTACTAAAAATTGTTTCTCTTAAAAAAGTTCTACAAAAATTGCGCGATAGCATGTGTCTATCTTTGGGTTGGTGCATTATAACCATTTTAATGGCAATCATTTTTTTTTACAATAATGCCACGGTATACCTCTTTCATAAACGAAATTGTTCTTAAAAATAATGCGACGGGAATACACGCGATGAGAAACCTTTCTCTCTCTCTCTCTCTCACGTAGTATTGAATATTAACGACGAGACGCTACGGGAGTAAACGCAACGCGACGGGAACAGGTAATACTCTCTCTTAAGTGGCGCAAACGAAGTTGCGCGGGTCAGCTAGTCGGAAATAAAGCAAATCGAATAGTAGTGCGGACGGTGGTATTCAAAGTCTATCGGTAAACTTCAAAACATCCTTCCGAGGGCTTATACGGGTTCCGGCCGTAGGCCGATGTTGGGTACCATGTGGTTTTTAGTCGGTAAGAGTCCGGCATAGCATCCATGAATATTTTCACACGAAAACAAAAGTTAATCGAATAGAGTCTGTGGTACCTACCTTATTAATAACGTTTACAATGATCAAAATATTAATATTTCCTCGAACTGTAAAAGTAAAAGTATAAAATTTTTTTCTGAAGATGTATTACTTTTCTTGTTGGAAATTGAATTCCTGAGTAATAGCCTATATTAATTAATTCACAGGTCCCGAGAGATTTCTACTTTTTCGGTAGGTATTCGTTTAGTACTCTTAGCCATTGTATATTTCAGGTTGTTTCTTTTATACTGATAGAAATATTTTTTAAAACTTTGAATTTATTCATTATTTTTTTCGATTTTGTTCAGAAACGCAGTGATCAAAGTTTTATGGGTGTTCTGAAGAATTTTACTTTTTGTTAACAATGAAAATGTGATTGTTTCTTTATGAAGTTTAAATATCCATAGAAGGGTTAGGAAATTTTATGTTTTGTATGTAGTATGTCTCGTAAGGTTATGGAATATTTAAGGTAACGGAAAAAGCCACAATCGATTCAATTCCATGTGATTTTTTGGGAGGAGAATTGATGGACAGATCACGGTTGCTTAATAAGTAGGTGTTCCGTTCCTCATAGGTGAAAGCTGCGGATAAGTTATCTGTAGTAAATAGTGTATTCAGGTTAAGATATTATTATCCTTTATTATTGTACAAACAAACAACATCTCAATAATAATTTGTTACAGTAGTTGAGTATGACATATGTTACTAATTGTCATATCCACAGCGTTTACCACAATTGAAATAATTACATAAAAATCTTAAAAGTTTAGAGTAATGCAACTGTTTGACAAGGTAACAACTAACTTAGTGATAAATTAGCCAGAGCAACTAGCAATCAAGAGACTCCAGGACTAGGGGGCTACCTTCAAATCATGTATTATTTCAATTATCAGTCTTCTATTATCAAATTGGTTAAAGTTAACATTGTATGAATCAAGCAGGAGACGAATAGGTACGCGCATTCCCGCATTGGTACGCTCGTTGTTCGGGTAAAAAACAATAGGATGCCACGAGAGCTTCGTCTGTGCAACCTGACTGATACCTACTCCGCGTCAACGTATTTTAATGACTATGTCAAGTAAATAAAAAAACCATTCTCTCTAATAATAAAAGCTAATATGTATGTATGAATCCCCGCCCTAAGAAGCGGGATCACACCCGAAAACCCCCCAAAGACGCGGAATAGCACCCGAACCCCTTCCCCCCCTAGGCGAAGCCGCAGTGGTAAACGTAGGTCTGTAGGAGTCCCGGGACATCCTTCCGAGGGCTTACCCGGGGCTCCCAGCCGTAGGCTGTTAGGCGTTACGTGAGCCGGCATAGCATCCATGAAGGATTTACTTTCACGTTAAAAAAAATGTATGTACCTATGAATACCTATGAATTATGGATGTATTGATTTTACTCTTTTACGCTCTAACGACTGGCTGAACGGATCCAATTTAAAATTGGTACTGCGGTAGTTCTGCATAACATTTTTACGCCCGTAATAAGTTTCTATGGCATACGCGATAAAACATTTATTAAAGTCTTAAAAATAATTTTATTGTAGGTATAGGGTGTTGAATTTTGACTACATCACACAAATCTTTAGCCTCGACCCAAAACCTTTCTCTAGCCTAGAGAGCATCCTGGGACATCCTTCCGAGGGCTTACCCGGGGCTCCCAACCATAGGCTGTTGGGCGTTACGTGAGGTTTTTTAGTCGGTAGGAGTCCGGCATAACATCCATGAGGATTTTCCCCCACGTTAAACAAAAAGCCTAGAGAGCAGCATAATTAATTGAGCTTCCAACACTCAAAAACACAGATATCAGATCGATTTCTGTGCTCGAAAATGACAAAATTACCATCTACGTCTTAGGGCGATGCAATCTTGTCAAAATATACAAAAATAATATTTTTTAAACATTAACATGCATACTTAAGTCGTTTTTAATTTCTCACAAAATTAAAAGTGCTAAGATTATTATGAGCAACCTGCGTGTTACAGGCATATAAATATTGTTGCTGTATAACACTCCTAACCCCTTTCTAAAACAGCAATATCTCACTCCAACTTATGCATAATATATTATGTAGGGATGTATTAGCACATAAACTGGCCGTACGCTTCCATTAAAAACCGTTTCGTTTCAGTGAAAAGGTAATATTTTATACAGAACATTAAACAGTATCTATATTTAGGTAAAAATAAATTTTTGTATTGTTTATTGACACTTATAATCACTCAACTGAAAATCCTCCTGGATGCTATGCCGGACTCCTACCGACTAAAAAACCTCACGTAACGCCCAACAGCCCATGGTTGGGAGCACCGGGTAAGCCCTCGAAAGGATGCCTCAGGACTCCCAACAGACCCACGGCCACCACTGCGGCCTCGCCTAGGGGGTGGTTCGGGTGCTATCCCGCGTCTTTGAGGGGTTTTTTGAATATGAATTACTAGCGGACGCCACGCGGTTTCACCCATGTAGCTACCGTTCCCGTGAGAGAAAGGGAATAAAATATAGCCTATGTTACTCAGGGTTAATGTAACTTTCGTGAAAGAATTTTTGAAATCGAAAATGTTTTTGGGTTTATTCATTACAAACATAAAAAAATATTTTTTTTCCTCTTTATAATATTAACTAGAGGACGTCACGCAGTTACACCCGCGTAGCTCCCGTTCCCGTGAGAATACGGGAATAAAATATAGCCTATGTTCACTGGGGCGAGCGTAGCTTCCCAACAGTGAAATATTTTTTAAAATCAGTCCAATAGTTTCGGAACCTATTCGATGCAAACAAACAATCAAATCTTTCCTCTTTATAATATTAGTAAAGATGTAGATGTAGAAATGTAGATAATAGGTCTAAGTGCTACACCAATTTCTTGAGATAAAATTGGTAACGTTTCAGAAAAGGATTTTGTTAGTATTCGTTTCTTTACTGAATGTTTAGTTACATTGAGTGGATTACGTGATCTTCGTTGGTACAAGAAAAGACTTACAATTTATAGAGCACTAGCGAACATCACGCGTTTTCACCCGCGTAGCTCCTGTTCTCGTGGGAATACGGAAATAAAATAAAGCCTATGTTCACCTGGGAGAGTGTAGCTTCGCAACAGTGAAAATTTTTTTCTAATCGGTCCAGTAGTTTCGGAACCTATTCGATGCAAAGAAACAAACAAACAAACAATCAAATCTTTCCTCTTTATTATATTAGTATAGAAGTAAAGGTATAGGTATGCTAAAGGCTGACGTAGAAGACCCACATTTTCAAAAAAAAATCTTGTGGACAGTATGAATCCAAATTTGATAAAGATGGCATAATCACAACGTCCATTACTGGGCCCCAAAAGTATAGAAGTATAAATATATTTTTATTAGCAAATATAGTAACGAATGTAAATATTTTACAGAAAGTCATCTAACCCAAATTAAACGAATTTAAGCTTGTGCTATACGGGGATTTTCACAACTGATAAACATACGTACATCCATACATACATACCTATAGTCACGCGTTTATCTCTGAACGGGTAGGCAGGGGCATATTATACGCCCACATTTCACCTCCACAAGTTGTATGTCCTACTTAATAGGTGGTGAGCCTATTGCCGTGTTGCAATGGACAGGCACATGTCGTGACGACCCGCAGTTGAAAATTTCCAAGCCGCCCATGAACCTTCAACATGGCTTAACCGTTGCCATTTTACTGACAACCGGGTTTCATTTCGAGATTTCCTTCTCTACGAAATGGATCGTTTGGTGAAAGTGTTAACTTAATCGCCTCTTACGACACCCGAGCGATGAATTAGGGTAGCGACATTTTGTACTCTTTCCTGTTGCCATGCTCCGTCGCCACACATATTAACATACGTGTTACATTACTAGATGATGCTTGCGGCTTCGCCCGCATGAAATTCGGTACCCGCTCCCGCTTCCCGTTGAAACCTATTCCCGGAATGAGAAGTAACCAATGTGCTATCTTTGTACCAAGTTTCAGCCGTCAATCCGTTCAGCCTTTAGAGCGTGATTGAGTAACAAACATCCAAACATCTTCACAAACTTTCACATTTATAATATTAGTAGGAAGAAGGATAGCAGGATAATAAGTATATATTTTAAATACACACATATCAGACATAGAAAACATACAAACTCCAAAACAAATGTTGCCAATTACACAAATATTTGTTTCGAATTCGAACCTGGGAACTCTTTCTCTCAAGTCAGAGCACGGCAATTGAAGATGCTTCGTACTTGGAAAACTCAACAAGTTATTATTTGGTTACACACAATAACAGTACGTGAAAATGCCCTGTTCATATTTATATTATGTAAATCCACAACATTAAATAAGTTTATTTTCATTGCGGTAAACATTAACACGACCTGACTCTATATTTTTTGATATGCATTGGAAAGTTAAAGCAGGTCATCCAGTTGTATCACAACTCGATACCTTAATTTGCAAACCTAATAACTCCACTTTTTCATGAAAATTACATTTTGATACCGGCAGAAACTAGATTTTTTGCTCTATTTTTTGAAATACTAATAACTCCATGATTCCCAACCGCATTGGTGTAAAACGCCATTTGAAAATCAAACAACTCCGCGTTAAACGAAATGCATCGATTTTGACAAAATAATGTAATAACTCCCGCGCAGTCGGCAATTTTGTATGGTGTCACAGAAGCGTACTAAATATTTTCATAACAAATGGTTAAAGTGTGTTTTATCGCCGTTTGAAGCTTAAAAACAGTAGAAGATATATTAAGGTTAGTGTATTTATGATACTATTACGCTATTGAATAGAACAGGGGCACCAAGGTCTTAGCCCAGCAGTTCGGTAGACCCCATCTAACGAAACATAAAACAGCTGGTGGCAAAACCGTGACCTCAGGGTCCGAGATTCTCGAGGAAATTGAGTACTTTTATACAGACCTCTATGCATCACGGACCTCGGCGGCTCTCGAGCAACTGAAACCCAATAAATCTCATGGAAAGGACGGAATTACGACTGAGCTCCTGAAAGCGGGTGGGACTCCGATCCTTAGATACCTTACGAGCATATTTAATTCCGTCCTCTAACAAGGGTCAGACACCCAAAGCGTAGAACGGGAGTGCGGTGGCGCTGTTCTTTAAAAAGGGTGACAAATCCTTACTGAAGAACTACAGACCCATCTCTCTCCTGAGCCATGTCTACAAGTTGTTCTCGAGAGTAGTCACAAACCGCCTCGCTGAGAAACTCGACGATTTCCAGCCCAAGGAGCAAGCCGGGTTTCGAAAAGGCTTTAGCACCGTGGACCACATCTATACTATTTGGCAGATTGTACAGAAGACAAAAGAGTACAATCAGCCGCTGTGTGACTATGGCTTTCGTGTACTACGAGAAAGCCTTCGACTCGATCGAAACCTGGGCAGTTCTAGAAGCTCTGCAGTGGTGTCGTATTGATTGCCGATATATCGAGGTGTTGAAGTGTTTATATGATACTGCTACAACTACCGCCCGGTTGTAGGATAAGAAAAGCAATTCCATAGCGCTGCGCAGAGGTGTGAGACAGGGAGATGTTATGTCACCTAAGCTCGTCACTAATGCGGTTGAGGACTTCAAGTCGTTGGACTGGAATGGATGGGGCGTGAATATAATCGGTGAATGTATCTCACACCTTCGGTTTGCCGACGACATTGTTTTAGTAGCGGAAACGCTGGGACAGTTGAGCGGGATGCTGCATAGTCTAAGTGAAGAGTCTAGACATGTTGGGCTCTGCATGAAATTGGACGAAACCAAGCTCATGTTCAATGAGCATATCGTGCCGGGACCAACATTCGTTGAAGGATCGAGGCTTGAGGTTGATGAGTACACCTACCCTGGGCAGGTTATCACATTTGAAACGAGTAACCTGGATAAGGAAATAGCCAGAAGGATTCGCTTGGGCTTGGCAGCGTTCAGCAAACTGCCTCGGGTTTTCTACTCGCCAATACCGCAATGCCTGAAGACGAAAGTCTTCAACCAGTGCGTTCTACCAGTGTGTACCTACGGTGCCAAGACGTGGACACTCACAGTGTGGCTAGTCCATGCCCTGGTTGCGCAATGAGCAATGGAACGAGCTATGCTTGGGGTGTCTTTGAGGGATAGGATCCGAAACGATGTTATCCTTGCATAGACACAACCAAGTGGCCAGGATTGTCCATCAGCAACTTGCACTACAATATAAACTTGTTGATTCGGATGTACCGTATGACAGGACTATTGTAGCCAATAAGCCTGATATAGTGGTAATAGATCAATCAGAGCGCCTCGCCATAATCGTTGACATAACCGTCCCACATGACGAAAATCTCATGAGATCTAAAAAGGAAAAACAAATAAAATATTTGTATTTGGCTCACGAGATTACTGACATGTGGGATGTTGATTCAGCGGTTATTGTTTCGATAGTCGTATCAGCACATGGTCTGATTGCCAAGTGCCTCGATCAACATCTCCAGAGGCTCGCGTTGGGTAGTTGGGTCAAGGGCCAGATGCAAAAGGCGGTACTCATAGACACGGAACGTATCGTCAAGAGGTTCCAGTCTCTGCAGCCCTATTGGTCCCTGTACCCGATGCCGGTGGGACGCTATTAATTTTGGTTTTTTAGTACGTATTTAAAAATTTATATTAATAAGTTTATAAATGTAAATCAGGGGAATACTAATAATAATTTATTTCAGGTCATATTTACCCATACATTATCAGCAAACAATTCATTAATATTAGACCTCAATAATTGTTTGTACTAATGTACTGTACTTAAAGTTTAAGATAAAAACAAACAACTCCACTTTAAGTTTCAAATATTGCTTAAACCAAATCTAACAACTCCTATTTTCATTATAAAACTCAATGGTTATAAAAAGAAGTCGATTTTTAAGTGTTTTTAGATAAATAAAAAGCATAATTTCCAACGGGATTTTTGGTTTTCTTCATTGTGTTAAATAAAATTTATTATGACGTTTTAAGTCTCTCCTGTAAAATTTGCTCAAGAGGAGTTAGTAGGTTTGCAAATTAGGGTATCGAACTATGATTTAAAAAAAAACTCGCCACATTGAAACCACATAATGCGGGAGTAGATGTAAACTACTATTTTCTTCTCTGTTGAAACAACATAGTCCTTAATGACCCCTCAAATAACTCTCCCAATACTAGAGTGCCATAAACATGCAGCAGTGTATTTGTATTCTCTCACAAAACGAAGCAAGCTCGTAAATCTTTACTGAGGATTTGAAATCCTTGTGTCGAAAATTCATCAAAACACTTTCTCAGTGAACGCAAGCAAAGAGTAACAATCTCGCCGACGAATTTTTATTCGAAGGGGAGGGGTATTCGTTATGACGACTCCGATTTACATGTGAAATAGGCTAAGTCAGTACTTTTTGAAGCATTTTTATTTTTTGCCGAGGAATTCAGTAGCTCTCACTCTGAATGTGGTGTAGGTATACAAATAGTGATGTTTTCAACCACATTCTTACCATTGATAGTGCAAACAAATCATTAAGGATAACATCTACACAACCAATTATGTGCAATGATTTTCTAGTAGTCGAAGCCTCTAGTTATGGAGATCATTTTAATGATTTTTAAGGCTTGACTCAATCTTACCAGCCTTGCAGCTTGATAGTCTAGCTAGATTGTTGGTGCCCGTAACGTTGCCGACAATGCGGTTTCAAAATAAAGCTAAATGAATGTGCTCCATGTAAGATGGGAGCGAAAAATAATTATATTTAAAAGTGAGCACTGAGCGAGGCTCTAAATTCTGTAATACTTTTTTTAGTCCTCCCTGTTTTATAAAAGTGAGTGAATGTTACATTACATAATGTTACTCTTTTAAAATAATGGACCAGGTACAAAGGGTGATGCAGATAATATTTTAAGGAACAATATGAAATAGGTTATGAAGGCTCATCAATACTCGAAAATAGATACGTGAAGATATACCTACAGTATAGCAGGTAAAGGAAAATCTTTGATGGATAACCAGGGGTTTACCACTGTTGACCGAAATTCATTTGATCATTTGACGTGTGACCGAAAAAACATTAGGCCATTCTACTACTGATCGAATGAACAATTGACCAAAAGCGTTTTTATCGAACAAACATTTGGTACTTTTACTACTGATCGAATGAACGTTTGACCGAAAAACAGTTGACTAAAGAATTTTTTAACAAACAAAAGCGAAATAAGTAGAATTCGGTACTGGCACTCGCCGGCCGCTGCCGCGGCACGCTCGCTTCGCTCGCTCGGCTCGTGCGTTGTGGTCGCAGTTCTAACCTAACCTAACCTAGCCATTTTGATTCAGTCCCTGTTAAAATATTCTTTAGCCAACTGTTTTTCGGCCAAACGTTCATTCGATCAGTAGTAAAAATACCAAATGTTTGTTCGATAAAAACTCTTTTGGTCAATTGTTCATTCGATCAGTAGTAGAATAGCCTAATGTTTTTTCGGTCACACGTCAAATGATCAAATGAATTTCGGTCAACAGTGGTAAACCGGATAACCAGCCTTAAGCAATATTCGGTAAGTAGGTATTGCCTAATAAATTCTGTGGCCTGGTGCTAAAAGGGCCAATAGCATTTTCATTTCATTCATTTATTTTTCATTAACAATTCACAAATTGTGTTTGAAATTGACAATTTACATGCACATAAAAATTATACATAAAAATTATACAGCAAGCAATTACAATAAATGTCAGAAAATTAAAATATAGAATTTAAAGAAGATGAGATGTCAAACAAAGAAATAAACCTTAACAATAATTGCAAAATTACCAAGATTATGTCAACAAAAGTCGATTCACAATACAAAATCGAATTATATTTTTAAATTAAATCTGCCAATGTCAAAATTTCAATTCCATTATAAATTTAAATTAACTACGTTTAAACAATTTATCTTGACTTTTACAGGCTAAATACCTCCGCCTTAAGATCATCTATAGAGTATAGACATTTGTCCAACAAAAAGGCTTTCAATTGCGCTTTAAACTTGTATCTGCTATATACTATGTTCTTTAGATACTCTGGTAATCTGTTAAATAGTTCTACACTTTGATATCTGGCGCAATGTTTCACTATGTCCAGTTTAGGTGCTATCTTATTCATTATAACCTTTCGTCGTGTTCTTTCTCTAATTTCCCTTTCATCTGGTGTTTCATATTCTTGTATGTACTTTGCAAAGAAACTTAACAATGTGAAGATATACAGACTGGGAATTGTCAATATGCCTAAATTCTTAAAATGGTCCTTGCAGGACTCCCACTGCGGAATTCGTACAATAGTTCTAATAGCCCGTTTTTGAAGGATAAACGCTTTTTGTATATTATAATCATAACTATTGCCCCAACACATTATACTATATCTTATCTTAGACTCAACCAGTGCAAAGTAAACAGCTCTCAGTTGTTTGCAACTAATTACATCTCTTAGACTCCTTAACGCATAGCATGCAGAAGAAATTGATGAATTCAGTGATTCTAGTTCGTCTTTCCAATTCAATTGAGAATCTATATTAACTCCTAGAAACTTTGTACTGCTTACTGTCTCGATTTTGTTATTGTCAAATATAATATCTATTACGTCATTGTTTCGAGAAGTCGACTTGAATAATAATATACTTGTTTTATTCCTATTAATTATTAGATTGTTAGCTGTAAACCATTCGTCCAAAATTATTAAAATATTTTTTATGTATGAAGTCAGATTATCTAGGTTGTCAGCTCCCACAACAACATTAGTATCATCTGCATAAACAGTAATTTTCGCATCTGGTTGTTTACTTTCTACGAAATTTATTAAGTCATTAGTAAATATAATAAATAATATTGGCCCCAATATAGATCCCTGAGGTACACCCCGATTTATGCTTTTTATTTTGGACGTACTAACTATTTCATTGTTTTCGTCATCGATATTTTTTAATTCAACATACATTCTTCTGTTTTGCAGGTACGAATGTATTAGTTGCAACGAATTTCCCCTTATACCATAGTAGTCGAGCTTTTCTAGAAGTAGTACATGATCAATCGCATCAAAAGCAGAACTTAGGTCAATGAACAGTCCTGCTACTTTCATTTTTTTATTCATTTTTGCAATAATGTCATATACTAACGTATTTATGGCATCCGCAGTACCAACCCCTCTTTGATAACCGAATTGCCTGTTATTAATTACTCTTTTAAAGTTGAGATAAGACACGAGTCTACTTTTGATGATCCTTTCGAACAATTTTGACAACGTCGGTAGTAGTGAAATTGGTCTATAATTGTTCGGATCAGTTTTGGAACCTTTTTTAAATAGTGGAATCACTTTAGCCATTTTCATTTGTTCTGGGAAAATAGATTCCTCTAAACACTTGTTATAAAAACATGAAAGCGGATATGCAAGTACATCGATATTCTCTTTTATAATAGTAATTGGTATATCATCGTATCCGGATGCCGTTGTATTTCGCATTTGGTCTACCATTTTTGTAACTTCCCTGGGACTTGTAGGACTAAAAGTTAAAACTGAGTCCACTTTGGCGGTTGACGTTTCAAGATAATTTATCGCAAGCGCAGAGTCTTTCTTTACAGGCTTAATCTTGGATACAAAATTTTCAGCTAATGTGTTTGCAACCTCTCGTGGAGTATCTATAATTTTATTATCAACATTCAACACAATATTCCTCTTACATTGTAGACTCCTTCTATTGGTGTATTCATTGACCAACTTCCAAGTCTCTTTGCTTATATTTTTTGCGGAAATCAGATGTTTTTCAATGGCTAGTTTTTTTGCTTGCTTAATAACTCTTCTATATATACGGATATAGTGAGTTTTATATTTTTTTAAACTGGGTTCAATTTGGGCCTGGGTTGAGAGAAATCTTTTCATCTTACTCGAGACTTTAATGCCTCTAGTAATCCATTTAATAGAAAGACTTTTTTCTGGCCTAATTGTTACAATTTTTTTCTTGTAGCAATCTCGAAAAATAGTAGTAAAGACCCTCAAAAAACTATTTATACCTAATTCATTCCATTCTTTGTTCGATACCGCCATTGTAAATAAGGACTTACTTTTTTTGTTAAAAACCCGTTTTTTCCGTTTAATTAAATGATTTGCAGTGTTACGTTTTGTATTCCTTCTATCCAATTTCATATCGCAGAAAATTGCACCATGCCCATCTGAAAGGCCATTATGATCCACAGTACATTGCGTTATACAATCATCAGGCAAATTGGTTAGAAAGTTGTCTAGACATGAAAGGATATCATTTCTTATAAATGTAATACTATTTATCAGATACGCAAAGTTATAACACTTCAAAATACATATGAACTCAGACAGTGTCCTACATTCCTTAAGGACATCAACATTAAAATCACCGCATATAATGCATCTCTTGTGAAACATATATGTCAAAAGCTTTTCCAATTGTTGCGCAAAACCCTCAAAATTAGTATCATATGGATTTCGGTAACAGCAGCATATATAAAGGTCTGTCTCCACATCCCTTACACAACATATTTCAAAGTATTCAGATTTATATAATTTATTAACAACTTCAATGTTTTCAAACTCCCTATTCTTGTCACATAAAATAAGGCTACCTCCACGTTTTTTCTTACTTCTTGTGTTATATGTGGCTAAAGTAAAATTACTTAAACTAAATGCCTTTACTGACTCGCTATTCAAAAAATGTTCTGTAATACATAAATAGTCTATTTTTTTGTCAATTGACTGTATATATAATTCATATTCCAATTTCTTACTAGTAATGCCACATACATTCTGATGGATGATTTTTAGAAAGCTATAACTATAATATGGATGGTCAGGTGTGCACAATAATGAATCCCTCCCGTTAATCAAGAAAAAACTGTGACTCTAATACAGGATTTGGCTGTGATAAACTACTTTCCTCCTCTGAACTGTTTCTGCATGCAGTTTGCGTACTAGCATTTTTCAAACTTTTAGATGAAGGTTATTCTTCGTTAAGCTTTCTAGATTGAAGTACATATTTAAAATGCTTATGCTTATAGCTTAAATGTAATATTTGCCTATGTAATAAACGACAGGCTTGCAACAAATTAAATTGGTTAATTAGGTTATAATGATTGTCTAGAGGGAGAAATGATGAGTTCTTACAATTTGTACAAATAAATTTTAAGGTGCTATTTAATTTTTCTACATTCAGGTATTTATTGTAATAAACCTTGCAGACTATGACATTTAGCTTGTTAGCGCTCTGTAAAGTTTCATAAAGAGAAGTCATAACATTCAAAGGATTTTTATCATTTGCGCCTGCCATTATCACAACAAAGTCATCACCGCTGAGATCCTTACACATAGATGCAAATGACGCCAGTATGTCCTTCATTGGCGCATTTGGTTTAATGAATGAAATTACACTGTACGAGTCCCCAACGCAATCCTGTAGTATTTTTCGAACACCACGCCCATACTGGTCTGCCAGGATTATAATTTTAGGTTTTGTATTATCAGGACACGGCTCCTTTTCCTGGTTACACGATGAAGAATAGGTGTTTTTGGAATCAACGTTGTGCAAAGTTTCATTTGCTTGAAGGTCTCTTTTGCTACCATCAAATCCCTCATTGAACGCCACAGAAGGATCCTGAATATGGACAACTTCCTGACCGCTCCTCTGTGACACCATAGTTGTTGGGACTGTAGTAAAAGTCTTTATTCGTAATTTACTTTTATTCTGGGGTTCAGGCGAGTTTTCAACACAACTTGTTTTTTGTGCCGTCGTGCTAGAGACAGATTGCCCCGTATTTTTTACATAATTGTATTTAGGTATAGCAGTCGATTTTATGACGTTATGGCCTGCTTTCGTTACACAAGTGCGAAACCTTCGTTGATATTGTGGTGAATAAAACTTCATATTATTATGTGAACTCTCAGGGCTCATGTTGTTACCACTATCCCGTACTCCAACCGATTTATATAATTTTATTTTATTTTCACATGTTTGTAGTTTACGTTTCAAGGTATTATTTTCTATGTTCAAGTTATCTATTTCATTATTCGCCGTCTGTAGTTCTATTTTTAGTTTGTTTATCTCATCTTTTAGTCCAATAATGTTTTCGTTTGCAGTCGGTAGACTTTGGAATGACAAGTCCAATTCACATTCACTGTCGATGATTGTTATATTATGTTTGTTCGGCCCTCTTTGCTTAATGGTCTAAGAGCCAGCGGCCCCCAGGCATTCGGTAAAGTATAAAAGCTGTAAGTTTCTCAATGTATGTCCCCAACACAGATAAGAACGAACCCCGTCTACGAAACTTGGATCGCGGTGGCTTTCGCAGGTATCAGGTAGTTAAGGTGTGTAAAATTGTGTGTTAAATTTGTTAAAGTATAAAACTCAGTTTTTACATATTTTACTTATAATAATCCTAAAAGTCACCTTGTCGAAAGCCAGACACTTCGTACGGTTGCAACCCTCTGCCAGACACCCTTAAAGTATATTTCATTATTACTAAACTTACGGTATAGTATAAAAGCTGCAATTTATATATGTTATTTGGAGAACTATCAAATGATGTTTTCTCAATAGCCAGACAGTTTCAGTAGTTCCTTAAAAAGTTAAAGTCTAATGTAGGTGCAAGCGCGAGGGATATTATGTGTCAGCGGGTGCGAGTGAAATACCGCGTTCGGTCCACTGCGACGTTTTATTGCGCATCAGCTGTCATTAATAGTGTACTAGATGATGCGCGCGGCTTCGCCCGCGTGAAAATCGTTACCCGTTCCCGCTTCCCGTGGGAACATTTTCCCGGGATGAAAAGTCTATGTGTTATTCCAGACTATACTCTATCTCTGTACCAAATTTCAGTCAAATCCGTTCAGCCGTTAGAGCGTGATTGAGTAACAAACATCCAAGTATCCAAACATCTTCACAAACTTTCACATTTATAATATTAGTAGGAAGTAGGATAATGAGAACTATTTTCTAGATTTACTATGAAAATTCTCTATGAACAATAACCATTAATAACCATTTTTATCCTTTAGGTACGCAACCAAAATAAGGAAAAATTAAAGCGCTCATGGCCCCGCGGACTCAGTGTTCTGTAAACTGTCACTGCAGTAAGCAACATTTACTATGGCCGGATATGGATGGGTGACCACCACGTGGACCACTTTGTGATTTGTGATATTTATTAACGAGCGTTTCCGTGCTTCTGAAGGCATGATAAGCCGTTGGTCCCGGTTGTCAGTAAAATGATAGTCGTTAAGCCAAATTGAAGGCCTAATGGGCGGCTTAAAAAATTTCAACTGTGAGTCGTCACAACCTGCGCCCCGGTCGGCAGCGCGTGTGTAGCTCCTCTGGTGTTGCAAACGTCTATAGGCTACGGTTACCAACCTTCCGGTGGGCCGTAAGCTTGTCTGCCACCTAAGTAGTATAAAAAAAAACCTTGGATCCAGCTCTTCACCCAACTGAATCTGAAACTGGCGAAGAAGACGATATTGATAACGACCAACCCACAGATTGGAGCAGCGGTGATGAGGACACTCAAGATATCGACGACCACGAGTCATAGAATATCTTCGAAATATTTTTCCATTAATTATTGTAGGTATTAGATTAATTATATTATTCCAATAACTATTATTAAAATAATTATTTAAGTATATTATTGGAGTGTTAATTTAATGATTCCTAAACACCAAAATTTTATAAAAGAATTTTCTAAACATTTATTCGTTGATTCTTAGTTATTGTACATAGTGAATTTTCATAGTAAATCTAGAAAATAGTTCTCATTATACACAATAAATGACAGCTGATGTGCAGTAAAACGTCGCAGTGGACCGAACGCGGTATTTCACTCGCACCCGCTGACACATAATATCCCTCGCGCTCGCACCTACATTAGACTTTAACTTTTTAAGGAACTACTGAAACTGTCTGGCTATTGAGAAAACATCATTTGATAGTTCTCCAAATAACATATATAAATTGCAGCTTTTATACTATACCGTAAGTATAGTAATAATGAAATATACTTTAAGGGTGTCTGGCAGAGGGTTGCAACCGTACGAAGTGTCTGGCTTTCGACAAGGTGACTTTTAGGATTATTATAAGTAAAATATGTAAAAACTGAGTTTTATACTTTAACAAATTTAACACACAATTTTACACACCTTAACTACCTGATACCTGCGAAAGCCACCGCGATCCAAGTTTCGTAGACGGGGTTCGTTCTTATCTGTGTTGGGGACATACATTGAGAAACTTACAGCTTTTATACTTTACCGAATGCCTGGGGGCCGCTGGCTCTTGCTCTATAATATTTACATATTCATCTTCCATTTCAATCCACTTATTAAAATACCTTAAAACAATTTACAAAAAGTGTTTTGGCGAAGTGGGTTTTGAAACGACGTCTCTCGTGATTTCAAGTTACCCGAGCCGTAAACCACCCAGCCACGGGAGCAATTAACAGCATTAGTCAAATAGCCGATTTGTTTCAATAAGTGCTTGTATGCACTGATAACGTGATTGATATTTCGTGATCGCCTACTGACATTTACGCACAACTTGAAAAAAAAACCAAAATGTAGGTATCGAACAACAATCTTATTGCAAATTCTTTTCCGATTTTCGCACTGTTTACTGGTAATAATTGTTCTCAACACTGTTTTATTGTTCAATGTAATATTTGTAGTAAGTAATTTGATTTTGGAATCGCTTACATTGACTTTATTGTTATTGTTTGATAATCACTTTATATCACTATATCTTTAATAATTGTTAATAATCTTGCAAAATAACATTGTCACATATGAGTTGCACGGTAATAGATATTTTGAACACAATTTGAAATGATAAACACTCATAACTTATTGTAAAAGATAATATTTAAATAGAGGCAATGTTTACACTCCGTTTGACAGATGACAGATCATTGCAAGCAGCAATAGCAATAATCATTGTTTTCAGTTACGAGCGTTACAACATTGCATCAACTTTCTTAATTATTATTTACATGTTATATTGCAGTATGGCAAGAAAAAATTACTTTATTTCGATTTATGTTTATTAGTAGATTTGTGAAGTAAATTCTAAAATATAAAAAAGGTTGTGTTTTAGAAAATATTAACAACTTAAGCCCTTTTAGCAGTGATGATATTTATTATGTTAGTGCATAATTATGTATAAAGTTAAAAAGGCCAATGTTGTTTTTTTTTAATAAATTTTATAATATATTTTTATTTTACTTCATCAGAACATTACAAAATATGCTCCATTTCGGGGCCTGTCTCCATAGACTCATAAGTTAAGAGATAATAAGTTGGAGGTATTCCAGAAACGATTGCAGGTCTCTGACTTTTGGTGCAGGGCGTTTAATGGGTCTCTAATTTAGGGGCATGAGAGGTGCCACTGATGCAGTAACTTCTGATTGTGATCGTGTCATGTTTCGGTTTCTTTTTAAACTTATCATTTTGATGAAGAAGAAATTTTCTTCAAGAAAAGGCCCCACAGAAAGTGGACTTGGCGAAACCCTGACAAGGTCACAAGGAACGAGATAGACTTCATCGTAACGGACAGGAAGTGTATGTTAGAGATGTTTCTGTGATTAACAGGCTTAGTCCCGGCAGTGATAACCGACTTGTCCGAGCAGCTCTAAATTAAGACTTCCGCGCCGAAAGGGCCCAGATGATGAAGCCTACTCTCCGACCTACTGCCCTAAATAGCCATGCTATCCGAAAGGCTCCAACTGGACCTTCAAAATCGTTTCGACCTGCTGGATAGCACTGACAACTATCACGATAAAACTGACACAGTGGTCAAAACGCTACAGCAAGTGTCACGAAGGTTTTTGTCCGATAAAGGCAACGTCCACCACGACGACACTGGTGTTGTACACCAGTGTCGTCGTGGCAAGTGTAAGATAGGGTGTTGTGACATCCCCGAAACTCTTCACCAATGCGCTTGAGGACGTCTTTAAGTCGCTGAACTGGGATGGTAAATATAAACAATGAACGCATCTCACACCTTCGGTTTGCCAACGACAACGCTGGAATAGTTGAGTGGAATGCTGCACAGTCTAAGCGGAGAGTCTTGACGTGTTGGCCTCGGCATGAACTTGGATAAAACCAAGGTCATGTTTAATGAGCATGTCGTGCCGGGACCAATTCAAAGGATCAAGGCTAGAGGTTGTCCAGGAATAGACCTACCTAGGGCAGGAAATCACAGTGAACAAGAATAACCTGGAAAAGGAAATAGCGAGAAGGATCCGCTTGGGCTGGGCAGCATTAATAAGTAAACTGCACCGGGGTTTCCATTTGCCTATACCGCAATGCCTGAAGACAAAGTTTATAACCAGTGTGTCCTACCAGTTATGACCTACGGTGCCGAGACGTGGACACTTACAATAAAGCTAGTCCACGCCCTTAAAGTTGCACAGCGAGCAATTGAACGAGCTATGCTCGGGGTGTCTCTGAGGGATAAAATCCGGAACGATGTTATCCGTAAGAGAACCAGAGTGGTCGTCATAGCTCGCAGAGTATGCGTTTTGAAGTGGCAGTGGACTGACCACATCTGTAGCAGAACCGATGGTCAGTGGAGCAAACGGGTTCTGGAGTAGTGATCGCGACTTAGTTCACGTGGGGTAGGACGACCACCAGATGGACCGACGACCTGATAAAGGTCGCAGGGACTGCCTGGATGTGGAAGGCACAGGACCGGGTATTGTGGTGAAATTTGCGAGAGGCCTACGTCAGCAGTGGACTGTCATAGGTTGATTTAAAAAAAAAAACTTCATTATAATCGCGGATAGTTTGACAAATAAACATTGGGTGTGACATGTGACATATGTTTGGTACGCAGGACCACGGAATAAACAACTAAAAATGCCTTTTAGTTTCACGTAAGAAAGGCCTATTAAATAGAGATAATTGGACTTTTGGACTTTTGGACTTTTGGACTTTGGGCTTTTGGACTTTTGAACTTTTGTACTTTTTGACTTAATTTAAGGTGGGTCTTTGGGACTTTGGAACTTTGGGACTTTGGGACTTTGGGACTTTGGGACTTTAGGACTTTTGGACTTTTGGCTTTTGGGACTTTGGGACTTTTGAACTTTTGGACTTTTGGCCTTTGGGACTTTGGGACTTTTGGACTTTTGGATGGGATCTTGGTACTTTGGGTCTTTGGGACTTTGGGACTTTGGGACTTTGAGACTTTGGGACTTTGGGACTTTGGGACTTTGGGACTTTGGGACTTTGGGACTTTGGGACTTTGGGACTTTGGGACTTTGGGACTTTGGGACTTTTGGACTTTTGGCCTTTGGGACTTTGGGACTTTTGGACTTTTGGATGGGATCTTGGTACTTTGGGTCTTTGGGACTTTGGAACTTTGGGACTTTGGGACTTTGGGACTTTGGGACTTTTGGACTTTGGGACTTTTGGACTTTTGGCCTTTGGGACTTTGGGACTTTTGAACTTTTGGACTTTTGGCCTTTGGGACTTTGGGACTTTTGGACTTTTGGATGGGATCTTGGTACTTTGGGTCTTTGGGACTTTGGGACTTTGGGACTTTGGGACTTTGGGACTTTGGGACCTTGAGACTTTGGGACTTTGGGACTTTGGGACTTTTGGACTTTTGGTCTTTTGGACTTTTGGACTTTGGACTTTGGACTTTTGGACTTTTGGACTTTTGGACTTTTGGACTTTTGGACTTTTGGACTTTTGGACTTTTGGACTTTTGGACTTTTGGACTTTTGGACTTTTGGACTTTTGGACTTTTGGACTTTTGGACTTTTGGACTTTTGGACTTTTGGACTTTTGGACTTTTGGACTTTTGGACTTTTGGACTTTTGGACTTTGGGCTTTTGGACTTTTGTACTTTTGTACTTTTTGACTTAATTTAAGGTGAGGTGAAAATTAAGTTTATGAAGAAGTTTCACTTCTTACGTGTGTACACTAAGTACACGCAATTTTTTTTAACAGTCATAAGGGTCGTTATACACTTGCACAATTTCACTACTGGATTCCTTGTTCCAATGAGTATGTTGACGGTTGAATTTAGGATGCTTTTTAATTTCAATTCCTCACGCCGAAAAATAGCCGAAATAAGGAGAGGTGAGCAAAGCTACAAAATTTGTTACTACCCAAAAAGAGCCGGAAAACGATTCTGAATTACTTTCATCGTCGAAAAACTGTAGACCTCAAGATAATAATCTTGAAATATGCCTCTTTAACCAACTCTCTAACTCTTTAAGTAACTATAAGTACGATTCAAACAAGCAACACAACACCTACAGAAAGTTTTATACAATAGTAGATTGTATAACAAGGGGGCAAAATAGTGGAAGCGAGAGCCCTTGCGTCACTGTTCAGATGGCGCAAGGAGGCGCTGGAGCGGGGCCAAAGGCCCGCTTATCGAGAAATCGAGGCCCAGCGGTCCCTACTCCACCAGGAAACCGTGGAGACATGGAAGGTGCGACTTGAGCATTCGGGGGATTCGCCACAATCGCGGCCGTCAGACCGGTCATGGACGAGTGGCTGGAGAGGAGACACGGTGCTCTCTCCTACCGGTTGACACAGATGCTTGCCGGGCACGGTAGCTTCGGTAGGTATCTGTGGCGGAAACACCGGGAAACCACGGCCGAGTGTCAGCACTGCGAGGACCGCAGCGATGACACGGCGCTCCACACACTGGTGGAGTGCACGGCGTGGGCGCAACAGCGCCAGGTCCTCGTAGTGGGTCTGGACGTGGACACTCTCTCGCTTGAGACCATGGTGCGAGCCATGCTCTCCAGCGGGAGTAAGTGGGACTGCGCCGCCTCCTTCTGCGAGCAGGTCATGCTCGTGAAGGAGGCGGCGGGACGGGTACGGGAGAGAACTCTCCCACCCGAGTTCCGCAGTCGGCGGCCTGGGCGCCGCCGACGTGTCTTCGCCGAGGACTATCGGCCACCATGACCGGGGGCCTGAGGACGGTGACAGGGCGGCTCACCGTCCTTACAGAAGCAGGCCCATGACGGCAGCGTGACGTGAGTGAGACAATTCACGCACGCCCCCCCCCCCCCCCTTAGAAGCGGGATCACACCCGAAACCCCCCAAAGACGCGGGATAGCACCCCCTGGGCGAGGCCGCAGTAGCGGCCGTGGGTCTGTTGGGAGTCCTGGGACATCATTCCAAGGGTTTACCCGGGGCTCCCAACCATAGACTGTTGGGCGTGACGTGAGGTTTTTTAGTCGGTAGGAGTCCGGCATAACATCCATGAGGATTTTCCCTCACGTTAAACAAAAAAAAAAAAAAGGGGGCAAAATAGTATTTTTACGGCGAGGGCGCTACTTTGAATCACGAGCGAAGCGAAGGATTCTAGAATAGAATCCCGAGCATAGCGAGGGATTCTAACGTAGAATCCTGAGCGCAGTGAGGGATTCAAAGTACACCGCCCGAGGGAAAAATAATTTGCCCTCGAGTAATATACTCTACTTTTCATTCCCTTTCTATGAGAAAATATAAGTTTTGCACAACGTAGTTACCTTCTATAGTTATTGTTCCAGGAGTTCATGGATTGTCACTTTCATAACTTGACGTAGGTTTAACTTATTATATTTACAGAATACATTATGTTACGTTTACTGATTACAAGAACATTAACGACAAACACGAACAGATAAATGGCGCTCTTTAGTTTTTTTTAATTAGCTTAGGACACCGCGCTGTGCAGCCAACACTTACCAGCCAGTAATTCATACAATTTGCGTTTGAATTCCATGAAATTTTCAAGTTCCAAATTCAAATCCTTTGCCGCCCGCTAAAAAGTTCTTAACAGAAAAGAGCTATTTTGCGCCCCGTTATCGTGGTGCAAAGTGATTCTTTTCGAATAGAAGGAATGAAAAATATTTTTTCACTTCTTATGCTCGTAAAGTTCTTGTTTATGCTGGGTGTATGCGGACTAAAACAACATTTTATGCACTAGTGCATAAAGTTCTTTTTCTTCTTCTAAAACTATATGGCCATACTAGACCGTAGAGACGGTACCATGAAGATCGTGTTACTCTATGAAACAAACATAATAAAACGCTATTAATTAAATAACTTGTTTTTTTTTTGTTACATTTAATTTGTACTTTCTGTGTTCTATATAAATTAAGAAACATTAAAAATCAGATAGTATTATGAGTGAAAAAATATTATAAAATGAACTTATGATTAGGCATTATAGGTCTCGTTAAAAATAAAATAAAAAATTAAAATTCGAATACGAATTCGAAATTCGAATTTCGAAAACGGTCGAGTTAGGAAATATGCCAGGAAAAACTATTACATTGAATGTACAAAATTGTTCTAATGTTACTTTTAATTTTAATTAAAGACTTTTATTTACAATATCACAGTTTCATTTCCTTGCAATCGAAATGAAAAGCAGAGTGTATAACTCGATCATAAAACCCATTTTATCCTCGACTTAATTTTTTTATTTATTTACACTTTATGTACACACATGTATACTTAATATCCACCCTCGCCTTTGGCTCGGGCGGATAAACGTCTCGTATAAAATGGCTTCTTTTATGCACTTGTAGTACAATCTACTATTTTTATATAAAGTAAACTTTACGAAAGAAATTATTCTTGTTGCTTTACTCTGTACTTACCTAATTAATCAACTGCTCTTCCGTCATTTAGTTCTGAGTATTTTTCACAAACAGTTGAGCAATTTTAGTCATTCCGCAGACTTACTCATTATTTGAGAGTAGTTTTAAAGTTCCTTGAACTAGATATTATAAAGTAGTGAGTGTAAAATTTATTTCTTATATTTTGAACTTCAGTTTAGAACTAATTGGTAAGATAGCAGACATCATTTCAGATTGTCACTATGTAATTTCCTATTCATTCGCAATGAATAGAACAAAAAAGTGTAGCGTATACACTTAAAGCACTGTATGCACACAATAGACGAGACAGACACAAGAGTCTCAAACACACGTCTCATATTAGTACAGTATAGTACACAAATGTTATATTTTTTAGTATTTGTATTTTTTGTCTCAAAAATTTCAGATCATCTCTAATACATAACATCACAATGCGTTGTTATTCCGGTAACACCCCAAAATAAAATATTTTCAATTATATTTGGTTTTTAGAATTATTCCTTTTTGTCTTACTGTCTACAACTTAAATAAATGATACTCAAGACATTAAAGGCCCATAAAATTTTCTTTTTTCATTAAATTGTCTTTTATTATACCACTAAGGTGGCAGACAAGCATACGCTCTGCCGGATGTACTGGTGGTCACCGCTGCCTATGGGCGTTTGCAACACCGTAGGCGCTACACTCGAGCTGCTGGCCCTGTAAAAACCTTCTAAGACCCCTTTAGAAGAACTCTATACTATAGTCGTTCGAGAAAACTGAGGCAGGGAGGTCATTCCACAACCTAAGCATGCGCGGGAGAAAGCTCCTATCGGATCTAACCGTGCTCAAACGCTACGGACGCAATGTGTGAGTATGAACACACTGTCTGTGTCTGTCTTATACATATTATTTAAAATATTTAACTAATTCTCCTCTATGTTCCAACAAATGGCCCTAGTAAATCCAACAATTGCTGAAGTTTATACTACACAAATAAAACTGAAATAAAAACTAATACTAAGTTGTTTCCAAGATGTATTTCTAGCTATACATGAACTGTTTTTTATATTACAGTGAAACATTCATAATATGACAAGCCATGTTACATAAATCTGTATACGAATAAATAGAAAAAATGTTTCTCATTTTTCTTTATCTTGCAAGCAAGTGTACGGCACTTTATTGTGGCGTCATCACAGCCTCCCTCGTGACAGCTTACACATGAATTCGGGGATAGACAAGTATGCACGATGAAAGAGCCTTTCATTCATCGTAACTTCGAGCTGAGTTGAGAGACGGCTGTGTACGTAATGATAACAGTTAATGATCCCTGTGAACTAAATAAATCGTTATTAAGTAAACTATCTACGTAGGTAATAAATATTGTTAAGCAATTTCCAACATGGGCGTCACACATTAATTTTATTTATTTGACAATACATTATTGTACCTACACTGTAGAAATCGAAGTTAATAATTTCAATTTGTACCCACAGAGCAACAGAGTGTTTTATTCTTTATGCTGCTTAGCACATCACTCTATCTTGCTTATAATAATAAATACGGAAATTCGTGAGTGCGGATTTTTGTTAATCTTCCATGCTCTAACGGCTGAATAGATCCGGCTAAAATTTGGCACAGGAATAGACTATAGTCTGGAATAACTTTATACCTATTCAGGGAATAAGTTTCCATGGAAAACGGGGCGGGGGATGGGGAAACTAAACGAGGTCATGTGGTATTAAGGGGCGCGTCCGTAAAAAATGCACTTAGGATTTTGGAAATATTCAAGAACTCATTGCATTTAATGGCACTGGAACCTCAAATTCTTAATAGATGAGACTACATTAACACTGTGTGCTTTTAACAAAATAATTATTTACATTAGAAAAATTACCTCTCAAAAATTATTAAAAATCATCGAAATAGCAGGAATAATCAATTTGACAAAGGTAAATTTCGATGATTTTCAGAGGTTTTTTGCAAGTAAATAATTATTTTGTAAAAAGCACACGGTGTTCATGTAGTCACATCTATTAAGAATAAGGTTCCATTTTAGTGTCATTTAATGAAGTGAGTTCTTGAATTTTTCCAAAATCCTAAATGTCTTTTTGTGCATCTTAAATATGTTTTCTATATAATAATGGGTTTTGCGGATTGCGGAAAAACACAGTAAATTGCTGTTCTACGACTGGCATTCACCACGGGCATTTTGAGAACACAGTTTTCATCTAATGTGCAAATCTCTGTAGGAGAAGTATTTGTCAGGCATGACATAGTCAGAGTCAGGTACCATATCAATCAAATCAGCCAATGGCAGTCCCCAATCTACGCCACAACACACAGCCCTTCGCCTTCCGCATCCAGTCCCAGCCTGCGACCTTTTCTAGATTAACAGTCCATCTGGCGGATGGACGTCCTACCCTACGTTTGTTAAGCCACGTTCTCCACACCAGAACTCGTTTGCTACCATATAGTAACTTGTAGCATTTATTTTCTATAGATGCAGTATTTAGGATGTGAAAGCAGCCTTATCGAGTTATCTTTTTTTAATCGGTTGTCAGTGGTGACATTTCTGCTGTCAGAATGACAGGATGTCATAAGTTCGGTGACGAAGCGTTTCGCATTTAAAGGAACGGGTTTGGTTAAGATTTTTCGTGAAAGACAGGACTTTTGACCGAGACCTGCTTTGGGGTAGTTGGAGGTCCTTTGGCTTTTGCTCTGAGACTGTGCCGCGAATCAGTTTTTCGCTCAAGCGCGATTATTTGTTACCTCGCGTGGCCTAACGGGCTGTGATTGGGTTGCTGCATTGCATCTTGCTACATTTTACCCAGAAAACTGGTGAGTCACTTCTTCTTTTGCAAAGCGGGTCGATTGTCGTCTGTCGCGCAGCCAAGATCTTAATTTGTCGTTTCTTTCATGACAGGGTTTTTTACTACGGGGCTAGTTGCCGGATGAGATATTTGGTGCCGCACCTATAAGTTAGTGGGCTGCACGTGGTACGACAACGTGGAAGTGCGGACTACACGAGCTTCTCATGTGAGAGGTATCTGCCGTCATCACCTGGCAGTAACAACAGGCAGTCACTCTCACTCAGCTCACTCTGCAGGCCAGTAAATCCACTACTTATGTGTAGCTTAGTAGCATAAGTACCTAAGCACTGACTATACTTCTGTGTACCTGTGATATTTGTGTCTATCAGTGAATAAGCTCTCTGTGTGTCTCTGTGTATCTCTGTGTTATATAAATATATGTGTGTACACCCTACCTGACTGTTTTCGTCAGAGCCCTGGCCTACCCTTGCACGCACACTGGAATCTCTGTAGTAAGGCGCCCTGGGAAAGAGTTCTCTGCATAGCTACCTCGCGCTAGTTGGTGAGTAACACTGATCATCACTGTGTTACAAATTGGCTCCCAACGTAGTGGCAAATCTCTGGGTCTACTCTGCGGTAGTCTCAGTCTGGTGTGTGTGCATAGGTGGTTATCTCTGGCGAAACCATCCTGTAATATCGTCCGAGACGCTCCAGGACGTTAATTGGTGGTGCTAGCAGCTAAGCACAAAACCTTCCCTTTCGTCTTCTTCCAGCTCCCTACATCTATGGCTGGAAAAGACACAAAATTCTAAATTCTAAAATTTAAAAATAGCTGTGATTTTGGAAAAAATTTTGGATTTTATTTGGAATACCCACTTCTTTTCTTATTGTGTTTTTTTTTCTTCTTTATGTTCTTTTTTTATGGTGCACACATATATTTATTATATTATTAGTGTAGATTAATATATAATATATATTATCCTATAGTTTCACCTTGTAAGGTAAACTTAGTGAATCTCTCTGTGTTAACTTAGTGAATTTCTCTGTGTAACTTAAAACTTTTTTATAAGGTGTGTACATACCTTGTAATTTTGAATGTTAACCTGAACTGTGTTATCAGAAAATTTAGAAACTTTTCTCTCTTAGTATACCCTTAATCTTTGTTAAATTCTAAAAGTCAATTTGAAACATAATTACCTAACTTAGTACACTTTGTTGTAACTCAATTTACATTTTTACTTTGTAATTGATCCCTATCTGTGCCATTTTATCTTTATAATTGTTGTAAGTAAATTTTTACATAATGGCACAGATGAAAAAATATATTAATTATTTAAGAAAGGATGAACTTGCTAACGAGCTGTCCCACATGGGTATTTCAGTGGAACCGGAAACGACAGTGTCTGGCCTTCGGAGTGAGCTAAGAGCGGCACACCGACTCGTCCGTCGAGGTAGCATCAAAGCGAGTGCTCCGGTACCCGCTGATGCATCGGCTGAGCTCTCGATCTGCCTCCCGAAGGTGTCCGAGCTGGAGGAGGCTATTCAGTCAGGTGACATCTTCATTAATAAGGGTAGTCGTCTTAGGGTGTCCCTCAGGGCCAACTACTTATTGAGTAGGTTAGCTCGTTGTGGTCTGGATTGCCCCGACCTGGTGGATATTCGTGGTAGGCTAGTGAAGATCATCGCTAGGGCTGAACCCAGTAGTGATTCTGAATCCGAAGGTTCGGATGATGATGGTGATGATCCTTCGGGTCGTGACCAGGTGGAATATACTTCACCAGTAGTGAGAGAGGACCGCTCGGTGCGAGCTAGTTCAAGTAGGAATAGTTCTACATGTAACATAGTGTATAAAGAACGTCCCCTTAACTTATGTTCATTTAACTTAAAATATGATGGTTCTACTTGTGTACGTGTGTTTTTAGAGAGATTAGAGGAACTTAGATGTGCTCGGGAGGTTACTAAGCCTAGACTCCTTATGGCTTTCTCCGACCTGTTGGATGGACCGGCTTTGTCTTGGTTCCGTACAAACAAAGCTAACTTCATCTCATATGAGGATCTTATTAGTGAGCTTAGAGATACCTTCGATATTCCTGATTATGATTACCGCCTCAGGAACGAGATAAGACAGCGTACACAAGCCCGCTCTGAGTCCTTGGTTAACTATATATGTACAATGCAAGCCATGTTCTCAAGGTTGTCATGTAAGATGCCCAGTGAGGAACAGCTGGACATTCTCATGCACAACATTAGACCTGACTACATGAAGGAACTGGCCTTGCATGATGTCAACTCTGTAGATGACTTGAGACGTTTGGGTAAGCGCTTGGAGCTTGCGCGTACTAGGGCAGACGCTTTCCATGAGCCTGCTCTTGACAAGTTTGAGATTACATCTGACTTACACCAGCTTAAGAACAAAGGTGTACAAAAGCCCGCTAAGCAGGTGTCTGCAGTGGAGACGCCGGTTACCCCCCACGATCGCAAATGCTTTCGTTGCGGCGGGGGCGGTCACACTGCATACAGCTGCACACAGTCAAGGGAGCTGGTGTGTTTCCGGTGTGGTCTCAAAGGAGTCAAGACCCCAGACTGCTCACACTGTACTAGCAAGTCAAAAAACGCGTAGGCCAGGGCCTTATTAGGAACTCTGTGCATCACTCTGTATCTGAGTCTATTTCTGATAAGGTCCTGTTTCCTAAACGGGATAGTGACATTAGACCGTATCTAGTTGTTAGGGTTTTAAATTTAAATGTCTTAGGCCTTCTAGATTCCGGTGCCTCCTGCTCTATACTAGGTAAGGGAGCGCACCGCATCTTCTTGGAACTGGGTTTTGATCTTGTGAGTATCAATCCTACTTTTCGTATTACAACTGCAGACAGCACTCACTTGCAATGTCTGGGTTGTATCTCTTTGCCAATTGAGTACAATTCGGTTATCCGAGTTGTCAAGTTCTATGTTGTCCCAGGTATAACCACCTCCATGATATTTGGAGTGGATTTCTGGCAACAATTTAAGTTAAGTGATAAGTTAATTTTACAAAATATTAGTCTTGATAGCTTTAGTGATAATAATCCTATAGAGTCTGTGTCCCTTAACGGTGGCCTCGAGGATTACGACAACCTGACAACTAAACAAAGGTGTGTAATCAACGAGGTCATTGAAAAGTTCGACTCGTTGAACACTGATAAGGTGGGTTTAGGTCGGACCTCACTTGTGCACCATGTCATTGACACTGGTGACAGCAAGCCGATCAAGCAGCGTTATTATCCGCTCTCTCCCCTTAAGCAGAAGGCCCTGGAAGCCGAGCTGGACCGAATGCTGGAGATGGGAGTAGTGTCCCCGTCTCAGTCCGCCTGGAACTCTCCAGTGGTCATGGTGGAGAAGGCGAACGGCGACCTCAGATTGTGCTTGGACTCTCGCAAGCTGAACTCTGTGTCTAAGAGTGACGCCTACCCCTTACCCTATATCAATCAAATCTTAGACCATCTTAATAATGCTAAGTATTTAACCTCTGTAGATCTGAGTGCGGCCTACTGGCAGATTCCATTCGACTCACTCCAGTCTGCTGAGAAGACTGCTTTTACGGTTCCCCGGAGAGGATTGTTCCATTACAATTCCATGTGCTTCGGTCTTGTCGGTGCCAGTGCCACGATGCAACGCCTCATGGACCGTCTGTTTGGTCCCGAGTTCGACAACAAGGTATTTGCGTTTCAGGATGACATAGTCTGTGTGTCCAGCACCTTTGAGGAGCATGTAGAGCTCTTACATAGAGTCTATCAGCAACTCAAGGATGCTGGCCTAACTATTAATATGAAAAAATCCCACTTTTGTCGGAGTGAACTCAAATACCTGGGGTATTATGTGGACAAACATGGCTTACGGACAGACCCGGGTAAAGTTGAGGTTATCCTCAACTATCCCACCCCTTCTAACCCTAAGGAGGTTAAGAGATTTCTGGGAATGGCCGGCTGGTATCGTCGCTTTGTTAACAACTTCTCGAAGATTAGTAAACCTCTGTGCAAACTCACTTCTACGAACCTTAAGTTCGAATGGACCCCTGAGGCTGAACAGTCCTTTAACCTGCTAAAGTCAGCCTTGGTTTCTGCCCCTATATTAAAAATGCCTAACTTTGAGATGCCCTTCCGCATTCTTAGTGACGCGTCAGCTTACTCAGTTGCTGCTGTACTGACACAAACTCACGATGGTGTTGAGCACCCTATCGCCTACTGTAGCCGTTCTCTCAACAAGAACGAGGTGAACTACAGCACAACTGAGCGAGAACTTCTGGCCGTGATTTTCGCTTTGGAACAATTTCGACAGTACGTCGAAGGCCAAAAATGTACGGTCGTCACGGATCATTCATCTCTTCTGTGGTTCCATAAGCTAAAAAATCCCACGGGTCGTCTAGCACGTTGGAGCATGAGGCTCAGTCAATTCGATTTTGACATAGAGCATCGAAAAGGTAAAGACCACGTTGTACCTGATGCTCTGTCTCGTATCAAAATTGATTCCCTCGATGCAGTACCCACTAAAGACCCGTGGTATGACCACACCATGAATAGTGTTCGGAAGAACCCTAGGAAGTCACCAAATTATGACATTCGTGACAACCTTCTATATAGGTTAACTAAAAATAAATATTCTTTGACTTCAGACTTTGACTGGAAGCTGGTGGTACCTCAGGAGGATCGCTTGCCCCTGCTCTCTAAGTACCACGATGACACACTTAGTGCCCATGGTGGCGTTTGGAAGACGCATAAAAGGTTAGCCCTAAATTATTACTGGCCCAAGATGTACGAGGACGTCAAAGAATATGTTGGGAATTGCGAAACATGCAAGCAGTACAAACCCGTAAATACGTCTCGTCCCGGCCTAATGGGTAGCCCGAAGCGGGTTTCGAAGCCATTCGAAGCTATCTCTGTCGATCTGCTTGGTCCCTTTCCCACTTCGAGCAATAGAAACGTACACCTGATCGTGGTCTCCGACTACTTTAGCAAATACGTCATGTTGTGCCCTGTTCGGGTTGCCACAGGCGCTGTAGTCGCGAGGTTCATAGAGAAGAGTGTGTTTCTCGTGCACGGAGTCTGCAAGACTATTTACATGGATAATGGCCCTCAGTTTGTGAGTAAGCCATTTAAGGATCTGTTGGCTAAATACAATGTACCTAATATATATTATAACCCTAGGTATCATGCCCAAACTAATCAGGCGGAACGAGCTATTCGCAATGTGGTTCAAGCGATCTCATGCTATGTGAAGTCACAACACAAGTCTTGGGATCAGTTCTTGGTTGAGATACAGTGTGCTTTAAACACTGCAGTTAACGAAGCAACTCGTTTCACCCCTTACTTTTTGGTACATGGTAGGGAATTTATTGGGGATGGAGTGCTGTACAGGCAGACAGATATCGCGTGCCATCCTACTTCAGTCTCTGTAGACGATCCATCAGCCTTCGGTGTCAAGCTGAGAGAAATACAACGCATTTACGACCAGGTGAGGAAACATTTGAACGTTGCCCACCAGCGTAATGAAAAGTATTACAACCTCAGAAAAAGGCATGTAGAGCTGAAAGTGGGACAGATAGTTTACAAACGCACGTTCTACCTGTCCAACAAGGCCAAGAATTTTACTGCTAAGCTAGCTCCTAAGTTCCTTAAATGTGTGGTGACTGCTAAACGATCCCCTTTAGTATATAGGCTGTCAGATCTGGACGGTAAGGATCTTGGGGAGTACCATATCAAGGACATCCTGAAGTATCAGGAGGAGCAGTCTCCAATACCTAACGTAACTACATAGCACTGTTTCTCTAGTTTATTAAACCAGTGCTATGTGATCATTATGTAAGACTATTTTAATCTTTTGTTTGTATTTCTATATGTGTACGTGACTTTAAATTGTCACGTTGTAGTTTCTTCTATGCACCGCACCGAGCGTTTTTCTCTCATTCGCTTCTTAGTACTCTACATTATCCTGAGAGCTTGGGTAGTGTTAGGGTATCGGCAGTGAGTAAAGGGAGCATTCGTTTTCTATGAAGGGCATTAGACTCTAGTTACTTAGCCTAACCGGTACACGAGTCAGTGTCTAGTTAGGTACATAGGAGGATCTTTCTTTGGTATTGTAATGGTCGTAGTCAGCTGGTGTTTGAAGGACCTAGCTGGTTGTCTTTGTTTATTAGTCAGTACTTTTCTGTTTTCTTTATTGTGTATTTCCAGCGTGTCATATCCGCAGGAAATACTATTAAAGGGGGGGTGGTTGTAGCATTTATTTTCTGCCTACCTGCTTTGGGGTAGTTGGAGGTCCTTTGGCTTTTGCTCTGAGACTGTGCCGCGAATCAGTTTTTCGCTCAAGCGCGATTATTTGTTACCTCGCGTGGCCTAACGGGCTGTGATTGGGTTGCTGCATTGCATCTTGCTACATTTTACCCAGAAAACTGGTGAGTCACTTCTTCTTTTGCAAAGCGGGTCGATTGTCGTCTGTCGCGCAGCCAAGATCTTAATTTGTCGTTTCTTTCATGACAGGGTTTTTTACTACGGGGCTAGTTGCCGGATGAGATATTTGGTGCCGCACCTATAAGTTAGTGGGCTGCACGTGGTACGACAACGTGGAAGTGCGGACTACACGAGCTTCTCATGTGAGAGGTATCTGCCGTCATCACCTGGCAGTAACAACAGGCAGTCACTCTCACTCAGCTCACTCTGCAGGCCAGTAAATCCACTACTTATGTGTAGCTTAGTAGCATAAGTACCTAAGCACTGACTATACTTCTGTGTACCTGTGATATTTGTGTCTATCAGTGAATAAGCTCTCTGTGTGTCTCTGTGTATCTCTGTGTTATATAAATATATGTGTGTACACCCTACCTGACTGTTTTCGTCAGAGCCCTGGCCTACCCTTGCACGCACACTGGAATCTCTGTAGTAAGGCGCCCTGGGAAAGAGTTCTCTGCATAGCTACCTCGCGCTAGTTGGTGAGTAACACTGATCATCACTGTGTTACAAACTTACATTGTATTATTGTCACATTGAATTGAAATCAATACTACGATTATAAGCACAAAAGTCACATCGCTCTTTCACTTTCACGATTACATTATCCGCTGGTTTTAAATGGAAAATTCGTACAATGGAATGTGAAACTGCAACAGGAAGCGAAGCTTAAAACGGTTCGCACATTTACTAACACGGAGTGAATAATACATCCACTCAATAATGACACAGCGCTTTAAAGCGCTATCTGAAATTTAAGCGGCTTATGTCCTGCTCTACACCGTTTACCCGTTACGGGACTATCGATACAGTTTGCATTAACAACTTTTATAGCAGTGAGAGCTAGTGGTCTATGTATTGTTGTGTCACATAGATAGCTGCATCATTGTTCAAGTATGAATAGGTTCGTTAAGCAGTAGGTATATATTTTGATGGCTTTGAAAAGGCAGTGAGCGAATAATTGCTCAGGAAATCGTATGATTTTGACATGATGACACTATACTACAATGTGATCTAGCACAAATCGAGCTAATATAAGCTTGTGCGAGGGGATGTTGACAACTGTTAAACATACATAGTAATACTTCGAAAGCAAACTACAAAGTAAACATTAGTAAATCTCGCAAATATTTGTTATGAGATTCATACCCGAGACCTCGGCATGGCATATTCGTAGCGCATAGCCTAAAACTGATAAAGAATTTCAATCTTTAACAGTACCTACAGTTTTAGGAATCTAAGTTTACGAGGAGCCATGCTAACGACGCCATCCTTATTTTTTGATTTATAGTGACATCTGTAATTCATTGAGATGCGTTGAAAATAGTTAACCTTTCATTGCGCAGTACTTAAGAGAGACCTAAACTGTATTGATGCGTATATTATGATAGCAAAATAATAGGTGACCGATAGACATTTCCTGATCGAATGTGGTCACTAGGCTATGCCCAATATAAAATACTGTACCAGAGGTGTTACGCTTACATTGCCTATCTTATACCGTGTTGAAACAGACATTGACAGACCGTCGTTATTCAAGCTACCTACCCATTAGGTCCTAAACTTGAATCCTATAGTATTTTTAAATTATTGATGCGTTTGACTAACGACTTAGCGTGAATAGGTAAAAATACATTAGGTACTAATACTATAAGATTAACAATTAAGGTTGCGCTAGTCGCTATTTTGTCTATACAAACTTCGGGAGGATATTACTCAACTGTTTGATATCATACATACAAAGTCAAACATTTTACTGTTTTGCCTTATCATAAACTTTGTCTGTACCGTTTAAAAAATGGGAATTAAAAAAATATTAAAGAAATAGAAGCCATTAAAAATTCGATTTTTCTGCCAAATTTTTAGACAACTTTCTGTGTAAATAAACAATAAAAGCAGTATAAAAACTCAAAATCTAAGTCCGTTTCGACAAACTTCATTTCACATAGAGTTCAAAAAACTTTATTCTAAGTTGATACATGAAGTACTTTTTTCATAACACCCTTCCTACCAAAGAACCTTTGAATGAATGCATTACCGCAGCTTCTCGCTCTCACTATGCGATGTAAGGTGAAACAGCATGCTTATTTGGCCGAGTTCGAGCGACCGACTACCGCCACCTTAAGTACATTACGGAGAGTGAAATATATTGTTGATGGACGTGGAAGTAAATGCGGTATTTTTCGTTCTGAGCAACCTTTAACAAAATAATGGGCGCCCTTTTATCGTGGTCTGTCAGACAGACTACGATAAAAGAACCAGAAACAAATTGCAGACAGACTCTGTCTGCAATTTGTTTCTAGTTCTATTTAGTGAAAACCGCAACCAACACAATCTGAAATGTCCCTATTCATAAAAGAAACAGTATATAAAATCATGTGTGTTAAAAAAATGTTCTGTTTTTAACCAATCTAATAACCTTTAAAAGATTATCTTGTTTGACATAGCACAAGGAATCACAATTATTTTATATAGTAATGACACTTCTTCATGTGTTAGTTGTATCTAGGAAAAGAAAGTCTTCCCTTTACTATTAATAGAAAAATATAACCTAAGTTATACGAGGATTAACTAACAGTCGAGTTTTATAAACGCGGCATAGACTACGGTGTCAATTTTCTATCAGATGTACTGTGTAAAACACATTACCCTAGCTTCGCGTAGCGCAGTCAAGTAAGATAATTAAGTGCCAACTTTAATTTGAGTTCCGAATTCTAAACGCAAACAAGATTTCTACGAAATACATTTTATTCCATCATCGTCGCAAACACAAGTCATGAAAGTTATTTATATATTTACTCATACTGTTAAGGGAAGGGTTTTCCGCTCAAATGGACATCGGTGCCCAACGGGTCACTGCTCGTGACAAACCGTTACGGAAACTTGTGTTTACCGTGGCATGAACTTTGATTGGGCTATCGAAATTGGCACACGGTACACAAACATGTTTATGGTATGGTCTGTCGTTTTCTACAGCTAACAAATGGTGACCTTTCAGGAATGTACCTATCTTTTAACTCCTCATGACATCAGGAGTTAAAAGATAGGTAGGACACACACACACACACACACATTGTGTGTGTGTATGCTAACCTCCTTTATTTGTGCTTGATATCTTCACTTATCTAGTAGCCATGCATAGTCCAGTTTTGTGCTGAAAGACCAGAAACGAATATTCTTATTGTAATATTTTGTGATCTACCTATAAGAGGGGATCCATAACACATTCTGTGCAATGAAAATCAATTTCAAGTGGTTTATCATTTTCTTTAAGTTTATTATATTTACTAACATTTTAATCTTGAACAGCGTGTGATAGGAATTTTGAATGGCCGTGGGAATACATTTTCCGAAATAAATAAAATAGTTCCTATCAGAATAAAGTTCGTGATTTTGTGAGTTTGTAACGTTGCACACTAGGGGCTAATGGTTACACGGAACCCACTTTAAAAAACCTTTTGCTGATAGAAAGTACCATTATTTGAGTGTCATATGCTACTATACATTGCTGCTCAAGAGAGCGGATCTATAATCATGCCAACATATCGTGCCAACTCACATTCATGTGAGAGAGGGACAGCAGTTTGAAGTATATCACGGGCAAACCCGTGAGGTAGCTATTAAACAATATAGCCTTTTGATACACGTGTACTGAGATTACAGCAATCACCATTTAATCTATTCTGGCTACCGTTCTTTGACTACCGCATCAGTAATTTGAGAATCATACGCTTTGATAAATCACTCGCATAAACGTAAACCGAGAGCAGCCAGTAACATTACCGTACTCGGGAAAGCTATGAACGGGAAAATTAAACGTGGGAATTAAAGGTGGTAAACGAATCAGAATCAATAACTGTGTATATGTCTTAGTGACTTGGGTGAAAGAGCGCCATTTATAAGTAGGTACCACTTTTGGAGTTTTAGATGGGATTTGAGGTCCGCAGATTGATGTTTTAGAGTAATTGATCAGACGGTTTTAGGCCTCTCCATATGCCAAAACGTGCCCTTTCCATGCAATCCCTCTCTCACTTTGCATCCATTCAAGTAGTAATACCTTATGTTCGTTCTAATCATTGTTTGAATACTATGTGACTGACCACTTTCACCAATATCTGACGCATAGCTTCATTTCGAAGTTTAGTTTTTTAAGGTTACCTTTAAAAGTCAAGGGTCAAATTCAATTCAATTCAATTCAATTTATTTCATAAACAATTTTCATTGTGGCGAAATTAATACAAACAATAAATAAGTAATAAATTACAAATCTCACATAATTATAAAAACATGCATAACTTGATACAATTTACTAAAACTAAGCCTTTGAATCAAATGGAATGTCAAAACTATTACATTTTATTAGTCTCGGTCAAAGTCGTCAAAGAATACATAGGTACGCCACTGCGTATTCAGACAATGGTGTTTAGCTTTTACATACAAACTGTACAAAAGTGGACAGTACTTTTTTTAAAATTATGTTAAATATTGTCACGCAAGCCTCATCAGACTTTGGAGACGCAGCATCAAAACTTTTCCTTGAAATGTAATGAAAATAATGCATATAGGTCAGAAAGCAACGCTTATGGATGTCAAGATGATTGCTTCTATATTTACATTTGCTAAATAAACTAATTGTTTTACGTTTAAACGTGATATTTTGTTTCATTCCTGAATATTAACAGTTATTCGTTCGCTAAACTCACACTACGCACTCAGTCGTAACTTCTTCAGCTATTTAGTTTCCTCATAATGATTACACGTATTCTTTTCTGTATTAAAATCAGCATTGTCTTTTCGCATAACACTTGTTAGAAACTTCTCTTTACTTGTTTTAAATTTCTCCAAAAATAAATATTTTACTCGCTTTATAAAAAGGTTGTAATATTATTCTGACTTCAGCAAAGTTGATATAAATAAGTTGTATGCAACTTTGGAAACGCTCGCTCTTATCTACTACGAGAATATGTAATATATAATTCCCCTGGTGACTAAGAACTACCAAACAGGATCTTACTGAACTCTGAAATCAAGTTCCGTAAACTTGGGCTAGATAATGGTTCCAATTTAGGGTACATTAATTTTATTACTTTCAGCTCATATAGTAAACCGGGATCACGAATGGCTGGTTTTTCAATGTGGTATATAAGCATGAAATTTTCTACGTAGGTATTAATCATTATTATGAAACAGATTATTAGATCTATTTGACAGGATCTTCACATTATTTACCCTCAGCGGGAAGTTAACATATACTCATATGAGTTAAATACCATTTCATAGGATGATAACTCGTGAAAACATCTAAAAGATAATAGGTAGAAAAATCAAAGTTGAACTTCATCGTCTCGCTTAAGTGCTAGTGAGCGGGCTACATTGCTGTTAGAAATGACATCTAAAGGCTCTAGAGTGGCGATCTTCTGGGTAAGCCTATGACTAGCAGTTGGATCTTTGGGATTAGATGATGATGTTAAATAATAATAATATTTAATTATAAGTTGTATAAAGCTCAGAACTGAGAATCAGTGTTTAAAAGATTTTTAGGTAGTAAGGTAATTAAACTCACACGGAAGAGGACTTGTACTTTACATATATATACTATACATAGAGGTTATAGATTGCGGGAATTTTTCTCGTATATATCTAAAATTTGCTCCCGCTTGACGTTTTGGCTATATTTCAATAGCCGTGATCACATATTCACGATGTAGTCACCAGTAGAGTCTACTCGTAACCACGGTTATCTAAGCGCACGGCAGTGCGCAGGCCAAGTTCCAGCAACAGGCCGAGCGTATGCCGTACTCTATTTACACGAACCGTTTCGACCCACTTTTGACCCCCCTGTAGCTCAGTGCCTATTGCAAGTACAGAAATAAAATTGTACGTGCGTATTCATATACTAGTACTAGGGCAGTGTACCAAATTTCATGGATGTAGCTTCAGTAGATCCTGAAATATGACCCCGTGAATAATAGCTAATTTTGGCACTGACTGACTCACTCACTGACCGGTCATCAAAACCTCTAGGCCACTTCCAATAGTCCTAGCGTTATGAAATTTGACACACAGATCCGGTGTTATATGTAAATTAACGTAAAAATTGAGAAATTTAAGAAATCGGTTAAGTGTGAGTTGGAAAAGGGTTACAAAGTTTGTATGGGACCACAGGATTCCTTGGTCGGATCTTCTTAAAATTTTGCATAAATCATCTCTAACATGATTGATGGAAGATGTGTTTCGTATTTTATTGAAATTTATTCCAGAACATGGCTAAAAGGGGGTAACAATTGTTTTCTTCGGGGGGATTTCATTCGAATTTGTATCAATACTTCTTAGTGATGAGAGGACTCTTTTGATTTAATTTACTTTTTCTTTTCACACATGTCATGTTTAAAAACTCAATCAGGTTTGAGAAAGATGTTGTCAATGTTTTGATTAATGGCAATCAAATACTCTATACATACAAATTATGGAAAAGTAAAAACTGCACATTGAATATTTTTATTTATATTTGTGAAATATTTGAATCAAATCCGTCCATAGTTTAGAGATCAGCAAGCATTCTAAAGGATGACTCACGCTAGACCGTGCCGGGTCCGAGCCGAGTGTCGGCCGTAGCACGGTCACCGAGCCGGTTGCGTTCACGACTGCTCGGGCGAAGCTCGGCGGCACTGTATTCATGCAACGGGCCGTGGCCGAGCCGAGGCGGGACCGAGTTGTTTCCGTGCGTTTTCCGTAGTTCTGCTGTCACTCAGTTGCCGCTCGGTTTAACGCATAGATTTAGCGCGAAAAATTCTAAATCTATGGTTTAACGTGAGTTTGTTCATACAAAATATATATAATATTAGTTGACCTTGCTGCGGCCGGCACGGTGTATCGTGAGTCATCCTTTTATTCTAAACATAAGCTATATATTAATGTAATGACATTAATATACATTTATATATAATCACACTAAATAACCTTAGGGGTAAGCAGAAGGCTAATAAACTATGTAAATTGGGGATTAACCTATTGGATTGATTAAACTGAAAATTTTTCACGAATATTATTAAGGAGTATGTAAGCTTTAAACGTGGACTTCATTATTATAACGCTTGTGTTGGCTTAATCGAAAATCGAATTTCTTATAAAAATATTTATGAATCAGTAATACAATGATAATACGATGAGGAGGGTTGGGTATAAAATAATGTCATGTATACATAATGCACACTTTAAAGCTTATTAAAGAAAAAATAGGTACGGTTTCTTGAAAAAAAGTATTGAAATCCCACCAAAAACATCCCTGTTGAAAAGGAGGCCAAGTTCCTAAGGGCTAATTGTTTGCCTGAAAAAGGGTTGAAATCCAATCCAATGCCGAGTTTAGATGCACTTTAAAATCGATCATAATCTTCATCAACAGCCTCATCCACTGGTAAACATTTGCTATTCCCAAGACTCGCCACCACACTCAGACCTCCGCCTTCCGAATCCAGCCACTACCCACCACCGCATTCACGTCAACGGTCCATCTGGCCGAAATTCACTTTACCATACACCCAACAAAAAATAATGGTGTAGTTGTGAAAATACGTAGGTACCTACTTGGTTAAAAATACCTAAAATAATGATACTTCTAAATTTAAACTTGGCAGGTTAATTTAATTATTATATATAATAAATTTAATCATACAATAAATCAAGTGTAACGTACTGCACGAAAACCTGCCAAGTTCTAATTTAGAACTTTTTAACCAAGTAGGTAACCTGAATTTTTTTTTTAATGGTGTAGTTGTGAAAATACGTAGGTACGTATTTTCACAACTACACCATATTTTAAGTTGGGTGTATAGTAAAGTGAATTTCGGCCAGATGGACCGTTGACGTGAATGCGGTGGTGGGTAGTGGCTGGATTCGGAAGGCGGAGATCTGAGGGTGGTGGCGAGTCTTGGGAATGGAAAATGTTTACCAGTGGATTAGGCTGTTGATGAACATTATGATCGATTTTTAAAGTGCATCTAAACTTGGCATTGGATTGGATTTCAACCCCTTTTTAGGCAAACAATTAGCCCTTAGGAACTTGGCCTCCTTTTCAACAGGGATGTTTTTGGTGGGATTACAATATAGTCGCCAAATGGCAAATGTTTACCAGTGGATTAGGCTGTTGATGAAGATTATGATCGATTTTAAAGTGCATCTAAACTTGGCATTGGATTGGATTTCAACCCTTTTTTAGGCAAACAATTAGCCCTTAGGAACTTGGCCTCCTTTTCAACAGGGATGTTTTTGGTGGGATTACAATATAGCCGAAACATCGAGAGGTGGGCAAAGTTTTATATGTATTATTTACGCTTAAATGACTCGAAATCTATAATGTAGATTTAGATAGTGTCTACAATACACATTATGATGCCAACGCTTTATTTCCAGCAGACAAAGCATTACAAATTTTAGGAAACGTTCCAAATAGAACTAAATTTCATACCCAGCTAACTAAATGCAGTAGAAATGGCAGGACACTTCTGAATACATTCAAGGAATGTCGATAAATCTTTTGCTAACAAGCGCTAGCTCTTTGTGAACAGAATATAGAGACGGTGAGTACTATTCTCTTGAATCGCTAGACAACGCGACGTGCATCCTTGGGGGGGGGGGGGGGTGGGAATACGGAACCCAAGTACACTTCGTTTGTTGCGATACCGCTTATAAACGCGCGCTATCTCGCTGCGCCGTCGTTCTATTCACTCGAAATAGTACCTCAAGGAGTTTGGTAATGAGTTCCCTTCAAAACTGTTACTAGCTCCCTAGTATTTTTAACGATGTCATTTTTGATAATTGACTTTTCCGCGGTGCACCCTCTCTTTGAACGTTTTCAGAAAACATTCCGCTTGCTCTGTTTTACGGGCTTACGATGTCGTTACGCGATTTCTTCTCTTCTTTGTTGCTCCTTTGCCTTTTTATAGAACATTGAGGTTGTAACTTTTACTACATTTATTTTACAAATCTAACATTTTGCTAACAAATGAACTAGTATCTCAAAGTTGTAGGACGACGTAATCAACTATCCCACCAAAAACATCCCTGTTGAAAAGGAGGCCAAGTTCCTATGGGCTAATTGTTCGCCTAAAAAAGGGTTGAAATCCAATCCAATGCCAAGTTTAGATGTACTTTAAATAATCTAAAAATATCTAAAATAATGTTACTTCTAAATTTGAACTTGGCAGGGTTTCGTGCAGTACGCAACACTTGATTAATTGTATAATTAAATTTATTATGTATATAATTAAATTAACCTGCCAAGTTCAAATTTAGAAGTAACATTATTTTAGATATTTTTAGATTATTTAAAGTACATCTAAACTTGGCATTGGATTGGATTTCAACCCTTTTTTAGGCGAACAATTAGCCCATAGGAACTTGGCCTCCTTTTCAACAGGGATGTTTTTGGTGGGATTTCAATACTTTTTTTCAAGAAACTGTACCTATTTTGTCTTTAATAAGCTTTAAAGTGTGCATTATGTATACATGACATTATTTTATACTCTCTCTCAACAAGACAAGCTCTCGAAAGGATGTCCCAGTAAAGGTCCATTTTGTTTCAATTATTATTTTTTTATGAAAATACAATGCTCGATATTCTGTGAGTATTTCAAGCGTCTACTGGTTGCCCTCATTACCTATTAACACATAGCAACGCGCGCCTTAGATAGTTCGCGTTGCTCTATAGTGTTATACAACGCGCGTCTTTAGACAGTTCGCGTTGCTCTATAGTGTTATACAACGCGCGTCTTTAGACAGTTCGCGTTGCTCTATAGTGTTATACAACGCGCGTCTTTAGACAGGTCGCGTTGCTCTATAGTGTTAACTATCCTTGTATAGATCCTCTACGGTAGGTACAGTAAATATTTCAAAAAGAGTTTGTGAACTCTATGTTTAATTTCTTTTTCAGAATATTGATGACATTTGAATAATGACATTATAAACACGATATCTACGTCTACAACATAAATTGTGTGTTTGTACGTAAATTGTTTATACTGGAGAAGAATCTAAAATATGGACTATTTGTTTACCATTCCCTATGAAATAGCTATCTTTGAAATATTACACCTACCTAAAGTAATCTGCTGAAAGCGTTGTTGACTTTTTAAAAAACAAATATTTACGATGAAAGTCGAAAAATAAGTCAGTATGTGACCCGTGTAATGTTCAATCATGGCGACACGAAATTAATTTCATTGAGCAACATTTGATTGTGCTGTACCTCCTAAAGTATTCATTTAATTTGCATGGTGTAAAGGGAATGAATGATCTTGATGAAATGGTCAAATTAACTAACGTATTTAAATTGTAAAGGATACCTTATTACCGAATATATAAGACAAAGTCGCTAAAAAACACGTTTGTTGTATGAAAGCCCCCCTTAAATATTATTATGTTTTTGTTTTCAGTATTTGTTGTTATAGCGGCAACAATAACACATAATCTGTGAAAATTTAACTCTCTAGCTATCACCGTTCATGAGATACAGCCTCCTGACGGACAGACAGACAGACAGACAGACGGACAGCGAAGTCTCATGAATTGGGTCCCGTTCTTTACCCTTTTGGTACGGAACCCTAAAAAGGATGACTCACGCTACGCAGTGCCGGGTCCGAGCCGAGTGCCGGCCGCAGCAAGGTCAATATTATATATATTTTGTGTGAACAAACTCACGTTAAACCATAGATTTAGAATTTTTCGCGCTAAATCTACGCGTTAAACCGAGCGGCAACTGAGTGACAGCCGAACTACGGAAAGCGCTCATAAACAACTCGGTCCCGCCTCGGCTCGGCCACGGCCCGTTGCATGAATACAGTGCCACCGAGCTTCGCCCGAGCAGTCGTGAATGCAACCGGCTCGGTGACCGTGCTACGGCCGACACTCGGCTCGGACCCGGCATGGTCTAGCGTGAGTCATCCTTTAGAATGCTTGCTGATCTCTAAACTACTGGACGAATTTGATCCAAATATTTCACAAATATGAATAACAATATTCAATGTGCAGTATTGACTTTTCCATAATTTGTATGTATAGAGAATTTGATTGACATTATTCAAAACATTGACAACATCTTTGTCAAATCTGATTGAGTTTTTAAACATGACATGTGTTAAAATAAAAAGTAAATTAAATCAAAAGAGTCCTCTCATCACTAAGAAGTATTGATACAAATTCGAATCGAAACCCCCCGAAGAAAACAATTGTTACCCCCTTTTAGCCTGTTCTGGAATGAATTTCAATAAAATACGAAACACATCTTCCATCAATTATGTTAGAGATGATTTATGCAAATTTTGAAGAAGATCCGACCAAGGAATCCTGTGGTCCCATACAAACTTTGTAACCCTTTTCCAACTCACGCTTGACCGATTTCTCAAATTTCTCAATTTTTCGGTAATCTACATATAACACCCGATCTGTGTGCCAAATTTCATAACGCTAGGACAATTGGAAGTGGCCTAGAGGTTTTGATGACCGGTCAGTGAGTGAGTGAGTCAGTCAGTGCCAAAATTTGCTATATTCACAGGGTCATATTTCAGGATCTACTAAAGCTACATCTATGAAATTTGGTACACTGCCTTAGTACTAGTATATGATTATGTACGTACAATTTTATTTCTGTACTTGCAATAGGCACTGAGCTACAGGGGGGTCAAAAGTGGGTCGAAGCGGTTCGTGTAAATAGAGTACGGCATGCGCTCGGCCTGTTGCTGGAACTTGGCCTGCGCACTGCCGTGCGCTTAGATAACTGTTTATACTGTAATATCATTGTATGCCTCTTGAATTTGCCTTGATTTTGCTTAACTGATTATGAACCAAAAATTTTGGGATTAATTTAACAAGATAAGTAATTTTACAAACTAATGATTTGTAAAAAATACAAGTACAAAACAAAAAAAGGACACTGCATAAACTTTTATTTTATTGAAGCGACTTCCTTCCTCGATAGAGTAACGGCAAAGTTGAACGTTCAAAAATTTCGCTTTGAGACGTCAAAAATATCGGCCCTTTTTGTAAAAAAAAACAAGCCATGAATTGAAAAAGTTCACCAAGAGAACTTACGACAAAACACACGAGTTCTATTATTGAGTTGAAACCTTTAGGCCAAGCGATGGTGTCTTTCAAAAATAACAGCGTCACACCCTTTTTATAAAGTTTTATCGAATATTTTTTTCGAAATAAAATATTAATTTGTTTATTTTTATTATTAGGTAGGTACGTTAAGTGACTTTTCGTTTGTCGCAAAGCTTCGGCAGATTTAGCTGAAAACAAGAGAGTACAATCGGCGGCTATTATATGACTCTTGTACAATATATAAATCTTACAGCTCTGCCGAAACCTGGGCATTCCTCCATTCGTATTATCAAAGTGTAGAAATGTTAGGAGTTAGCATGACGTGTATAATAAAAGAAGCTCAATACTCACGTTTAGATCACTTTGCCTGAGGACGTTCCTAAGACAAAGCGATCTGAACGTGTGTATTGGGCTTAGCACAGCAGGATAAGAAAGTGTGATGTTCGGTTCGACTAGTAGATAAATATTTATTCATGTAAAAATAATTCAGTATAAAGAATTGCTCTTTAAGTCAACATTTGCAGTGCCTGTGTAAGTGTAGAAAATACAAGTGATATGTGTAGGGCTCCGTACCTAAAGGATATACACGGAACCCTACTACTTGTCTGTCACCAGGTTCTATCCCATAAATTGTAGTAGTAACAAATTTTGTGTTTAAATTGATCTATTGATAGCTTAGTTTAGTATAGCTGATCAGTAGTTATCGTTGCAACATTAAATCAATTTGTAATGAAACAACATGAACTTCAACATTGAAATAGCTGAATATTTGCAGGAGAAATATTGAATTGTACTGTGGTAACTGAGCCGTGTATTGCAAGCAGAGATCGCTGGCAACAAATTGCGGTTTGGTGAGATAAAAAAGGTTCATCCCTTATTTTGCTTACGACTCACCGAAGAACAACGTGGTCGGGTTGTAGTGAAAAAAATATATTTGCTGGAAATTTCACTTCTCTGTGAAACAAATTATGTAACAGTTACCAATGTTATAAGCATAGTAGTATCATTCACTTTCATATAGAGCAGTCATTGCAAAAGAGTATTAATTTATTAAAATCAACAAAAATATATCAGGCATAATCCCGTGACGGGGTAGGCAGAGCTCTGCCTTATAACAATTCACCTGAAGGTATGTTATTCAACAGAATTATACACCTAAATTTTTCCAGTAGTTTTGTTGGTACCAGAGCGACTAAAAAGTCCTTCCGCACGTGTGAAGTTCCTGAAAATCGCCCTTGAACGCGCAAGCGGTACTCGTGAAAGTGGATTATTGTTATCTAAATTAAAATTTTACACTACTAAGGTTTCAGAATCAGAGATTACTGTAGGTAGTCAATGGAAGTTTGCCATTACACCAGAGACGCTAAGCTCCCGATGCCGAAGTTGCAAAGACCATTCAAGTCTCCTATTGGACAACTCCATAGTGTCGACGCAGCTCATGTTCATGCCTTCATTTTAGAAAATATATTTTTTACAACAATAACGCGAAACAAACTTGTACTGAAATACTCAGACGATGTAACAATAAATATTCAAAGTGACAAAAGAAAGAAGCAGCTTCTCCATAAAAACAACAAGATTCCATCAATCGGCAGCGAGTGTTCCGTCTGTAGATAAAAAGGAAACCGCAATTCTTGGAAATGGGATCCTAGATGGGTTGTGTTGGCAGGCTGTACCAATCTATGTAATTCTATATATATTGTATTGTCTACATTTTATAAACTCACTGTAGTTTCTTTTTCTTGTGTTTGTTGATAACAGCCGTATGTAGATATGATCTGTTGATTCTATCTTCCGGAGGGCTCGTAGTTCGTATAATGGTAAGGAGAGACTTTCTTCCGCATACTCTCGTAAAGTTATTATAGTTTGCCATGCGCTAACCCTCAAGTTGCCAACGTCCATAGCCTATAGTGTCCAATCTACATTATACGTATTACAATTCAGGACCCACGAACCTATTCCTCTCGATCGTATGCTTCTCTTCAGCACTTCATTTTAGTGGTATGAAAAACTACATAAAGATCGGTCGATAGTCCCACAAAAGAAATCCTAAATAAACGAATAAATCAGAATATACCCGCCAGTCGAGCATCCGAACTGTCAAACGTCACTGGCCGCCGACGCCGAGCGTTGGCGGGAACAGCGGTTGCGCGCCGAGCTTCACAAAATTAATTCTTATTTCTTTTATAGGAGTCGCACTACAGAAATACTTACTGTTTCATCATGCTGGATAACTGACGAAAATAACTAAACTAAATCCGAGGATATCCGATGTGTAATGGATTAATGAAATGTCGCTGAAAATTACGATGGTTAAAATGAAGTAGTATTCTTATGTTTTACCATGTAATTCAAAATAAAACTAGTTTTAAGTCTTATATTTTTTTATTTACCAAATATACACACAAACACGTTACCCAAAAATAAAAAAAAAGAATTTGTAGATACAAAATCTCCGAAAATAAATTTATCAATATTAGCGTATTTTCATTGCCAAAAATTGTCATCTTCACATGCTATTATAATTAATTTTACCTCGATTTGGGACGGAAATATTTATAACAGCTGTTAAACAACACCTTTTAAATGCAAAACAAGAATAATTGAATCAAAATAAACAAAAATATTAATAAAATAAAAGTATTAAAGTTATACATTTTTTGCGTATTTACATTGGCCAATAAAAAAAACAATTAATAAATATACACTGAAATAAATAAGTATATATTATAAAATAATATATCATTCAATATATTAAATAAAACCATAAATAAAAGCAGAATAAACTACAATATTAAATACTTACCCTACCTAATTGGAACGCTAAAATGGCGGCTCAACAGAAAATTTATTTATCACAATCAACTCGAAGTTTCTGATGTTTTTTCTTTTAATGTTACTCTGCAGGCTATGTTAATCATTATTATGAACTCATCCTGCATTATTTCCGGCCTGGATGAAAGAGGATAATACCGGATATAAACGGATATAAACTGGCATTATGATGACCGTGGGCGTCGGAGCCGATGACAGTTCTGTCACTATAGTGCACGTGGGCGCCATAGTGGATAAGATTCGTAAAACACTCCATTGAAAGAATGTTTTAAACCACTTGTATACATAATGTGTAGACTAGCGTCACTATACCCGGGTGCTTTACCCTTCAAACCTGGTCAATGGAAATGTGTCAAGGACAATTTATCAAGGTTTACGTTTGAATTTGACGTAACATTTTGATGTCAAAAGCACTTGAGGATATCAATGTCTTCATTTTTTTGCATTCTAGCTACTGGTTTAAGCCATCAAAGATGTAACATTGATTTACGTTTTGTTTGTGTGATAATCCCTCATGGATGCCTTGCCGGACTCTTACCGACTAAAACCACACGTTCCTTACCACTGCCTACAGTCTATGGAACTCGGGTGGGAGAGTTATCTTCAGTTCCCGCCCCGCTGAGTATCCAGGTTCTGGTTACCAACTGGCACGACAAGCCATACCGGGGTTTGCGGAATATCCTAAGACCTACCTGGTAGGCTAGTCTTCCAGGTTAGCGCTGATACCGTCTCTTACATTTTGCACTGACACCAAAAATAAACAATCAGGAGATGAAGTCGGGAATAATATAGAGATAATCAATACCAGTACGGCTACACCCACTCACATTTTTCTTTATTTAAGTCAGTGCTTCTTCCACGAAAGTTATAAGGCCATTTTCGGCATTAACTATGAATTTCCTAGTAAAATACACAAGTTTATTATATCAAAAAAAAATTGCGTGTACTTAGTGTACACACGTAATAAGTGAAACTTCTTTAATTTTCACCTCACCTTAAATTAAGTCAAAAAGTAAAAAAGTACAAAAGTCCAAAAGTGTAAAAGTCCAAAAGTCCAATGTCCAAAGTCCAAAAGTCCAAAAGGCCAAAAGTCCAAAAGTCCCAAAGTCCCAAAGTCCCAAGGTCTCAAGGTCCCAAAGTCCCAAAGTCCCAAAGTCCCAAAGTCCCAAAGTCCCAAAGTCCCAAAGTCCCAAAGGCCAAAAGTCCAGAAGTCCCAAAGTCCCAAACTCCCAAACTCCCAAACTCCCAAACTCCCAAACTCCCAAACTCCCAAAGTCCCAAAGTCCCAAAGTCCCAAAGTCCCAAAGTCCCAAAGTCCCAAAGTCCCAAAGTCCCAAAGTCCCAAAGTCCCAAAGTCCCAAAGTCCCAAAGTCCCAAAGTCCCAAAGTCCCAAAGTCCCAAAGTCCCAAAGTCCCAAAGTCCCAAAGTCCCAAAGTCCCAAAGTCCCAAAGTCCCAAAGTCCCAAAGTCCCAAAGTCCCAAAGTCCCAAAGTCCCAAAGTCCCAAAGTCCCAAAGTCCCAAAGTCCCAAAGTCCCAAAGTCCCAAAGTCCCAAAGTCCCAAAGTCCCAAAGTCCCAAAGTCCCAAAGTCCCAAAGTCCCAAAGTCCCAAAGTCCCAAAGTCCCAAAGTCCCAAAGTCCCAAAGTCCCAAAGTCCCAAAGTCCCAAAGTCCCAAAGTCCCAAAGTCCCAAAGTCCCAAAGTCCCAAAGTCCCAAAGTCCCAAAGTCCCAAAGTTCCCAAGTCCCAAAGTCCCAAAGTTCCAAAGTTCCAAAGTCCCAAAGACCCAAAGTACCAAGGTCCCATCTAAAAGTCCAAAAGTCCCAAAGGCCAAAAGTCCCAAAGTCCCAAAGTCCAAAAGTCCCAAAGTCCCAAAGTCTAGTCTAGTCCCTAAGTTTTGGACTTTTGGACTTTTGGACTTTTGGACTTTGGACTTTTGGACTTTTGGACTTTTGGACTTTTGGACTTTTGGACTTTTGGACTTTTGGACTTTTGGACTTTTGGACTTTTGGACTTTTGGACTTTTGGACTTTTGGACTTTTGGCCTTTGGGCCTTTGGGACTTTTGGATGGGATCTTGGTACTTTGGGTCTTTGGGACTTTGGAACTTTGGGACTTTGGGACTTTGGGACTTCGGGACTTTGGGACTTTGGGACTTTGGGACTTTGGGACTTTGGGACTTTGGGACTTGGGGACTTTGAAACTTTGGGACTTTGGGACTTTGGGAATTTGGGAATTTGGGACTTTGGGACTTTGGGACTTTGGGACTTTGGGACTTTGGGACTTTGGGACTTTGGGACTTTGGGACTTTGGGACTTTGGGACTTTGGGACTTTGGGACTTTGGGACTTTGGGACTTTGGGACTTTGGGACTTTGGGACTTTGGGACTTTGGGACTTTGGGACTTTGGGACTTTGGGACTTTGGGACTTTGGGACTTTGGGACTTTGGGACTTTGGGACTTTGGGACTTTGGGACTTTGGGACTTTGGGACTTTGGGACTTTGGGACTTTGGGACTTTGGGACTTTGGGACTTTGGGACTTTGGGACTTTGGGACTTTGGGACTTTGGGACTTTGGGACTTTGGGACTTTGGGACTTTGGGACTTTGGGACTTTGGGACTTTGGGACTTTGGGACTTTGGGACTTTGGGACTTTGGGACTTTGGGACTTTGGGACTTTGGGACTTTGGGACTTTGGGACTTTGGGACTTTGGGACTTTGGGACTTTGGGACTTTGGGACTTTGGGACTTTGGGACTTTGGGACTTTGGGACTTTGGGACTTTGGGACTTTGGGACTTTGGGACTTTGGGACTTTGGGACTTTGGGAGTTTGGGAGTTTGGGAGTTTGGGAGTTTGGGAGTTTGGGAGTTTGGGACTTTGGGACTTCTGGACTTTTGGCCTTTGGGACTTTGGGACTTTGGGACTTTGGGACTTTGGGACTTTGGGACTTTGGGACCTTGAGACCTTGGGACTTTGGGACTTTGGGACTTTTGGACTTTTGGCCTTTTGGACTTTTGGACTTTGGACTTTGGACTTTTGGACTTTTGGACTTTTGGACTTTTGGACTTTTGGACTTTTGGACTTTTGGACTTTTGGACTTTTGGACTTTTGGACTTTTGGACTTTTGGACTTTTGGACTTTTGTACTTTTGTACTTTTTGACTTAATTTAAGGTGAGGTGAAAATTAAGTTTATGAAGAAGTTTCACTTCTTACGTGTGTACACTAAGTACACGCAATTTTTTTTTTTTAAGCCAATTTGGAGTTCAGTGACATATACACGTAGGTACAGTAGAATTATATATTTATAAAGATCGATAATTACAAATCTATTGAAAAAACAAGCTAAAGCGACGAAAACTAGCCCAAACAATGAAGGGACAATTTACAGCAAAAATAAAAGTATCACTTGTGCCTACTGTCGAACACACAATCCGTTTGGACAGCTATAATTGCGAACTTGCGCTTCGTCTATTGGTTCCGTAATTTAGAACCCGCACCATCATGCTACGCTGGACCAATTTCATCATTTCTTGTTTTTAGAGTTCTGTACTCAAAGTGTAAAAGAAGTTTGATTTTGTACAGCTTTAAGAGATCATACATCTGTGTGTTATTAATTTCAACAGGATACCTTCACGCGTTCACGAAATAAAGTGCCTTAACAGACAGATGCATGGAGGGAAAGACGGGCGGACGGATGGTTGGACGGATGAATGTACGAAACCCTCGGTGGGCCCGTCCGACTCGCACTTGTCCGGTTTTATTTTTGTAAAGGGCCCTCCGCACCTGGTCGGATTTTTAGACACCGTTATTTATTAAATCAAACACGTAAGTCGTTAAATAAATAAGGGCAACAAACTGCATCCAAAGTAATAACAAACAAACAAATCGAAAAACTGGCAAGCTGTGCGAGGTTCAAATATATTAATTAAAACAACCATGGATTACGACTTTTCAGTTAAGATATTTTCTCATAAATATTGATGGAGGTAACTTTTTAACTGAGAAGGGGAGGGGGGGGGGGGCATCATAACTCTCCTTTCCATCAGGCGGGTGGCACCACTTAGGCAAATCAATTGATTTTTAAAAACACAAACACGTTAGTAGGAAGAAAGGTCATTTAAGGGTCTTCCGTTTATCCAGCGACTCGTAATGTTGGCACGGTAAGGAGATTCATTATTTGCAAACTTTCCTCTTTTAGCCCTCATATGTATGTTGTTTCGGCGAACGGTCGGCTATCGGGAGAGTTCGTCACTCGGCTGGCTATTCTCCCCCCCCCGCACCCGCCCCGCGCTGCCTCGCCAGGCGGGCGGCCACTCATCGACCGTTCAGTCAAATCTCGGACGCGGTTCGGACATCTTGTGTGTGCGCCTGTGGTGGATTGCCGGCAACCCATCCACACGTCAGCGCCTCGGTCGACACGGCAACTCGAAAACAACCTCAAGCGAATATCAAGGCCTCGGAGCAACCCTAAGGAAGAGCGGGAAAGAATCCAGGTAAGTGGCGAATCATTCTTGGTGGCGGTCCGATTTCCGAACTTCTTGTGTCGTCTTATGTGCCTGCAGGAACTACCAGAAAGACAGTCCACTAGCTCACTGAGTTATCGAACATATTTATGGTCCATTCGAGCGGATTTCAGCCGGATTTCGGTATATTTGTTGGTATTTTTTCAAATCATAAGTCGGTTGTAGATTTAAAAATTGAAATTCCTAACCGCCACTTACAGCTCTGACACAAGTCTCGATTCGGTCGGATACAATTCAAATTAAAGTCGTTAAGTTTGTTTGTCATTTGCGGTTCGGTTATTGTATTATATTGTGCGGTATGCGATATTTGTGAAATTATCCTCAGTTATTAGAACAATTTATTTGATTTATTGTAGGGTTCCGTTATATATTTTTTTTCTCTTACCCGGGGGTGGGTGCATCACGATTTGAGTCATAACGATTTAAAATGGCTAAGGTATCATCAACTAAATTTAAAATTCAAGTCGAATGGCTTAGAAGCACGTTAGAAATGATCGCGGGAAAAACTCAAACCAATGCAGTTATTTCGGCGAGATTGCGTAAACTCGATGAACGATACGCACTTTTGTCGGAACAGTACGAGTTATTGCTGGATAATACCGTAGATTCGGAAATGATTAAAATCTATACGGCTGATTATAATGAGGCGGAGTTGGCTTATAATCAGCTGGAAGCGGTCTCGTCGGCTTACCCGGGTTTGGACGGGGTTCATAGACCGTCCGAGAGTTCAAATACGGCAAGACTTCCCAGAATCGATTTATGCAAATTTGATGGTGACGTTTTTCAGTGGACAAGTTTTATAAGCCTATTCAGTTCGTTAGTACTAACACGGAAAGATATATCAAAGACGGAAAAATTTCATTACTTAGTTTCTCATGTGTTAAATGAACCGCATACCTTAATACGGCATCTACCTATGGTAGACGAATCCCTAGACATAGGCTTAGAAATTCTTAAGGGTAGATATGAAAATATCAGGATGCTAGCAGATAGTCACATTTCTAGAATCCTACAGCTACCTACATTAAATAAACCCTATGATCTGCGTTCTAAAATTCTAAACCCACTGTTGGAGTCCACTCGCGCCTTGAATAATTTAGGCCTTCCTATAGATCAATGGTCTTATATTTTATTATTCATTAGCTTAAATAAAATTCCGTTAGACGTTAAAACTCGGTTTGAACAGAAGTACGGCGGAAATATAATCACCCTACCCACATTCAATCAACTTGTGGAGTTTTTGCAAAATGAATGTCGGCTTATAGACTCGACAACAGCTGACGGCGCGACCTTGAAGGACAATCGTACCCGCCGCACCATACACATTATCGGAAACGAAAGTGAATCTTACAGGAATGAACGAATAATCGCTAGGCGCTGTTTATACTGTGAAATAAGCGGTCACATGATTTCGGAGTGTTTTAAATTTAAAAAATTAACCGCGGGTCAGCGTAAAGACTGGGTGCGAGCTGAAAACGTATGCTTTAAATGTTTTGGTAAGCATTCGGCATCTACGTGCGATAAAAGGACAGCATGTAAACGCTGTGGCCATCGGGGTCACAACGACTTAATATGCATGCACAACTATACTGCGTCTCGCGCTAGCTCGCCTTCGGAGGGACCTGGCTACCGCAGCCACCGTCCGCGTCGTCGCACGCGCACGGCCTCTCCTCGCGAAAGAAGAGAGGTACCGTCGCGCTCATCAGCTGAGCGTGTAGTTCAGGTCAGCTCGCGCAACGGCTATCAGGCATGCGAACGGCGGGAATCGCACGAATCGCGCGGTCAGTCACGTAATAATTCTCAAAAGCAATACTCAGCATAGCAATTAAGGTTACATGATGACTCATCTTCAACGTCTTTGCATCGAAACCCGTATAATGTTGTTCTACCCACGGCTATTATTGAAATTAAGAATAAAAATGGTGAATTCGTTAAAGCACGGGCTCTCTTAGATTTAGGGGCTCAAATGTCGGTAATAAAGGGGGATTTGGTATCTACCCTCGGATTGAAACGGTCTTATAGTAATGTACAAATCACGGGTATCGGTGGCATTCAAGCCAATACATATCAACACGTTGTTGTTATATATTTCAAACCAGAACATTCAGAACACCCAGTACTAGCAGTAACGGCGGCAGTTTTAAGAAGGCTTACGTCTTATTCGGTTAACAGAACAAATTTGGTTTTTAAAGAGTTGAAACTCGCAGATAACGGCTCATTGAATTCTTCAGAGATAGACGTAAATTTTGGATGTGATATACTCGGTCAAATCTTAAATGGGGAAAAGATTACCTTGTGTCAGGGTGGGCCCTACGCGTTGGGCACGGTATTTAATTTCGCGGTATTCGGACCAGTTTCGCCGGAGACGCGGGAGCTGGCCGAATCGTCGGTTAACCAGTTGACACTCAAGGAAACGGTGGAAAGGTTTTGGCGATCTGAGGAACCCCCTCTTAATAAAATTAAAAGTCCCGAGGACTTGGAATGCGAACAATTATTTGTTTCAACGGTATCGCGAGGCCCGGACGGTAAATATATCTCGCGCTTACCTCTTATCTCGGCAGGTGATAGACGTCTATTAGGAGACTCACGCCAGCCCGCTTATAAGCAATTTATGTCGCTTGAGAGGCGGATGCAACGGAATCCGGAATTTCGGGAGAAATACATTGAATTTATTAATGAATATATTAGGCTGGGACACATGAGTGTATCGCAATTTGATATTAATTCGGGGCAAGAACATTACTTTCTCCCACATCACGGAGTATTTAAAAAATCGGGCGATGTGAATAAAATTCGCGTTGTATTCAATGGCAGTCAGAAAACAAGTTCGGGAGTGTCATTAAACGACTGTCTGTTTTCGGGAGAACGATTGCAAAACGATATCACTAATATTATAATGAAATTTAGGGTTCCACAAATTGTATTTACTACGGATATTAAAATGATGTTTAGGCAGACGTGGATTCACCCGGACGATCGGAGATATCAGTTGATTCTCTGGCGAGCGTCGCCCACGGAGCCCCTACTTACCTATCAATTAAACACAAATACATACGGTTTGAAGTCGAGCTCTTTCATAGCCATACGCTGCTTACACCAGCTCGCCCGGGACGAGGTTGATAAAACCCGTGCCGCTAAGTTACTCATAGACAACACATACGTTGACGATTTGAATGGCGGCGCAGACTCGCTGATTGAGGCGCGTGAGCTTCGCGATGAGTTAATCTCATTGATGAATTCGGCCGGCTATGAGTTACGGAAATGGTCCAGTAATATGCCAGCATTACTGAATGACTTACCCACGGAACACTTGGAGTCACCGCGGCGTTTCGATGATCGCGATTCGGATGGAACGGGTTTTGTCAAGATTTTAGGCATTCAGTGGGACCCCAAATGTGACAATTTCACTTACCATGTAAATCTGCCCACAGATAGTGACGTCACACGTCGTAGTATTTTGTCAATAGTGGCTAGACTTTACGACTCACTTGGGTGGATCTGTCCAGTAGTTTTTAAAATAAAACTTTTATTACAGTCCCTATTGGCGACTTCTGATAACTCAAAGGGGGTAGCTTGGGATGCCCCGGCCCCCATAGATTTAGTGCGACAATGGAGGGATATCATCTCTGACTTGCCGCATCTGCAACGTATCTCCATTCCCCGGTGTGTCAAGTTAGAAGGACCGACTAAATATACTCTTCACGGGTTTTGTGATGGCTCCAGCGTCGGTTACGCTGCAGCAGTCTACTTGCGCGCGGAGGGCGCAGACGGACGGACTCACGTACGCCTACTTATTGCTAAGTCACGTATAACGCCATTAAGGGTTAAGTTAACCATACCGAAACTGGAGTTGAATGGTGCTAAGTTGCTGTCAACGTTGGTTAATCACACGGTCGAGTCAATGGAGGATAAGGTTCGGTTAGACCAAATTGTAGGCTGGTGCGACAGCACTATCGTTTTGGCGTGGTTACGGACACCACCTCATAAATTACAAGTCTTTGAAGGAAACCGGGTTTCGGATATAATAACCTCTAAGACCAACATCGACTGGCGTCACGTACCCGGCGAGATGAATTGTGCGGACGTTGCGTCACGCGGTTGCTCGGCGGCAGAACTCTTGAACCATCCCTTGTGGTGGGGATCGAGTTGGCTGGAGCGGCCGCCCCATACGTGGCCGTCCGGGGGCCCAGAGTTCCCGCCAGATTTGTTACCTGGCCTGAGGCCGGCCGTTAGGGTTGCTAATGTAAACGAATTGATATCGGATTTTAATTTATTAGATCGTTTTAGTTCATATGAAAAGTTGCTAAACGTTACTACATACTTACTACGCTTTAAAAACAATTCAAAAATTAACTCTGAGAAGGTTTACGGTAGTTTAACGGTGTCGGAACGTAGAATCGCCAATCTGTGCTTAATTCGTATTGTGCAGTCAAAAAATTTCTCCGATGAATTGACAAACCTTCGAACGGGTACTGAAATTAAAAATTCATTGCGACGGTTGAATTTATTTTTGGACAGGGATGATATTATTCGTGTCGGCGGCAGAATCGGCGCCTCTACCCTTCCATATGAGTCACGGCACCCTATATTAATACCGGCGAGGGGTAGTTTCACAGACTTGCTAGTCAATCATTATCATAAGGTCTACTGTCACGTCGGAGCTAACGCGTTGAGTGCGATTCTCTCACGACGCTACTGGATTATCTCGGCGCGGCGTGTCACGCGACACATAACGTTTAAATGCGTACAATGTTTTCGACACCGGGCTCGGCCTAAACAGCCATATATGGCAGATTTGCCTGCCGATCGCGTTACCGGAGTCAGACCTTTCGTCGGGGTCGGCACGGATTTCGCTGGACCTTTTTACGTTAAAACGAGCTCGTTGCGTAATGCAAGGGTTCAAAAGTGTTACTTATGCGTTTTCATTTGCTTGTCGGTTAAGGCGGTACATCTAGAAATTGTATCAAACTTATCAGTTGAAGCCTTCGTGGCAGCCTTGACTAGGTTCGTATCTAGGAGAGGTGTACCGTCCTTGATCCGATCAGACTGCGGTACAAACTTCACGGGAACCGATAAATATTTAAAGGAGTTATACATATTCTTACGGAACCATCACCAGGAAATTGATCGGAAGCTGACGGCTCAAAACATAACTTGGCTCTTCAATTGCCCTTCAAATCCTTCAAGCGGTGGCATATTCGAGTCGGCAGTGAAGGGTGCCAAGACACATGCGAAACGGGTTCTCGGAGAAGCCAAGCTCACTTTCGAAGAGCTGACCACCTTTTTTACCAAGGTAGAAGCGGTAATGAATTCTCGGCCGCTTTGCCCCCTTAGTACGGACTCGGAAGACCTTGATGTATTGACCCCCGGTCATTTCCTAATAGGGCAACCTCTCGTTGCACTTCCTGAGTATCCCTACACGGAAACTCCGGAGCACCGGTTGTCTCGGTACCAACTTATTCAAAAGATATCCCAGCATTTCTGGTCTCGGTGGAGATGTGAATATCTTCACACACTCCAACAAAGGCATAAGTGGACTTCTCATAACGAGGCTCCCAAGGTCGATGACCTGATATTGATAAAGGAGGATAATTTACCCCCTCTCCAATGGAAACGCGGTCGGATCGTTAGGTTACTTCCGGGTAGGGACGGAATTGTCAGAGTTGTAGAGGTCAGGACTCAGCAAGGGAACATCTTACGACCTGTCTCTAAGCTTTGTGGATTGCCTTCGGTGGTTTAGTGGGTAACCAAGGCAGAACCTTGGTTAGGCGGCAGGATGTTTCGGCGAACGGTCGGCTATCGGGAGAGTTCGTCACTCGGCTGGCTATTCTCCCCCCCCCGCACCCGCCCCGCGCTGCCTCGCCAGGCGGGCGGCCACTCATCGACCGTTCAGTCAAATCTCGGACGCGGTTCGGACATCTTGTGTGTGCGCCTGTGGTGGATTGCCGGCAACCCATCCACACGTCAGCGCCTCGGTCGACACGGCAACTCGAAAACAACCTCAAGCGAATATCAAGGCCTCGGAGCAACCCTAAGGAAGAGCGGGAAAGAATCCAGGTAAGTGGCGAATCATTCTTGGTGGCGGTCCGATTTCCGAACTTCTTGTGTCGTCTTATGTGCCTGCAGGAACTACCAGAAAGACAGTCCACTAGCTCACTGAGTTATCGAACATATGTATACGATATATACATACATATAGTTCCGCCTTTATACCGAAAGGTGAAGCAGGGACTTAGTATACGCCCACATTTTACCTAATAGTTGTTTGCCTTAATAAGTGGTGATCCTGTTGCCGCAATGAAATGGAAAAGCGCAGGTTGTTACTACCCAATGTTAAAATTTTTCAAAAAAAGCGGCCCGCCTGAGAAGAACTGGCAACAAACTCAGTGGGCTTTTTTTGTGCTCTATTTACAAAAAATGTAACTAAAGATCACAAACTATTGCTTGAGAATGTAGTAGAGCAAGCAGATTCACTATAAAGTGGTCACGTGATGGTCACCCATTCAAGGACCGGCCTCAGGTAAATTTGCTTACTACAGTGATCGTTTACAGTGACTCCGCCGAGCCATGACCGTTGTACACGATAATAATTTAAAACTATTTATCTAGTCGCAAAACACTCATAACTATTATCTGTTGTATTTTGCTACAACACTATTCTGTTTTATTCCCATACACAATTTCATAATAGAAATATCAAATCCGGTATAAACTTCTCTCTCCATTTTCTCTGAATAACTTTACATAAATTTTAGTCTTCGGTTGTTCTTTGAATATTTTTCCTTGATATTGAATAACTTCATGAAATTCTTACCTTAAATTAACTTAAATGGAAGTTTTAAATCAAACTCGTGAAATCTGATGGCCAGTGATAAAAGTATATTTCGCAACAAGCAGAAAATATTATGGCATGAATGCATCTGGCGTTCTTTGTGTCTGATGTTTTAAGATACTAATTCATTCGATGAAACTGCTTGCTGGTTGTTTAGTAGAATCCTTAATAAAATAGGCGTACTGAAACGGGATTGGGAATTCCCGTTTCAGTACGCCTATTTTATTAGTTACTTTAATGGGTACGTATTTGAATACCTAAAATTATAATATCTAAAGTTAAATAACCTAAGATCAAAATACCTAAAATCTAAATACCTAATGGTGGATTGACCTAAATTTAAAAATACCGAAAGTTTAAAATGGCTAAGTATTTGAATACCTAAAATTATAATACCTAAAGTTAAATAACCTAAGTTCAAAATACCTAATGGTTGTTTGACTTACGAAATAATATGTGGTACGGCTTAAATAAAAAGGGACACTGCTCACCCCGACTTGTATATTATTTTATTATTATATTATTTTTTTTATAACCACTCATACAAGGATTGTCTGCTCCAATCCTGAAGTTCCAAATCCTTGTATGTGTGGTTATAAAAAATAACCACTAAGGCTAATGCGGGAGCTCCGCTCCGCTCCACTCCCGCCTTAGCCTTCTAACCTAACCTATCCGAGTCGTGGTGTGCAGTGTCCCTTTTTTTAAAGCGCTGGATGCGGGCTGCTTTAGATCGGTCATTCTGATTTGGTATATCAACCATTGTTGTTTTAACTTTAAGCATTTTAAACATTAGGTAATTAGTCCAATAGGTATTTCAAATTTAGGTATTAAGTACTTAGGTATTAGTGGTTTAGGTATTTTAAACCATTTGGTATTTAGATTTTAGGTATTTTGAACTTAGGTTATTTAACTTTAGGTATTATAATTTTAGGTATTCAAATACGTACCCTAATTTAATACATCTTTAGTAATTTTTATTTTAAACTAGCTGATGTCCGCAGCTTCGCCCGCGTAAAATTTCTTCCCGCGGGATCTTATTCCCGAAACAAAAAGTAGCCTATGTGTTATTCCAGACTATAATATATCTTTGTACCAAATTTCAGCCTGATCCGTTCAGTGTTTTGAGCGTAAAAGAGTAACAAATATCCACACTCACAAAAGGCACTTATCTATTTTTGTAAGTGCCGAAATAGCCATCATGTAGCTTGATATACAAAGAAGTAGTTAATACAAAGACGGAGCTAAAGAGTTCGCTTAATGGTTGCCTGTCAAAAATTGATTTTAGCAATTGTACTGCTGTTTTGTATCGATTTTCAAATTTGTAAAGGCGCGCGTTGCTCTGTATGTATGGCGGAATAGAAAACTGTTAAAAGCAACCATATACCGAATACCGGGGATTTGCTTCAGTTATCCAATACAAATAAAATAATCGTATCGCTGCATCGAACTTGGCACTTCGGTAAAAATCCATAGTCTTATTGTTACGTAACACAATCATGTATGCTTAGATAGAATTTATTTTACAGTTTGAAGCTTTGCACAACTTTTTACAGAGAAATTTGGTTGACTTAGGTAAGTTCACATTGTCTTTTTTTTGTAAATGGGAGTTTAGAAGTGCACTTTGAAGTTACGCGATTCTGACATACTCAAACTGAGTCATGTGAGTGATTTTCAACTTTATCCGTAATAATGTAGTTGTGTCTGACTCCTGGTCATTTCGTCACTTTGGGTACCCTCACTATACTTTAAGCATGTTTTGTCAATTTGAAGTTCAGTTCTCTACACATTTGGAAGTTGACTCAGAAATTTTGAATTTTGCAGCTTGCATAGACAAAACAAATTTTAAAATATTCGATGGAAAACTTGATCGGAACTCTGGTACTCATTGCTAAATATTTAAAATAAAAATTAATCACGTGGTATTTCTTCACGTGGGTTAGGGTTGTTGAAGTGGATTTTTTAAACTGAGATGGGAGGGCCAAATTTAATACGGTCAACTGTCATTTACCTTATCAATTTTAAACAAATATGTGACTAAAGTGAAATTCATTTATTTGTTTACAGGCATTTGCTTATAAGACTGATGCTCCGTTCTTGAATCAGGGTCACAAGGTGAAGGTAAATTTCGATTGCCTATTTCGGCTATCAAATATAATGACTGAAACGGCCTTGAAGGCCTTGAATGTTTTCGAAAGATTCAAACCCCACTTCAGTAATATATAAAGATTTACCTAAAAAAACACTTTGGAATAGCTTTAAACAAAATTTATTTAGAAAACATTATTAATAACTCTTCATAATGTACCTACCTACTTAATTGAAATAATGAACTTTTAGGTACTTTTCGGAGGGCACTCTTTTTGAAATGTTATTAAAAGTATGGGAATAAAGAATGAATGGTAGTTTTATTCAGTAACGCGGGTGATTGTTCCGGACTGTTTTAATTTTTTTAAGTTTTGCGTTTACTTTTCTGTTAGTTACGAAGTAGATAGCATTTCTAATTTATTTCCTTCCATTTCTTCACGACACACAAGACACACGAATATCTTTATATATTGCTCGTTACCTAATAAATTCCGATCGTCTTATAGAAAGTCATGATTACATCCAAAGACTGACGGCCACTAGATAGGCCAAAATAGTAGCATTCAAATTAGTTTTAAGTCTCAGCTTCGAACAAAAGAACTGCGGAACAAAAATATAATGGAATAGGAATACCTATACTATTAATATGATTGATCTTCCCCCCTATGTGGAAAATTTACTAGAGGAAAAAAGTGTGACAACCCTGTGAACTTACATTTCAAAGTAGAACTGCAAGAGTGACGTAAGTGGCCCAGTTAGAGCTTTTGTCGCACCTATCTAAACAGTTGTTTCTGTCATAGGCAAGCCAACTGAGAAGACTCGTTTCATATAGTAATGTTTGCAACAGCTGAACGTTGCAAGTGACTTTATAAGATTGTGACCATAGTATAGAGACTCGTATAAGCATGATACGTTTTATTGTGGACTTGAAAACAGTCGGTGTATTATTTTGTCCTTTATACGTCTACTTCTTATGATTATAGATAGATTTTTTTAATATGCCAAATTTTATAGAAAAGATTTTCTGAAAAAATAATCGTTGTAGGGTAGTCCTAAATAAATTTTCCTCTACCCACTGTACATGGATCAACGAAAGGCAAATACGGGTACTGCTAAATCTAAATACAAACTTTTCTTCTAGCTAGACGGTCGCATGATTCCTGCGTTTTCCTGAATGTTTTGCTTCACCTTCTGTTTGTGAACGACGGCCAACTAAATCACTGGAAATTATAGCTTTCAGACAAACAAAAAGTTACGATACTATCTGGTAATATGCCTACATTATTATACGTATTGCAAACGACACTTGTCTTGTACTATTTCACACAATTTATTATTATAGAAGTTTTAGTTGTACATCATTACAATTTGTTATGCAACAAGCATTAAGTAAAGTAGGTATTGATTCAAAATTGGGTTCTGTATTGATGGATACAAAAAGTAGGTTATAGATCGAGGATACTTTTCAAATAAAATAAAAAAACACTACACGTTCTTTCTAAATATTCATGAGATGAAAAGCGGTGAAATCTCAAAATCTAAGCTATGTAATAGAAGTATATTTGTGTCTTTATGCTTTCCACTGCTTACGTAGCAAAATATAAAAGCAAAAAGATCCGCAATTGTAATCAGTCATCTATTCAAACACAGAAAGGCCATGTATTCATACTGAGTACAGCAAGTTCAGCGTGTGATCGAACGGTGCGGGTGCGGAACGATTACGATACAGCTATGACATAACCGCAATGTGGCAATTTTGGTACAACACTAAACACTTGCTCAAGTCAACACCAAATGTGCCTACACTTGATTCAGTGTAGGCACATTACCCATAGTTAAATATTATGTTGTATTTTTTATTCTACTAAGGAGGTAGATAAGTATACGGCCCATCTGGTGGAAAACCGTCACAGTGACATAGACTGCTTAACTTTGATTTATGTGTGTGATGGTACCAACATATTTATTTGTGTTAAGGCGGCATCGAGCTAAAAATGGCAAAACGATAGTTACCATTTCGTTAATTCAAACAATTCTATTTGCACAATTTGCATAAAAAATTAATATGTATGTCAGCAAGAACCAATGCATCATTACTGATACTCACAATCAGGATAGAATTAATAGGTATTTAGAAAAATACGTTTAAAAATCACCAATATCTAAAAAATCTTATTTTTTTTTTTTTTTTTTTTTTTTTTTTTTTATACCACTCGAGTGGCAGACAAGCATACGGCCCCACCAGATGTACCGGTGGTCACCGCAGCCTATGGACGTTTGCAACACCAGAGGCGCCACAATCGCGCTGCCGACTCTTTAAAAACCTTCTAAGTCCCCTTTTGAAGAACCCCATACTGTAGGCGTTTGGGAAAACCGAGGCAGGGAGATCATTCCACAACCTAAGCGTACGCGGAAGAAAGCCTCTACCAGATCTCACCGTGCTCAAGCGCTCAGGACGCAACGTGTGAGGATGAATACCCTGTCTATGGCGAGCGGTGCGATGATAGAATGTAGCCGTAGGCATCATATCAAACAATTCTTCAGAGCACAAACCGTTGTACAGGCGGTAGAACACACACAAAGAAGCAAAGTCTCTCCTGTCACTAAGAGGTTCCACACCACCTGCAAGTATGGGATCGTTGACAACTCTCATAGCTCGCCTTTGCACCGAGTCAAATGGACGAAGCTGGTATTCGGGTGCCCCCGCCCAGAGGTGACAGCAGTACTCCATATGCGGACGCACTTGCGACTTATAAAGAAGCAGTGCTTGCGCCGCAGTAAAGTACCGCCGCGCCCTTCTGAGCACTCCGAGCTTCCTGGACGCCAGCCTGGCCTTGCCCTCCAAGTGACTGCGGAACTGCACATCACTGGAGATGTCAACACCAAGGATCCCTATACTTTCAGAGATGGTGAGAGATGTGCCCTGAAATTATTCTACTGTTTAAGGGATTTAACAAAATTGGATGTAGTTTACTATGTATATCTTTACTTTCAATAAACTACACTTCATAAACTACAATTAGTAATTCTAATATTTTACCTACGTTAAAATTTTAATTCATTAATACCTAAAAACAAAAGAGTTGCCCAAGTTTCTCATACATTTCTGCGAGCACGCAGCTTGCCGACTGACAAACCTTAGTGATCCGCAAGAGCTCAGAGCGAGTACACGTCTCGTTGCGTCGCAAAAAATAGAAATATTTACGTAAAGCATAGCGTGTACGCACACTTGGACGTGCAAACAAAAAAGAGGTAAGTACATTTTCAAGTTTTTTACTTATGTACGTAATTGTAGTGGAAGATGAATAGAAATAGGTCAATAATATTTTTTTTATATTAATAGGTTAACGACTAAAATAAATCGTATGTTCTATGTCTGATTTCCTTGCAATTATTGTAACTTGATTTAAGATGATCTTTATAAACTATCGCGGTTTTTAGACCGAATGTCTGAGTTATCTGAAAATGTGTTATTTAACAAAAAATATTGTATTTCACAGAAAATGGGACGACGCAAGGAAAAGTATTATAAATAGAAAAGTGGGCGAGATTCCGCAAAAATAGGATATCTTACTACAAGTAGCACGATAAGTTATTTGTATTTTTTGGTGTTCCGTTCTCAAAGGGAAAAAATGGGACCCTATAACTGTGACTCAGTCTATCATCTGATTAGATCTCATAAACCATGATAGCTAAAAATTATAAATTGTCATTTGTTTGTATGTATTACTAGCTAACCCCGCGCAACTTCGTTTGCGTGATAAATAAAGCACCGCTCGACCGATTTTGTGCAAACTTCACATAAACCATCTACTAAATAGTCCCAACAAACCCTAAACATTTGGTTTGGATAGGTAAGCCCGTTCTTGAGTTATAAAATTACAACGAAAAGTGGCATTGATTTTTATATATATAGATGATGGTATTGTGGCTGAAGGCCACATTTTATTCTTCAAAATATTCGAATAATAGATATAAATTCACAAATAGGTTAAGGGTGTTTTGCAATGTAAATATGTATTATCAAAATACACATTTGAGTCTATGAATATGATCTTTAATTGCCTCGCTGATCCATAGTATATAAGTAATAAGGTCGTCTATAATGATGTCAACAATACAATCCTGAAAGTAGTACATTGTGTAACACTAATATTCTTAGACTGAATGGTAACAAAACTAAATGTAGACTAAACAAAGTCAGCAATTATTTCCTGGGTAACTGTATACGTTTTTACAATAGGCTTCCACATGACATTAAAAGTATGCACTTAATTAAGTTCAAAAGTGTATAAAAAGTACCAAAATTACACTGCATGGGCTTTTTTTTTTGTTGACGCGGGGAACGCCTTTACGCGCCTTCATCCCAGCTGCGGGGGCAGCTGGGATGGTGAGTGGGACTCCCGGCCCGGTCCGGAATGGACCGTCCTACCCACTAAACCCCGCGGTGTTCCTCCTCACCCTTTAGCCGGGCCGAGGGATATCAAAAGATTATTCACGTCGACCCGGCTAGGGGCGCCCCGTTTATTCGGGGCTCTCCTCGGGGGAGCCCGATGGGCGGCTCCCCAAAGCTCCCTAAGGAGCTAAAGACCACGCCTGCACCGCTCTCGAGCGCCCCTCTGTAATAGAGGAGACAAAGAGCGGCTGGCGCAGGCGTGCGCTAATGGGCACACCCGGAACACGGGAAAGGTGCCCACCGCCATGTGACCGTTGGTGGGCGGGATCCCCCGACCTTACGCCCACGGTCCAGAAACAATCGGGGGCGCGCAGTGACTCCTCACCTCGGCGCCCCCGAACTGCACGGCAGAGTGGGAGCATTATCCGTTACTCCCGCTCCCCCGCACAGTGCACCTCCCGCTTTGCCGCCATCACCTCGTCAACTGGCGAGGTGACAGCGGCCCAGCACTGTTGCCACCGGTCGCGCCGTTATTCACGGCCGGCAGCCCGAACTGCATGGCAGGGCGGGAGCATTTACCCTAACTCCCGCCCCCCACGCAGTGCCTCTCCCACTTTGCCGCCATCGTCTCGCCAGCAAAGGTGGCGAAGCGACGGCGACCCAGCACTGCTGCTGCCGGACGTGAATAACGGCACGGCCGGCAGCAACACACACCACCGAGCAACCCACTGGTGGGTTACTCCCGCCTCGGCCGGAATTAGACAGAGTAGCACAACTCCCCCACAGAGGAAGGGGAGTGGTCGCTACTCCGTTGCCCAGGATGCACCACGAGGAGGATCCGACCCATTGGGGTCCTTAAGATGTTAATAGGACCCCGCATCCCACACTGCATGGGTTACTATACAATTGACGATAATTTGCTTGACAAGGAAGCCTGGAAATGATCTGCTCGCTCTACTGCATTCTCAAACAACATTTTGTGATTTTTTTTATATTCGGCTCGCCAAATTGACGTCGCCACCAGCCTGATGGTAAGCCGTAGCGCATTTAGCGATTGGGGGCCACTTTTGACAGTAGTCCTCAAGTTGACGGCTCTGTGATGTGCCTCTTCACGCTCCTTTTAAAGAACCCGGGTTGTAGATGAGGGAAACACGTGTGCGGGCAGGTTTTCTTCACTGTGTATGAGTGGCAACTCTCTTAGCCAAGGACGCTATGGTTCTTCGCTGCGCTAATGGTTCGAGGCCTCCCGTCACCTCAGGTCAACCTCCATCCAATTATTAGGATAGCACGTCTCTGCATAGCGTCAAGCGCGTCTAGTAAGTACCTCGTGGAGTCATCCCCAAGGTGAGAACAGTACTCGACGCAGGTACCGTTTCACCTTATTTAGGACTCCGAGTTTCCGCGAGGCAAGCCCAATACAACTCTCTATGTAGTTTTTGTGATTGAGCTCACGCCGGACGTCTATACCGAGGATCTCCAGGTTGTGAGGGAAAGGAATGGGGACTTCTTAGCTGTAAACGCACACGCCTGTGTTTTTCTGGCATTGAACTCGACCACGTTGTCTGAATCCCATTTCGCAATGCGACCCAGGTCCCGGTCGAGATCCGCTACGAGTTGTCATCTCTTCTCCTCCACGTCGCAAAGCCCCTCCGCTGGACGGCCAGAATAGCTCCCATGCAGAGTACTATCATCCGAATAACAATGAATGCACCCAAGGGACAGCATGTCATTGATATGCAGAAGAAAGAGAGTTGGGATAACGTTTCGCAAGTACCTACAAGTCACACACGTCACACGTGTGCCAAATACCTAAATGTTTTTTTTTAGTAAAATGAAACTAAGTAATAATTTCTGAATAGCTATATTATTATTGTTTTTTTTAGTTTGAGTTTGCCCACTTGAAAAAATATCTGTGGTCTATAAATATTTGTTCACAAACAAAAAATACGTTTTTTGAATCTCTCATTCAACAAACGTATTTTTTGTTTGCCTGCCTTAAAATTTGTTATTTTTCTGTAATTTGGATTTGTTGTTAAAACAGAAATACAAAGTCTGTGAAATTTTAACTCCTGTTGACGGACAGCCGTGTCTCAGCGATGGGGTCCTGTTTTTTGCCCTTTGGGTACGGAACCCTAAGGACTAGGTGAAATGTGTATGTGCCTCTGCCGATCCATTCAGCGTTAAGGCGTGTCTATATATATGTATGGTACATACATATGTATGTATGTACCTATGAAAGTACCTATTAATATCTGCTGCCTAGCACTAGTACTGCACTTTGGGATCAGATGGCGCTTTGTAAAAGAATAATAAATGTCCGTGTCATAATAATACGGTCCATTGTATTTAAACTTATCTAAACGTACTTCATAATATAAAAAGTAGTCATGATCTTTTCGAACCATTCGTCTCAATAAAAATACTAATATTTTTTTGAAATTTTTAAGTTGCTTAATGTTGCGTTGCGACCAAACAGAGCGACTGTCGCTGAGAGAATTGTCTATGTGTGAGTGCCGCACGCACACAGCTGAACCGCCGATTCAAAACACCGAAAGTGCCGCTGCCTCGTGCGCTCGGACGGGCCTTAAGTTTATAACTTGTCCTAATAGTGAGTAATAAACCATTTATATCTCTAACCAGCTGCCCCCTCTGGGCTGCTTTCTAATCTTGATAAACATAGTACGTAACAATATATTAAGCTTCTCTTTACTGTGCCGCACCGACCTACCATACACACTCATTTTATACTTACTTAAATAAAAAAAAAAATTCCTTACAAATTCCAAAATATTTGCGTTTTTACAATAGGTTTGTTTGAAAAGCTCAATTTGCATTGAAATTTAATTCGATTTCCATAGCTCTCCATATTTTTCGCTTTCATATCCACATTGAAAACATGTTGTTTACCTCGTGGACAGATCAATAGCTTTTTTTTTCAAGCTCAAAAATGCAATGCCAAAAACTTTTCAACAAAAACAAAGGCTTTAGGTAGAAGATTATTTTGTTGTTTCTTCTTTCTATTGGTGTACCTATTGTAACGTTGTTAAGCAACGAATGAAAAATATATTAATTCATATTATTATTTCAATTAGTTTATATATCTCAAAAACTATTTTATAATGGAAGTTGTTGAAAGCGCCATCTGCCGACAAATAGTCACATTAAAAGAAGCCGCGCTTAACGCGCCGTAACTCACCAAGTAGGTAAATTACGTAGGACGTAGGGACGATCTTCGTCGCCAGAGGCGCTGATCAATTCTATAAATAGGAGTGCACGCGCAGTTTCGGGAACACATCACAAATTTAAAAGATACAGTCGCGAAAGTATTAGAAAATAGTATACATATAAAAATAACTGTCATCAGTGTATAGGGAGCGAAATTCTCCCTAAGTGAATAATTGTCTAGCTGCAAACGACGAGTACCCCATCCTTGGGTGAGTTAAATTGTGTATAACGTAATCTAATTTTTAAACTGTGAAAATTAACGGCTGTTGGTCCACCCTGTTATAAGGGGGTAGTTAAAGGGGTGTGAAAAAACACTTTGTAAAAATAGTGCTGTAAACAGATGTTGTAAGACCTCGCGATTACTGCAGCTGTTCATAGCAGACAGGAACCGGCTGGTCTTTTGGGAATATTGAGGAAAAAGGGTTTCAAACTAACGCCTAGTCTGGAACATTCCAGGGTCCACCCTCCGGGTTCCACGAAGAACCATCCACCCTACGGGTTGCGAACGTTCACCCTACGTGTTCCAAGAAACATCATTCACCCTCTGGGTTGAGGAAAGACGAGCAATCCTTCCTACAATTAGCGACGCCGTGCAGTTCGACGAGTGGACGGCACGGAGACGTCGCGGACTGCATCACCCATCAAGAAGGCCAAACCCCAAGATAAGTCGGAACCCCGCAAAGGCCTTCGGAAACCTTCTTGCTGCCTGATAATACCACGACCCCTAGTTCCTTCCCTTTTTTTAAATAAATTGTTCCTTTTAAATTTTAAACATCACCTCTTGTCATTTCTCTCTTATATTCTTTTCCTGAAAGCCTTCAGCTTTTCAGTGGCGCCCAACGTGGGGCACGAAACCACGACCCTGAGATTAAGAGTCTCATGCTCTACCGACTGAGCTAGCCGGGCGCAGTATAAAAAAAAAATGTAACGTTAAGCAACGAATGAAAAATATATTAATTCTTATTATTTCAATTAGTTTATATATCTCAAAAACTATTTTATAATGGAAGTTGTTGAAAGCGCCATCTGCCGACAAATAGTCACATTAAAAGAAGCCGCGCTTAACGCGCCGTAACTCACCAAGTAGGTAAATTACGTAGGACGTAGGGACGATCTTCGTCGCCAGAGGCGCTGTTCAATTCTATAAATAGGAGTGCACGCGCAGTTTCGGGAACACATCACAAATTTAAAAGATACAGTCGCGAAAGTATTAGAAAATAGTATACATATAAAAATAACTGTCATCAGTGTATAGGGAGCGAAATTCTCCCTAAGTGAATAATTGTCTAGCTGCAAACGACGAGTACCCCATCCTTGGGTGAGTTAAATTGTGTATAACGTAATCTAATTTTTAAACTGTGAAAATTAACGGCTGTTGGTCCACCCTGTTATAAGGGGGTAGTTAAAGGGGTGTGAAAAAACACTTTGTAAAAATAGTGCTGTAAGCAGATGTTGTAAGACCTCGCGATTACTGCAGCTGTTCATAGCAGACAGGAACCGGCTGGTCTTTTGGGAATATTGAGGAAAAAGGGTTTCAAACTAACGCCTAGTCTGGAACATTCCAGGGTCCACCCTCCGGGTTCCACGAATAACCATCCACCCTACGGGTTGCGAACGTTCACCCTACGTGTTCCAAGAAACATCATTCACCCTCTGGGTTGAGGAAAGACGAGCAATCCTTCCTACAATTGGCGACGCCGTGCAGTTCGACGAGTGGACGGCACGGAGACGTCGCGGACTGCATCACCCATCAAGAAGGCCAAACCCCAAGATAAGTTGGAACCCCGCGAAGGCCTTCGGAAACCTTCTTGCTGCCTGATAATACCACGACCCCGAGTTCTTTCCTTTTTTGAATAAATTGTTACTTTTAAATTTTAAACATCACCTCTTGTCATTTCTCTCTTCTATTCTTTTCCTGAAAGCCTTCAGCTTTTCACTATTGATTACATATAAGGAAATCAAGCATGTTGAGTTTAATAGTGGGGAGCGATAATCCCCTTAATGGCTAATGAACTGACCAGGAAAACTGTGGGGGCTCAGTGAGTTGTAGAACCCCCAAATGTAGTGTTGATGGTGACAAGAGCCAGTGAACTGTATTTAGACTTAATTCTTGTTTTTGAATGGCAGTAAAACGAGGACTTATAGCTCTTGTCGTTGACCAATCTACGTGACTTGATGTTTGCTGATGCCGGTGCGGTCTGAAGACGATTACTATGCGCGTTGTCCAGGGCAGAGGTGGTGCTGGAATGATAAAAATAAAATTTATAAGATACTCGTAAGTTAGCCATCTTGTAACTTAGAAATAGTTGGTTTGAATTCCGGACAATATTGTCATTATTGAATAAACTGCTTGTCTAGTTTTTATTAATTTTAGCTATCGCCGCTTTATACGTTTCTATAAAAATTGTCAGGAAAATGTAAAAGTTCATAACATTTACACCCAAAAGTTCTTTTAATTTAAGCGTCAAACAGCGATGTAGATACTGTTAAAGTTTTAGACATTTTCAATCCTGAAATCAAGTTGTGAAAGGGGAATCCGGTTTGCAAAACTTTTTATTTGCACTGAGCACATTCAGTTATTACGTAATTCCATTAAAAGTGGATAACCTTTTAAAGTCAATGTAGGTGCACGTCAGTAATTTTTAGTCTTTATGTAATGTAATTTGGGTGGCGACCTGGATGGTTTACATTCACAAATCAGCTCGGCAGATGGCGCTGCAGTCAGTATACAAAATAGTGGTGCTGTACCATAAACAAAGTTGCGCTGGTCAGCTAGTATAGGTAATATAAGTTTCTGTCCACATCCTTTTACTATCTTGTCTTAGCCACGATATGTATTTTGTAGTACCTACCTACATTTACGAAAGTTTATTTGGAAGTGTCTTTTAAAACATGATATTTTTATAGAAGTAACAAATATTATGATCATAATAGCAATTCAACATGAAAATAGGGTTAACATCGTGACTGTAAAGCTTGGTCTGCTGTTCCATGTTTTCGCGTTGGTTAACAGGAGCTTTCAAACCGTTTTTTTACCAAAGCCACGTCTCTAAATAATTTTAAGGCCATACCCAGGGCTAACGACCTTGAGCAAATGGGCGATATGACTCGCTAACATAGAGTAGCGCAACTACAGGGACATCAGAGTAAAGAACTACGGAAGAAGAAGAAAAATAGTAGCGGAAATGCGTTCCTTGCTTCACCAAATAAACAAGAAGCTGTGAGACGGTCTCACCCGACTGCCCCTCTCTAAAACGTTTATTGTGAGAGTTCAATCCGATTGACGTTGTCATTTTTATTTTATTTCAAACTTTGGACAGATGATCCACGTGACCTAGTGACGTAGTTTAATGCAACAGAGTCACAGACTACAGACAAAGTCTCGCTATAAGCCCCTCTGCACTCTATTTTATAGAGAGAGGCGAAAAGTAAATTAAAAACAAAGGAACGTTTGTATTTCAATTTTCTTTTGTTTTTAAGTGTAGTAAAAATACACTACAAAAAATGTGATTGATTACGTAAAACTTAAATGTGACGAATTCACAAAGACGAATGTTCATATATTCATTGTTTTGTACTTAATTTATTACAAATCAAGAAAGGGTGGTCCTCCACTCGCTCAAAATTTTTGTTAATTTTGGAACAAAATTTCATTTCATTTTGTTATTACAAACAAACAAAAATAGACGTAAACGCAGTTGCGAGGGTCAGCTAGTTATGTATAAATAAGAAGCGCTCGTGGCACCGCGGACTTAGTGTTCTGTAAATGATCACTGTAGTAAGCTCATTCACTATGGCCAGTCTTTGGATGGGTGACCATCCATGTGACCACTTTGTGACAGTTATTTGAGCGTCGTTTCCGTGTTTCGGAAGGCACGTTAAGCCGTTGGTCCTGGTTGCCCGTAAAATGGCAGTCGTTAAGCGAAGTTGAAGGCCGTTTTGGCGGCTTGATTAATTTTAACAGCAGGCAGTCACAACCTGCGCCTGTCTATCTCAACACGGCAATACAGCTCACCGCCTATTACGTGGGACAAATTCTAAAAAGGTGAAATGTGGGGACAGAATAATATGCCTCTGCCTACCCCTTCGGGGATAAAGGCTTGACCATATTTATGTATCTATGCAACTAGCTGACCCTCACAACTTCGTTTAAAGAACGTAATAAGCTAAAAAAATTACGGTTGAGAGCAGTGTCTCAAAAAAAGCAGTGTGTTAATAATAACTGTAATATAAGTATTTTCATCAGTTGTCTATATCTCTTAGCACAAAGTTATAATAGCTTAAGTTGTGTGGGAATGTCCACAAATATTTCTTCATTTATATATTTTGAAACGATTAAGTACCGCTTACAATATTAGCATGACTATCTTTCGAAGTAATTTAATAAAACAATAATTAAAATAAGTTCAAATGCATTATATTCTCATGTAATGCAGTATGCATTGTGTAACTCGGGCTCTGTTACACGCATTACTCTGAACATGAATGAAAATATAACATTTTACGAGAATATATTGCAGATCAGAGCGACACACGTCCGTCTAGCAACACCACTCCCCCCGCACTAGATTTTCAGGCGAGCGCGGGGAAGCAAGCAATGTGATGTATTCTTTGAATACATTATTAGTTATAATTAGTTCAAAATTATACTAATTCAAAATTGAAGAAAACCATTTTATAGGTCTATGTTTTCTTTAGTCTCTGATATAAATTTTATTATCATTCATTAATAAATAGATGTCATACAACAGCTTCTTCTAAAAAATTATAGGCTATTTCAATGATGTTTTACTAATTATTTATAATAAATACACAATTTCTGATAAAACCATCTTTTGACACACATCTTTTAGATTTCAAATCTACTTTTAGCTATCATTTTTCGTATACTAATACCGAGAAGGATGTCTTCATTTGCACCTCTTTTTCGCAAACTTTGTCAACCAGTCCCCTAACAATATTTTTGTTTTAAAACACGAAAATATGTAGCAGCGGTGGAGCTTGAATGCGTATAGGTTGTACCTGGTAATCAAATTAGTAATCTTGAAATATGATTCAAATTTCTTACTAAATGATATTTCAGCAAGTTTTCCCACTATTCTTTACCCATTTTCTCCTCGGTCATTATTAGACGACTACAAATTTCTGATAAACTTCATGAGGTTTACCAAAAATTCGTACGAATTTTTTGAAAATCGGTTGTGACTAAAGTATGTAATGTTATTAAGATAATTAATGCTATGACCGATGGTGTTTTATCAAACCAAAACTCTTGCCTTTCCAAAATTCTATGTATATAATTATATGGTGGTGATTGTCTCCTGTGGTGATCGAACCCACTTCATATTATGACTAGGGTTCGATCACCACAGGAGACAAAAATTTGTGTGATCCATAAATGTTTAACTCGAGAGTGCGTGGGTGTTACCCATAACACAAGGAGGTTATTCTAAGCTTATTTTGGGATCAGATAGCGTTGTGTAAAAATGTACGTGAATAAATATGTATTAATCTTATTAAGTCTGTGACAATATTATTTGTATGAAATTATTATTGTGTGGTAATCGTATTCTTAGCTAGTACTCGTATTTTGTTCTGACAGATAAAAATAATAATGCATCAAATTACTTCTTCAATATTTCCTTCACATTGTTTGAACACGCCGACATAACTTCACCTAAAAGGCTACCGAACAAAACACTCACAATAAAACTAACAAGTAGAACACGATTTCACACAATGGAGAGTTCAAGAGCGAGTTAACAAAACTTTGTCTCGTTCCCATTCCACTTGGTAAATATTAATTCAACCTATTTGGTAAATTTGTCGCACGGTAATTAAATAGTAAGTAGTTGCACCGTAATCCGATAAATCGTTCCCAATGAATACGTCGCGTGGATATAATTGAAGGGACGGTCCTGACACGTTCGGTGTGCTGCCTAAGTAACGATTGCCTATTGTGTCTCTGGCGGTAATAATTTACGAACGACGAATTTGATGTAATAGGTATCGTCGTGACAGTACAACATAAGGCATGTGTATTGTGTATGTAAGCGTAAAGTGTTCCCAGATGGTCAAGTTGCTTGACATGCTTTACGTGCTGCCATGCATGCAATATCGTGCAATGTATTGATTGAAGTGAAGAGAATGCAAATTACGTGCTGGTGGATGATTGATCATTCATCGTTATGAATTTACATTGTATTTAAATTATATTTAAAAGTAATTAGTACACTCAATTCAATAACGCTATAATTGGAAGCCATTAAATACTTTTGATACAAAATAGAACAAACAATGTACAAATTACATAATTATCACTTTAATATTCATAGGGGCTTATTATTTTGCAGTAAATTAGAGTAGACGTAATACAGTGAATTTATGATCCTGAAATAAAATTTTCGTCGTATTTAATTGACTGAAAATTTTAGTAAACATCATATTATTAGTATCTATGAAATAATATTATCATTTTAAAAGAAAGCACTACAGTTTTTTTTACATTGATTTATTAATCTATACAATATGTCGAAAATCTCTACATGGATGATATTCTGAAAATTTTAATTTGTAGGGCGTTCTCCAATCGATACTGAAACCGAAAATGTAAATTTAAGACATAGGTCTGTATCCCTAATAATTATAATATCTCAAGTATCACACCAAACTACTGAAACAATTTAAATTATATTTAGCACATTTTGAGCTCATGATCAGAGGAAAGATCTAGGATACTTTTGATAACGTATTTGGCGAATTTTCTAATGACAAAATGGTTTCTCAGTTGTAATTTCTCAAAGCATTTCTTATACTTTTTAGTGTAACAAAGAAAGTAGGTAGGTACTTTAAAGACCGTTACACACAAGTTTCAACATTGAGGGTGTTGCAGTTACATAAATTAGAGACATCGCTTAACGTAGAATTCAAGGGTTCCTTTGAATGTAAGGGCCATTCTTAACTGGCGTGTATGTTTATCTAAACATATATAACTCCAAGGTGACTGTCTGACTGACATAGTGATCTATCAACGCACAGCACAGCCCAAACCACTGGACGGATCGGACTGAAATTTGGCATGCAGGGAGATGTTATGACGTAGGCATTCGCTAAGAAAGGATTTTAATAAATTATACCCCCAAGGGTATAAAATACGGGAAGCGGGAACGGGAACAAATTGTACGCGGGCGGAGCTGCGGGCATCAGCTAGTTTAATTATAAAATTACTTGTAATTTGCTTAATGATTAAGGGTATCGTCAAACAATTCTTCACTAAGTGTCCAAGGCTTAGGCTTTAATGTTTTAAAAATTAATTAATCTTTCAGCTCTTTTATGTTTAATAACAGGGCAGTTTTACTCGCTCCTATGAGTCTGATGAAGAAATACCTTCTTTCATACACTTTGTAAAGCGTAAACGAAGTTGCGAGGGTCAGCTAGTGTATTCATGAACACTACAGTGTTGTAAATTGTATAACCATTTAAAATTGTTGATAACTTCCTAAACAGTAATTATTTTAGTTTTAAACTAGGCCAAGGGTTTATTGAGTGCCGCTTTTATCCTGAAACTGATTGATCTGTTTTTTTTAATTTAATTTGTAGTAGCGATATTTAGCAATTATTACGTCAGTGTGCGTAAAGATATTCCCATTCCCATAATTTTCATTGGAAAATTCTTCAAGTGTAGGTAAGCCTATGTTTTGTTTGTAGTCCTATTTCCATCTGTTATGAATTTTCCATTCGCACGCATTTTCCTTGAAGGGGTACAAAAATGCATAGGTACTGCTCACATTTCATCTGATATATTCTTAGGTAGGTGTTTAGTTTATTTTCTTGTTGGAAATTTTCAAACCACCTATAAGATCTTGGTTAAACAGACTATTCTGTTATTGGCACCCGAGCCCAACGACTCGCAGAGCATGCAATACCAGACTCCTGCTGACTAAAACCACACAATGCCCTCTCGCAGTCAGCTAAGCATTCTTCAGAAGTATCGACATAATAGCACTGTGTATTCACAGTACATATATGAAAACTTATTATATACTCATAAAAATAACAGTAAATTTATTAAAAATAGTGATATCCATAACCTAAACTTAAGAAATAAGAATAAATTGGCTGTACCTAGATTTAGGCTTAATAAAATAAGCAATTCTTTTGCGGGCAATTGTATTCGAATGTACAATACATTGCCGACAGCCGTAACAGGTTTGTCAGTTAATAAATTTAAAAAACTAATAAAACTTAAATTGTGCCAGAAAGCTTATTATAGCATTAAAGACTTTCTAGAAGACAAGGCTGCCTGGAACACGAATTGCTTCTTTCTACATTTAAAAAAACTGTATTAGATACTAATGGCGAGGCCGCACTTGCGGTTATCGCGGCGGTTTCTAACCTCAAAATGTCAAAACATTGACTTGATTTCATTGATTTTGACAGTTTGATGACATTTTGAGGTTAGAAACAGCCGCGGAAAAACGAAAATGCGGCCTCGCACTAAGATGAATTAAGAGGGACCGGACTGAGTTTCTTGGGGTGTTCTTCTCAGTCTGTAGCATTTCCGAACCCCCGGTAGAGTCACAAAAATTTTGACAAACCTAATTTTTTTTTTTAAATTTCAAAGGGAATAAATTTTATTTGCACAGGGCGGAAACTCCCATACAAATGATTGGTTTTACAATTCTGTCACCTACGCTTAAAACACGTTATGTTTATGGAGAGCTTGAATGTGTATATTACTACTAAGGTTAAGCAATAGAAAGGCGAGTCGGCTGCTCGTCGTTCTTACAGAAGCAGGCCAAGAATGTGGCAAGTCTCTTCGCCCCTCATAGTAGTGGGATTGCACCCAACTATCCCCCTTCCCCAAGTAGCGGGGTAACACACGAACAAACCCCCCAGACGCGGGATAGTACCCGAACCATTTAGGCGAGGCCGCGGTGGTAGCCAAAGTCTGCCGGGAGCCCTGGGACATCCTTCCGAGGGCTTCCGCGGGACTTCCGGCCAGAGACTATTGTAAGGCATTGTGTGGTTTTAGTCGGTAGGAGTCCGGCATAGCATCCATGGAGGATTTACACACATAAAAAAAAAAGGTTAAGCAATTCTTTCCCTCAAAATACTGTCTGAGTAGTATAATGACAGCTGTGGCGGGTTTGGGGAAGAGTGCTCTCTAAGGAATGCTTATCTGTATGAGAGCTTTTGATATATGAGAGACTTTGCCTCCATAGGTGTATTCTACCGCCTTTACAATGGTTTGTGCTCTGAAAAATTATTTGATATGATGCCCTCGGCTACATTCTATCATCGCACCGCTCGCCACAGACATAATGTTCATCCTCACACTATACATCTGGAGCGTTCGAGCACGGTTAGATCCGATAGGGGCTTTCTTCCGCGCACGCTTAGGTTGTGGAATGATCTCCCTGCCTCGGTTTCCCCAAACGCCTACAGTATGGGGTTCTTCAAAAGGGGTCTCCGCAGCGCGAGTGTGGCGCCTCTGGAGTTCCAAACGTTCATAGGCTGCGGTGATTGCCAGTCCTTCTGGTGGCCCTATGCTTGTCTGCCACCTTAGTGGTATAAAACAAAAAAAAACGTACTGCCTACGGTCGAGAGACTCGGGTAAGCCCTCGGAAGCAAATCCCCAGGATGCCCAACTAACCAGCTAGAGGGTCTACAAACGTTCATAGGCTGCGTTGACCGCCAGTCCTTCTGGTGGGCCGTATGCTTGTCTGCCACCATAGTGGTATAAAAATCTACTGCCTATGGTTGAGAGCCCCGGGTAAGACCTCGAAAGCAAATCCCCAGGATTCCTAACTAACCAGCTAGAGGGTCTATAAACATTTCAAATAGTACAGTAAATAGACCTAGAATAAGTGTTTGCGACAGAGAATTGAGTCTATCTATACTATAATAAGAGAGTAGAAATCGTGTGTCTGTACAATTGATAAAATTAAAAAAAAGTAGCGGGGGCGGTATAAAAACACCAATAGAGCACAAAAATTATGTTTTTAAAATTCTTTTCTGTCTGTCTGTCTGTCTGTCTGTCTGTCTGTATGAGCGTCAGGATTTCCGAAGATACTGAACGGATTCATTTGCTGTTTACAAAAAAAGATTAAGCTCAACTCGGGGGAGGCTTTAGGCTATTTTTCATCAAAATCGAATCGCAGATGAAAGAACTATAGTCGTATAAAGTTATTATCAATTATTGCCTAAACGGTTCATGGTACGGTGATGAAACTCAGCACGAGCGTTCTTTGTTACAATTTGAAGAAAGTAATTTTACCATTTTTGCAAATTCCACCTCCAAGGGTATAAAAAAGAAGGGTAAAGTTTGTATAGGACAACGTGATTCCTTGGTCTGATCTACTTCAAATTCGGCTTATAGCATTAAAATCATTATTGATTAAAGATGTGTTTCGTATTTTATAAAAAATTATACTATAACGAGCTAAAAAGGGAATGTAAGATAATTTGGGGAAAATTTTTTCCAGAATTGTTATCACTACTCCTTAAGAGGACGTATGACGCCAAATAGACTATTATCTTGATCTAGATCTCAGGACTCGTGAGGTCTGATGAACTAACATTACAACACAAGCAACTTCAGTTCATGAACTAAAGATCTACTAGCCTGAAAACACGATTACTAAAAAAAACCTCGATACTTTTAATTTTTAAAAACACCTCGTTTTAGTTAAACTTTAGGCTGGATCTCTATAATTATCTATTATTTGGATATTATTTTTTATGTATAAGAAAGACAATACTAAAAACTTCATTTACACTAGTCGGTTTTTTTAATATTTATAATAGTTTTCTTTTTATCTGTAATTATCTGTTTTTTAGCTTTCATATCATTTCGCTAAACGCGCTCCAAACCTTCTCTCTCTTTCTTTCCTCACGAAATCTGTATGCGCTATCCTCTATCGATTACGATTAGTCTGGCTGCGCGCCTTGTAGGAAGCGGACCTATGCCCGATTGCGTCACACAATGCTCAATTACGACATCGATAGATCGATTAAAAAACTTTTGAATTCCTGAAGCAAGCTAGGGGGGGGAGGGGCTTGGCTGTAGGTGCATAAAATCTTAATTTGTGTAAATAATAAATGTAACTAATTATAAAAGTTATTAATATTATAAAGACCAAAAAAATGACTAAAAAGGAACATAAAAAACGTTTTTCACTCGTAGAATGAGAGAAATAAAAAGCTAAGAACCGTATTGATTGTTTACTATCCGATGTAAATTTTCTTCATCTTACTTAGCTTCTTCACGATGGCTTGTAGAAACTTGGGTGTTACTTTTGTATAGAGTAGGTCGGTATGATTTGGCATATTATCTCCTCGATATTATTGCCACCGAGAATCATCTAAGTTTCCAATGGCGTTACGGAATGCCTGTACCAGGACCTCGTTCGTTGGTCAGCACTTGCACTGCTTCAAGTGACGTCGGCCTGGGCCTAGAAGATCTTCATGGGGCCCAGACCTTATCTGCATATTAGCATCTGCCCAGTTGCCTTCAAGCCCAACCATATTTCAAACCAGACGCAGTTTTTATTGGCTGCCAGGAGCAGCAGCTATGAATTGAATTTTCATCCCCATAGGCAAAGTTGAGAGCAACTGCTGTCTTACCTCCCCAAGCTCGATAGGTTGCCTAATTGAACTGGACGCTTTCTATGAACAATAATAATAAACCGGCCAAGTGCGAGTTGAACTCGCCCATGAAGGGTTCCGTAGCAGCAAGTAACATAATATAAAAGTTCGTGTAGTTCGTTGTAACTTTCATTGATGTTCGCAGTGATAGTGATTTTTCTCGGCGAAAATTGCGGTATATGACGTTTTAAAAAAAAACTACCATCTTGATTTCGTTCAAACCAATTTTCTTCGGTAGATTTTATCACAATGTACATTATATATATATTTTTTAGATTTATCATTCTCTTAGTTTAGAAGTTAGAGGGTCACACACACACACACACACACATTTTTCCACTTTGGAAGTGTCTCTTGCGCAAACTATTCACTTTAGAAAAAAATTATGTTATAAACCTCAATAGCATTTTTGGAGACCAATCTATTGATACCCCACACGTATGGGTTTGATGAAAATAAAAATTTTGAGTTTCAGTTCTGAGTATGGGACCACCAAAAATAACTGCTTTTTTTCTCGTTTTATACAAAAATCTTGATGCGGTTCACAGAATACATCTACTTACCAAGTTTTACCAACACAGGCCTTATAGTTTCGGAGAAAAGTGGCTGTGACACACGGACGGACAGACAGACAGACAGACATGACGAATCTATAAGGGTCCCATTTGGCTACGGAACCCAAACCCAGAAACCGCCACTACTAGAAGTGCGGGCGAAGCAGTGCCGGAAGTAATTGCACAGAACATAAAACAATGGAGTCGGCTTTTTTTTTTATTATTAGACTCTTACCGACTAAAAAACCTCACGTAACGCCCAACAGCCTATGGTTGAGAGCCCCGGGTAAGCCCTCAAGAAGGATGTCCCGTGACTCCCAACAGACCAATGCGGCCACCAATGCGGCCTCGCCCAGGGGGTGGTTCAGGTGCAATCCCGCGTCTATGGGGGGTTTCGGGTGTGACCCCGCTTCTAAGGGGGGGCTTGCGTGAGTTGCTCACGTCACGCTGCCGTCATGAGCCTGCTTCTGTAAGGACGGTGAGCGGCCCTCTCACCGTCCTCAGACCCCCGGTCATGGAGGCCGATAGTCCTCGGCGAAGACACGTCGGCACAATGGAGTCGGCTAATTCAAGTACAAAAAAGACAGTGTAAGTATTTAAAAAAAAAATGTAGAATATAACACTGTCTTTAGACTTTCGATTTAATAGTAGAAAATTGCCGGTGATATTTTCAAAACAAATTTATTGTTTCAAAAATACTTGTTGATTCACATAAAAGAATAATCATTTTATTGAAGGTACTAATGAAAGAAAAATGAGTTTTTACTGAATGATGATGCTGTTGGGCGCAACAGCGCCAGGTCCTCGTGCTGGGTCTGGACGTGGACACTCTCTTGCTCGAGACCATGGTGCGAGCCATGCTCTCCAGCGGGAGTAAGTGGGACTGCACCGCCTCTTTCTGCGAGCAGGTTATGCTCGTGAAAGAGACGGCGGGGCGGGAACGGTAGAGAACTCTCCCACCCAAGTTCCGCAGTCGGCGGCCTGGGCGCCGTCGACGTGTCTTCGCCGAGGACTATCGGCCTCCATGACCGGGGGGCCTGAGTACGGTGAGAGGGCGGCTCACCGTCCTTACAGAAGCAGGCCCATGACGGCAGAGTGACGTGAGGAACTCACGCACGCCCCCCCTTAGACGGGATTACACCCAAAACCCCCCAAAGACGCGGGATAGCACTCGAACCAGCCCTGGGCGAGGCCGCAGTGGCGGCCGTGGGTCTGTTGGGAGTCCTGGGACATCCTTCTGAGGGCCTTACACCCATAGGCTGTTGGGCGTTACGTGACGTTTTTTAGGCGGTAGGAGTCCGACATAACATCCATGAGGATTTTCCCCCACGTTAAACAAAAAAAAATGATGATGCTGTAAAAATTTAAAAAGATACTATTCTTGAAATATAATAACGGGGAATTCGTTGTTGATTAAAAAACACCAATGGTTTTGGCAGGTTTGAGGACAATCAAATAATAAGTCTTTACCTCTGAAATTGCCGTTCTGCAGTACTGGACATTTCAAATCAAAATAATTTTTGTTTGGCTAAGAATTCTAATTTCAAATTAATTTTATTTTAAAAACATAGAATTCATGTTCCAAAATTAGTCATTTGTTTATTGATTAGTGTGACGTTTTCACCGCATTTCAATCTTTTTCGTCATCGTAGATACGTTAAAAATTCGAGTAATCTATACTAATATTATAAAGAGGAAAGATTTGTTTTTTTTTGTTTTTTGTTTGTCTGTTTGTTTGTAACGAATAGGCTCCGGAACTACTGGACCGATTTGAAAAATTCTTTCACTGTTGGAAAGCTACACTCTTTGCGGTGAACATAGGCTATGTTTCATTCCCGTATTCCTACGATAACGGGAACTACGCGGGTGAAACCGCGTGACGTCCGCTAGTTATGAAATATGAGAATCGTCGTGGCAGCAACGCGGCACAAGCGGCACTCAACATCAACGACGTTTACGGAGCTAACACTACAATCCAACGCACCGCCTGTTGCTCGCACTGGTTTGCTCGCTTTCGTTCTGAAAATTTCGACCTGAAAAATGAACCTCGCGGTCATCCGAAGACTTTGGTCGACAATGACGAATTAAAGACGTACAATGCCCTAAACGAAAACTTACCCCTACAAAAGTGATGGTCACTGTTTGGTGGTCTAGCGCGCCGGTGTGATTCCTCATAGCGTTTTACCAAACGGGGTGAGCATTGATGCAGATGTGTTCTGTGAAGAACTGAACACAATGATGGAGAAGCTGGCACAGCATTGATCAATCGCTCGTCTCCGCTGCTCCTGCACGACAATGCGCGACCTCATACTGCAGACGGTCCCCAAGTTGCAAGAACTGAGGTTGAAAGCTCTCTGTCATCCGCCAAACTCACCAGACCTTGCGATACAGACTACTACTATTTCCAGAATTTGGATGACTTTTTGGCGGGAAAGAAATTCAATACCCAAGAGGCAATACAAAATGCCTTTAAAGAATTTGTTTGAATGACGGCAATTTTATTTAATATTAATTTTATTTAATATTAGTCATAGGAAAGAATGTTTAATTGCTACCTGGTCAGGTGAAAATCGCCCCATAAAATAGAACCAAATAAACGAAACCAGATATTGTAGGAAGATTTCATGGTCCTCAAACTCTAAGTCTTCCTATCTCGATTGTATCCTTACTGGCTGAATTGTTGGATCACTGACATTCACGAAACATGCCCTTAAGAGAAATTGACGTGGTTATTAAAAAGACCTCAGTGATGTGAAAAGAAAGAGCAATTATATAACACCTGATTCCAAAAAAACAGCAATGTATCAACAAATACTTTTGAAAATACGTTATTTATATGAGCCCCATTACCCCACTGGACCTAAAAGACATTATAAACGTGTCAGACTTGAACTGATTAAAGCCATGCACTGTTTTTATTAGCTGTAGTTTCTATCGGCCTAATGTAGTCATTTCTAATTTTTCATAGATTGATCGACAGCCTGTTGATGAATCCATGAAATTTAAAATTGCTAATTATTTTAATAAATAAAAATATTTTAGAGTTCTTTTTTGTTTTTTATTTCATAAAAAACAAAATTGAAGGCTTTATACACGGTCACATTCCAAAAGTATCAGTTGGTCCCACGTAATACGTTGAAGTGAACAGAGGCAGGCTATGGAAACCTGCTTAGACTTGACCTTCAACATGGCTTCATGACGACCTAACTCCTGGATGCCAAGATGGATTACTAACAAAACTTTCGGCCATCACGGGCCCAACCAAGAAATCCATTCTCGACGTAACTACTCGAAAGCGTAAATATGAAAATTTACTGGTGAAATGTCTTCAATCTCAAAATTTGTCATTTTTAAATATGAGACAAAAGATATTTCGCAAATAAATTTCTATCGACGTTTTCATCTCAAATGATTTCGCCCTTATCTTGGTCGATTACACAGAACAATAAACAAGTGTCAAGAGTTCCATTTATAAACAAATCTCTGAGTCTCCTCTGAGTAACAAAGTTCACGTTAATAGTGTTATTAGTATGGGCGGAGACCCTGACGGCCAGCAATATGGCTAGATGGCTGAGCCTGCAGAGGGCGATGGCCGTCAGGGTGATGAGGGGATACCGCACGATTTCAGGTGAGGTGGCATGTTTCCTAGCCGGGACCGCTCCATGGGACCTGGAAGTGAGAGCCCTTGCGTCACTGTTTAGATGGCGCAAGGAGGCGCTGGAGCTGGGCCAAAGGCCTGCGTCTCGGGAAATCAAGGCCCAGCGGTCCCTGCTCCACCAGGAAGCCGTGGATACATGGAAGGTGCGACTAGAGCAACCAAAGGGGGATTTGCCACAATCGCGGCCGTCAGACCGGTCATGGACGGGTTGCTGGAGAGGAGACACGGTACTCTCTCCTACCGGTTGTCACAGATACTTACCGGGCACGGTAGCTTTGGTAGGTATCTGTGACGAAGACACCGGGAAACCACGGCCGAGTGCCAGCAGTGCGAGGACCGCTGCGATGACACAGCGCTCCACACGTTGATGTAGTGGACGCAACAGCGCCAGGTCCTTGTAGTGGGTCTGGACGTAGACACTCTCTCGCTCGAGACCATGGTGCAAGCCACGATCTCCAGCGGGAAGACTATCGGCCTCCATGACCGTGGGCCTGAGGACCCCTGGGCGAGGACGCAATTGTGGCCGTAGGTCTGTTAGAAGTCCTGGAACATCCATCCGAGGGCTTACCCGGGGCTCCCAACCATAGACTGCTGGGCGTTACGTGAGGTTTTTTAGTCGGTAGGAGTCCGGCATAGCACTCATGATGGATTTTATCTCACGTTAAAAAAAAATTGTATTAAGTATTAGTATCTTTTTCTTCATTCAGTCTTTTCAAGAAATTGAGGCACTGGCGAGTGCGTGTCCCTCTCGCAGACATTGATAGGATAAAGAGTGAAAAACTGGAAGATGAAAGCGTAAGGAGTATGTATGTAGGCTTAGTCAGTGAAAGGCTTGCAAACGCGAGCCTTTCCGACTTAGATGTGGATGAATGCTGGAATATTATGAAAGAAAGTATAGTGGATAGTGCAAAAGAAGCATGTGGGAGTGCAAAGAGACATGAACATTCGAAAGGTGATGCCTGGTGGGATGCAGAGGTTCAATCCTGCGTAGCAAGAAAGAAGAAAGCGTGTTTGGATTATGTGTCATCTCATCATCTTGCCAGGATTTGGGATTAATGGTGCGCTGCTTCGTGCCGTGTAGTCTACATATGTGGGATGTACGGCATGTGTGCGGGTGCAGCCTGTCTCCCTGGTCTGACGTCAACATTGGCGTCAGACAGGGTTGCGTGCTTTCGGCCCTGCTGTTTGTCCTGTACCTGGACGATTGTCTTAAGAGAGTAAGATCGATGAATGTTGGATTGCGAATGGGTGACTTACTTGTGAATGTGAACTGTTTGCTGCATGCAGATGATGCCGTGCTCATAGCCGAATCGCCATCAGAACTACAGTCTCTAGTCACAGCGATGAAAGATGATAGTCTAATGAGAGGCTTCCATTTGAACGCGACTAAAACGAAAGTGATGTTATTCGAAAGAGAAGAGGACAGAACGAATGCCAGGATAACTGTAAATGATGTAGTGCTGGAACAGGTAGATAAGTTTGTATATCTTGGATGTGCATTAAGCAGGGATGGACGGTACACCACTGATGTAGAAAGGAGGGTAACTGCGGGGAATAGAGTGAATGGAGCGTTAGGCAAACTTTTGAGTACCAAAACCCTAAGTCAAAAGGCCCAGCTCGCAGTACACAGTGCGGTGCTGATACCTACGCTAATGTATGGAAGCGAGAGTTAGGTATGGCAGGAAACGCATGAAAGTAGAATAAACGCGGTCGAGATGCGTGCGCTACGCAAAATCTGCGGAGTAACGCTCGCAGATCGCGTTCGGAATGAAGATGTAAGAAAGAGAGTTGGTCTGGAAGAGAGTGTCGGTGTTAAAGTAAGAAAGGACATGCTACGATAGTTCGGGCATGTGGAGCGAATGGGAGATGAAAGAATGACAAAACAGATATACAACGCGAAAGTGGATGGACGTAGGAGTCGGGGAAGGCCACGACACACCTGCCACGACCAAATTAATCGTGTGTTAGTTGAAGGTGGTGTCAAGAGCCGAAGGAACCGACGTGCATGCATGAAAAGAAAAATGAAAGTTGAAGAAGCAAGTGAGGTGTGTACTACCCGTTCGCTCAAACTCTGCCGTTGGCGTAGAGGCGTAAACCCGAATTGTTAATTAGACGAAGTAAATTGACAGTAGCTAATGTCACTTCGTCATAGGAAATAAGCAACATTGTATGAAGAAGTGACATTAGTTGCTGTCAATTTACTTCGTCTAGTTAAAAAATCGACTTTAGTATGGAGCCGAGCGGCAAAGTTAGAGCGAACGGGCAGTATGGACCGTGCCGTGTGGCGCTCGGTTCTTTCTGCCTACCCCGCAAGGGATTTGGCGTGAAGGTAGATAGATGGATAGTATCTTTTTCATCATTGTTCTTTTACAGTAAAAAAGGATTATTCGTTCTTCATAATTCGCCTTGATGCGGTAGTGCATTCGGTAGTATAACCGATGGCCGCGCTGAGGCCCTGATTTTATTCTGGGGTCGGGCCGAATATTCGTGTGATCCACAAAATGATGTTTCGGAGTTTGGGTGCTCGATAGTCCGTTTGTTGAGGAAGGTTTATAACATTACACTTCAACGAATAGGAGCAACTATGAATAAAGTTTCGAAAACGGGAAAAGTTATTCCTTTTGAGAGTATACGTTGCGTGCGCTGAGTAAATATAATTAAAGTTACATAAAAATTGTGAATTGCGAAATTGTTCATTTTAAAGTTCTATAAAAATTCTCCTCCTATTTTTATAAGTAGTATAATACGGTCCATTTTTAAAAAAAGTAAATCTTAAAACCGAGTAAAACTATTCACACAAATATCTACTCCATTCTATTCATTGTTCGCCAGTGCGTTGTGTTCCGCCCCTACTTGCGTTACTATCGTAATCTGTCACCGACTGACGCGGCGCCGCGTGAATATGGCGCGCGATCTGTAGCAAAGGGGCGCGGGGGTAGCGGCAGTGAATCATGCGATTTGGTTAGGGTCAGGCAAGCTCTTAAAAAACTTACTCATTATTTTTGATTTAAATTACTTTTAATAGTGACACATTTTTGAACGTTAAATCCGATTGACATTGTCATTCCTATTTGATGTCCAACAGAGATTGATTTTGTGTTATTGTAAATGTCTTCATGTTGATTAATTAAAGTTTAGTATAAAATGTTGAACCAGGCTGTTCAGGAATAATTAACGAACTCGCTTTAAGTGTGTACGGTTCATTCAAATAAAACCAACTATTATCAGGGTATTCATCCTTCGACTAAAGACTGTCAACATGATTCTCCAACCAAAGTTTTAATTACCTTGCATAGGTAAAATTTTGCTTGATTTGGACGAAAAACATTCAGGGTTCCGCATCCAAAGGGGTAAAAACGGAACCCTATTACTGAGACTCCGCTGCCCGTCTCTCTATCACCAGGCAGTACCTATCTCATAAGCCGTGAAGTCACGCTCGCATAGTTCCCATTCCACCACGTAGTTTCCGTTCCCGTGGTATATAGTAAGGGAATATAGCCTATGTGACCCGGGGATAGTGTAACTTCCCAGCAGTAAAATAGTTTACAAATGAGTTCAGTAGTGGCGAAGCCTGCATACAATCAAATCTATAAATCTATTCTCTTTATAATATTAGTTTTTTTAACATGAAGAAAATCCTACAGGGATGCTATGCCGAACTCCTACTGACTAAAAACCACACATTTTCTAACTAATTCCTACGATTGGGACTCCGGGTAAGCACTCGGAAGGACGACCCCAGGACTCCCAACAGACCTCGGCTACCACTACGGCCTCGTCTATGGGTGGTTCGGGTGCTGTCCCGCATTTTGATACAATATTAGTTTAGATATATATACTATAGGGAAACATTATTTTACGGCGCAATATTCATGAGACTTCGCAGCACCGGCTCACGGTCTTAGGCCGTTTGAACGTAGTTTTCGAAAATTCAGCTTTTCGTACGTACAGCTTATCTTTTTGGACATCTTAGGTGCTTTCGATAACGCAAGGGGCCCTATGATTCAGCACCACCGAATTTGTAACAGTAAACTCTGTCTTTCCACTCCGACCAACTAAACGGATCAACTCAAACGGATCAACTATTTTTATTCCCAACGGTACAACTTTTTTAGTTGGTCCGATAGGAATAAAACGGAACAACTATTTTCTTCTCAACTGAACAACTTGCTAGTTGGTTCGATAGGAATATTTTAATTATTAAAATTTGTTACCAACTACACAACTTTAAAAAAATCATCTAGTTTTCTTTCTTAACTGAACAAATTTTAGTAACCACGTGTCACGGGAAATTTTGCAATGAAAAACGAAGATCAGTAAAACAAATTAGAAGTCGGTGAATCAAATGAAAACTGGTTAAACATAGGAAGATCAGAAGAAGGAACATAGCGACGGTTAAGAACCAAATACTGCTATCTACTTTTTTTCGATAATTTGGTTTTTTGTTTAGGTATACTAAAAATATTGCTTCATCAGTTGTCAAAGACATAAAATATCGAGAACTCATTACTTTTAACATTATCAAGATAAACCAATCACTGCTAAGTTCAATAATTAAAACGAACACTTTTTGTTGCTGGTGATAGCGACTAACTACATTATGGAAACAAATGCTATCTACGTTCGTGATATCTTTTCTGGAAGAATCTGCCATATACACATCGAAGCGTCTATACCCCTTCATTTTTTGATGCGGACTGAGCGTTCGAGCAAGATCCCAATAAAGAAAACGAAGTATGATCACCTGCAACAGTTGAAGACTGTTTTGCCACGAGATTGCCATAATTTTTTTGATTCTCTCCCCTTTTTTTTTGATGTGAGGGAAAATCCTCGTAGGATGCTATACCGGACTCTTACCGACTAAAAAACCTCACGTAACGCCCAACAGCCTATGGTTGAGAGCCCCAGGTAAGCCCTCAGGAAGGATGTCCCGTGACTCCCAACAGACCTACGGCCGCCACTGCGGCCTCGCCCAGGGTATGGTTCGGGTGCAATCCCGCGTCTATGGGGGGTTTCGGGTGTGACCCCGCTTCTAAGGGGGGGCGTGCGTGAGTTGCTCACGTCACGCTGCCGTCATGGGCCTGCTTCTGTAAGGACGGTAAGCGGCCCTCTCACCGTCCTCAGACCCCCGGTCATGGAGGCCGATAGTCCTCGGCGAAGACACGTCGGCGGCGCCCAGGGCGCCAACTGCGGAACTCGGGTGGGAGAGTTCTCTCCCGCACCCGGCCCGCCGCCTCCTTCGCGAGCATGAACTGCTCGCAGAAAGAGGCGAATTACTATAATTACTTTATAATTAATAATTAATTATTAATTAATACAATTACTTTATAATTGTTGGGTCGGTTTTATCGTTGGCACGCGGATTTCGTGGAAATCGAACACTATAAGGTATCCACATGGATCTGTATTGGACCTGACACTCTGATACCTTCTCCTTAATGACCTCCAATTGCTGCCAGAACCCGAAGGAGTGCACCTGATTGTGTATGCCGATGAAGTGACTATCGTGATTGAGACGTCGGCGCCGGCGTCGCCGCACGGTGATTGAACGTAATGATAATGTCACGGTGAAGACGGTGTTGGGTGTAGTGCCTTAAACTGACTGGGCTTCTCACCCGCTTATGATCTATCTATAAGGATAAAATTAAGTGCGGACTATTTACATAGACTGCGGCGCCTCGGTTGCGACTATGTCACAGGCAAAAGCGCTCGGTGTTACTCGGAACGATGCAACGTCCTACAGCTCGCATGTGGATTTTATTGGTTAAAAGACTTCGGAACTGTTTTCAGAATGTCTACAGCGTGTCTGCCTCTACGTGGGAAATATGACACGCAGCACTTGAGAGTTCTGTACTCAGGAACCTTTGTTGCTACGTTGATGTACGCTGCAGCTGTATGGTACCGCGGTCGTCTAACTTTGTGGTCAAGCGTATATTTTTGAGAACTCAGCAATCAGCATTATTATTGCTCATGAAGACTTACCGATCACGCAACACTATAACATTACCTGTGCTTGCGGGGGTGTTGCCTGTTGATCTGGAGGTTTCTCGTGATGGACGAGTTGCGGACGAGGAAATCCAGCTGGCCCACAGGGAGTTGAAGCAGCTCGCATAAGATTTGGGATCGTGTCCCTTTGGCAGAACCTATGAGAGGCTAGCAGGTCATGATCTATACAGCTTCCTCCGCAATGTTATTTTAAGGCCACAGTTTCGATGAATCCAACCAAACTGGGCGGTCTCCCAGTAACTAACCGAAAACGGTTATACGATAAGGACAAGAAAACGTGGTTGAATACCATCTAACTAAAATCTCCCCGTCTCTTATTCCATTGGGACATAATGAGCAGCAGAGAATCATTCCCGGTATTTGCACATAGACTTGCCACACCATTCGGCGCGTGTATGAAATTAATGATACTCTCGAAGAAACCAGTTGAACAGGACGCCAAGTACCCTATATTGTTTGTCAGCATAAGAAAGGTTGTTGGAGAATCGAGCTGGGGACGGAAATTATTTGTAATGAGTCAAAAAAGCCTCAAAATAGCTCACCCGCCATTAGGTTAATGCGCCGTGAGGCAAGAATTCAATGTGGCTCATAATTATTGATTTGGTCGTGCATTTTTTTTTATCGTATTTTCATATGTGATCACAACCTGTCCCTACTCCATAAGTATGTATACTATATTTTAACAGAGGGGGGGGGGGGGGGTGTTTTCCATGCTATATTTTGTTTATAGGTACTTATTGGCAGTTTGAAAAGAGTGGCCGTGAGATTTCTTGCCAGATTCTTACTCACAGACTCTACCTATTGGTTTGCGAATCTGGCAGTAAATGTAGAATCATTCATAAAGACGTTCATTGTATTACTATGAACCTACATGAATAAAGATGTGTTTGTTTCTTTGATTGTTTGATTTGAGTCGCCAAATTAATATCACTCTCTTCAATCTGATCCCACCATCACCTTTCCGATCCCGAACAACGCGTGCCGGGCAGAGATGCCACTCATACACATTGGAGAGAATCGTCGCCAGAACCGAGCGTTTCAAAAGATCGTTCCTCTGTCGAACTATAAAAACTTGGAACGAACTGCCCGCACACGTGTTTCCCTCATCTTACAACCCCGGGTTCTTTAAGAGGAGCGTGAAGAGGCACATCACAGGGCCGCCAACTTGAGGACCGCTGTAAAAAGTGGCCCCCAATCGCAAGATGCGCCACGGCTATCCATCGTGGCGACGTCAATTTGGCGAGCTGAATAAAAAAAAAAAAAAAAATCCCTATCATGATAATGCTGTAATGGATTTCAGAGGTTCTTTACTGTATATCTGACTACCTCGGTGCTGCGTAAGCGACCGCCGTGTTTAGGCCTCTGGTTTCTAACCCTGGCTCTGGAGTTGGGATCTATGAATACTGGGTTCTATGCATAATAATGTATGTATGTATGGTAGAATACAAAATGATGTGATGAGCCGACGATGACGCGAGCGAAGCCGCGGGCACCAGCTAGTCTAATATATATTCGGATTCGGTCTATCGATTTTACTTCGAAGTTGTTAGAACGTGTAACTTTGACGATTTTCTGCACCATTAGTTATTTGACAAACGGCAGTTTGTACTCACAAAGTCATTTTCACCCATTACGATATTAATTTAAAAAATTGATGATTTTTTGATGATTGATGATGAGCGATTATATAGATTATTTACCGTCTTCAGGCTATCTTAAACTTCTCTATATTATGGATCATATTATTAGTGATTTCATGTAGTTAAAGTTCTTTGTTCTGAGTCTTGTTTGTTTTACTCGTATGTTAATTACGATTTTTAGGGTTCCGTAGCCGAATGCCAAAAAACGGAACCCTTATAGATTCGTCATATCTGTCTGTCTCTCTGTTCGTATGTCGCAGGCATTTTTCTCCGAAACTATAATACCTTTGCCATTGAAACTTGGTACCGCATTACGATTTTTACATAAAATTAGAAAAAAAGCATTAAATTTTGGGGTCCCCATACCTAGAACTGAAACTTAAAAAATAAAAAATCAAACCCATACGTGTGGGGTATCTATAGGTCTTCAAAAATGCTATTGAGGTTTTTAACATATTTTTTTTCTAAACTGATTAGTTTGCGTAAGAGACACTTCCAAAGTAGAAAAATGTGTGTCCCCTCCCCTCTAACTTCTAAACTAATAAGATAATAAATCTAAAAAAATATATAATGTACACTGCTATAAAAACTATCAACGAAAATTGGTTGAACGAGATCTAGAAAGAAGTTTTTTTTGAAAAAAAGCAATTTTCGCTTAGAAAAATCACTACTATAGCGAAGGTTTTAAAACATCGATCTAAGTTACAACGAACTATAAGAACCTTTATGCTATGGTACTTGATGCTACGGAACCCTTCATGGGCGAGTCCAACTCGCACTTGGCCGGTTTTTATTAGAATGTTTCTACTACCTTTTTTTGCTTTTTACTCCCACAAACATATTATCAACACATTTTTGCAAATTCTAACAAATATAGTACAGATAGACGAGAAATAATGCGATGACATAAACGCAGCACGAGAGTCACCCAAGGTGCTCAAAGGAGTCATTACCGGTGCCTGCCACACTCGTCATTTGACCATGGAAAACCTGCTGTGATTCTATTCCATCTGGCTATAAGGCTTCTAACTTCACATAAAGCCAGCCAGCCAGCTGTCATCGGTTTAACGCACCTTCGAGAAATTGTAAGCAATAGAATGTTAAATTTTCAAAATCGACTTTATATTTCACAGTGCCTACCAACAGTAATATACGTCTTTTCGACATGCAAAGTAGCAAGACTCTTATTTGGTCACACACAATAACAGTACGTGAAAATGCCCTTTTCATATTTATATTATGGAAATCCACAACATTAAATAAGTTTATTTTCATTGCGGTAAACATTAACACGACCTGACTCTATATTTATTGATGTGCATTGAAAAGGTCAAGCAGGTCATCCAGTTATGTTACAAAAATATTAAATTTCGATATTCAATGAAAAATATAATCTGCCTATTATGGTCACCGTCCGTTTATCTGTCTGTCCGTCACGAGGCTGTATCTCATCAGTAACTCAAGAACCGTGATAGCCAGATGTATGCATTTTAGATGAAAAATATTGAAGTCCTGGGACATCCTTCCTGGGGCTCCCAACCGCAGGATGTTGGGCGTTACGTAAGGTTTTTAGTCTGGCATAGCATCCATTATGGAATTTCCCTCGCGTTAAAAGAAATCAATCTCCTTAAAATTAGTCACCACTATGATTTAAAAAAAAACTCGCCACATTGAAAGCACATAATGCGGGAGTAGATGTAAACTACTATTTTCTTCTCTGTTGAAACAACATAGTCCTTAATGACCCCTCAAATAACTCTCCCAATACTAGAGTGCCATAAACATGCAGCAGTGTATTTGTTTTCTCTCACAAAACGAAGCAAGCTCGTAAATCTTTACTGAGGATTTGAAATCCTTGTGCCGAAAATTCATCAAAACACTTTCTCAGTGAACGCAAGCAAAGAGTAACAATCTCGTTGACGGACTTTTTATTTGAAGGGGAGGGGTATTCGTTATGACGACTCCGATTTACATGTGAAATAGGCTAAGTCAGTACTTTTTGAAGCATTTTTATTTTTTGCTGAGGAATTCAGTAGCTCTCACTCTGAATCTGGTGTAGGCATATAAATAGTGATGTTTTCAACCATATTTTTACAATTGATAGTGCAAACAAATCATTAAGGATAACATCTACACAACCAATTATGTGCAATGATTTTCTGGCAGTCGAAGCCTCTAGTTATGGAGATCATATTAATGATTTTTAAGGCTTGACTCAATCTTACCAGCCTTGATAGTCTAGCTAGATTGTTGGTGCCCGTAACATTGCCGACAATGCGGTTTCAAAATAAAGCTAAAAGAATGTGCTCCATGTAAGATGGGAGCGAAAAGTAATTATATTTAAATGTGAGCACTGAGCGAGGCTCCAAATTCTGTAATACTTCTTTTAGTCCTCCCTGTTTAATAAAAGTGAGTGAATGTTACATAAAGTTACTCTTTTAAAATAATGGACCAGGTACAGAGGGTGATGCAGATAATATTTTAAGGAACAATATGAAATAGGTTATGAAGGCTCATCAATAATCGGAAATAGATACGTGAAGATATACCTACAGTATAGCAGGTAAAGAAAAATCTTTGATGGATAACCTGCCTTCAGCAATATTCGGTAAGTAGGTATTGCCTAATAAATTATTCTTCGTAGAACGTAAGGCATTCAGTACCACTTAAGTAGACTAATAAACTTATAGACATTACCTTCAACATTTTATTGCGTATATTTCAGGAAAAATATTTGTATGTAAATACTTAGTTAACCAGTTTGTATCTTTGCAAAAATAAAACCAGGCATTTTTTTAATATTTCGATGGTCTGCAAACTCATAGCGTAGTATGCAAATCACAATAATAATATGCAAGTTGAATGCCAAAATGGATTTATTCACATTTAATTACAAACCGAAACCTCCGCGAACAATTTTATATTTCTCACGCCTTTGAAATTGGTTTATTGAAAATGATGAGTTGAGAACATCATATTCACTAAATTTACTTACTTTTGCTTACTGTGAAATTATTCTTTAATTGACTTACAAAACGGTAATTCTCAAAACTACTATGATAATCTTTGACCTCGTATCTGTGAACTCGGTGAGCTGTGTCCATGTGTGCGTAGCCTCAGCGAGTTTAGTATGTAGGCTGACGCTGAGAAAAGCGATGGGCGTCGCTCATTATCTTGTACCGGCAATCTACAGATACCCATTTTTTTTAACAGGCATAATAAAGTGACGATATTCGGAGAAATTTTACGTTGTTTATCCCGACACTTGCACATTTTCACTACTGGATTCCTTGTTCCAATGAGTATCTTGACGGTTGAATTTAGGATGCTTTATAATTTCAACCCTTCATGCCTGCCTCTTTCCCCATTCTACTCGTGAGCACGATCACTGAAAAATAGCCGAAATAAGGAAAGGTGAGTAAAGCTACAAATTTGTTATTATCCAAAAAAGAGCTGAAAACGATTATGAATCACCTTCACAGTCGAAAAACTGAAGACCTCAAGATAATAGCACTAAGATATGTCTCTATGACCAACTCTCTAACTCTTCGAAAGTAACCATAAGTACCCAGATTCAAACAAACAACACAAAACATTCAAACAAACAACACAAAACCTACTGAAAGTTAAATACAAAATAAATTCTTTACATAAAGTAAACTTTACAAAAGAAATTATTCTTGTTGCTTTACTCTGTACCTAATTAATCAACTGCTTTTCCTTCATTTAGTTCTGAGTATTTTTCACAAGCAGTTGAGCAATTTTAGTCATTCCACAGTACTTAGTCATTCTTTGAGAGTAGTTTTAAAGTTCCTTGAACAAGATATTATAAAGTAGTGAGTGTAAAATTTGTTTCTTATATTTTGAACTTCAGTTTGGAATAAATTCGTAAGATTGAATTATCATTTTAGATTGTGAGTATAATGTTTTTTTCCTATTCATTCGGAATGAATAAAAAAAAAAGTGTAGCGTAGACAGTGCAGTTAGAGCTTTGTATGCACAATAGACGAGACAGACACAAGAGTCTCAAACACACAACTCATATTAGTACAGTGCAGTACACAAATGTTATATTTTTTAGTATTTGTATTTTTTATCTCAAAAGTTTCAGAACAGCTCTATTACATAACATAACATGACAATGCGTTGTTATTCCGGTAACACCCCAAATAAATCTTTTCAATTACCTATATTTAGTTTTTAGAATTTTTCCTTTTTGTCTTACTGTCTACAACATAAATAAATTATACTCAAGACATTAAAGGCCTATAATTTTTTTTTTTTTCATTCATTTGTTTTTTTTTATACCACTAAGGTGGCAGACAAGCATACGCCTCACCAGATGTACTGGTGATCACCGCTGCCTATGGACGTTTGCAACACCGTAGGCGCTACACTCGCGCTGCTGGTCTTGTAAAAACCTTCTAAGACCCCTTTTGAAGAACCCTATACTATACGCGTTCGAGAAAACCGAGGTCATTCCACAACCTAAGCATGCGCGGGAGAAAGCTCCTATCGGATCTAACCGTGGTTAAACGCTCCGGACGCAATGTGTGAGTATGAACACACTGTCTGTGTCTGTCATATACATATTATTTAAAATACTTAACTAATTCTCCTCTATGTTCCAAAAAATGGCCCTAGTAAAACCAACAATTGCTGAAGTTTATACTACACAAATAAAACTGAAATAAAAACTAATACTAAGTTGTTTCCAAGATGTATTTCTAACTATACATGAACTGTGTTTTATTACAGCGAAACACTCATAATATGACAAGCCATGTTACATAAATCTGTGTACGAATAAAAAGAAAAAATGTTTCTCATTTTTCTTTATCTGGCAAGCAAGTGTACGGCACTTTATTGTGGCGTCATCACAGCCTCCCTCGTGACAGCTTACACGTGAATTCGGGGATAGACAAGTATGCACGATGAAAGAGCCTTTCATTCATCGTAACTTCGAGCTGAGTTGAGAGACGGCTGTGCACGTAATGATAACAGTTAATGATCCCTGTGAACTAAATAAATCGTTATTAAGTAAACTATCTACGTAGGTAATAAATATTGTTAAGCAATTTCCAACATGGGCGTCACACATTAATTTTATTTATTCGACAATACATTATTGTACCTACACTGATCTGTGGGTAGAAATCGAAGTTAATAATTTCAATTGCTACCCACAGAGCGGATTGGGGCGTTCAACAGAGTGGTTTTATTCTTTACTAGACTTCGTACGCGTGCAAATTACGTTATAATGCAAATTTGATTGCTCTCTGCTAAGCCCTTAGAATAAGTAGCGTGATAATATATAGCCTATATAAATTTGGATCAAATCTATTGAGTACTTTTCGAGATCCTTCCAGACAAAGCAAAGCAAACAGATAAACAGATAAAAGTTTATCTAACTATATTTTCGGCTTCGGTATTTTACGATATTTCTAATGTACAGTTTTCTATCATTTTATTATATGTATTTAGAAAATAGATATAGAAGATGCCACATATCGCATCATTGTAATTACCTTATTAGAAATATAATAAATACGAAAATTTGGGTGTGTGGACGTTTGTTATTTCTTCCATGATCTTATGCTGGATGGATCCGGGTGAAATTTGGTACAGGAAAAGAATTTAGTCTGAATAAACTTTATATTCAGGGAATAAGTTTCCGTGGAAAGCGGGAGCGACAACAAACCTAAACGCGGGCGGAGCCACGGACGTCATCTAGTATTTTAAATGTGTTTTAAATAATTTAAGGTTTCTTTGCAGAAATATACAGTAAATTGCTGTTCTAGAACTGGAGTCACCACGGCCATTTTGACAACACAGGATGAACGTCCTACCCTACGTTTGTTAAGCCGCGTTCTTCACACCAGAACTCGTTTGCTGCCATATAGTGACTTATATTATATTATTTTCACATTGAATTGAAATCAATACTACGATTATTAGCACAAAAGTCACATCGCTCTTTCACTTTCACGATTACATTATCCGCTGGTTTAAAATGGAAAATTCGTACAATGGAATGTGAAACTGCAACAGGAAGCGAAGCTTAAAACGGTTCGCACATGTACTAACACGGAGTGAATAATACATCCACTCAATAATGACACAGCGCTTTAAAGCGCTATCTGAAATTTAAGCGGCTTATGTCCTGCTCTACTACGTTTACCTGTTACCGGACTATCGATACAGTTTGCATTTACAACTTTTATAGCAGTGAGAGCTAGTGGTCTATGTATTATTGTGTCAGATAGATAGCGGCATCATTTTTCAAGTATGTATATATTTTTAAGCGTTTGAGGTTCGTTAAGTAGTGGGTATATATTATGATGGCTTTTAGAAGGCAGTGGGCGAATAATTGCTCATGAAATCGTATGTTTTTGACATCATTACATTGTAACACAACGCGATCTAGCACAAATCGAGCTAATATAAGCTTGTACGAGGGGATGTTGACAACTGTTAAACGTACATAATAATACTTCAAAAGCATTTAAACCACAAAGTAAACATTTGTGAATCTCACAAATATTTGTAATGGGATTCATACTCGAGACCTTGGCATGACATATTCGTGGCGCATAGCCTAAAACTGATAAAGAATTTCAATCTTTAATGGTACCTACAGTTTTAGGAATCTAAGTCCCTTCCATAGACGAGGAGCCACGCTGACGTCGCTATCCATTTATCTTTATTGTTTGATTTATAGTGAGCATCTGTAATTTAATAAGATGCGTTGAAGACAGTTAACCTTTCATTCCGCAGTACTTAAAAGAGACCTAACCTGTCTTGATGAGTTTATTATGATAGCAAAATAATAGGTGACCGATAGACATTTCCTGATCGAATGTGGTCACTAGGTTATGCCCAATATAAAATACTGTACCAGAGGTGTTACGCTTACACTGCCTATCTTATACCGTGTTGAAACAAATGAAATGAAATAAAAAAAAAGAAAAAGAAAAAACAGACATCGACAGACCGTCGTTATTCAAGCTACCTACCCATTAGGTCCTAAACTTGAATCCTATAGTATTTTTTTATTATTGCGATTTATTTAATTGCTGCGTTTGACTAACGACTTAGCGTGAATAGGTAAAAATACATTAGGTACTAATACTATAAGATTAACATTACGGAGAGTGAAATATATTGTTGATGGACGTGGAAGTAAATGCGGTATTTTTTGTTTTGAGCAACCGTTAATAAAATAATGGGCGCCCTTTTATCGTAGTCTGTCAGACAGACTACGATAAAAGAACCAGAAACAAATTGCAGACAGACTCTGTCTGCAATTTGTTTCTAGTTCTATTTAGTGAAAACCGCAACCAACACAATCTGAAATGTAATGTAATAAAAGAAACAGTATATAAAATCATGTGTGTTAAAAAAATGTTCTGTTTTTAACCAATCTAATAACCTTTAAAAGATTATCTTGTTTGACATAGCACAAGGAATCACAATTATTTGATATAGTAATGACACTTCTTCATGTGTTAGTTGTATCTAGAAAAAGTGAGTCTTCCCTTTACTATTAATAGAAAAATATAACCTAAGTTATACGAGGATTAACTAACAGTCGAGTTTTAATATTTAGCATAGACTACGGTGTCAATTTTCTATCAGATGTACTATATACTGTGTTAAACACACTACCCTAGCTTCGCGTAGCGCAGTCAAGTAAGATAATTAAGTGCCAACTTTAATTTGAGTTCCAAATTCTAAACGCAAACAAGATTTCTACGAAATACATTTTATTCCATCGTCGCAAACACAAGTCATGAAAGTTATTTATATATTTACTCATACTGTTAAGGGAAGGGTTTTCCGCTCAAATGGACATCGGTGCCCAACGGGTCACTGCTCGTGACAAACCGTTACGGAAACTTGTGTTTACCGTGGCATGAACTTTGATTGGGCTATCGAAATTGGCACACGGTACACAAACGTGTTTATGGTATGGTCTGTCGTTTTCTACAGCTAACAAACACATTTTAATCTTGAACAGCGTGTGATAGGTATTTTGAATGAGCGTGGGAATACATTTTCCGAAATAAATAAAATATTTCCTATCAGAATAAAGTTCGTAATTTTGTGAGTTTGTAACATTGCACACCAGGGGCTAATGTTACACAGAACCCACTTTAAAAATTCTTTTGCTGATAGAAAGTAACATTATTTGAGTGGCTTATGCTACTGTACGTTGTTGCTCAAGAGAGCGGATCAGCAATCATGCCAACATATCGTGCCAACTCACATCCATGTGAGAGTGGGACAGCAGTTTGAAGTATATCACGGGCAAACCCGTGATGTAGCTATTAAACAATATAGCCTTTTGATGCACGTGTACTGAGATTACAGCAATTACCATTTAATCTATTCGGCTACCGTTCTTTTACTACCGCATCAGTAATTTGAGAACCATACGCTTTGATAAATCACTCGCATAAACGTAAACCGAGAGCCAGTAACATTACCGTCCTCGGGAAAGCTATGAACGGGAAAATTAAACGTGGGAATTAAAGGTGGTAAACGAATCAGTATAAATAACTGTACCGCCAAGACATCTTGGCGACTTTGGTGAAACAGCGACATTTATAAGTACCAGTTTTAGAGTCGTAGAGGGGATTTTGTACCCGTAGATTGATGTTTCGTAGGAGTTAATCAGTCAAAGAATTAAATCAGGATGTAGGCCGTTGGTAATACCAAAACCACGCCATTGACTGTTTCGGTGGCGCATTCTATTGTGTAACCGCCTTCGATTCCCGGGTCGGTCCAAATATTTGTGTCATTTACGAATGTTTGTTTCGGAGTTTGGGTGTTTTCTATGGGTATTTCTATACTTTGTATTAAAAACTATAAAAGTATGTCTGTCAGTAGCCATAGCACAAGCCTATAGCTTTGTTTGGGCTAGATGATATTGCGTGAGAATGTCCAACAATATAATTATTGCCGTGGCCCTGCCTTTCCCATTCAATCCCTCTCTCTCTTTGACGTTTTAAGTAGTAATACCTTATGTTGGTTCCACTCGCTGTCCGAGTGCTATGTTACCGACAACATTCACCATTCTCTGACGGCAGATATGTCGGTGATACTGAACTTCAAAGTTTATACCTGGAAAAAGTAAAGAGTTGTCGTAAAAAACATAGGTACGCCACGGTGTATTTAGACTAGCTTGTGATTATACATACTAATAGTACAAAAGTGGACAAAACTTGTAAAAAGTATGGTTAAATTTGCCACGCAAGCCTTATCAGACGGATGGAGACGCATGATTTAGATTTTTCTTTGAAATCTAATGAAAAAGCTAAATACATGTAGGTCACAAAGCAACACTTATGAATGTCAAGATGATTGCTTCTACATTTACATTTGTCAAAGATACGATTGTTTTACGCATGAACGTAATATTTTAATTCATTCCTGAATATTAACAGTTATTCGTTCGCTTAACTCACACTACGCACTCAGTCGTAACTTCTTCAGCTATTTAGTTACCTCATAATGATTACACGTAGTCTTTTCTGTATTGAAATTCAAAAAGAAATAGTCCGTGTTTGGTAGTATTCTAAACTTATATTTTTATACGAATTGTCTTTTCGCATAACACTTGTTAGAAACTTCTCTTTATTTATTTTAAATTTATCCGAAAATCGTAATATTTTACTAGCTTTAAAAAAAAGGTTGTAATATTTTTCTGACTTTAGCAAAGTTGATATAAATAGGTTGTATGTAACTTTGAAACGCTCGCTCTTATCTACTACGAGAGTATGTAATATTAGTAGTTTATGACACTGTTGCATAATAAGGGTTCTTATAACACGAGTGTGTTTTAAAAAAACGAGCCGTAGGCGAGTTTTTTTATAGTATCACACGAGTGTTATAAGACCAAGTTATGTACAGTGTCATACACTACTTTATCTACTCTCATACTATAATACCTGATTTCATTTTGTTGTGATATATAGTTGCTCCTTGATTTCGCCGGTAACAGGTTCATGGTCATGTTTGACGCAGTTTCCAGAATGTCTGGTGGTGTACAATTACCACCATCCTCGCTTTAAGACATCTTTTTACACAAAAACTAATTTATTTTACAAACAAACCCAAACTTTGTTTAATTTAAATGTAAAATGTTGGCGCCAAGGCGCAAACATCGATTGCGCATGCGTGTTTCTTTTTTTTTTAGGCTGCGGAGACCATAGATTTAGGATTTTTCGCTACTCTGGAGACACAATTTTTTTTTAAAGTAGAGGTTCAAACTTCTTTTTCAGCTGGAGATTGTTTATGGTGTATCGTAATGATTAAAAAGTTTTATTATGATACAGGTGTCCATACAAGACCTGTATGGTAATAAAACTTTTTTTTTGGCCTGTGCGTAATGTTTGTCATAATAGTATTGATTTCAATTTTATAATATTTGTATTATAGTATCAGAGTAGATAAAATATATTACATACTTTACGGAACTTGATTTTAGAGTTCAGTAAGATCCTGTTTGGTAGTTCTTAGTCACCAGGGGAATTATAATATAATTCCCCTGGATAAACTTGAGCTAGATAATAGTTCCAATTTAGGGTACCTACATTTATTACTTTCAGCTCATACATATAGTAGAGCGGTATCACAAATCACTGGATTTTCAATGTGGTATATAACTCTGAATTTTTTTACGTAGGTATTAATTATTATTAAGAAGTAGATTTTTAGATTTATTTAACAGGATTTCGCATTATTTACCCTCAGTGGTAAGTTTACATAGACTCATATGAGTTAAATACCATTAAATTTCATAGGATGATAACTCGTGTAAACACCTAAAAGATAATACGAATAGGTACAAAAATCCAAAATCAAACTTGAATTGTTTATGTGTTGGAAGTGTAATTATGATCTTAATGATTAAATAACCTTTGAGAATGCCGAAAGGCGAAACCTAGGTTAGGTATTATATATTAAATGTTGTGGAACAGTAACAAGTGAAGTTTTCAATATGTGTAGCAAGTTCCATCAAGTGCCATCAATCAACAGTATAAATAATATAAACAATTATAGTTGTATAGAAAACGACACGTCTTGTACTATTCCACAATATTTATTATTATAAACCTGACCGGTTTCGCTTCACAGCATTTTCAAAGGTCTAGGTGGAAGGACAAGGTATTACTGTCTCGAAAACACACCAACAATAACATTTTTCTAGTGTAGGTATACGAATATTAGAGAGGTACCAGGTTATAAATTTTCCCCAAATTTAGGGAAATTACAAATTTAAATATTTTTGTTAAATATAGATATGTTACAATTATGTTTTACATAACAACGTACCAAATGACCTATTATTTTCCACATTTACCCCAAAAAGTAGGGAAAAAAAAAATTATTTCTTTTTTGCGATGTTACTATTTTACAAACAATATAAAAATTACAAATGTCAAAATATAAATGTTTATATGTACTGTAATTTCATTGTATGCCTCTTGACTTTGCATTGCTTTTGCTTAACTGATTACGAACATAATATTTTGGGATTAATATAACAGGATAACTTTAAAGACAAGATAATTTTACAAACGAATGACTTGCAAAAAATACAAGTACAAAACAAAAAAGTACACTGCATAAACTTTTATTTTATTGAAGCGGCTTGCTTCCTCGATACCGTGACGGCAAAGTTGAACGTTCAAAAATTTCTCTTTGAGACGTCAAAAATATCGGCCCTTTTTGTAAAAAAAAACAAGTCATGAATTGAAAAAGTTCACCAAGAGAACTTACGACAAAATACTCAAGTTTTATTGTTGAAACGATGGTGACTTTCAAAAAGAACAGCGTCTCACCCTTTTTATAAAGTTTTATCGAATATTTTTTTCCAAATAAAATATGAATTTGTTTATTTTTATTATTACGTACGTTAAGTGGCTTTTCGTTTGTCGCAAAGCTTAGGCAGACTTACCTGCAAACAAGAGAGTACAATCGGCGGCTATTATAATTTATGGCTCTTGTACAATACATAAATCTTACGGCTCTGCCAAATCCTGGGCATTCCTCCATTCATATTATCAAAGTGTAGAAATGTTAACATGACGCAAATAATAAAAGAAGCTCAATGCACAATTACACAGGTTTTAAACCTGTGTAATTGAGCATTGAGTCATTGTGTCACTTTGCCTCAGGACGATCATAAGACAAAGAGATCTAAACATTTTATATACATAGTTGAAATAGCTGAATATTTGCAGGAGAAATATTGAATTGTATTGTAGTAACTGAGCCGTGTATTGCAGGCTGAGATCGCTGGCAACAAATTGCGGTTTGGTGAGATAAAAAAGGTTCATCCCTTATTTTGCTTATGACTCACCGAAGAACAACGTGGTCGGGTTGTAGTGAAAAAAAGATATTTGCTGGAAATTTCACTTCTCCGTGGAACAAATTATGTAACAGTCACCAATGTTATAAGCATAGTAGTATCATTCACTTTTATTCAGAGCAGTCATTGCAAAAGAGTATTAATTTATTAAAATCAACAACAATATATCAGGCATAATCCCCTGGCGGGGTAGGCAGAGCTCTGCCTTATAACAATTCACCTGAGGGTATGTTATTCAACAGAATTATACACCTATATTTTTCCAGTAGTTTTGTTGGTACCAGAGCGACTAAAAAGTCCTTCCGCACGTGTGAAGTTCCCGAAAATCGTCCTTGAACGCGCAAGCGGTACTCGTGAAAGTGGTTTATTGTTATCTAAATTAAAATTTTACACTACTAAGGTTTCTGAATCAGAGATTACTGTAGTCAATGGAAGTTTGCCATTACACCAGAGACGCTAAGCTCCCGATGCCGAAGTTGCAAAGACCATTGAAGTCTCCTATTGGACAACTCCATAGTGTCGACGCAGCTCATGTTCATGCCTTCATTATAGAAAATATATTTTTTACAATAATAACGCGAAACAAACTTGTACTGAAATACTCAGACGATATAACAATAAATATTCAAAGTGACAAAAGAAAGAAGCAGCCTCTCCATAAAAACAACAAGATTCCATCAATCGGCAGCGAGTGTTCCGTCTGTAGATAAAAAGGAAACCGCAATTCTTGGAAATGGGATCCTAGATGGGTTGCGTTGGCAGGCTGTACCAACCTATGTAATTCTATATATATTGTATTGTCTACATTTAATAAACTCACTGTAGTTTCTTTTTCTTGTGTTTGTTGATAACAGCCGTATGTAGATATGATCTGTTGATTCTATCTTCCGGAGGGCTCGTAGTTAGTATAATGGTAAGGATAGACTTTCTTCCGCATACTCTTGTAAAGTTATTATAGTTTGCCATGCGCTAACCCTCAAGTTGCCAACGTCCATAGCCTATAGTGACCAATCTACATTATACGTATTACAATTCAGGACCTATGAACCTATCCCTCTCGATCGTATGCTTCTCTGCTGCACTTCATTTTAGTGGTATGAAAAACTACATAAAGATAGTCGATAGTCCCACAAAAGAAATCCTAAATAAACGAATAACTCAGAATATACCCATATGATCTGTAAAACACGCCATTCAAGGAATGTTTTAAACCACTAGTATACATAATGTGTATACTAGCGTTACTATACCCGGGTGCTTTACCCTTCAAACCTGGTCAATGGAAATGTGTCAAGGACAATTTATCAAGGTTTATGTATGAATTTGACGTAACATTTTGATGTCAAAAGAACTTGAGGATATAAATGTCTATATTTTTTTGCATTCTAGCTACTGGTTTAAGCCATCAAAGATGTAACATTGATTTACGTTTCGTTCGTGTGATAATCCCTCATGGATGCCTTGCCGGACTCTTACCAACTAAAACCACACGTTCCTTACCACTGTCTACGGTCTATGGAACTCGGGAGGAGAGTTATCTTCCGTTCCCTCCACGCTGAGTATCCAGGTTCTGGTTACCAGCTGACACGACAAGCCATACCGGGGATCGCGGAATATCCTAAGACCTACCTGGTGGGCTTTAAAACTCATCCTTTCTTCAGTTCAGTTTGCGCTGAAACTGTCTGTTACATTTTGCACTGATTGGTGAAAATAAAAAATCAGGAGATGAAGTCGGGAAAAATATTGAGTTAATCAATACGAGTACGGCTACACCCACTCACATTTTTCTTTATTTATGTAAGTGCTTTTCCACGAAAGTAATAAGGCCGTTTTTGGCATTAACTATGAATTTCCTAGAAAAGTACACAAGTTTATTATATCCAAAATATTAAAAGGCTTCTCAGTCACTAATTTAGGAAGCCTTTTATATGGACTCTAATTATCAGAAGACAATTTTTTTTTGTGAATCTGAACCATCCTGGGTGCCACCCAAAGGCGCCATACAAAGAAATTCATTAATTTTTTTCTAGTTAATTTGGAGTTCAGTGATATTATACAGTAGGTACAGTAGAATTATACAGGGTGTTCCACGGCTATGCCACATGGAGGGAAAGTATCTTAAATATTGTAGAATGATGGAACATTTTACTGAAAGAAGACATTATTTTAATTTAAAAAACAACTTAAACTGCATTCATAGATTTTTAAATAATTACATGGTTGAGCCGGAATCGAAACCGTTACACGAGAAAAAATAATTACCCTGTAGCTTTATCATACTGACCGAAAGGCTTCATCATAAGGATTATTTTTTGCTACGTAACATAGTGTCAGAAATAAAAGGAAGACCATGAATTTTAACATTTTTAATACAAAAGTCCCATACTGTTGAATACAAAGTCGCACTCTTGATTATTTTACTCCTTGTCGATCTTTTGATCTTCTGTGGCGGATACTTATAAAAATACGTCCAAGTTCTGTTTGTAGCTTGTGGACATTTTCATTTCTTGTAAACTACATTTAATGTAGGCTGCGGTGACCACCGGTCCGTCTGGTGGGCCGTATGCTTGTCTGCCACCTTAGTGGTATAAAAAAAATTACATGTCATAACCCCATAAAAAATCTAACGTTGTTGGATCTCGGCGGCCATCTTATTTGTTCCGATCCAGGGACAAAAGTATTCATTGAGATCACCGGCGATGCCAGCTTTTCATTTTTCTGGACAAAATTTCACATCAAATGTTTAAATACATGGTCTTCCTTTTATTTTTGACACTATGTTACTTAGCAAAAAAATATCCTTATGATGATGCCTTTCTATCGGTATGATAAAATTACGGAGTAATCATTTTTTCTCGTGTAGCGGGTTCGATTCCCGGCTCAGCCATGTAAATATTTAAAAATCTACGAATGCAGTTTTAATTGTTTTTTAAATTAAAATAATGTCTTCTTTCAGTAAATTGTTCCATCTACAATATTTAAGGTACTTTCCCTCCATGTGGCATAGCCGTGGGACGCCCTGTATATTTTAAAAGATCGCTAATAATGAATCTATTGAAAATACAACAAGCTAAAGCGACGAAAACTAGCCCAGACAATGAAGGGACAATTTACAGCAAAAATAAAAGTATCACTTGTACTGTCGAACACACAAATCGTTTGGACAGCTATAATTGCGAACTTGCGCTTCGTCTATTGGTTCCGTAATTTAGAACCCGCACCATCATGCTACGCTGGACCAATTTCATTTTCTGCTTGTTTTTATAGTTCTGTACTCAAAGTGTAAAAGAAGTTTGATTTTTGTGCAGCATTAAGTGATCATACATTTGTATGTTATTGATTGCAACTTAATACCTTCACGCGTTCACGAAATATAGTGCCGATGCATGGAGGGAAAGACGGGCGGACGGATGGTTGGACGGACGAATGTACGAAACCCTCGGTAGGCGCGTCCGACTCGCACTTGTCCGGTTTGATTTTTGTAAAAGACCCTCCGCAATTGGTCGGATTTTTAGACACCGTTATATTTTAAATCAAACACGTCAGTCGTTAAATAAATAAGGGCAACAAACTGCATCCAAAGTAATAACAAACAAACAAATCGAAAAACTGGCAAGCTGTGCGAGGTTTAAAAATATTAATTGAAACAACCATGGATTACGACTTTTCACTCATAATATTTTCTCATAAATATTGATAGAAATAACTTTTTAACTGAGAAGGGGGGAGGGCATCATGACTCTCCTTTTCCATCAGGCGGATGACACCACTTAGATGAATCCATTGATTTTTAAAAACACAAACACGCTAGTAGGAAGAAAGGTCATTTAAGGGTCTTCCGTTTATCCAGCGACTCGTAATGTTGGCCCGGTAAGGAGATTCATTATATGCAAACTTTCCCCTTTTAGCCCTCATATGTATGTATACGATACATACATACATAAGTTCCCCCTTATCGCAAAAAGTGTAGGCAGGGACATAGTATACGCCCACATTTTACCTAACAGTTGTTTGCCTTAATAAGTGGTGATACTGTTACCGCAATGAAATGGAAAAGCGCAGATTATTACTACCCAATGTTAAAATTTTTCAAAAAAAGCGGCCCGCCTGAGAAGAACTGGCAACAAACTCGGCGGGCTTTTCTTTTTGTGCTCTATTTACAAAAAAAATTAACTAAAGATCACAAACTATTGCTTGAGAATGTAGTAGAGCAAGCAGATTCACTATAAAGTGGTCACGTGATGTTCACCCATTTAAGGACCGGCCTCAGTGAACTTTGCTTACTGCAGTGATTGTTTACAGTACACTGACTTCACTGAGCTACGAGCGCTGTAGACGATAATGATTTAAAACTAATTTATTTAGTCGCCAAACACTCATAACTACTTTCTGTCGTATTTTGCTACTATGTATATCTGTGCTTACACACTATTCTGTTTTATTCCCATACACAATTTCATAATAGAAATATCAAATCCGGTATAAACTTCTCTCTCCATTTTCTCTGAATAACTTTACATAAATTTTAGTCTTCGGTTGTTCCTTGAATATTTTTCCGTGATATTGAATAACTTCATGAAATTCTTACCTTAAATTAACTTAAATGGAAGGTTTAAATCAAACTCGTGAAATCTGATGGCCAGTGATAAAAATATATTTCGCAACAAGCAGAAAACATTATGGCATGCATGCATCTGGCGTTCTTTGTGTCTGACGTTTTAAGATACTAATTCATTCGATGAAACTGCTTGCTGGTTATTTAGTAGAATCCTTAATAAAATAGGCATACTGAAACGGGAATGGGAATTCTCGTTTCAGTACGCCTATTTTATTAGTTACTTTAATGGGTACGTATTTGAATACCTAAAATTATAATATCTAAAGTTAAATAACCTAAGTTCAAAATACCTAAAATCTAAATGCCTAATGGTGGGTTGACCTAAATTTAAAAATACCGAAAGTTTAAAATGGCTAAGTATTTGAATACCTAAAAATATAATACCTAAAGTTAAATAACCTAAGTTCAAAATACCTAATGGTTTTGGTGACTTACAAAATAATATGTGGTACGGCTTAAATAAAAAGGAACACTGCTCACCCCGACTTGTATAGGTTAGGTTAAGGATTTGGAACTTGAGGATTGGAGCAGACAATCCTTGTATGAGTGGTTATAAAAAAAATAACCACGAAGGCTAAGGCGGGAGCTCCGCTCCGCTCCGCTCCCGCCTTAGCCTTCTAACCTAACCTATCCGAGTCGGGGTGGGCAGTGTCCCTTTTTTTAAAGCGCTGGATGCGGGCTGCTTTAGATCGGTCATTCTGATTTGGTATATCAACCATTGTTGTTTTAACTTTAGGCATTTTAAACATAACCAAATTTCAGTCAGATCCGTTCAGTGGTTTGAGCGTGAAAGAGTAACAAATATCCACACTCACAATGGCACTTACCTTTCTATTTTTGTGAGTGCCGAAATAGTCATCATGTAGCTTGATATACAACGACGTAGTTCATACAAAGACGGAGCTAAAGATTTCACTTAATGGTTGCCTGTCAAAAATTGATTTTAGCAATTGTACTGCTGTTTTGTATCGAATTTTCAAATTTGTAAAGGCGCGCGTTGCTTTGTATGTATGGCGGAATAGAAAACTGTTAAAAGCAACCATATACCGAATACTGGGGATTTGCTTCAGTTATCCAATACAAATAAAATAATCGTATCTCTGCATCGAACTTGGCACTTCGGTAAAAACCCGTAGTCTTATTGTTACGTAACACAGTCATGTATGCTTAAATAGAATTTATTTTACAGTTTGAAGCTTTGTACAACTTTTTACAGAGAAATTTTGTTGTGCACATTGTCTTTTTTTGTAAATAGGAGTTTAGAAGTGCACTTTAAAGTTACACGATTCTGACATACTCAAACTGAGTCATGTGAGTGATTTTCAACTTTATCCGAAATATGTAGTTGTGTCTGACTCCTGGTAATTTCTTAACTTTGGGTACCCTCACTTTACTTTAAGCATGTTTTGTCAATTTGAAGTTCAGTTCTCTACAGATTTGGAAGTTAACACAGAAATTCTGAATTTTGCAGCTTGCATATAAAACACAAATTTTAAAATATTCGATGGAAAACCCGATCGGAACTCTGGTACTCATTACTAAATATTTAAAATAAAAATTAATCACGTGGGTTAGGGTTGTTGAAGTGGATTTTCTTAAATTGAGATGGGAGTGCCAAATTTAATACGGTCAACTGTCATCTACCCTATCAATTTTAAACAAGTATGTGACTAAAGTGAAATTTATTTATTTGTTTACAGGCATTTCCTTATAAGACTGATGCTCCATTCTTGAATCAGGGTCACAAGGTGAAGGTAAATTTCGATTGCCTATTTCGGCTGTCAAATATAATGGCTGAAACGGCCTTGAAGGCCTTGAATGTTTTCGAAAGATTCAAACCCCACTTCAGTAATATAGGTATAAAGATTTACCTAAAAAAATACTTATAGAGCACTTTGGAAAAGCTTTAAACAAAAATTTATTTAGAAAACATTATTAATAACTCTTCATAATGTATACCTACCTACTTTATTGAAATAATGAACTTTTAGGTACTTTTCGGTGGGCACTCTTTTTGAAATTTTATTAAAAGTATGAGAATAAAGACTGTTGTAATGGTAGTTTTATTCAGTAACGCGGGTGATTGTTCCGGAGTGTTTTAATAACCAAATTTTTTGCGTTTACTTTTCTGTTAGTTACGAAGTAGATAGCAATTCTAATTTATTTCCTTTCATTTCTTCACGATGGTTGACAAGACATACGAATATCTTTATATTTTGCTCTTTACCTAATAAATACCGATCGTCTCATAGAAAGTCATGATGACATCCAAAGACTGTGGGCCACGAGATAGGCCATAACACTCATTCAAATTGACCGTTGGTTGGTTCTTCAAAATGGACAAATGAATAATTTTAAGTCTCAGCTTCGAACAAAAGTGACGTAAGTGGACCAGTTAGAGCTTTTGTCGCACCTATCAAAACAGTTGTTTCTGTCATAGGCAAGCCAACTGAGAAGACTCGTTTCATATAGTAATGTTTGCAACAGCTGAACGTTGCAAGTGACTTTATAAGATTGTGACCATAGTATAGAGACTCGTATAAGCATGAGACGTTTTATTGTGCACTTGAAAATAGTTGATGTATTATTTTGTCCTTTATACGTCTACTTCTCATGACTATAGATAGATTTTTTTAATTATACCAAATTTTATAGAAAACATTTTCTAAAAAAAATCTTTCTAAGGTAGTCCTAAATAAATTTTCCTCTAACCACTATACATGGATCAACGAAAGGCAAATACAAAATCTAAATACAAACTTTTCTTCTAGCTAGACGGTCGCATGATTCCTGCGTTTTCCTGAATGCTTTCCTTCACCTTCTGTTTGTGAACGACAGCCAACTAAATCTCTGGAAATCATAGCTTTCAGACAAAGAAAAAGTTACGATACTATCTAGTAATATGACTACATTATTATACGTATTGCAAACGACACTCTTGTCTTGTAGTATTCCAAACAATTTATTATTATAAACGTTTTTGTTGTACATCATTATAATTTGTTATGCAACAGGCATAAAGTAAAGTAGGTATTGATTCAAAATTGGGTTCTGTATTGATGCATACAAAAAGTAGGTTATAGATCGAGGATACTTTTCCGAAATATAAAACATTACACGTTCTTTCTAGACATTCAAGAGATGAAATCTCAAAATGTAAGCTATGTAATAAAAGTGTAATATATTTGTGTCTTTATGCCTTCCGCTGCCTACGTAGCAAAATATAAAAGCAAAAAGATCCGCAATTGTAATCAGTCATCTATTCAAACACAGAAAGGCCATGTATTCATACCGAGTACAGCAAGTTCAGCGTGTGATCGAACCGGTGCGGGTGCGGAACGATTACGATACAGCTCTGACATAACCGCAATGTGGCAATTTTGGTACAACACTAAACACTTGCTTGAGCCAACACCAAATGTGCCTACACTTGATTCAGTGTAGGCACATTATCCATAGCTAAATATTATGTAGTATTTTTTATACTACTAAGGAGGTAGATAAATATACGGCCCATCTGGTGGGAAGCCGTCACAGTGACATAGACTGCTTAACTTTGATTTATATGTGTGATGGTACCATCATATTTATTTGTGTTAAGTTTATAACTTGTCCTAATAGTAAGTAATAAACCATTTATATCTCTAACCCGCTGCCCCCCTCTGGGCTGATTACTAATCTTGATAAACGTAGTACGTAAAATATTAGGCTTCTCTTTTCTGTGCCGCAACGACCTTCCAAACTTACTCATATTATACTTACATAAAAACATTGAAATTTCCTTGCAAATTTCAATATATTTGCGTTTTTACAAAAGGTTTGTTTGAAAGGTTCAATTTGCACTGAAATTTAATTCGATTTCCATAGCTCTCCATATTTTTCGCTTTCATATCCACATACAAAACATGTTGTTTACCTCGTGGACAGATCAATAGCTTTTTTTTTCAAGTTCAATAATGCAATGCCAAAATCTTTTCAACGAAAACAAAGGCTTTCGGTAGAAGATAATTTTGTTGTTTCTTCTTTCTAATGTATTGATTACATATAAGGAAATCAAGCATGTTGAGTTTAATGGTGGGGAGCGATAATCCCCTTAATGGCTAATTAAGTGACCAGGAAAACTGTGGGGGCTCAGTGAGTTGTAGTACCCCCAAATGTAGCGTTGGGTGGTGACAAGAGCTAGTGGACTGTATTTAGACTTAATTCTTGTCTTTGAATGGCAGTGAAACGAAGACTTATAGCTCTTGTCGTTGAAGAACCTACGTGACTTGATGTTTGCTGATGCTGGTCCGGTCTGAAGACGACTACTATGCGCGTTGTCCAGGGCAGAGGTGGTGCTGGAATGATAAAAATATAAGATAAGTTAGCCATCTTGTAACTTGGAAATAGTTGGTTTGAATTCCGGAAAATATTGTCATTATTGAATAAACTGCTTGTCTAGTTTTTTTTTTAGTTATCGCTGCTTTCTATAAACCTATAAAACGTTTCAATAAAATTTGGCAGGAAAATGCAAAAGTTCATAACATTTACACCCAAAAGTTCTTTTAATTTAAGCGTCAAACAGCAATGTAGATACTGTTAAAGTTTTAGACATTTTCAATCCTGAAATTAAGTTGTGAAAGGGGAATCCGGTTTGCAAAACTTTTTATTTGCACTGAGCACATTCAGGTAATACGTATTTCCATTAAAAGTGGATAACCTTTTAAAGTCAATGTAGGTGCACGTCAGTCATTTTTAGTCTTTTTGTAATGTAATTTGGGTGGCGACCTGGATGGTTTACATTCACAAATCAGCTCGGCAGATGGCGCTGCAGTCGGTATACAAAATAGTGGTGCTGTACCATAAACGAAGTTGCGCTGGTCAGCTAGTATAATATAAGTTTCTGTCCACATCCTTTTACTATCTTGTCTTAGCCACGATATGTATTTTGTAGTACCTACCTACATTTACGTTTATTTGGAAGTGTCTTTTAAAACATGATATTTTTATAGGAGTAACAAATATGAACATAATAGCAATTCAACATGGAAATAGGGTTAACATCGTGACTGTTAAGCTTGGTCTGCTGTTCCATGTTTTCGCGTTTGTTAACAGGAATTTTCAAACCGTTTTTTACCAAAGCCACGCCTCTAAATTATTTTAATAGCAATTCAACATGGAAATAGGGTTAACATCGTGACTGTTAAGCTTGGTCTGCTGTTCCATGTTTTTGCGTTTGTTAACAGGAATTTTCAAACCGTTTTGTACCAAAGCCACGCCTCTAAATAATTTTAAAACAATATTTTTGTCTTTTAAAACAATATTTTTGTTATAAAACACGAAAATATGTAGCAGCGGTGGAGCCTGTCTTCTTTAATTCTTCAATCTTGAAATATGAATCAAACTTCCTACTAAATGACATTTTGGCAAGTTTTCCCACTATTCTTTACCCATTTTCTCCACGGTCATTATTAGACGACTACAAATTTCTGATAAACTTCATGAGGTTTACCAGAAATTCGTTCGATTTTTTTGATAATCGTTTTAAAAAATCTAACACTCTCACGGACATTTCACACAACGCTATCTGATCCCAAAGTAACATAGGAATAACCTGCTTGTGTTATGGGTATCAGACCACGGATATTAATACATATCTACTTTTAAATACATACATATTATACATAGAAACACCCAGACTCCTTAAACAAACATTTATGGGTCACACAAATATTTGGCTCCGGTGAGAATCGAACCCACGACCTCCAGCGCCGCAGGCGGTATCACTACCGACTGCGCCACAGAGGCAGTCGTAATTAATGCTAAGATTGACAGATGGTGTTTTATAAAAACCAAAACTCTTGCATGTCTCTATCCAAAATTCTTTGTATATAATTGGTACATGATAATCTTCTGAGAAAAGGCCAGGTCAAGAGTACCCTTAACCGAAGAGCATGTATGAAGACACTTATGAAATTAAAGAAGCGAAAGTTGTCTGCCAGAATCGTAGCAAGTGGAAAGTCATAGTCTCTGCCTACCCCGTTGGGAGACAGGCGTGATGTTATGTATGTATGTATGTATGTATAATTGGTACAGAACAGTACACAGTACAGGAGACACAGATTTGTATGATCCATAAATGTTTAACTCAAGAGTCTGGGTGTTACCCATAACACAAGGAGGTTATTCCGGATCAGATAGCGTTGTGTAACAATGTACGTGAACAATCTTATGTCTGTGACAATATTATTTGTATGATAAGTCATTTATTCAGATACAATAAAATCCACATAATATCTACGCAAATGTCACAATAGAATTAAATCGAAAACTAACACAAATTGTTAGCTTAATAACCCACCCCGGGTCGCTTCCGGTGCAAAGGTGCTCAAAACGCTCGCCGCATTTCCGCGCTGCTAACCTTTGCACCAGGTACGAACCGGAGCGAGAGTCACCGGTTTTCTCTCCTATTTTTCTTCCTATCTCTTCGACCAATTGCTTGGCCTCCATGCCCCAACTGCCCATTGTTTCAAATGCCACTGGTACTAAGATGTAGCGCGATGCCAAGTCTGCATACTTTACGTGCTTCCTGTTAGCCGCGTCTTCTGCCGCAGCTGCAGGGGCCAGTACTGTTCTGCCCAGGTGACTCGCTGCCACAGTGCTAACGCAAGTCGCGTCCCACACCACGCATCTACCCCGCTTTCCACGGCACGAGAGTCAGCCCATCCGGTCTCCTGCCGTCCGATCTCGATAGGCCAGGGGGTTCAAGAGCACAGGGCACATCCGCCGAAACGAAAGCCCTTCGGATCAAGTCGTTGAGAGCATGGTGACGAGGGAACCTACCTGCACCACGACGACAACTCAACGCGTGATGGCCGTCAGCCCCCACCATGAAACCGCAGGTGCATATGTGGGGTTCACACACCTTGCAGCCCAGGCGTAGCGCCACTGCCACACGCAATAAGTCATCGTCCAATAATGTACCTAGCTGTGGTAATGGCAACGCGTGCAGCCATGCCCCCGCCTCCAATTGTGACACAGCCAGCAATCTCGCCCGATCCGCCCCAGTTGCTCTCTCCAAACGACGTTCATGGGCCAGCTTAGCTCCCACCCCATCCATTTATTTGTATGAAATTATTATTGTGTGGAAATCGTATTCTTAGCTATAATTATATATAGCTATAATTATAGTACTCGTATTTTATTCTGACAGAAAAGAAATTAATTCATCAAATTACTTCTTCAATATTTCCTTCACATTATTTGAACACGCTGAAGTAACTTCACCTAAAAGGCTACCGAACAAAACACTCACAATAAAACTAACAAGTAGAACACGATTTCACACAATGGAGAGTTCAAGAGCGAGTTAACAAAACTTTGTCTCGCCATTCCGGTTGGTAAATATTAATTCAACCAATTTGGTAAATTTGTCGCACGGTAATTAAATAGTAGTTGCACCGTAATCCGATAAATCGTTCCCAATGAATACGTCGCGTAGTCGCGTGGATATAATTGAAGGGACGGTCCTGACACGTTCGGTGTGGTACCTTAGTAACGATTGTCTATTGTGTCTCTGACGGTAATAATTTACGAACGACGAATTTGATGTAATAGGTATCGTCGTGACAGTACAACATTGGGCAGGTGTATGTAAGCGTAAAGTGGTCTCAGATGGTCAAGTTGCTTGACCATATGCTTTACGTGATGTCATGCATTCAATATCGTGTATTGTATTGATTGCAGTGAATGGCATGCAAACTACGATGATTGATCATCCATCGTCATGAAATTACATTGTATTTAAATGATATTTAAAAGTAATAAGTACGGGATCCTGCCGTTTGGCAAAATACGTTTCGTCAAATTTTACTTCTAAAAAAACTGATAGCATTTTTTGTATTTCCCAAAAGAATCCCAAAAGAAAGCAAATTTATATTTCGCATTTTAATCACTTAGTCAAATATTTATTTGAGAACTTTTTACTGGTAAGTTATACCAAACCATATTTGACTACCTAATACTTGGTAAAATGAAACTTTCCCATGTAATTATTTGTTAAACAATAAATTGCCAAAAATAGTATTGCTGACTGTAAAATTGTGAAAAGTTGTTTTGCCAAATATTTTTTGCCAAATGAAAATTTGGGAAACAAACTTTGGCATGTGACACTTTGGGGAACGTTTTTTGCCAAACACTAGTAAACATAAATATAGAATAGCATAGCATGCAAATAACGTGCTGGTAGATTATATGATTGATCATCCGTCGTCATCAAATTACATTGTCTATTATGAATTATAGTTTAAAGTAATAAGTACACTCAGTTCAATAACGTTATAATTAGAAGCCATTAAATACTTTCGATACAAAATTGAACAAACAACATACAAATTACATAATTATCACTACTAGTACGGCCGACTGTCGTGGATGTTGAGGAAGTAGCTTCCACTTTATGGGGTTATTCATAGGTGCTTATTACTTTGCAGTAAATTAGAGTAGACGTATTACAGTGAATTTATGATCGTAAAATAAAATTGTAGTCGTATTTTAATGACTGAAAGTTTTAGTAATCATGTGTAATTATAATTACAAACACTTAATTATAAAATAATTTGTAATTTGCTTAATGATTAAGGGTATCGTCTAATAATTCTTCTCTAAAGGTCCAAGGCTAAAATGTTTTAAAAATTTAAATATCATCTTTCAGTGCTCTTTTATAATTAAGCAAACAGGGCAGTTTCACTCGCTCCTATGAGTCTGATGAAGAAATGCCTCTTCTTTTATACACCTTATGTGACGTAAACGAAGTTGCGAGGGTCAGCTAGTGTATTCATGAACACTACAGTTTTGTAGATTGTGTAACAAAATAAAATTGTTGATAACTTCCTAAACGGTAATTACTTTAGTTTTAAAACTTGGCCAAGGGTTTATTGAGTGCCGCTTTTATCCTGAAACTGATTGATCTGTTTTCGATTTAATCTGAAGTAGCGATTCTATCTAACAATATTTACGCCAGTGTCTGTAAAGATATTCCCATCATTTTCATAAAAAAATTCTTCAGGAGTAGGTAAACCTATGTTTTGAATGTAGCTCTATTCCCTTCTATAATAAATTTTCAATTCGCACGCATCTTCTTCGAAGGGGTAAAACTGGTTAGTTTATTATCGTGTTGAAAATTTTCAAACCTCCAGTAATAACTTGGTTCAACAGACTACTCTGTTACTGGCACCCAAGCCCGACAGCTCACAGCGCCTTTTTTACTTATAAAAGTCCTCATGGATGCAATTCCGGACTCCTGCTGACTCCACACGCTGCTCTTTCATCTGCTTAGCCTGGAGTTGGCTACGCATCCTTCCGAATCATGGACGTACTAGTCTTAGGTTTGACCGAGCCGCATACATAACGCAATGATCGTTTACATAACACTTTTTATAGTGAGGAAAATCCGTCATAATTGAATCCGTACTGCCTACGGTTGGGAGCCCCAGTAAGCCCTCGGAAGCATATCCCCAGGATTCTCAACTGACAGCTAAAGGGTTTACAAACATTTCAAATAGCACAGTAAATAGACCTAGAATAAGTGTTTACGACAGAGAATTGAGTCTATCTAATATATGACTCGTTATTCGGATTCGGTCCATCGATTTTACTTCGAAGTTGTTAGAACGTGTACCTTTGACGATTTTCTGCACCATTAGTTATTTGACAAACGGCAGTTTGTACTCACAAAGTCATTTTCACCCATTACGATATTAATTTAAAAGATTGAGAGCGATTATATAGATTATTTACCTTCTTCAGGCTATCTCAAACTTCTCTATATTATGGATCATAAATATTATTAGTCATTTCATGTAGTTAAAGTTCTTTGTTCTGAGTCCTGTTTGTTTTACTCGTATGTTAATTACGATTTTTAGGGTTCCGTAGCCGAATGGCAAAAAACGAAAACGTTATAGATTCGTCATGTCTGTCTGTCTGTCCGTGCGTATATCACAGCCATTTTTCTCCGAAACTGTAATACCTATGCCATTGAAACTTGGTACGTAGATGTATTCTGTGAACCGCATAAGATTTTTACATAAAATTAAAAAAAACATTAAAGTTTGGGGGTCATACCTAGAACTGAATCTCAAAAAAAAAATTATCAAACGCCTACGTGTGGGATATTTATAGATAGGTCTTCAAAAATGCTATTGAGGTTTCTAACATTTTTTTTTTCTAAACTGAATAGTTTGCGTAAGAGACACTTCCAAAGTAGAAAAATGTGTGTCCCCCCCCCTCTAACTTCTAAACTAAGAGGATAATAAATCTAAAAAAATATATATAATGTACACTGCTATAAAAACTATCAACGAAAATTGGTTGAACGAGATCTAGAAAGAAGGTTTTTTAAAACGTCATAAACCGCAATTTTCGCTTAGAAAAATCACTACTACAGCGAAGGTGTTAAAACATCGATCTAAGTTACAACGAACTATAAGAACCTTTATGCTATGGTACTTGATGCTACGGAACCCTTCATGGGCGAGTCCAACTCGCACTTGGCCGGTTTTTATTAGAATGTTTCTACTACCTTTTTTGCTTTTTACTCCCACAAAACATATTATCCACACATTTTGCGAATTCTAACAAATATAGTACAGATAGACGAGAAATAATGCGATGATATAAACGCAGCACGAGAGTCACCCAAGGTGCTCAAAGGAGTCACAGAAACCGTCGCCGGAAGGACATTTCTTAGCGCAGCTTAATATTACCGGTGCCTGCCACAATCGTCATTTGAACATGGAAAACCTGCTGTGATTTTATTCCATCTGGCTATAGGTCTCTAACTTGACATAAAGCCAGCCAGCCAGCTGTCATCGGTTTAACGTGCCTTCGAGAAATTATAAGCAAAAGAATGTTAAATTTTCAAAATCGACTTTTATATTTCACAGTGTCTACTAACAATAATGTACGTCTTCTCTACATGGAATGTAAACCCACACAAATACAAATTAATGTGTATAAATACTTCTTTCTAACACTTACTACAATTCCTTGGAGTCATAGTTTGGAGATAACGTGTCTAGATTGGAGCCGTTAAAAATTACTAGTAACCTCTTAATGGAGCAGCTTTCAACCGCTGTTGAAAGCCAAAGCAAACTATTATGTAGTTAACCTGCGGTTGTTCCTCTGAGAAATATCGATCCACAAAATATTTATTTATTATTTATTATTATAGGTATATCTTCATCTGCGACTCGTATTCTGGGGTTCAAATCTTTGCTACCAGAAACCACTAGAATCTTGGTCTTGGACGCGTTCATGTTCAACCCTGCTCTCATGCTGCATTCGTTGAACCTGTCCAACATCTCCTGCATGTCCTTTTCCGTCGAGGCCATCAGTACGGTGTCATCGGCGTATCTGAGGTTCTTAACGATAAATATATTTAGTTAACGTTGATAAAAAGAATCACTAGGAAATGGTTGCTCTACAGTACATCGCTTTGTTGTGCAGCGCCGCACCACAACGCATCACGCGGCGGCGCGATGCGTTGCCGTGCTGCTCCGCAACACAGATATACGTGTTTTGGCCCTATCAATCCTAACAGGGGAGCTTTACTCCTGGTTTAAGGTTGTGAAAGATATGGTCATAAAAAGGGGATTTTGGAATATAGGTAGATACCAAGCAGTAACCAACCGTTATCAGCACGTTTCTTTTTAAACACCTAAATAACAGTGCATAAAATGGTCGGTGTGAGCTCAGCATATATTTCTCAGAGGAACAAACGCAGGTTAACTACATAATAGTATTGCTTTGACTTTCAACAAGCAACGGTTGAAAGCTACTAAGGTAAATAAGCACACAGCTCCCTAAGGTAGCAAGCTTTTTAATAGTAGCAATCTAGACACGGTAACTCCAAACTATGACTCCAAGGAATTGTATAAAATTTAGCACAGTATAAGGAGAAAACCTACGATACTATGATCTATGATCCTAATACTAAACCTATATTCAAAAATCCCTACTAATATTATAAATGTGAAAGTAACTCGGTCTGTCTGTCTGTCTGTTACGCTTTCACGCCTAAACGGCTGGAGCGATTGAGATGAAATTTGGTATAGGGATAGTTCGAGGCCTTGGAAAGGACAAAGACTACTTTTAAACCGACTGCGCAAAAGGAGGGTTATGATTTTACGATATAACGAATCTTACGCGATAACGACTAGCTAGTAAATTTTATATTTTAAATACACACATATCGGACATATAAAACTTCTAAACTTCAAAACACACATTTCCGGGTCGCATAAATATTTGTTACAACTTGGAATGCGAACCTGGGAACTTATTCTTTCAACTCACAACACGGCAAATGTAGATGCTTCGTACTTGGATAACTCAACAAGTTAATATTTGGTCACACACAATAACAGTACGGGAAAATGCCCTATTTTAATTAATATTATGGAAATCCACAACATTAAATAAGTTTATTTTCATTGCGGTAAACATTAACACGACCTGACTCTATATTTATTGATGTGCATTGGAAAGTTAAAGCAGGATATGAAAAATATAATTAACTGCCTATTATGGTCACCGTCCGTTGATCTGTCTGTTCGTCACGAGGTTGTATCTTATCAGTAACTCAAGAACCGTGATAGCCGGAGAGCATACATATTATGTATGTACTTTTGCATTAATTTAGATGAAAAATATTAAAGTCCTGGGACATCCTTCCAAGGGTTTGCCCGGGGCTCCCAACCCTAGGCTGTTGGGCGTTACGTGAGGTTTTTTAGTCGGTAGGAGTCTGGCATAGCATCGAGGAAGGAATTTTCCTCACGTTAAAAAAAGAATTCAATCTCCTTAAAATTTATGCTTCAGGTTCAGGTTCATCATCACGCCTTTATCCCCGAAGGGGTAGGCAGAGGCATATTATATACCCACATTTCACCTTTTTATAATTTGTCCCACGTAATACGTTGTGAGCCGTATTGCCGTGTTTAAATGGACATAATATATGGACTATGGAATAAATAAATGGACATGGAAATAAAATTTATGCATCTATGATTTAAAAAATTAACTCGCCACATTGAAACCACATAAAGCGGGAGTAGATGTAAACTACTATTTTCTTCTCTGTTGAAACAACATAGTCCTTAATGATCCCTCAAATAACTCCCCAAATACTAGAGTGCCATAAACATGCAGCAGTGTATTTGTTTTCTCTCACAAAACGAAGCGAGCTCGTAAATCTTACTGAGGATTTGAAATCCTTGTGTTGAAAATTCATCAAAACACTTTCTCAGTGAACGCAAGCAAAGAGTAACAATCTCGTTGACGGAGTTTTAATTTGAAGGGGAGGGGTATACGTTATGACGACTCCGATTTACATGTGAAATAGGCTAAGTCAGTACATATTAATGATTTTTAAGGCTTGACTCAATCTTACTAGCCTTGCAGCTAGATAGTCTAGCTAGATCGCTGGTGCCCATAACGTTGCCGACAATGCGGTTTCAAAATAAAGCTAAAAGAATGTGCTCCATGTAAGATGGGAGCAAAAAGTAATTAATATTATATTTAAATGTGAGCACTGAGCGAGGCTCCAAATTCTGTAATACTTCTTTTAGTCCTCCCTGTTTTATAAAAGTGCGAGAAAGTTACATAATGTTACTCTTTTAAAATAATGAACCAGGTACAGAGGGTGATGCAGATAATATTTTAAGGAACAATATGAAATAAGTTATGAAGTCTCATCAATAATCGGAAATAGATACGTGAAGATATACCTACAGTATAGCAGGTAAAGGAAAATCTTTGATGGATAACCTGCCTTCAGCAATATTCGGCAAGTAGGTATTGCCTAATAAATTATTCTTCGTAGAACGTAGGCATTCAGTACCACTTAAATAGACTAATAAACTTATAGACATTACTTTCAACATTTTTATTGCGTATATTTCAGGAAAAATATTTGAATGTAAATTTTAAATACTTAGTTAACCAGTTTGTATGTTTGCAAAAATAAAACGAGGCATTTTTAGGGTTTCGTAGCCAAATGGCAAAAACGGAACCCTTATAGATTCGTCATGTCTGTCTGTCTGTCCTTCCGTGTGTCACAGCCACTTTTCTCTGAAACTATAAGGCCTATGCTATTGAAACTTGTTAACTGCATTCTGTAAACTGCATTAAGAATCTTATACAAAACTAGAAAAAAGCAGTAAATTTTAAGGGGTCCCCATACTCCAAACTGAAACTCAAATTTTTTTTTTTCATCAAACCCATACGTGTGGGGTATTTATAGATAGGTCTTCAAAAATGCTATTGAGGTTCCTAAAATCATTTTTTCCTTAAGTGAATAGTTTGCGAAAGAGACACTTCCAAAGTAGAAAAATGTGTGTACCCCCCCCCCCTCTAACTTCTAAACTAAGAGAATGATAAATCAAAAAAAATATATGATGTACATTGCCATAAAAACCACTAAACAAAATTGGTTTCAATAAGATAGAGCTGGTAGTTTTTTTTTAATACGTCATAAACCGCAATTTTCGGTTAGAAAAATCACTACCACTGCGAACGTGTTAAAACATCAATCAAAGTTACAACGAACTATAAGAACTTTTAAATTATGTAACTTGCTGCTACGAAACCCTTCGTGGGTTTCTTTAAATATTTCGATGGTCTGCAAACTCATAGCGTAGTATGCAAATCACAATATGCAAGTTGAATGCCAAAATGGATTTATTCACATTTAATTACAAACCGAAACCTCCGTGAACAATTTTATTTTTCTCACGCCTAAAAATTGGTTTATTGAAAATGATGAATTGAGAATATCATTTTCACCAAATTCACTTACTTTTACTTCACTGTACCTACTGTGCGTAGACTCAGCAAATTTAGTATGTAGGTTTCCATCTGTACCTACTATCTAATTTGTGCTGAGGCTGAGAAAAGCGGTAGGCGTCGCTCATCATCTTGTACCGACGATCTACAGATACCCACATTTTTTTAACAGTCATAAGGGTCGTAATACTCTTCAACCACGATATTCGGACGAATGTTACGCGATTTATCGCGACACTTCACTACTGGATTCTTAATTTCATCTCTTCACGTCGTAGAGTAGCTGATATAAGGAGAGGTAAGCAATGCTACAAAATTTGTGACTACCTGAAAAAGAGCCGAAAACGATTATGTATCACTTTTACAGTCGAGATACTGCAGAGCTCAAGATAATAGCCCTAAAATATGCCTCTTTAACCAGCTATCTAACTCTTTGAATGTAACCATAAGTACACGAAACCTACAGAAAGTTATATACCTACAAAATAAATTCTTTACATAAAGTAAACTTTACAAAAGAAATTATTGTTCTTGTTTTACTTTGTGCCTAATTAATGAACTGCTCTTCTTTCATTTAGTTCTGAGTATTTTTCACAAGCAGTTGAGCAATTTTAGTCATTCCGCAGTACTTACTCATTCTTTGAGAATAGTTTTAAAGTTGCTTGAATTAGATATTATCTATATATATAAAAATCAATGCCACTTTTCGTTGTAATTTTATAACTCGAGATCGGGCTCACCTATTTAAACCAAATATTTAGGTTTTGTTCGGACTATTTAGTAGATGGTTTATGTGAAGTTTGCACAAAATTGGTCGAGGGGTTCTCTGTCGAAGGGTTCTTGATTTATCACGCAAACGAAGTTGCGCGGGTCAGCTAGTCTATATATATAAAAATCAATGCCACTTTTCGTTGTAATTTTATAACTCAAGAACGGGCTCACCTATCCAAACAAAATGTTAAGGCTTTGTTCGGACTATCGAGTAGATGGTTTATGTGAAGTTTGCACAAAATCGGTCGAGCGGTTCTTCATTTATCACGCAAACGAAGTTGCGCGGGTCAGCTAGTTATCTATATAGTAGTGAGTGTAGAATTTGTTTCTCATATTTTGGTTTTCAGTTTAGAATTAGTTGGTAAGATAGCAGGTACTTAGTATGTGGTTGAATCATCATTTTAGATTGTGAGTATAATGTTTTTCCTATTCAATATGAATGAATAGAAAAAAAAGTGTAGCGTAGACAGTGCAGTTAGAGCTTTGTATGCACAATAGACGAGACAGACACAAGAGTTTCAAACACACGTCTCATATTAGTACAGTGCAGTACACAAATGTTATATTTTTTAGTGTTTGTATTTTTTGTCTCAAAAATTTCAGATCATCCCTAATACATAACATAACATTACAATGCGTTGTTATACCGGTAACACCCTAAAAAAATCAGTTCAATTATATTTAGTTTTTAGAATTATTCCTTTTTGTCTTACTGTCTACAACATTTATGTTGTAGACAGTACTGTACTAATATGAGACGTGTGTTTGAAACTCTTGTGTCTGTCTCGTCTATTGTGCATACAAAGCTCTAACTGCACTGTCTACATTGTACTCAAGACATTAAAGGCCTATAAAATTTTCTTTTTTCATTAAATTGTCTTTTTTTATACCACTAAGGTGGCTGACAAGCATACCTACGCCTCACCATATATGCACTGGTGGTCACCGCTGCCTATGGACGTTTGCAACACCGTAGGCGCTACACTCGCGCTGCTGGCCCTGTAAAAACCTTCTAAGACCCGTTTTGAAGAACCCCATACTTAGGCGTTCGAGAAAACCGAGGCAGGGAGGTCATTCCACAACCTAATCACAGACCTAAGCATGCGCGGGAGAAAGCTCCTATAGGATCTACTCGTGCTCAAACGCTCCAGACGCAATGTGTGAGTATGAACATACTGTCTGTGTCTGTCTTATACACATTATTTAAAATACTTAACTAATTCTCCTCTATATTCCAACAAACGGCTCTAGTAAAACCAACAATTGTTGAAGTTTATACAACACAAATAAAACTGAAATAAAAACTAATACTAAGTAGTTTCCAAGATGTATTTCTAGCTATACATGAACTGTATTTTATTACAGCGAAACATTCATAATATGACAAGCCATGTTACATAAATCTGTGTACGAATAAAAAGAAAAAATATTTCTCATTTTTCTTTATCTTGCAAGCAAGTGTACGGCACTTTATTGTGGCGTCATCACAGCCTCCCTCGCGACAGCTTACACATGAATTCGGGGATAGACAAGTATGCACGATGAAAGAGCCTTTCATTCATCGTAACTTCGAGCTGAGTTGAGAGACGGCTGTGCACGTAATGATAACAGTTAATGATCCCTGTGAACTAAATAAATCGTTATTAAGTAAACTATCTACGTAGGTAATAAATATTGTTAAGCAATTTCAAACATGGGCGTCACACATTAATTTTAATTATTTGACAATACATTATTGTACCTACACTGATCTGTGGGTAGAAATCGAAGTAAATAATTTTAATTTCTACCCACAGAGCAGATTGGGGCGTTCAACAGAGTGTTTTATTCTTTATGCTGCTTAGCACATCACTCTAGCTTATAATAATAAATACGAAAGTTTGTGAGTGCGGTTTTTGTTACTCTTCCATGCTCTTAACGGCTGAATAGATCCGTCTAAAATTTGACACAGGAATAGATTATAGTCTGGAATAACTTTATACCTATTCAGGGAATAAGTTTCCATGGAAACCGGGGCGGGAGATGGGGAAACTAAACGAGGTCATCTATAAGGGGCGCGTCCGTAAAAATGCACTAAGGATTTTGGAAATATTGAAGAACTCACTTCATTAAATGACACTGGAACCTCAAATTCTTAATAGATGAGACTACATTAACACTGTGTGCTTTTCACAACATTAGAAAAATTGTATCTCAAAATTAATAAAAATCATCGAAATTGCAGGAGTAATCAATTTGACAAAGGTAAATTTCGATGGTCTGATTTTCAGAGGTTTTACGCAAGTAAATAATTATTTTGTAAAAAGCACACGGTGTTTATGTAGTCTCATATATTAAGAATTTAAGGTTCCATTTTAGAGTCATTCAATGAAGTGAGTTCTTAAATATTTCCAAAATCCTAAATGTCTTTTTGTGCATCTTAAATATGATTTTTATAATTCTAATAAAGTAAGGTTTCTTTGCGGAAATACTTAGTAAATTGCTGTTCTACAACTGGCATTCGCCGGGCATTTTGAGAACACAGATTTCATCTAATGTGCAAATCTCTGTAGGAGAAGTATTTGTCAGGCATGACATAGTCAGAGTCAGGTACCATATCAATCAAATCAGCCAATGGCAGACCCCAATCTACGCCACAACATACAGCCCCGCGCCTTCCGCATCCAGTCCCAGCCTGCGACCTTTTCTAGATCGTCGGTCCATCCGGCGCTGGGGGACGTCCTACCCTACATTTGCTAAGTCGCGGTCTCCACTCCAGAACCACTGACCTGTAATAATAATCGCTGGACTGGCTATTCCATACAAAATGACAGCTACTTTTTTGTGCCGATTCAAAGCGCCTCTGACGAGTGCACTGAGAACTAAATTAGTTTGCAAATGGCCGTTGTTTGTTTATTTCAGAAGGAGTTTATGTGTGAAATTTCGAATATTTTTAAGTTATTACTGTGATTGGTATAAATTTGAAGTGTTTTGATGTATAAATTTAGTTCATAGTGTAATTAAGTAGATATTTAGCATGAGATCGTGTGTATATTGTAAAACAAGATACGAGAAGGGCTGTGGCGTCTCTTTTCACAAGTAAGTAAATCTAAGAATCTAATTCTTAAACAATTATTATAAAACCATAATTTAGGTTTTTTTTTACTATGATAAGCGAATACCCTTCGAGTTTCGGGGATTTTACGAATATTTTTATAACCTATAATGATTAATAGGGATGTCAAAATGTATATCGATAATTTTCTGTCCAATGCCAAAATTCGTAGTTTAAAAAACAAGAGGTATGGTAAAAGTTCTTTATTAATTTAATGAACATATTAAAATTATTAATAAACACTTAAAATTGTAGTAGATAATCGAAACAGTAACTAACTAGCGTGTGAAATATAACTTTTACGTTACGATACGTTACACTTTCTGATAGAGGTATTTGATGTGATGTGACGAATGCCTATGTATTCCAATCTTATTTTCTAAAAATAATAGTACCTAATCCTTAATTTGTGTACCAATTTATATTACTTTTTGTTATTTATATATTGGACATAGTCGTTAGAAACACACATCAATCAGATTTATTCTTAGTGGACACAAGCCTATTTTAAGAGAATCTACTTTGTTTTTCAATCTTTTTAAAATATGTGATATATTTATATAGATAATTTCCTTTTAAAAATTATACAGATGTGCATTTAAAAATATACCGTAATAAATGTGTGATTTCATATTTTTTTTAAATACCTACCCTCCTCTGTGCTTACCTACCGCAAACAAACAAAACTACAATAAATCCTAATCCTAATTAACCTGTCACTTAACAAAATTCCTCTCTGGGCACGGCTGCTTCGGGAAGTAAATGGGAAATAGTTGCCATTGAGGCGGAATAGCAAGTTGGCATTGGCTGCTTCGGGGAGCACGCTCGCACGGTACACGTTAAGCGAGGCGTCCACCAGGCGGACCGGGCCGCAGCGCAGAGCAAAAATTCGCGTGCCGTATGTTTCATATGAAATTGTGTAGCATCTGCCTTTACCAGAGGCGGGCCGCATCGAAACGCAGTTTCATTAAAAACGTATGGCATGCGGATTTTTGCGTTGCGGTCCGGCCCGACCCATCCGCCTATTGGACGCCTAGCTTTAAGTTCTAACATGACCCAATTATGATTAAAGACAACCAATGACTGTGTGGGCTGTGTCCGGTGTCATTTTTCAGCCGATTTACAATAGTAACACTACTTTGGCAACATACCTGCGATCACTGTTTAAGCAAACACTTTTTTTATATTAAGATCGCTAAACTGAATTCGCGAGCCTGATGGTTAGCCTACTTAGGTACTTTAAAGTAGTCATTCATATTATGTAAACATCATTGGTACAAAAATAAAATTAACATTGTAGTCGATATCTGAGGGGCAAGTGCGAGTTTTTGCGTGAGTTTGTCGACATTCACGGCGCACCAATTCGTATGGAGTCGAGACCCCGCCACCTAGCTGTAAACGCGGGAACTTGTCTCGATTCCATACAAATCGGTGATAACGCGCTCACCCGTGAATGTCGACAGGCGCTCGCCGGAACTCGCACTTGCCCCTCTGGTAAAGTTTTTATCGACACCAAGACAGGTGTTGTACATCACTAGTATTAGTTCCAAGTACATTCGCTAGCTGCCGTCAGCGCCAAATGGCGATTTTCAATTAGGCACACTTTTATGAAACCGATCACCAGTCCAGATACTATTACAGGTCAGTGTCCAGAACTCATTTGCTAACTTATAGTAACTTATATTATATTCTTTTCACAACTTATTTTGAATGAATTGAAATTAATACTACGATTACTATCACAAAAGTCACATCGCTCTTTCACTTTCACGATTACATTATCCGCCGGTTTAAAATGGAAAATTCGTACAATGGAATGTGAAACTGCAACAGGAAGCGAACCTTAAAACGGTTCGCACATTTACTAACAAGGAGTGAATAATACATCCACTCAATAATGACACAGCGCTTTAAAGCGCTATCTGAAATTTAAGCGGCTTATGTCCTGCTCTACACCGTTTACCCGTTACCGGACTATCGATACAGTTTGCATTAACAACTTTTATAGCAGTTTGAGCTAGTGGTCTATGTATTGTTGTGTCAGATAGATAGCGGCATCATTGTTCAAGTATGTATATATTTTTAAGCGTTTGAGGTTCGTTAAGCAGTAGGTATATATTTTGACCGCTTAGAGAAGGCAGTGGGCGAATAATTGCTCATGAAATCGTATGTTTTTGACATCATGACATTGTAACACAACGCGATCTAGCACAAATCGAGCTAATATAAGCTTGTGCGAGGGGATGTTGACAACTGTTAAACATACATAATAATACTTCGAAAGCATTCAAACTACAAAGTAAACATTTGTAAATCTCACAAATATTTGTTATAAGATTCATACCCGAGACCTCGGCATGGCATATTCGTGGCGCATAGCCTAAAGCTGATAAAGAATTGCAATCATTAACCTGTACCTACAGTTTTAGAAATCTAAGTTTACGAGGAGCCACGCTGACGACGCCATCCATATAATCTTTATTGTTTGATTTATAGTGAGCATCTGTACATCATTAAGACTAAGATGTGTTGAAAATAGTTATGAACCTTTCATAGCGCAGTAATTAAAAGAGACCTAAACTTTATTAATGAATATATTATGATAGCAAAATAATAGGTGACCGATAGACATTTCCTGATCGAATGTGGTCACTAGGTTATGCCTAATATAAAATACTGTACCAGAGGTGTTACGCTTACACTGCCTATCTTATACCGTGTTGAAACAGACAGAGATAGACCGTCGTTATTTAAGCTACCCATTAGGTCATACACTTGAATCCTATAGTATTTTTAAATTATTGGTGCGTTTGACTAACGACTTAGCGTGAATTGGTGAAAATACGTTAGGTACTATAAGATTAACAATTAAGTACATTACGGAGAGTGAAATATATTGTTGATGAACGTGGAAGTAAATGCGGTATTTTTCGTTCTGAGCATCCTTTAACAAAATGATATACGAGGATTAACTAGCAAGTCTAGTTTTATAAACGCTGCATAGACTACGGTGTCAGATGTACTGTGTAAAACACATTACCCTATCTTCGCGTAGCGCAGTCAAGTAAGATAATTAAGTGCCAACTTTAATTTAGGTTCCAAATTCTAAACGCAAACAAGATTTCCACGAAATACATTTTATTCCCTCTTAAAAATATCGTCGCAAACACAAGTCATGAAAGTTATTTTAATATTTACTCATACTGTTAAGGGAAGGGTTTTCCGCTCAAATGGAAATCGGTGCCCAACGGGTCACTGCTCGTGACAAACCGTTATGGAAACTTGTGTTTACCGTGGCATGAACTTTGATTGGGCTATCGAAATTGGCACACGGTACACACACGTGTTTATGGTAAGGTCTGTCGTTTTCTACAGCTAACAAATGGTGACCTTTCAGGAATGTATCTTTTAACTCCTGTGTATGCTAACCTCCTTTATTTGTGCTTGATATCTTCACTTATCTAGTAGCCAGGCATAGTCCAGTTTCGTGCTGAACGACCGAAAACGATTATTATTATTGCAATATTTTGTGGTGCATAAAAGGGGATCAATAACGCATTCTGTGCAATGAAAATAAATTTCAATTGTTTTGTTTAAGTTCAATTTATTTACTAACATTTTAATCTTGAACAGTGTGTGATATGTATTTTGAATGGAAGGGATGGTGAGCCCAATACATTTTTTTAAGAACTTATTATTTACATTAAAAGTAATTTAAATAAAATAGTTCCTATCAAAATAAAGTTTATGATTTTGTAAGTGTGTTACGTTGCACTATAGGGGCTAACGGCTACATAAAACCCACTTTAAAATTACTTTTTCTGATAGAAAGTAACATTATTTGAGTGACTTATGCTACTGTACGTTGTTGCTCAAGAGAGCAGATCAGTAATCATGCCAACATTTCGTGCCAACTTACATACATGTGAGAGTAGCAGTTTGAAGTATATCACGGGCAAACCCATGCCACCTGTATCAAAAGGCTATATTAAACAAATATAGCCTTTAGATACAGGTGTACTGAGATTAAAGCAATCACCATTTAATCTATTCTGGAAACCGTTCTTTGACTACCGGCATCAGTAATTTGAGAACCATACGCTTTGATAAATCACTCGCATAAACGTAAACCGAGAGCTAGTAACATTACCGTACTCAGGAAAGCTATGAACGGGAAAATTAAACATGGGAATTAAAGGTGGTAAACGAATCAGTATAAATAACTGTGTATATGTCTTGGTGACTTGGGTGAAAGAGCGCCATTTATAAGAAGGTGCCACTTTTAGAGTTTTAGAGGGGATTTGAGGTCCACGGATTGATGTTTCGGAGTAGTTAATCAGTCAATCAATTAATTCAGGTTTTAGGCCTCTCCTTATGCCAAAACGTGCCTTCTCCATGCAATCCCTCTCTCTCTTTACATCCATTCAAGTAGTAATACCGTATGTTTGTTACAATCATTGTCTGAATGCTATGTGGCTGACCATTTTCACCATTCTCTGATGCATAGCTTCATTTCGGAATTTATAACTATAAAAGTCAAGGGTCAAATTTGTCAAAGAATATATTATATACTAGCTGAGCCCGCAACTTCGTTTACGTCACATAAGGTGTATGAAAGGAAAGGTATTTCTTCATCAGAGTCATCAAGCAGCGTCTGAAACTGCCCTGTTTGCTTAATCATAAAAGAGCTTAATGATTAAGTCTATTTTAAAACAATTCAGTCCACGCCTTCGGCGCGGACTGAATAGTTTAAAAATAGTCTTAATCATTAAGCTCTTTTATGATTAAGCCAACACGCCAGTTTAGGTTCACCCACATTCAAAGAAACCCCTACAATTAAAATTTTCAAAATATCTGATTCTTAAAAGTGTTATAACTCTTTTATTTCTAAACCGATTTACATAAAACAAACGCTAAATGTTAACTGGAGCAAACCTCAACACAATAAAAAAAACCGCATTGCAATCGGTTGAGCGGTTACTGAGATTAGCGTGCACAACCGTACAGACAAACAGATATACAGACATACAGACATACAGACATACAGACAAACAGACAAAAATTCTAAAAATCATTGTTTTGGGTATTATTGCGTTCATAAAGCCCCCCTATAATATTTTTTCTTATTTATCTTCCATGTACAGACAGCGACCTGTTACGATTTTATTAAATGTATTGATATTGATTGATATTGATATTGATAGTTACCAGGTATAACATAGGTACGCCACTGCGTATTCAGGCAATGGTGTTTAGCTTTTACATACCAACTGTACAGAAGTGTACAGTACTTTTTAAAAATTATGTTTATTGTAACGCAAGCCTCATCAGACTTTGGAGACGAAGCATCAAACTTATCCTTGAAATGTAATTTAATAATAATAATAATATTAATTTATTTCAAAATTGTTTACAAAAAGATTACTATATAGGCTTATATCTATTTTATAAAATCTTAATGTATATATCTCTAGAATGCAATTAATTTACAATTTTCCACGAAATTTAGCGAATGGTCAGTCAGTAATGCTATTTGGTCCCATTGTATAGTAGCGCTTTATCTGATCTAGGTTTTAAAAAACCTGTGTTTCAGACTACACCTGTTCTGTTTTTTTTTTTTACATTTCAAGTATCTAAGTTATAATTGGATGTCTGACGTGTAACAGTTCCAGAATACAAGTCTAAAGTAAATAAAATAAAATTAAATTAATAGTTAATAAATAATAATAATTATGCTAATAATTATGCTTATAATTATGCTACGAAATATCCTATTATTTTAAAATTTCCAACAGCCCTTCCGTGTCCTCGTAATCAAGGGTCTGTAAATATTCTATAACTCTAATCTTACAGTTCCTATGGTTTAGATTATGTATGGTTAGTATTTTGTTAAGTTTTTTATATAGATAAGGTCCCAGAAACACATAGAATCTATTTGTGAAAGCATGTCTAAGTGGTGTATGCGTGAATATTACTTCTTTACGTCTCCTGTCCGACTTAGGTGCAAGCAAAGGTAGTTTGGAGTGTTGGTGTAATATAGTGTTCAGTATAAACAGTTGGCGCACCGGGAGTACTTCACATGCAATGTATAGTTGATGTGTGGGAAATCTAAAAGGTCGAAAGGTGGCTACTTTAAGGATAGCTCTTTGGGATCGTTCCAGCGGGAGCAAGATGGATCTCGCGGCACCGCCCCAGGAGGTAATACAATACGTAATAATAGATTGGCACAGCGCTAAGTACACCTGTTTTATTAATTTATATTTTGATAAGTTACGCAGATTCCTAAATATGTACATCAATTTGCGCACTCTGTTACAAAGCAAGGTAATATGTTCTCGAAAGTTTAAATTTTTATCGATTGTTACGCCTAGGTATTTTAAATCAACGTTTTTATTGAGAGTCGGACAAGGGCACGCAGTGTCAGCGAGTCTACAGCTATGTGCATAGATATCTAGGTTAGTAGTGGATTTGTTAGTGTTACTCATTGTGAACGATATGTATTTTGTTTTATGGATATTTAATGTTAGTAGATGGTCCTGGAGCCAATTATTTACTGAGTTAAAACCATTTTGTGCGTGTTGAAAAACCTCGTCTCGCGAGTTTGCTGCAAACAAAAGCGCTGAGTCATCAGCATAAGAGATCACCATACCATTTTTCAGCTGCATGCTACATAGTTCGTTCATGTATATTAAAAATAGGGTCCCTCCTAGTACACTACCTTGCGGGACTCCGTAGCCACTATTTCTCGCTTCTGCGCTTGTGTATTTTCCTATTTTGACACATTGTTGTCGGTCTCGAAGATAGTCAGAGAATTAGAGTAGTTGGGTGCCTCTAATTCCACAGGACTCGAGTTTCCGTAGTAGTATGGTACAAGAAATAGTATCGAAAGCCCTAGAAATATCCAGAAAGATCCCAACAGTATGCATACCTTTATCCAGGTTGGTAGCAACGTAGTCGGTTAGTGTAAAAACTGCTTGGTTAGTTGACCTCTCAGGCCTAAATCCAAACTGGCACTCTGAAAGTAATTTAGTTCTTTCTAGATATGCCATTAATCTATTATTAATAATTTTTTCTAGGATTTTTGATAGGCCTGTCAATACGGAAATAGGCCTGTAGTTTGAAACACTAGTCTTGTCTCCAGACTTAAAAATCGGGGTGACCACAGCTCTTTTTAGTGATTTAGGAAAAATCCCACATGTTAAGCAAAGTTGAAAAATATGAGTTAAAGGGGGTGTAATTAGATACTTATATCTTTTGAGTACATTATTAGGTATATTATCCCACCCGGTAGCACATGCATCCTTTAATCCGGTTATTAGCCGAAGAATTTCCTCAGTGTCAGTGTTGAATAACGCAAAAAAATTTAATGGTGCACTTGTTTGTGTCACGTTTGAATCATTGGGGGTTAAGTTAGAAATGGTCCTTATGGGTTTCAAAGTGCTTTCTGCCATGTTTTTCCAGCATTAATAAAAAAGTTGTTAATTGCATTAATTGTACCATATGGATTTACGTCCGATGACAGTAGTTCGAGAGATGATTCGCGGGGCTTTTACCTAAAAGTATTAGTTTTTATAAATTTCCAAATCAATTTAGTGTTGTTCCCTGCCTTTTGAAGTTGTTGTCTATTATATTGTATTTTTAATTTTCTTAAAAGTTTATTGCAAAAATTTCTGTATCTTTTGTATGTTAATGCCAAAATTTCACTGTCAGGGGCTTGTTTTAGCTTTAGGTGTAGCCTATCTCTATGCCTTATGCAGCGAACAAGGCCCGGCGTAATCCAAGGTTTGATATTATTATATTTAGCACTGGTTGTTACAGTGACAGTATTTTTAAGTATTGCTGATTGTAATGAATTAATTAAATAGTCAATAGTGGCATTAGGATCGTCTGATGCGTAAACTGGGTTAAAATTTATGCAGCGTATGTCTTTATCAAGGTTAAGCATATTGATTCGGGTAAATTTGCTTGAACAGATTTTTCTAGGCATATGTAATTCTATTGTTAGTAATATCGTGCGATGATCCGTAACCCAGGAGTTAGTAATAAATGTTTTTGATATGTTCTTAGATTTTATAATGAAATGATCCATTGTATTGCATCCACAGTAATGAAAGTAATGCATATAGGTCACAAAGCAATGCTTATGGATGTCAAGATGATTGCTTCTATATTTACATTTGCTAAATATACTAATTGTTTTACATTTAAACGTGATATTTTATTTCATTCCTGAATATGAACAGTTATTTGTTCGCAAAACTCACGCTACGCACTCAGTCGTAACTTCTTCAGCTATTTAGCTTCCTCATAATGATTACACGTATTCTTTTCTGTATTAAAATTCAAAAAGAAATAGTCCGTGTGTGGCGGTATTCTAAACTTATATTCACATACGAACATTGTCTTTTCGCATAACACATGTTTCAAACTTCTCATATCTTATTTCAAATTTATCCAAAAATCATATCTAACATTTTACTCGCTTTTTTAAAAAAGGTTGTAATATTTTTCTGACGTCAGCAAAGTTTATATAAATATGTAAGTTGTGTGTAACTTTGGAAACGCTCGCTCTTTACGAGAGTATGTAATATATATTTCCCCTGGTGACTAAGAACTACCAGACAGGATCTTACTGAACTCTGAAATCAAGTTCCGTAAACTTGCGCTAGATAATGGTTCCAATTTAGGGTATTATTTTCAGCTTATATAGTAGAGCATGATTACGAATGGCTGGTTTTTCAATGTGGTATATAACCCTGATTTTTTTACGTAGGTATTAATTATTATAAAGAAGTCGATTTTTAGATCTATTCGACAGGATCTTTACATTATTTACCCTCAGCGGGAAGTTTCCATGGACTCATATGAGTTAAATACCATTTCATAGGATGGTAACTCGTGAAAACACCTAAAAGATAGAAAAATCGGTAGAAAAATACGGTAGAAAAATCAAACTTGAATTTCATCGTCTCGCTTAAGTGCTAGTGAGCTGGCTACATTGCTGTTAGAAATGACATCTAAAGGCTCTCGAGTGGCGATCTTCTGGGTAAGCCTATGACTAGCAGTTGGATCTTTGGGATTAGATGATCATGTTAAATAATAATAATATTTAAATATAAGTTTTATAAAGCTCAGAACTGAGAATCAGTACCTATTCAATAGAATTTTAGGTAGTTAGGCTATTAAACTCACACGGAGGAGGACTTGTACTATAGATTAATATAGATTGCGGGCTTTTTACGCGTATATATCTAAAATTTGCTCTCGCTGGACGTTTCGGCTATATTTCAATAGCCGTGATCACATATTCAAGATATAGTCACCAGTAGAGTCTATTCGTAACCACGGCTATTACAATATAGCCGAAACGGCGAGAGGTGGGCAAAGTTTTAGATGTATTATTTACGCTTAAATGACTCGAAATTTATAATGTATATTATTTAGATGGTGTCTACAATACACATTATGATGCCAACGCTTTATTTCCAGCAGTCAAAGTATTACAAATTTTAGGAAACATTCCAAATAGAACTAAATTTCATACCCAGCTAACTAAATTCAGTAGAAATGGCAGGACACTTCTGAATACATTCAAGGAATGTCGATAAATCTTTAGCTAACAAGCGTTAGCTCTTTGCAACCAGAATATAGAGACGGTGAGTACTATTCTCTTGAATCGCTAGACAACGCGACGTGCATCCTAGGGGGGGTGGGAATACGGAACCCAAGTACACTTCGTTTGTTGCGATACCGCTTATAAACGCGCGCTATCTCGCTGCGCCGTCGTTCTATTCACTCGAAATAGTACCTCAAGGAGTTTGGTAATGAGTTCCCTTCAAAACTGTTACTAGCAGGGAGCTAGTATTTTTAACGATGTCATTTTTGAAAATTGACTTTTCCACGGTGCACCCTCTCTTTGAACATTTTCAGAAAACATTCCGCTTGCACTGTTTTACGGGCGTACGATGTCGTTACGCGATTTCTTCTCTTCTTTGTTGCTCCTTTGCCTTTTTATAGAACATTGAGGTTGTAACTTTTACTACATTTATTTTATAAATCTCACATTTGCTAACAAATGGACTAGTACCTATCTCAAAGTTGTAGGACGACGTAATCAACTATAATTGTTTATACTGTAATATCATTGTATGCCTCTTGACTTTGCCTTGCTTTTGCTAAACTGATTATGAACCAAATATTTTGGGATTAATTTAACAGGATCAGTTAGAAAAGACGATAATTTTACAAACTAATGACTTGCAAAAAATACAAGTACAAAACAAAAAAGTACCCTGCATAAACTTTTATTTTATTGAAGCGGCTTGCTTCCTCGATACCGTGACGGCAAAGTTGAACGTTCAAAAATTTCTCTTTGAGACGTCAAAAATATCGGCCCTTTTTGTAAAAAAACAAGCCATGAATTGAAAAAGTTCACCAAGAGAACTTACGACAAAATACTCAAGTTTTATTGTTGAAACGATGGTGACTTTCAAAAAGAACAGCGTCTCACCCTTTTTATAAAGTTTTATCGAATATTTTTTTCCAAATAAAATATGAATTTATTTATTTTTATTATTAGGTACGTTAAGTGGCTTTTCGTTTATCGCAAAGCTTAGGCAGATTTACCTGAAAACAAGAGACTACAATCGGCTATTATAATAATATGGCTCTCGTACAATATATAAATCTTACGGCTCTGCCGAATCCTGGGCATTCCGCCATTCATATTATCAAAGTGTAGAAATGATAACATGACGCAAATAATAAAAGAAGCTCAATGCACAATTACACAGGTATAAATTACTTTGCCTCAGGACGATCATAAGACAAAGTGATCTAAACATTTATATACATATACATAGTTGAAATAGCTGAATATTTGCAGGAGAAATATTGAATTGTATTGTAGTAACTGAGCCGTGTATTGCAAGCAGAGATCGCTGGCAACAAATTGCGGTTTGGTAAGATAAAAAAGGTTCATCCCTTATTTTGCTTACGACTCACCGAAGAACAACGTGGTCGGGTTGTAGGAAAAAAAAAAAAGATGTTGGCTGGAAATTTCACTTCTCTGTAAAACAAATTATGTACCAGTTACCAATGTTATAAGCATAGTAGTATCATTCACTTTTATATAGAGCAGTCATTGCAAAAGAGTATTAATTTATTAAAATCAACAACAACATATCAGGCATAATCTCCTGACAGGGTAGGCAGAGCTCTGCCTTATAACAATTCACCTGAAAGTATGTAATTTAACAGAATTATTCACCTATATTTTTCCGGTAGTTTGGTCGGTACTAGAGCGACTGAAAAGTCCTTCCGCACGTGTGAAGTTCCCGAAAATCGCCCTTGAACGCGCAAGCGGTACGCGTGAAAGTGGTTAATTGTTATCTAAAACAAAATTTTACACTACTAAGGTTTCAGAATCAGAGATCATTGCAGTCAATGGAAGTTTGCCATTACCCCAGAGACGCTAAACTCCCGATGCCGACGTTGCAAAGATCATTGAAGTCTCCTATTGGACAACTCCATAGTGTCGACGCAGCTCATGTTCATGCCTTCATTGAAGAAAATAATATTATAACAACAATAACGCGAAACAAACTTGGTCTGAAATACTCAGACAATGTAACAATAAATATTCAAAGTGACAAAAGAAAGAAGCAGCCTCTCCATAAAAACAACAAGATTCCATCAATCGGCAGCGAGTGTTCCGTCTGTAGATAAAAAGGAAACCGCAATTCTTGGAAATGGGATCCTAGATGGGTTGTGTTGGCAGGCTGTACCAATCTATGTAATTCTAAATATATTGTATTCTCTACATTTAATAAACTCACTGTAGTTTCTTTGACTTGTGCTTGTTGATAACAGCCGTATGTAGATATGATCTCTTGATTCTATCGTCCGGAGGGCTCGTAATTCGTATAATGGGTAGGACAGTAGAGGCTTTCTTCCACATACTCTTAATTATTATAGTTTTTTATGCGTCTACGCGATGTGCTAACCCTCGAGTTGCAAACGTCCATAGCCTACTAATTAGATTGTAAAACTTTTTTGTAGACTGGATCTACAAAAAAGTTTTACAATCTAATTATAAAGTTGGGGCACCAATCCCAAAATTATAATGTTTACTGTAAACAAAATGTATACCTAAATACCATAATTAAGACACACTACGAATTAAGATTTTGTACATTATTTTTTTTTAAAGAAAATACGAGTACACAACTTAAATTTAAGCAATTCAGGACCTATGAACTTAACCCTCTCGATCGTTTTCTTCTCTGCTGCAGTTCATTTAAGGGGTATGAATAACTACATTAAGATCTTCAAAAAATAATTAAGGCAATAGTCCCACAAAAAAATCCTAAATCAACGAATACCTCAGAATATGCCTATAAGATCAGTAAAACACTCCATCGATTGAATGTTTTGAACCACTGAAATACATATAAATGTATACTAGCGTTACTAAACCACACGTTCCTTACCACTGCCTACGGTCTATGAAACTCGGGTGGGAGAGTTATCTTCCGTTCCCTGCCCGCTGAGTATCCAGTTTCTGGTTACCAACTGGCACGACAAGCCATACCGGGGTTTACGGAATATCCTAAGACCTACCTGGTGGGCTAATCTTCCAAGTTAGCGCTGATACTGTCTCTTACATTTTGCACTGATTGATGAAAATCAAAAATAAAAAATCAGGGAAAAATATTGAGATAATCAATACGAGTACGGCTACACCCACTCACATTTTTCTTTATCTAAGTAAGTACTTTTTCCACGAAAGTAATATGGCCATTTTCGGCATTAACTATGAATTTCCTAGTAAAGTACACAAGTTTATTACGTCAAAAATATTAAAAGGCTTCTCAGTTACTAATTTAGGAAGCCTTTTATATGAACTCTAGTTAGTAGAAGATATTTTTTTTGTGAATCTAATCCATCCAGGACGCCACCCAAAGGCGCCATATACAGAAATTCATTCAAATTTGTCCCTAAAACTAGCCCGAACAATGAAGGGACAATTTACAGCAAAAATAAAAGTATCGCTTGTACTGTCGAACACACAAATCGTTTGGACAGCTATAATTGCGAACTTGCGCTTCGTCTATTGGTTCTGTAATTTAGAACCCGCACCATCATGCTACGCTGGACCTATTTCATTTTCTGCTTGTTTTTAGAGTTCTGTACTGAAAGTGTAAAAGAAGTTTGATTTTTGTACATACATCTGTATGTTATTAATTTCAACTCGATACTTTCACGCGTTCACGAAATAAAGTGCCTTAACAAACAGATGCATGGAGGTAAAGACGGGCGGACGGATGGTTGGACGGACGAATGTACGAAACCCTCGGTGGGCGCGTCCGACTCGCACTTGTCCGGTTTTATTTTTGTAAAAGACCCTCCGCAATTGGTCGGAATTTTAGACACCGTTATTTTTTAAATTAAACACCTAAGTCATTAAATAAATAAGGGCAACAAATTGCATCCAAGTAATAACAAACAAACAAATCGAAAAACTGGCAAGCTGTGCGGGGTTAAAATATATTAATTAAAACAACCATGGATTACAACTTTTCACTTATAATATTTTCTCATAAATATTGATATAGATAACTTTTTAACTGAGAAGGGGGGGGGGGGGCATCATGACTCTCCTTTCCATCAGGCGGATGGCACCACTTAGGCGAATCAATTGATTTTTAAAAACACAAACACGTTAGTAGGAAGAAAGGTCATTTAAGGGTTTTCCGTTTATCCGGCGACTCGTAATGTTGGCACGGCAAGGAGATTCATTATTTGTAAACTTTCCTATTTTAGCCCTAATATGTATGTATACGATATATACCTACAATATAGTTCCGCCTTTATACCGAAAGGTGAAGCAGGGACATAGTATACGCCCACATTTTACCTAACACTCGTTTGCCTTAATAAGTGGTGATCCTGTTGCCGCAATGAAATGGAAAAGCGCAGGTTGTTACTACCCAATGTTAAAAATTCTCAAAAAAGCGGCCCGCCTGAAAAGAACTGGCAAGAATCTCGGTGGGCTTTTCTTTTTGTGCTCTATTTACAAAAAATGTAACTAAAGATCACAAACTTTGAGAATGTAGTAGAGCGAGCAGATTCACTATAAAGTGGTCACGTGATGGTCACCCATTCAAGGACCGGCCTCAGTGAACTTTGCTTACTGCAGTTATCGTTTACAGTACACTGACTCCGCTGAGCCACGATAGTTGTTCACGATAATAATTGAAAACTAATTTATCTAGTCGCAAAACACTCATAACTACTATCTGTTGTATTTTGCTGCTATATCTTTGCTACAACAGTATTCTGTTTTATTCCCATTATTTTCCATACACAATTTCATAATAGAAATATCAACTCCGGTATTAGCTTAGCTCTCCATTTTCTCTGAATAACTTTACATAAATTTTAGTCTTCGGTTGTTCTTTAAATATTTTTCCTTGATAAAATAAATAAATAAATATTCACGGACATCTCACACAACGCTATCTGATCCCAAAGTAAGCTAGGAATAACCTGCTTGTGTTATGGGTATCAGACCACGGATATTAATACTTATATACTTTTAAATACATACATATTATACATAGAAACACCCAGACTCGAATAACTTCATGAAATTCTTACCTTAAATTAACTTAAATGAAAGGTTGAAATGCTGAGGGCTTTCAGGAAAAGGAGAAGAGAGAAATAAAAATATAGAATTAAAATTTAAAATGATGGTTTATTATAAATTAAACTCGGGGTCGTGGGATGTGGTCAAGCAGCAAGGGGTTTTGCGATTCCCGATGGACTTCGCAGGGTTCCGACTTATCTTGGGTCTGTCTTCTTGAATTGATGCTGCAGTTGCTGGTGTAGCCGTGCCGTCCACAACGTAGAATGGCACGGTGTTCTCAGCCCGGAGCACAAGTCCAGAGGGCGAGCTTCTTGTAACCCGTAGGGTGAATGGTTCTTTAGAACCCGGAGGGTGGACCCTGGAATGTTCCAGATTAGGGGTTAGCTTGAACCCTCTATCCCCGCATATTCCCAAAGACAGCCGACTCCTGCTAACCATTGCAGGAGTCGGAAGTCTTACAACATCTGCTTACAGCACTAATTTTACAAAGATGTTTTTTCACACCCACTTAACTACCCCCTTATAACAGGGTGGACCAACAGCCGTTAATTTTCACAGTTTAAAAATTGGATTACGTTATGCACAATTTAACTCACCCTAGGATGGGGTACTCGTCGTTTGCAGCTAGACAATTATTCACCTAGGGAGAATTTCGCTCCCTATACAATTATATTAAATTTTAATGATCTTTATTGATGCACTGATACTTTCGCGATAGTATATTTTAAATTTGTGATGTGTTCGCCGAAACTGCGCGTGCACTCCTATTTATAGCATTGAACAGCGCCTCTGGCGGCTAGGATCGTCCCTACGTCATTTACCTACTTGGCGAGTTAACCCGCGCTAGTCTTAATGTGACTATTTGTCGGCAGATGGCGCTTTCAACAACTTCCATTATAAAATAGTTTTTAATATATATAAATTAATTGAAATACTAATATGAATTAATAGATTATTTATTCGTTGCTTCACAACGTTACATACTCCCCCGCTTCGGTGAGCGTTTGACGTACCCTAACACGTCAAATGCTGCGTTCGTCCTCGAACGCCCCTAACATAAGACCTACTACTCATCTATGTGTGTGTGTATGTTAGTGTGTTGTGTGAAATGTGAATGAGGTGATGCTGGGTATAGCTAAGAGTCGGTCTTAATCTTATTGAAACCAACTCACAGGTTGTATTTAAGTGATTCTGAAGAACTTTATGGGACAGTAAGAGAAAAGACGTATTTGAGGCTTTGGGTTGAAGGTTCAGGTAATACGCACCGCCTGAAAGTGGGGTGTGTATAATAAGGCTTTTCGCTGAAGACTGGGATTTATACAACCGTCCCAGAGAAGAACATCCTACTAGGGCTAGTGTGACACTTCCGAATCATAGGATGAGCTATCCCCCAGGGCAAGCCTCTAGCTTCTGAGTGGTAGGAGTAGCCATATAAATAAAACAACATAAAGGTGATCTACACCTAAGACTGTTAGGGCAAGACAAATGCTGCCAAATAACAGTATACCATAAATCTGTTCGGGTAAGACTCATGCTTCCTCGTAACAGTAAACAACCTACAACCTAAATCTGTTAGGGCAAGACCATGCTGCCAACTAACAGTAATCGACGAACTCTTTTAGGGATAGACCTATGCTTCCATCTAACAGTACCTCCCAACTAAACCAAGAAACAGAAATGTGATAGAAAATAAATTACTTGCAGAATCCTTCGTGATGCTAGTTAACCCCTATGTCCCCATGACGAACACTGCATGTGTTTGTGTTATATATAGTTCTTTGAAAGTAGTGTGTAGTGTCCCTAACTAATGACTAGGCTATTTAGCCATTTAACCAAATAAATAATAAAAACTAACTGCTTATTCGCAACCTTAGTAGTAATAATAAATACTAAGTGCTTATTCGCAACCTTAGTAGTAGACTGTTGTGACTATTATGTCAACCCTAATAAATGACGAAGATAAATGCATCCTTGGCCATTATGCCAATTATATAAAAAAATGGGACCCTTGTATGTCACCATAGTAGTGTAAAATGAATGTGTGTGCGTGAATAAATGACGACAGTAAATAATATTTGGCCACAACGCTAATTATATAAAAAAAATGGGACCCTTGTGTGCCACCATAGTAGTATAAAATGAATGTGTGTATTAAATTGTATAATGTGTATGTTCGTCCGTAAGAAATCACACGTGTGTAAGTTGTGTTTTGTTTGCGAGTAAAATGTTGACGTAAACTTGTTATTTATCGTATTCTAAGGCTAGTGTTACTCTACAATTCTACATTCGTGCTATATTAACCCACCAGCTTTCGTCGGGAAACAAAACTTAGGACATTTGAGTCACCTTCTCTAATATACGAATGTGACTCGCCTGTAGCTAGTCTGCCCCCTTCTTCCGCCTTTGGGAGTCACACAACATAAAATGCCAGTGTCACTATGTAAATAAAAAAAATGCTTATTAAGTATTGGGAATTGTGTGTGATGATAATTATGATGAATGTGTGATGACTATCTGCTACCTAAGTAGTATGTAAGTGTAATTGTGAACTTCCGTATGAAAATATTTTTGCGTGTAAAATGACACGAAATGTGGTACCTTATGTGCCACCTCAGTATTAAAAACCGATTGCGGTGTGCTGACACCCTTAACCTTTCTATCAATTTAATAATTAAAGACAAAATTGTGTATCTGTAATGATATGCTATATACGTTATTCGCAAACGCATCTTAGCGCAGTGTGTTACGGCCTTTACCGTTATCTGCATTCGTCTTTGTAATATTGAGGAATGTGAATATTTTTCGACCCACCCGCGGAATATCGGAAAAAAAAATCTTCTTTTTAGGGTTCGGTGAACCGAATTACAAATTGAACCTTAATGGAAATTTAATATTTGTTGTAGGAAATACTTGATTTTGGAAATACTTCCTTTTAGGGTTCCTTCGCTCAAATAATAAATTGGACCCTTCTAGATATTAATTGTCTGTCTGTCTGTCTGTGTTTGAAGATAATCTAACCAGAAGTAGTAAGTAGTGAAAATGAAGTGTATGATGATGGGTTGATGAAATTAAATAAATGTTTGACAGTTTTAATCGATTAATACTATTTTCGACCCTAATATTATTTTTATTGAAAAGTAATATTCGGGTCGAAAAAAGTTTTTAATATATATAAATTAATTGAAATACTAATATGAATTAATAGATTATTTATTCGTTGCTTCACAACGTTACAAGGTTTAAATCAAAGTCGTGAAATCTGATGGCCAGTGATAAAAATATATTTAGCAACAAGCAGAAAATATTATGGCATGCATCTGAAGTAAATTGTTAAAATTTGTGCTTTGTGTCTGACGTTTTAAGATACTAATTCATTCGATGAAACTTCTTGCTGGTTGTCTAGTAGAATACTATCCGATTCCCGTTATAGTACGCCTATTTTATTAGATAGCTACTTAATACATCTTTAGCAATTTTTATTTTAAATACATAAATAATAAATAAAATATCACATTTTATGTAATTAAGCGCTTCATTTATCTTCGTGAGTATCGAAATAGCCATCATGTAGCTTGATAAATAACGACGTAGTTTATAAAGACCTGATTACCTGTAAAAAATTGATTTTAGCAATTGTACTGCTGTTATGTATCGAATTTTTGAATTGTAATACTATTTTGACTGCCTCGGTGGGGCGTAGTCGGTAGGGTAACGGCCTGCCGCGCTAGAGGTCCTGGGTTCGATTCCCGGGTCGGTCCAAATATTTGTGTGATCCACAAATAATTGTTTCGGAGTTTGGGGGTTTACGTAAAATATTTATGTATTTAGAAATATATACGCATGTCTATCAGTCGTCTAGTTCCCATAGCACAAGCTTATATTAGATTTATTTGGGCTAGATTAATGTGTGAAAATGTCCATAAATATTTCGTTTATTTTATTTATTTATCTAGGCGTTGAATAAAGTATATAATAGTAAATAATGTGTAATGAGATCGAGACTACAAATTTCTATACAGACCAACGAAAATCCGAATTACCATGTATGGCCATTGAGCAACGTGAACGTAAAGGCGCGGGTTGCTCTGTGTATCTGGCGGAATAGAAAAGTGCACTGTTAAAAGCAACCATATACCGAATACCGGGGATTTGCTTCAGTTATCCAATACAAATAAAATAATCGTATCGTTGCATCAAACTTGGCACTTCGGTGAAAATACGTAGTCTCATTGTTATGTTATACAATCATGTATGCTTAGATGGAATTTATTTTACAGTTTTAAGCTTTGTTCAACTTTTTACAGAGTAATTTTGCTGTGCAGACCGACTTTATGTTCACATTGTCTTTTTTTTTGCAAACCGAAAGGTGAAGCAGGGACATAGTATACGCCCACATTTTACCTAACAGTTGTTTGCCTTAATAAGTGGTGATCCTGTTGCCGCAATGAAATGGAAAAGCGCAGGTTGCTACTACCCAATGTTAAAATTTGGCCCTCTTTAGTTAGAAGAACTGGCAAGAAACTCAGCGGGCTTTTCTTTTTGTGCTCTATAACTAAATATCACAAACTATTGCTTGAGAATGTATTAGAGCAGGCAGGTTCACTTTAAAGTGGTCACGTGATGGTCACCCATTTAAGGACCAGCTTCAGTGAAATTTGCTTACTACTATCGTTTACAGTACACTGACTCCGCTGAGCCACGACCGTTGTGAAAGAAAGAAAGAAAAATAAATTTATTTCACATAGGCATATACAGATGCTCTTGTAAAACGTCCAGAATATAAATCAAAATCTACCACCAGTTCACAACGCGACCCACGTAGTGTGTATACGATAATAATTTAAAACTAATTTATCTAGTCGCAAAACACGCATAACTACTATCTGTTGTATTTTGCTGCTATAGGTATCTTTGCTACTACACTATTATGTTTTATTCTTAACACAATTCCATAATAGAAATAACAAATCCGGTATTAACTTCTCTCTTCATTTTCTCTGAATAACTTTCCATAAATTTTAGTCTTTGGTTGTTCTTTGAATATTTTTTTTTGATATTGAATAACTTCATAAAATTCTTACCTTAAATTAACTTAAATGGAAGGTTTAAATCAAACTCCTGAAATCTGTTGGCCAGTGATAAAAATATATTTCGCAACAAGCAGAAAATATTATGGCATGAATGCATCTGGCGTTCTTTGTGTCTGACGATTTAAGATACTAATTCATTCGATGAAACTGCTGGCTGGTTGTTTAGTAGAATCCTTTCCTATTCCCGTTTCAGTACGCCTAATTTATTAGTTACTTAATACATCTTTAGTAATTTTTATTTTAAACTAGCTGACGCCCGCAAATTTCTTCCCGCGGGATCTTATTCCCGAAATAAAAAGTAGCCTATGTGTTATTCCAGACTATAATGTATCTCTGTACCAAATTTCAGCCAGATCCGTTCAGCGGTTTGAGCGTGAAAGAGTAACAAACACCCACACTCACAAACTTTTGCATTTATAATATTAATAAGAAGTAAGATAAATAATATAACATGAAACTATATGAAACGGGAATTAACGCGATCATACCTTATATTTGAGGATTGACGTTTCGACTGGGTTGCACCAGCCGTGGTCACAAGCAGACTGAAGAGGCGGTGTCACTCCGATTGCGAGGTAGAATCGTTCAAATCTACCCTCGCATTGTCCATCCACGCACTAGTACACACTACGCTGACAGTGTCCCTATTCTGGAAGCCGTCCGTATTCCGATCACTACCCGACTGTGCAAAAGAGCGAGATTGCGTGATACAAAGACGGAGCTAAAGTTCACTTATTGGTTGCCTGTCAAAAATTGATTTTAGCAATTGTACTGCTGTTTTGTATCGAATTTTCAAATTGTAAAGGCGCGCGTTGCTCTGTATGTATGGCGGAATAGAAAACTGTTAAAAGCAACAATATACCGAATACCGGGGATTTGCTTTAGTTATCCAATACAAATTAAATAATCATATCGCTGCTGCATCGAACTTGGCAGTTCGGTGAAAATACGTAGTCTTATTTTATATATATAATACAATCATGTATGCTTAGATGGAATTTATTTTACAGTTTGAAGCTTTGTACAACTTTTTACAGAGTAATTTTGTTGTGCAGACCGACTTTATGTTCACATTGTCTTTTATTTTTTTGCAAATTGGAGTTTAGAAGTGCACTTTGAAGTTGCACTATTCTGACATACTCAAACTGAGTCATGTGAGTGATTTTCAACTTTATCTATACTTATAATAAATCTGTAGAAGTATAAAATCTGTACATTCAAAATATCAAAAAAATAAATAGCAAGGGGTGTTACTAGACCGACACAGAACCCAAATATGTGATTAAAAATTTTTTGTCTGTCTGTCTGTTTGTTCAGGCATCACGCAAAAACTACCAGTTCGATTACGATGAAACTTGGTATAATTATTCTTTAATAGCCTGGGCACCACGCTGGGTACTTTTTATCCCGGAAAAGTATATGGAATTCAAACCAAACTTAATATTGCGGTTCGATCCCTAGACCTTGAGTTAATATCAATTATTGCTTAAACGGTTAATGGTACGATGATGAATTTGAGCATGAGCGTTGTTTGTTATAATTTAAAAAAAGTAATTTTTACATTTTTGCAAATTTCACCTCCAAAGGTATAAAAAAGGAGGGTAAAGTTTGTATGGGACAACGTGATTCCTTGGTCCAATCTACTTAAAATTTGGCATATAGCATTATTAACATAATTGATGGAAGACGTGTTTCGTATTATATTGAAATTTATACTATAACGAGCTAAAAAGGGAATGCCAATTAATTTGCTGCTGATTTTCTCCGAAGTTGATATCAATACTCCTTAAATACTCTTATTTTATACTTAAATTACTTTTTATTTTGACACATAATTTGTGAAAGTTCAATACAATTGACGTTTTCATTTATGTTTTATTTCAAACTTCAAACAGATGATTTTACTAAATAGCCATAAAGTTCAATAAAAGGCGCTATTTTGGTATAATATTAACCAAATATGCTTTATGGAAGTATTATTGCTAATTTATTCAAATTATGTGTGACAAAAATACATTTGTGAAAAGAAGAAGAAATTCTAAGATGGCTAGCCAGAAAAAATGAAAGACCACGGTTCAGGTAGTATCCATTGGTCAATAAAACAACACCACATGTTTCCATCTACGCTCAATTTTTACTACCAAGATTGTCAGCAGCCCTAAGCGACTGGTCATGGAAGGCATGAACTTTATACTACATATAGTGCCGACTGCATTCTGTCAGGAAACAGACTCACAAAGTTTTTGTAAAATACGGGAATGGCCTAGAGGCCATTCGCGTATTTATTACGTAGGCGTAGACTACATTCGACAGGACTGAAAAGAGCCATTACAATGAACATGAACGCTCAGCTGATGAAATTTACAGTGTTATTACGTTACCAGGTCTTGGTTGGACCATCTGTTTTAGGAGGACAAAGCCTACAGTAGTTCGGTTTGTCCAAACGTCGTAGGCTGGGACTACCTGACGAAGGAACTAAGTTATGCTGTCAATTGCTTAGAAGAGAAGATGTGTCAAGTAGTAGTTTAGTCATTGAATTAAGAAATGTATTTAATTAATAAATTTACTTAGCTCATAGTATTATGCATTATGAATTTGTTAAACAGAAATCTATCTAACTAGGTATCTATTATTATAAATGCGAATGTTTGTGAGTGTGGTTGTTCGTTACTCTTTCACTCTGTAACGGCTAAACGGATCTGGCTGAAATTTGATGCCTACAGAGATATGTTATAGTCTAGGAACAAAATTTCACGCAGGCGAAGCTGCGGGCATCAGCTAGTCTATACTAATATTATAAAGAGGAAATATTTTTTTTTGTTTTTAATTTTTTTGTTTGTAACGAATAGGCTCCGGAACTACTGAACCGATTTAAAAAAATATTTCTTTGTTGGGAAGCTACACTCTTTGCGGTGAACATCCTACTATCCTACTAATATATAATAGTATAAATGTGAAAGTTTGTGAAGATGTTTGGATGTTTGAATGTTTGTTACTCAATCACGCTCTAACGGCTGAATGGATCTGGCTGAAATTTGGTACAGGGATAGAGTATACTCTATCCCTGTACCAAATTTCAGCCAGATCCATTCCAGACTATAGTCTGGAATAACACATAGGCTACTTTTTATCCCGGGAAAATGTTCCCACGGGAAGCGGGAACGGGAACCAAACTTCACGCGGGCGAAGCCGCGCGCTTTAGCTAGTAGGCTATATTTTATTCCCGTATTCCCACGGGAACGGGAACTACCCGGGGGAAACCGCCTGACGTCCGCTAGTCTGAAATAATTATGTAGTTGTGTCTTACTCCTGGTAATTTCTTCACTTTGTATGGTATATGGTATTCTCACTGTTTTACTTTAGGTATATTAGAATAGAATAGAATAGAATAGAATAAACTTTATTGTACACCAATATAAAACATACAGAAAAGAAAGACATTACAATTTTATAAATGTACAGAGGGCGGCCTTATCGCTAAAAAGCAATCTCTTACAGGCAACCTTTGGATGGAAAAGACTGTTAAGAATCACAGGTGGTCATTAGTGTAAAGAGATCAGATGTAATTTACTAATACACGTCATTTTGAAAGTTTAAACGTTCCACGTCATCAACACATACATGTCAATAAAAATAAATAAAACATAATATACATACACAAATACATACATACACAAAATACATACATATACAACTACATACATACATAAGAACATATAAATATATACATATATATACAAATAGGTACGAGTACATTCATAGATTCTATAATGATAAATAATGTTCTTTAACTAGTCTTTTAAAAACGTTTAAAGATTGCGCACGCCTTATGTTTATGGGTAAGGCATTCCACAACCGTACAGCTTGTACTGTATAGGATTTATCATAAAAAGATGTGGAATGTCTAGGAATTACTAATTCCAGTGATACTGATGACCTTAGAGATCTCAAATGTGTGTCATTAAGATACTTAAAACGTTCTTTTAGATAAGCGGGAGTAAAGGGATTAAAGAGAGTGCTATAAAGCATAGAAAGAATATGAGTGTTCCGACGAAGACGAATTGGGAGCCACTCAAGCTGTATTCGAAACTGAGATACGTGATCATATTTGCGTAACCCAAATATAAACCTAATACAAAAGTTTTGGAGTCGCTCAAGTTTGTCTAGCTGCTCCTCAGTGATATCGAGATAGCTGACGTCTGCATAGTCGAGTACAGGAAGGAGAAGGGTTTCTGCAAGCGCCCTTTTGGTGGCAGTTGGCAGGAAGTTGCGTAATCTACGCAATGAGCCTGCAGAAGCAAAAAGCTTTCGACTAACCTCTCTCATTTGGGGACGCCAAGATAGTGTCCTGTCAATCGAAATACCCAAGTCTTTTACCTCACTGCTAACTTGCAGGGTAACACCATCAAATTCGATCTTCGGAAGGGTTGTCCATTGCACTTTACTTATCATTTGTGAGCTACCGACCAAAATGACTTGAGTCTTAGAGGGGTTTACTTTTAAGCCATATTGTCTGCTCCATTGACTGATGTAAGCCAAATCAGTATTAAGTATTGTAAATGCAGTTGATAGTTCAGACCACGCGGCTTGGTTGTAGATTTGAAGATCATCTGCATAAAGGTGGTAGGATGAAAATAAATATTTCGTGATCGAATTTATAAAAATAGTGAACAGCATAGGAGACAGCACGCCACCCTGCGGAACGCCGACAGAAGTACTACACCAAGTGGAAAAAAGTTCTTCAACGCAAACTCGCTGCCGGCGTCCAAACAGGTAACTATGAAACCAATCAATCACTGGTGGAGATATGTTAAAGGAGCGTAACATACTAAGCAGAATATGGAAATCTACTGTGTTGAAGGCGTTGGTAAAATCCAATAATGTGAGCACTGTGAGATTTCCCATCTCCATGCCTAGACGAATATCGTCAGTCACCTTAATCAATGCGCTGGTCGTACTGTGGCCTGACCGAAAGCCTGATTGAAAAGGATTTAGGAGGTTGTGTCTGTTTAGATAAGCATTTAATTGGGAGTGAACAAGCTTTTCTAGGACTTTGGAGAGGAACGGTAATATGGAAATAGGACGATATTCGGAGAAGGATGCTGGGTTTGATTTTTTAGGCAAAGGAATTATATGTGCGTCTTTCCAGGCTTTCGGAAACTCGGCGTAGGTGAGAGAGTGGTTTTAAATGTGACATATAATTGAAAGTATTTCGTCAATGACAGGGAGTACCATTTTCCGGCTAATGTTGTCACCACCAATCGCATTGGAGCCTATCGACATTATACTCCTTTTAACATCACACGCAGATAATTGATCGAAATTGAACGGTGAGTGATCAAGAGTTGGAAGCGATGAAAGAAATTGCAGTGTATTGTCCCTATTAGACTGGTCTAATGTGGACGAAGATGAGAAATGATTGTTAAGTAAATCAATATCAAGTGAGTTTGATATCAGATTTTGACGTTGCTTTCCAACTCCTAATGTTCTGAGAAATCTCCAGACCTTGGCAGGATCTCCGTTCTCGACCGAATTATGAATGTATTGGCGTTGCGCTTTTCTACACACCTTACTGCAGAGATTTCGTAACAAAATGTATTTCTCCTTGTTGTAATCTGTAGGCCGTACATTGTATCTACATTTGGCAGCAGCTTTTTTTGAAAGGAGTTTTTTATGTCAGCTGTAAGCCAAGGAGCTGGAAAGTGCTTAACTTTTACTGCTCGTACTGGTGCATGCACGTCATAAAGTTCTATTATTTTATCATTAAAGTATTTAACTTTGACATCAATCGTTTGTGCTTCAAACAACGGACCCCAGTTGATGTGACTGGCATCCTCACGCAGTTTGTCAAGATTCATGCCACCAAAATTGCGCTGCATAAGGAGTTTAGGCTTAGGTTTAGGAGGACGAACTTTATACGAAAGAAATATCAAGTCATGACAAGAAAAAGCGTCTGCTGGATATTGACCGTGCTTAGCAACAAGGTCCGTGGAAGTTACAAGAATTATATCAAGAATAGTTGGAGGGTGACCAGGAGCGTGATGGGTGGCACTAGAAGGCAAGACAGATAGATTACAGGCTTCGACTATGCTTAGAAAAGTAGAAGAGCGGGAATCCTGCTTTAACAGGCAAGTATTAAAGTCTCCCATAATAATGGTCTGACTATAATTTGGTGAAAGTCGTTCAATTAAATTTTCAAAGGAAGAGAAAAAATTTATGTGCATTGAGGGGCAATAATATACTCCAAGTAATAACTTATTATGGGCGAGTTCAATTTCCAAGAAGAGATGCTCACCAGCGCTTGATGGCGGTGGTTGCGGGGATAAGTCGACAATAGAATATGGTATGTAATTACGTAGATAGATCGCAACACCGCCACACTTTGGGCCGGTGCGATCATTTCTAATTAGATTAAACCCGGGAAGAGAGTAGGACCTAGAAAGTAGACAAGGTTTAAGAAAGGTTTCAGAGATAAGAATAGCATGGATATTTTTACAGTTAAAGGTCGTCAGCATACTCGGGAAATGGGCGTGAACACTCTGTGCATTTATATGGACTACATTGAAATTCTTCGGCACATCAGCAAACTGGGACTGAATAACATCACCTAAAGAAGGCATATATGGAAAACTATCATTCAGACTATTCGCTGTAACGAAGCTTTCATTGTCACTAATATCTATGCTTGCCATCAAAATTATAAAATTACAATAGATTATAATAAAATATAATAAAAAATAAATAAAATATATAATACACCTACTATGTACAGCAAATTAATATAATTATGTAATAATATTTATAATAAAAATACAATTTCACGTACCAAAAAGTGATTCCGATTATTCACCAGCAAATATCCACCCGCTAGCTGCGTGTTACATCATTGTGTTTTTATTGTTTTATTCATTACTAGGGACTAACATCACAAAACCAAGAAGTAAAAGAAGTAATACTAACGGCACCACACGCAGGTCGGTACCCGCACATTAAAATAATAAAATAACAAATGATGCTTATTATTGACACCATTATAATACGCTGTATGGACTATAGTCTATTGGCTGCACAAGATTGGAAAAGAGAAAAAAGAATAACTTGCGTCAATGTATTATGACAGCTGACACTTGACAGTCAAAACCAAAACAAGAAAAAATAATTACAATTACATACAACAGGCGGTCGGTGTCAGTAAAATAAATTAATAGAAGGTATTATTTTGTACAGCGCGGTTAAAGAATTAGGGTAGTGAGTAAACAAGAAATTCAATAAATAAGTACCTGACCTTACGCAACAGTGAAAGTGATTGAAGTATCAACAAAATGTAAACATTACTTTTTGACTACTGCACGTCTGGACTTCGTTGAAACCTTGACCACAGGAGCGGATGATTTATGGCTATCAAGCTGATTTAAGTCACTTAAACTTGCCACACGATGACGTGTTCCGTCGGCATCCAGGACATAAACATGGCCTTCTCTGGTCCAACATTTATTGATCCCGAAACGCTCACGTGCCGCCAGGAATACTTCGTGCCGGGCCCGTGTCACGAACTCAGAAAGTGTAAACCCTGTGCCCTTCAACTTTGATTTTGTAAACCACACTTTATTACGAACATCCAAGTGACGAAACTTCATCAAGATGGGTCGTGGCTTATTGGCACTTGAAGGGCGGCCCATTCTATGGCATCTACTAATGTCATCCGCTGTGAAAGATTGAAGTCCAAGTTGTTCCGTGACTATTTTCACCACGGTTTGGGACGCTTCCTCATTCCTTGGCTCCTGAACACCGTGCAACATACGCATCTTACGTCGGCTCCTCAGCTCAATATTATCAACCTGGCGTGCCAGGAACTCAAACTGTTGGCGGAATGCGGAAAGTGTAGTTATCACAAAAGTTTTGAATGTGTTATACTCAGCTGAAAGGCCGGCCAGAGTAGGAGTATTTGATGGACCCTTCCCGACATGTTGAAGCTCCTGTTCAAAACTTGCCATACGCTCATCAAGACCCGCCATTGCTGCTGAAAAAGTTTCTCTGAAAGTGTCCATCTTCCTCGCTGAACTGATCTCAATACTTTGACACAAAGTAGTGATGTGAAACAAGTTCCAGTAATAAAAATTGAATGGAGATTTCACACAGCCAGTAAGTGTATTAAAAACACATATGTTTCTCTATAGTTATATGTGCTGAAACGTGTTATTAGTATTTTAAATAATTTAATAAATATAAGAGCAAAAAAAAGACGTGTTATCGTTAACTACCCACTTTTTTTTTTATATTTGTATATTTTGTCAATTTGAAGTTCAGTTCTCTACATATTTGGAAGTTGACACAGAAATCCCGAATTTTGAAGCTTGCTAGACAACACAAATTTTAAAATATTCGATTTAAAACTCGATTAGAACTCTGGTTCTCATTACTAAACATTTCAAATAAAAATTCGTCACGTGGTATTTCTTCACGTGGATGTGGTTAGTTGAAGTGGGAGAGCCAAAGTTTATACGGTCAACTGTCATCTACCTTATCAAGTTTAAAAAATAAGTGGCTAAAGTGTAATTCATGGCTTTTGCTTATAAGACTGGTGCTCTATTCTTGAATCAGGGTCACTAGGTTAAGGTAGATTTCAATTGCCTATTTCGGCTATCAAATATAACGGCTAAAACGACCTTGAAGGCCTTGAATGTTTTCGAAAGATTCAAACCCCACTTCGGTAATATCTAAAGATCTACCTAAAAAATACTTATTAAGATTAGAGCACTTTGGAAAAAGCTTTAAACAAAAATGTATTTAGAAAACAATATTAATAACTCTTCATAATGTATACCTACCTACTTTATTGAAATAATGAACTTTTAGGTACTTTTCGGTGGGCACTCTTTTTGAAATATTAATAAAAGTATGAGAATAAAGACTGTTGGAATGGTAGTTTTATTCAGTAACGCGGGTGATTATTCCGGAGTGCTTTAATAACCAAAAGTTATTGCGTTTACTTTTTTGTTATTTACGAAGTAGATGGCAAATGACATCCAAAGACTGAGGACCACGAGATAGGCTATAACACTAATTCAAATTGACCGTTGGTTGGTTCTTCAAAATGGACAAATGAATACCTAAACAGTTTAAATCAATACAATATTCCTATCGAACAACTATAAGAAGTATGTATAGGTGAAAAAGAAAATCGTTGATCGGTTTCATTCGTTTCAGTTGGTATTGCAGTTGGTCCGAGTGGAACATTTTTTCATGAATTAACATCTGTCATCAACCAGTTGGTCCGATAGGAATAAAGTCCCTTATTGAGTTCCATTCCGAACAACGGTTGGTCGGTTTAGTTGGTCGGAGTGGAAAGACAGAATCTGGTCTGTAAGTCTCAGCTTCGAACAATAGAACTGCAAAACAAAAATATGATGAAATAGCTATGCAATTAACATGATTTATTTTCTCCCGTTAGAAAAAAAATCATTGAGCCAAAAAGAGAACAGTGTTACAACCCTGTGAGCAACTTACATTTCTGAGTAGAACAGCAAGAGTGACGTAAGTGGCCCAGTTAGAGCTTTTGTCGCACCTATCTAAACAGTTGTTTCTGTCATAGGCAAGCCAACTGAGAAGACTCGTTTCATAAAGTAATGTTTACAACAGCTGAACGTTGCAAGTGACTTTATAAGAAGAATAGAGACTCGTATAAGCATGAGACTTTTTATTGTAGACTTGAAAACATGGTTGGTGTATTATTTTGTCTATTATACGTCTACTTCTCATGACTATAGATAGATTTTTTTAATTATACCAAAATTTATAGAAAATATTTTCTGAAAAAATAATCCTTCTAAGGTAGTCCTGGATAAATTTTTCTATACCCACTGTACATGGATCAACGAAAGGCAAATACGAGTACTGCTAAATCTAAATACAAACTTTTCTTTTGCTAGACGGTCGCATGATTCCTGGGTTTTCCTGATTGCATTACTTCACCTTCTGTTTGTGAACGACGGCCAACTAAATCACTGGAAATTATAGCTTTCAGACAAAGAAGTTACGATACTATCTGGCCTTCATTATTATACGTATTGCAAACGACACTTGTCTTGTACTTTTTCACACAATTTATTATTATAAACGTTTTTGTTGTACATCATTATAATTTGTTATGCAACAGGCATAAAGTAACGTAGGTATTGATTCAAAATTGGGTGCGGTATTGATGCATACAAAAAGTAGGTTATAGATCGTGGATACTTTATTTAAATATAAAAGAAAGAAAGAAGAAAGAAAATTATTTTTTAATCCACATTCATAGCCACCACCTAACAAAAAAATATCTTAAAAAATTTATACATTTACTTACATTTTTTTAAATATACCGCACACATTGTGGAATAAACGGTCGCCTCTCAGCGTAATGCTGTCCGCGTGTGATACATGCAGACAGCGCTGATTTTCAGAGACGGCCGGACGTGACGGTAAGACAGAGAGTCTATTACAATTTTCAAAAACAACTAGCGCCAATCACGTGAAAACACTACACGTTCTTTCTAGACATTCAAGAAATGAAATCTCATAATGTAAGCTATGCAATAAAAGTGTAGTATATTTGTGTCTTTATGCCTTCCGCTGCGTAGCAAAATATAAAAGCAAAAAGATCCGCTATTGTAATCAGTCATCTATTGAAACACAGAAAGGCCATGTATTTATACCGAGTACAGCAAGTTCAGCGTGTGATCGAACAGTGCGGGTGCGGAACGATTACGATACAGCTCAGACACAACCGCAATGTGGCAATTTTGTTGGAGCACTAAACACTTTGCACGGGCCAACATTTGTTACGACGAAATTTTAATCGATTCTGTATAGGCACATTATAGTATATCATGTAGACTTTTTACACTACCAAGACGGCAGACCAGCGGGCCTAAAAAGGCAACATTGTATGTTTCATATTTGAAATACAGAACATACAAAGCATACCAAACATTTTACGTTTCATAATATGAAACATACAATGTTGCCTTTTTAGGCCCTCAGTATACGGCCCACCTGATGGGAAGCGGTCACAGTGACTTAGACTGTTTAACTTTGATTTATGTGTGTGATGGTACCAACATATTTATTTGTGTTAAGTTTTTAACTTGTCCTAATAGTAAGTAATAAACCAATTATATCTCTAACCAGTTGCCCCCCTCTGGGCTGCTTGCTAATCTTAATAAACGTAGTACTTAAAATATTAGGCTTCTCTTTTCTGTGCCGCACCGACCTACCATACACACTCATTTTCAAAATATTAGCGTTTTTACAATAGGTTTGTTTGAAAAGCTCAATTTGCATTGAAATTTAATTCGATTTCCATAGCTCTCCATATATTTCGCTTTCATATCCACATACAAAACATGTTGTTTACCTTGTGGACAGATCAATAGCTTTTTTTTTAAGCTCAAAAATGCAATGCCAAAAACTTTTCAACAAAAACAAAGGCTTTCGGTAGAAGATTATTTTGTTATTTCTTCTTTCTATTGGTGTTCCTATTGATTACATATAAGGAAATCAAGCATGTTGAGTTTAATAGTGGGGAGCGATAATCCCCTTAATGGATAATGAACTGACCAGGAAAACTGTGGGGGCTAAGTGAGTTGTAGAACCCCAAAATGTAGCGTTCGCCGGTGACAAGAGCCAGTGGACTGTATTTAGACTTAATTCTTGTTTTAGAATGGCAGTAAAACGAGGATTTATAGCTCTTGTCGTTGACCAACCTACGTGACTTGATGTTTGCTGATGCCGGTCCGGTCTGAAAACGACTACTATGCGCGTTGTCCAGGGCAGAGGTAGTGCTGGAATGATAAAAATAAAATTTATAAGATAAGTTAGCCATCTTGTAACTTGGAAATAGTTGGTTTGAATTCCGGAAAATATTGTCATTGTTGAATAAACTGCTTGTCTAGTTTTTATTATTTTTAGCTATCGCCGCTTTATACGTTTCTATAAAAATTGTCAGGAAAATGTAAAAGTTAGTATTAAAAATTTACACCCAAAAATTCTTTTAATTTAAGCGTCAAATAGCAATGTAGATACTGTTAAAGTTTTAGACATTTTCAATTCTCAAATTAAGTTGTGAAAGGGGAATTCGGTTTGCAAAACTTTTTATTTGCACTGAGCACATTCAGTTGATCCTCGTACGTATTTCCATTAAAAGTGGATAACCTTTTAAAGTCAATGTAGGTACACGTCAGTCATTTTTAACTGACTTCAAAAAAAGGAGGAGGTTCTCAATTCGTCTGTATGTTTTTTTTTATGTATGTTTAGTCTTTAAGTAATTTAAATTAAAACAAATGTAATACATCTTTACATACATAATTCTTCTGTACGTGTGTATGTCACTGAATTCTTCCTAAACTGTAGGACAGATTTAAATTATTAGCGCCCTGGATGGTTTAGATTCACAAATCAGCCCGGCAGATGGCGCTGTAGTCAGTATTCAGAAAAGTGGTGCTGTACCATAAATGAAGTTGCGCTGGTCAGCTAGTATAATATAAATTCATGTTAACAACTTTTCATTGTCTTGTCTTAGCCATGAATTGCAATTTGTAGTACCTACCTACATTTACGATTTATGTGGAAGTGTCTTTTAAAACATGATCTTTTCATAGGAGTAAGAAATATGACCATAATACGAGTAGCGATTCAACACGCAATAGGGTTAACATCGGCAGTGTAAGGCTGGATCTGTTGCTCCATGTTTTCGTGTTTGGTAACAGGAGTTTTCAAACCGTTTTTGTACCAAAGTCACTCCTCTAAACAATCTTAAAACAATAATTTTGTCTTATAAAACACCAAAATATGTAGCAACGGTAAAGCCTGGATTCGTGTAGGTGTAATCAGATAGTAGGGGAGACCGGCGTCGGTTGACTAAGGGGTAGGTAGACTAACTATCAATAACTCGGCCAAAGCAATGGTTTTGAGCCAACCGATTACACCCGAGAGTCCGTTACCTCTTCCCGTTGAGTCATCGCAAGCGCGGCGACCGGCTCGACGTCGCGCACGCACCACATCGTTTGAGTGAAGGAAATTAAAGTTCAAAAATAACATTTGTAAGTAATTATTTTCATCGTAATGTTTTTTGTAATAATGCCTATTTATTCATGGTTACTGATTGTCAAAGAATTTATAATGGATGTTTGATTCATGATCTTTATTTTATGTATGGTTCTATTGGATTTCTTAGCAGTTTTGTGGTTATGTCATGAGATTGAAAATAAAAATGTGGTTCGGGCTAGTAGACTAATATATAACGGGGCTGGATGACCAATAATCATACATAAAAGAATGAACATGAATCAAACATCCATTATAAATTCTTTGACAATCGGTAACCAATTAACCATGAATATATACCTAGGCATTAAAACAAAAACATTACGATGAAAATAATTACTTACGGATGTTATTTTTCAACTTTAAATTCCTTTAATCAAACAATGTGCGTGCGCGACGCCGCGCTTTCGGTGATTTATTGGATGTGTGTTTATTTTCAGTAAAAAATTATAATTGTTTATGTATGTTGCCCTTTATCCTATTTCCTCGTAGATTTTGCCCTTACAAGTCCATCGGTCAACTTACCCCCGGCGAATAGTCAACCTACCCCAAAATGGGGTAGGTTGACCAGTTTTTCGTATTGTATAAGATCTAGCCTGTACTCTATATAATACTCAATTAAGTGCTTTTTGCAACTTTTTTCTAAAGCTTAATAGTTAACCTATAAAATAAACCTGTTTTTGAATTAATATTCTATGAAGAAATAAAAATATAAGCATTTAAACTGAAACCTAATCAAGCAGCCCCGGTCTCCACTAGTCTACTAACTACTTAATAAACCTTAAATATCCAACTAAATGACACTTTACCAGATTTCTACACTATTCTTTCCTCATTTTCTCCTCAATCATAATTAGATAACGACAAATTCGTTTGAGAAAAAATCGAACACTAAGTAGGTACCCTTTTTCTTTTGTTTTTTTTTACGTATGGAAATCCTACATGGACTATGCCGGACTCCTACCGACTAAAACCACACGATGCCCTACAACTGTCCACGGCCGGGAGTCCCGGACATCCTTCCGTGGGTAAGCCCTCTATGTGCCAGGGCTCTCGGCAGACTTGAATGAAACTATTATTATTATATTTATAGCTTAGCCTGCTAGTACCTACTTGTATTTTGTTTATACCGAAAAAAAAACATAATGCATCAAATTACCGAAAAATCAGCGCTCCGCATCCTGTGTGGCAGAGGATGCGCAGCATTTATACTGAGATTGAGACCCATTTAAGATACATATACCACAGTTGTTTTTTTTTGTTATAATTATGTTACTGTTCTAATAATATGTGTAAATGTGTGTGTCATTAATAAATGTATAAAAATGTACTTCTTCAATATTTCCTCACATTGTTTAAACACGCTGAAATTACTTCACCTAAAAGGCTACCGAACAAAACACTCGCAATAAAACTTCCAAGTAGAACACGATTTCACACAATGGAGATTTCAAGAGCGAGTTAACAAAACTTTGTCTCGTTCCGATTCCAGTTGGTAAATATTAATTCAACCAATTTGGTAAATTTGTCGCATGGTAATTAAATAGTAGTTGCACCGTAATCCGATAAATCGTTCCCAATGAATACGTCGCGTGGATATAATTGAAGGGACGGTCCTGACACGTTCGGTGTGGTGCCTAAGTAACGATTGCCTATTGTGTCTCTGACGCTAATAATTTACGAACGACGAATTTGATGTAATAGGTATTGTCGTGACAGTACAACATAAGGCAGTTGTACGTAAGCGTAAAGTGGTACCAGATGGTCAAGTTACTTGACAATATGCTTTACGTGCTGTCATGCATGCAATATCGTGTATTGTATTGATTGCAGTGAATGGCATGCAAACTACGTGTTGGTAGATGATTGATCATCCATCGTCATGAAATTACATTGTATTTAAATGATATTTAAAAGTAATAAGTACGGGATCCTGCCGTTTGGCAAAATACGTTTCGTCAAATTTCACTTCTCAAAAAACTGATCATTTTTTTTATTTCCCAAAGGAATCTTTAGCAAATTTATATTTCGCATTTTAATCACTTGTCAAATATTCATTTGAGAACTTTTTACTGGTAAGTTATGCCAAACCATATTTGACTACCTAATACTTGGTAAAATGAAACTTTCCCGTGTAATTATTTGTTAAACAATAAATTGCCAAAAATAGTATTGCTGGCTGTAAAATTGTGAAAAGTTGTTTTGCCAAATATTTTTTTGCCAAATGAAAATTTGGGAAACAAACTTTGGCATGTGACACTCTGGGGAACGCTTTTTTCCAAACACTAGTAAACATAAATATAGAATAGCATAGCATGCAAATTACGTGCTGGTAGATGATATGATTGATCATCCGTCGTCATCAAATTACATTGTCTATTATGAATTATAGTTTAAAGTAATAAGTACACTCAGTTCAATAACGCTATAATTATATAATAATAATAATAAAGCCTGATTTATTCCATAGATTCCAGTATAAACAAAGAAAATTTTAAATGTGGTTAGTATAGTTATTAGTATTTTTCCTTACTTTCTATGTTAGTTAGGTTAGTCTTTTTGTTTGCTATGGATCCCTCTTTGGGTGAAGGCCTCCTCCAATGTTGACCATTTCTCTCTATCTTGGGCTATCTTTATCCACTGTTTTCCAGCTGTCTGTAGTATATCATCTACCCATCGCTTGTAGGGTCTTCCCACATTTCTTTTGCCAATTGGCCCTTTCCAAGTGGTACTTGAATTAGCCCATCTGCTGGCAGATAGTCTGGCAACATGACCAGCCCATTTCCATTTTTGCCTTAGGGTGTGTGTAAGAGCATCTGTTACTTTTGTTTTTTCCCTGATTTTTGTATGTCTTATTTTGTCCCTTTTCTTTACACTTATCATGCTCCTTTCCATGGCTCGCTGAGTGGTTCTAATCTTTGCTTTAATTTTATTTGTAAAGACCCATGTTTGCGAGCCATATGATAGACATGGTAGGAGGCAGGTGTCGAACACAATCTTTTTAAGTGATATGCTGTAGTCGCCCTTGAGAACTTCTTTTAAAGACCAGTATTTTTTCCATGTAATGTTTGCTCTTCTTATAACTTCTTCCTCGTTGTTGCTTTTTGAAAAAGACACCTATTTTCCAAGGTATATATAGTTCTCCACATATTCGATTATTTTGCCATCGATGATAATAGGCCTCTTGTAGCTATTACTCATTATTTTAGTTTTGTTTGCGTTCATTTCTAGCCCTACTCGGAAACTTTGTTTAGATAGTGAGGTTATCATATTCTCTAAGTCCCTGGTAGTCTCAGCAAAGATAACAACGTCATCGGCGAATCTTAAGTGGCTTAGATAGCGGCCATTTATTCGAACTCCCTTCTGCTTCCAGTCTAAAGCTCGGAATATATGTTCTAACACTGCTAGAAAGAGTTTTGGGGACATCGGATCTCCTTGTCTAACCCCTCGCTCGATTATTATCTCTTCGCCTCTGGATTCTAATTTTATTTTACTGATACTGTCCTTGTAGGTATTTTGCATAATATTTATGTATTTTTCATGTACTCCGAATGATTTTAGGGCTCTCCAAATTGAGTTATGGCTAATAGTGTCAAAGGCTTTAGTATAATCTACAAAGGCTAAGTAGAGAGGTCTATTATACTCTTCATATTTTTCTAGTACTTGTTCAAGAGTATGTATATGGTCAGTTGTACTATAACTTGAACGAAAACCTGCTTGCTCCACTGGTTGGGCTGCATCTATTTCCGGTGTTATTCTTTTGAGTATAATTGAAGTAAACAGTTTATAAATACTAGCTAGTAGGCTGATTGGTCTATAATTGCTGATATCCAAGGCATTTCCTTTCTTGTAAATCAGGACAATATCTGAGTTGCACCATTGTTTTGGTATGGTTTCTGTCTCTAAGATCTGATTGAATAACAGTTTTAGATGAGGCAGAAGAATCGGTAACCCTAATTTGATGGCTTCGTTACTGATCCCATCTTGACCAGGACTTTTTTCCTGTTTCAAGAGCTTTACATGATCATGCACTTCTTTTTCTTCTATCATGTTTATATTTATTTGGGATGTATTTAGAAGGGTGTCAGTCAACTGGTCTTCTTGGTGGCCAGTGTCTTGCTTTTTATATAAGTTCCTGTAGAAAGATGTTGCTATGTCTATTACCTCTTTTCTTGAGGTAGTATTAGTTTCTTTAGATTCGCCTTCTAGTGTGTATATCCAAGTCTTGTAGGCTTTCAGATCTTTTACGCCTCGCTTAGCACTTCTATATCGACGGTAAAAAGGAAAAACACTTGAAGCGACATTTTTCGAATTTTACAGGAGAGCCAATCAAAGTTAAATTTTTTCGAAAAAAAATCATAAAAAATTCTAATTAGGAGTTAGAAAAACCAGCGAAAAAACCGTTTCTTAATTTTTTAAGTACTTTCTTTCATTAATCTTTAAAAAAATCCCTAAGCATTATAAGAGGAGTTATGTGTCGCTTCAGTTTTTTTTATTAAATAATGCGCAAGGAAAAACACATTAACCACAGCACCAGTATCTTGACAAACGCAAGGAAAAACACATTAAGTGACCAGCAATGGGTGATCTAGCTTGGAGGAAAAACAACTGAAGCGCCATGCAGTCTAAGATACAAGGATGTGGAAAAACAAGTTTTCCAACAAACCCATAAAATATTAATCAAAGGAAAAACCCAATAACCACTAGTCAATTATCATTACATTATGATTTTTTAACTGTAATCCCTCCTACGCTACTGATAAATACCAAAATAAAACCAAGAACGTAAGGAGAAAATAATTAAAATAGTATCTTTATTGTTTTAAAAGCTTACTGGTTTACAGTATTGCACAAACAAAACCCATTCTAGGGACAAAATACAAAATTTCTTTTTAGAAAATAGTTAAAAAGAGAAAAAAGCATCTAAAATAAGCAATAAGTACTTTATTTATACCCAGTTTCAATTTGCTGAGGTTATGAATGCACTCATAATTAAATTTCGATTTCTATGATGTACCTAACAAGTATCTGCAGCAAAAACGCACCTGAGACTTGCTAAGGACCGACCTACACATACTAGGTATTATAAATGTCGCAAAATAACAGAAATAACTATTTCAAAAGATCACGCAATTCAATAATAAATATACCTTTTTTTTGACGTGAGGGAAAATCCTTTATGGATAGTATGCCGGACTCCTACCGACTAAAAAACTTCACGTAACGCCCAACAGTCTATGGACGGGAGCACCGGGTAAACCTTCGGAAGGATGTCCCAGGATAATAAATATACCTACTTATTTAGAACTTAACCAATTACTAGGTGTTATTTGTAAACTATTGCGGTTTTTTACACTCGTACTTATAGAACTCGGGACTTCCCACGAAATTCATTGGGTCGCGGTTGGACTCACAGTCAAACCGCGACCACGGGCGCTGCAACGTGCTCGAAACGTCGGTGTGAAAATGTAAGTAAATGTATTTCGTGTGAAGTCCCAAGTTCCATAAGTATGAATAATTACTAGGTGATTTAAATAAGGAAATCTCTACGCTTTCAATCAATCAATCAAACCATTTAGCCTATAGATAGCAGTTCACTGCTGGACATAGGCCTCTCCCGAATTTCGTCACAACACACGGTCCTGCACTTTGCGCATCCAGTCAATGCCTGCAACCTTCTTTGGGTCGTCGCTCCATCAGGCAGGGAGTTATTTTACCCCACGTTTACCAAGTCACGGTCTCCACTCAAGAACTCGCTTGCTCCATCGGCCATCAGTTCTTCTACAGATGTGGCCAGCCCACTGCCACTTCAAAGCGCATACTCTGCAAGTTATGTCGACCAATCTTGTTCCATGACGGATAACATCGTTTCGGATCTTATCCCTCAGAGACACCCCAAGCATACCTCGTGCCATCGCTCGTTGCGCAACTTTAAGTGCATGGACTAGCCCCACTGTGAGTGTCCACGTCTCGGCACCGTAGGTCATAACTGGTAGAACCTTAGAGTATAATATTAGAAGGTACCTTCTAATATTTACTCTAAGGGTAGAACGCACTGGTTGAAAACTTTCGTCTTCAGGCATTGCGGTATCGTCGTTTAGAAAACCTGACGCAGTTTGCTAAATGCAGCCCAGCCCAAGCGAAACCTTCTGACTTTCTTAATCCAAGTTACTCGTTTCAAGTGTTATAACCTGCCCAAGGTAGATGTTTTTATGGACAACTTCAAGCCTTGATCCTTCAACGTAGATTGGTCTTTGCACGACAAGCTCATTGAACATGACCTTGGTTTTGTCCAAGTTTATGCCGAGGTCAACACGTCGAGACTCTTCGCTTAGCCTTAGACTATGCAGCATCCCGCCCAACTGTACCAGCGTTTCGTCAACTATGACGTTGGCGTCGTCAAACCGAAGGTGTGAGATGCGTTCACTGTTTATAATCACGCCCCACCCGTCCCAAATCAGCGACTTAAAGACGTCCTGAAGCGCATTGGTGAAGAGTTTCTGGGATATTACATTGCCCTATCTTACACATCTACGCAGTGCTATAGGATTGATCCTCTTATCCTCCAAATGGACGGTCATGGTAGCGGTATCATACAAACACCTCAATATCTCAATATATATCGCCAATCAATGAATACGACACAGTTGCAGAACATCCGGGACGGCCCAGGTTTCGATAGAGTCGAGGCTTTCTCGTAGTCCAAGAAAGCAATACACAGCGGCTGATTGTACTCGTTTGTCTTCTGCACAATCTACCTAACAGTATAGATGTGGTCTACGGTACAAAAGCCTTTACAAAACCCGGCTTGCTCCTTAGGATTAAACTCGTCGAATTTTCCGGCGAGGCGGTTTGTGACTGCTCTCGAGAACAACTTGTAAACATGGCTCAGGAGTGAGATGGGTCTGTAATTCTTTAACAAGGTCTTGTCACCGTTTTTGATAAACAGAGTCACCGAACTCCCGCTCCACGCTTGAGGTGTTTGTCCCTGTTGGAGGACGTATTAAAGAGACTCGTCAGCTCTGTGAAAACTGGAGTCCCGCCAGCTTTAAGAAGCTCAGTCGTAATTCCGTCCTCTTCAGGAGATTTGTTAGGTTTCAGTTGCTCGAGAGCCATCCTGACCTTGCCCTGGTCGGTGTCCGGTATATCCTCCGTATAGTGGCGTGTTAACGGGGCTCTGTGGTCATTCTTGCTTGGGCCCGTGGGTCTTTTGTGTCCGTGATGCATAGAGGTCTGTGTAAAAGTACTCAATTTTCTCAAGAATCTCAAACCTTGAGGTCACGGTATTGTCACTCGCTGTTTTAAGTTTCGTTAGACGAGGTCTTCTGAGGTGCTGGGCAAAGACCTTGGTGCCCCTGTTCTGTTCAATTACGTCCTCGATGACAGGGGTGTTGTAGCGTCTGAGGTCGCGTCTTACCAGCTCTCGAATTTTGACGTTCATGTTTCTCAGTTCTAACGAAGATGCTGGCGTAAGTGGCGTTTCCCGTCTGTTCTTCATAAGTTCGTGAGTGTCGAGCGAGAGATTCTAACACCTCTTTTTGCCTTTCACGGGCAATAATTTTCGGGAAATTTGCTGCAGCGTTTTGACCATTGTGTTGGTTTTATCGTGAACGCAGTCAGTGGTTTCCAGCAAATCGGAAGTCTAAATTTAAAGATGCTCGGACAAGTCGGTGATCACTACCAGTATCAAACCTGACACATCTCTAAAATACACCTCCTGTCGTTATGAAAAAGTCTGTCTCGTTCCTAGTGACCTTGTCGGGGCTTCGCCAAGTCCACTTCCTGTGGGGCTTCTTCTTAAAGAAGTTTATCAAGAAGAGCCCCTGGGAGTTAATAAAAGTTGACAAGCATGTGCCCCCGGTCATTTCTGCGCCCGAGGCCAAAAGGACCGATTTTCGTTTCGCCGCGTTCTTGTTTTGGCGTTGAAGTCCCCAATAATAACATTGTAGGCAGCCTTGGCAGTCCCGTGTAGTTCTTTGGCTATGTCCTCTTACACAGTGCTCTTCAAGGTCGGGGCATACACTTGAATCCTGAGTACCTGTCGGTGAGCTTGAGTATGAGGAAAGCTTTCCGAGCCGAAACACTATCGACTTCCATAACGCTGCCAACGAGGTCCTTTTTTACCATAAAACTGACAGCGCCATCGGAAGGGCTCCTTCCGTTACCCTCTCGAAAGTGGAACAGGTCGCCTGACGCAAGGGTTAGCGTGTCCTCACCCTGTCTTCGGATCTCTACGATGTAAAGAAACATTTTTAGGTACTTACAATTTACGAACACGTGCACTCTCTTTGGCCGCTGTTTGCAGAGCGCCGAAACGTGACGAGTTCGACGAAAAACGATGGTTCACCGGTGAATGAAGCGCCACGTCACTTGTCACTTCCTTATATTGGTTACGTAACTTCCACAAAAGGGTCAAAAATACATTGCATGTAGCGATATTAATGGTTTTGAATACTTAACTTAAGTAAACAATTTTGAAAACAATGTTTACTTTAAGGGACCATCGTCTTTATTTAGGTAGGTGACGAAATTAAATGAACCGACGTTATGGGAATAAAAGACGATGTCGGTTAATTTAAGAATTTCTGTAAGAAAATTGATGGTGTTACTTTAACCGACACTATCGATTCACTCTGCAATTGCAAAAATACTAAAATCCATAATATGACATAATGATCGTGGAGGCAAAACACATTAACTCCATCTTACAGATACAATAGAAGCAAGGAAAAACGAATGTAGCAACTAGACACTAGTGATACAAGAGTGAGCCAAAACACCTGTAGTGCTTTACACCCCTTTTCTTATGACGGAGAAAAACGATTTTAGTGACTTAGGATATCCGAAATAGAAAAGGAAAAACACAACAAATAACTATCTTACTATGAAGTTGGTACTTTAAGCGGTAATTTGACCAAAGTCACTACAATTTTGTGTCACTTCATTTAGCGTCTGGAAAAAATAAGCCCAAAAGTGCCATTACTTGAAGCGACACCAAAGTGATCAGATCGCTACAAAACCAAGACCAATCGACGCGGAAAAATTCGCTGATTCCGAATATGTATATAACTCATTTTCGACCAAAGTGTCGCTTAAAGTGTTTTTCCTTTTTACCGTCGATATGTTTTTAAGTTGTGTTTAATTATGTCCTCTCTATGTCTCCTGTAGTCTTCTTTTATCGATTTCTTATCTTCTTTGAACAACATTGATAGCTCTTCTTTTAATTGTTTGTTTTTATTTTTTAATTTTATTAAGTCTGATCGTTTTTGGATTAAATTGCAGGTTTCATCACTTAAGATACTTTTCTTTTTCGCTGTCTTTTGATCCATTTTTAGACTTTCTTTTATGGCTCTTTCTATCATATCATAATTAGTTTGGACGTTAGCTTCCTCACTTTTTTGTGTGTCAAGATAGCCATTCAGGTTGTTCAAATACTGTTTGACTTCATTTTCAGAGCTCGGCGCCTTCAAGATGGACTGAAAGTGCTTTCTGCTCTTTTTGGTGCTGTTTAGACATATGGTCGCTCGAACTAGTCTATGATCAGAAGGATATTTTATATTGCTTAGGACTTCTACATTGCTTATCATATGTGGCTTGTTTGAGAGAATGAAATCAATTTCATTTTTTGTTATAGAGTCGGGTGACAACCATGTCCACTTGCGGGGACTTCTTTTTTTGAAGAATGTATTCAGTATTGAAAGTTTATACTCTAAAGCATGTTCTATGAGCCGGTCTCCTCTTTCGTTCCGAGTGCCATAACCATATTTACCCACGACCAGTTTATCGTTTTTTGTTGGCTGTCCAATTTTTGCGTTGAAGTCTCCAATAACCATAATCAGTCCATCAGCTGAAGAGTGTGCTTTCCTGAGATCACTATAAAAAGCTTCTAGGTCTTCTTCTGGTGCTTTTTCTATTGGTGCGTATGTTTGTATAATCGAGATATTGAGGTCATCAATTTTGAGTTGTAACATAGCCACTCTCTCAGAAATTGCTGTGAAGCTTGTTATGTTTTCTTTAAGGGTCTTTTTAATCAGAAAACCCACTCCATACAGACCTTTGGTTTGGCCGATGTAGCACAGGATATAATCGGAATACTCCTTGATAATTTATCAACCCAATATTCTGGTTTCTGATAAACCTATTACATATTTGACATTGTGACGAGCATTAGTGAGCTCTAGCTGTCTCTCTTCTGTGGACAGCGATTTGACATTATAAGTACATACAAGAAGATATTTTACTGCAGATTTTAATTTTGATTTAATTGGAGGGTTTTGGTCGTACTTCTCCACGGAGACCAACCGGCTTGGAGAAGGTTTTAAGTTTAAAGCTGTAGGTGTACTGTTTGGTTTGTCGGTGTTCCAGTTGGACCTGTTCTTTCGTTGCTATTGTTTGTTTTTACCTGGCAGCACTCTCGATACATCAGCATAGCGTGAGTATTCTATCTTACTGGTTTTATTTATTTTTGCAGGGGTCTTTATCGTGTGATCCTCTTTTTGGTTTATTTGTGAGTTCGGTGATTTGGATGGGGACCGTTTCCTTTTGTCAGCCAATGATTTTTTATTTTTCTTTACTATTAATTTATCATAACGAATGTAGGCCAGATTCCCTTTTTTAATTTCCTCCTGTTTTTGTATATTAAGCTCATTTCGCTTCTTCAGGATTTCTCTGGGGAAGTCTTCGGTTATATACACATTCTCCGGAAACAGCTTTTTGTTGCTAAGTAGTTCGAGCTTGCGCCATTCGAGTGTGAATTTAATCAGGATAGGTCTATTTTTCTTTTCTTCTTTTTTCCCCACTCTGCGAGCATTACTAATCTCCCATTTATCCCAGTTCTCTAAGTTTCCTTTCTCACTAACTCCATTGAATATTTTCAGTACCAGTTGCAGAGTATCATAAGGACTTCTATCCGTCTCCTCGATACCAAATAGTAATAGATTGTTTTTTCTCACTTCTCTTTCAAATTTGAGAACTTTTTGTTTCAGATAATTCACTTCAGATTTCAACTTTTGGTTTTCTTCTATCAGTGGTTGAAGTTTTTCATCAATACGGCTCGATATAATAGCATTGACATTTTCGGTTATAATTTTTGTTTGTTTTTGAAACTGTTCCTCCATTTTTTCCAGAATTAATTGAAGCTCCAAATTATTTAAACTTCCGTGGATTTTTATTTTTAATGGTAACACTTTAGCTTAGTTTAGTATTCAACTGTCGGAAGTATTAGTGTCAAAATCGCACAAGTCAATAATATGTAGGTAGTTTGATAATTATCGTAATCAGTTTCAATATTATTTTAACTAATTTTGCAGCAAATCACTGTTTTTTTTCACAAATCACAATAGTTTTCAATGGTATAATGTTATTGTTGTAACTTTTAGCACTTTTTTGCGTGTTATATCAGACTTTTACTGCACTTTTAATAATAAAAACAACAGAGTGTTTACGAAACGTTCTTCACTTGACAGACGCCAACCGGAAGTTTTCAACGCTATAATTAGAAGCCTTTAAATACTTTTGATACAAAATTGAACAAACAACATACAAATTACATAATTATCACTTTAATATTCATAGGTGCTTATTATTTTGCAGTAAATTAGAGTAGACGTATTACAGTGAATTTATGATCGTAAAATAAAATTGTCGTCGTATTTTAATGACTGAAAGTTTTAGTAATCATGTGTAATTATAATTACAAACACTTAATTATACAATTATTTGTAATTTGCTTAATGATTAAGGGTATCGTCCAATAATTCTTCTCTAAAGGTCCAAGTCTAAAATGTTTTAAAAATTAATTAAAGCAAACAGGACAGTTTCACTCGCTCCTATGAGTCTAATGAAGAAATGCCTCTTCTTTTATACACCTTATATGACGTAAACGAAGTTGCGAGGGTCAGCTAGTGTATTCATGAACACTACAGTTTTGTAGATTGTGTAACTAAATAAAATTGTTGATAACTTCCTAAACGGTAATTACTTTAGTTTTAAAACTAGGCCAAGGGTTTATTGAGTGCCGCTTTTATCGTGAAACTGATTGATCTGTTTTCGATTTAATTTGAAGTAGCGATTCTATCTAACAATATTTACGCCAGTGTCTGTAAAGATATTCCCATCATTTTCATAGAAAAATTCTTCAGGAGTAGGTAAACCTATGTTTTGAATGTAGCTCTATTCCCTTCTATAATAAATTTTCTATTCGCACGCATCTTCTTCGAAGGGGTAAAACTGGTTAGAGTATTATCGTGTTGTAAATTTTCAGACCTCCAATAATAACTTGGTTCAACAGTCTACTCTGTTACTGGCACCCGAGCCCGACGGCTTACAGCGCCCTTTTTTACGTATTCCTGAGTTGGCTGAGCATCCTTCCGAATCATGGACATAATAGTCTTAGGTTTGACCGAGCCGTAAGATACATAACGCAATTATCGTTTACATAGCACTTAGTGAGGAAAATGCGTCATAGTTGCTATGGACTCTTACCGAATAAAAAACACACATTTCCTACGTACTGCCTACGGTTGGGAGCCCTCGGAAGCATATCCCTAGGATTCCCAACTAACCAGCTAGAGGACGGGTCTAGAAACATTTCAAATAGTACAGTAAATAGACTTCGAGTAAGTGTTTGCGACAGAGAATTGAGTCTATCTAATATATGACTCGTTATTCGGATTCGGTCTATCGATTTTACTTCGAAGTTGTTAGAACGTGTAACTTTGACGATTTTCTGCACCATTAGTTATTTGACAAACGGCAGTTTGTACTCACAAAGTCATTTTCACCCATTACGATATTAATTTAAAAGATTGAGCACGATTATATAGATTATTTACCTTCTTCAGGCTATCTCAAACTTCTCTATATTATGGATCATATTTTTTTTTTTTTTTTTTTTTTTTTTTATACTACTTAGGTGGCAGACAAGCTTACGGCCCACCAGAAGGTTGGTAACCGTAGCCTATAGACGTTTGCAACACCAGAGGCGCTACACACGCGCTGCCGACCCGGGCGCAGGTTGTGACGACCCACAGTTGAAAATTTTCAAGCCGCCCGTAAGGCCTTTCAACTTGGCTTAACGACTGTCATTTTACTGACAACCGGGACCAACGGCTTATCGTGCCTTCCGAAGCACGGAAACGCTCGTAAATAAATGTCACAAAGTGGTCCACGTGGTGGTCACCCATCCATATCCGGCCATAGTAAATGTTGCTTACTGCAGTGATCGTTTACAGAACACTGAGTCCGCGGGGCCACGAGCGCTTCAATAATATTTAGTCATTTCATGTAGTTAAAGTTCCGTATTTTGACTGCTGTTTGCTAAACTCGTATGTTAATTACGATTTTTATTAGAATGTCTCATTATGTTCACCTACATTATGTTTTGCTCACACAAAACATATTACCAACACATTTCGTGAATTCTTACAAATATAGTACAGATAGACGGAAAATATTGTGTTAATATAAACGTAGCATAAGAGTCACCCAAGATGCTCGAAGGAGTCACAGAACTGTCACCATAAGGACATTTCTTAGCGCAGCTCGCTACCAGTGCTGGTCGCAACCGTCACTTCCAGAGCTTTGTTCTAACACTACTAGGCGCTATTTATGAAATTAGACCTAACATGCTTCATCATCGCATCTGATGCAGTATAACGTAACATATTGAACAAAGTAACAATAAGATATTTTTTTTAAAAATTATGCTACTGAGGTGGCCGCCAGGTATATGGTTCATTTAATCATAGAATGGAGGTTAGCACCACCTAAGGTGTTACACTCGCTCAGCTGATCATTTTTTGCAGCGTTTATATGAACATGTGTATTGGTTTTGCGTTTATATGAACATTCCATTGTACTAAGCGTATACAGCCCCCGGATGCTCCATAAATACAGTTCGAAGAGAAGCTTGAAGAAGCATTGTTTAAATGCCAAAGTACTAAAAAACCAGTCTTATTTTGTGGGGACTTCAATATAGATGTCAATATAGAATCTGCACGGGAACCTTCACAGAGAGAGAAATTGTTAAATTTGTTCGATTCGTTTGGTTTGTATAATATATTTTTAGAACCTACTCGTATAACTGCCACTACTGCTACTTGCATTGATAATATTTATACTAATATACATACATACATACATATATATGGTCACGCCTTTATCCCCGAAGGGGTTAGGCAGAGGCTTATTATATGCCCACATTTCACCTTTGTATAATTTGTCCCACGTAATAGGTGGTGAGCCGTATTGCCGTGTTTAAATGGACAGGCGCAGGTTGTGACTGCCTGCTGTTGAAATAAAGCCTTCAACTTAGCTTAACGACTGCCATTTTACTGGCAACCGGGACCAACGGCTTAACGTGCCTTCCGAAGCACGGAAACGCTCAAATAAATGTCACAAAGTGATCACATGGATGGTCACCCATCCATGGACCGGCCATAGTGAAAGTTGCCTACTGCAGTGATCGTTTACAGAACACTGAGTCCGCGGGGCCACGAGCGCTTTCATCTCATGTCCTTTAATATACATCCCATTAAAAATGTATAGTGGACCCTGTAAAATCAGATCATCGCGGACGGTCCGTTTCTTATTTGAGAAATAGTAGGGAAAGTAAGAAGATAATCAGTTTTGTCCCAGTCAACCCACAGCGCTTGGAAACTTTCAGAAGAAATTTAGTGAAGAAATTAACAGAATTGCCCGATTACACTTTAGATGAATCCTACACGAATTTATTTAATTTGATACATGATGTGTTTGGGAAAATCTTCACCCCGAAAACATTATCAATTGGAGGCAGTTCTGCTTTCAGTGATTGGGCAACACCCGGAATTTATAAAAGTCGTCATAGCCTATATGAAATGTATTCTGAAAAATCATATAATTTCAACCCTGAATTTCAGGAATATGTTAAAAAATATTCAAAGATATTTAAGCAAGCCTGTTCCTTAGCCAAATCTAATTTCATTAGAAATAAAATTTTAGACTCTGCGAATGTAATTAAAACTACCTGGAACATAATAAATGCGGAATGTGGTAGGTGTACAGTGAAAGAAAGTTCCATTTAAAGATAAACAATCGCCACGACTCGGAGGATATGGAAGTAGCGAACGAGTTTGAAAAATTTTTCAGTAATGTACCAATTGATATAACTAACACTCTTCGGTCGTCTTTTACCTCCGCCGAGCTATTATTAGCAGAATCCGTTGCTGCCTGTGAAGGCGCGTTCGAATTCACCGTTGTCAATTGCAACGACATCATAAAAGCGTTTAAATCTATTAATGTTAAAAAAACCGCTGACCTTTGGGGTTATCAGTGAAATCCGTTTCAAGTATTATAGATGTCATTGCCCCCCACTTGGCAACTGTGTTTAACGATTGTGTCTCAAGTGGTGTATTTCCTGATTTGATGAAACACAGTAAAGTATTACCACTGTTCAAGGCTGGCTGCACTTCAGATCCGGGTAATTTCAGACCTATTTCGGTGTTGCCGACCTTGAGCAAGATATTTGAAAAATTAATACTAGAGCAGATGCTGATTTATTTTAACAGTCACAAATTGTTTCATGAGAAACAATTTGGCTTCACTAAAGGACGTTCGACTACCGATGCTGGTGTAGAGTTATTGAAATGTATTTATGAGGCCTGGGAGGATAAACAAGATGCAATTGGTGTATTTTGCGATCTGTCTAAGGCTTTTGATTGCGTTCAACATGAAACATTAATCAGGAAATTACACCATTGCGGCATAAGGAGCAAGGCTGTCGATCTTCTGACTTCATATTTGAACAATAGAATTCAGAGAATCGATGTTAATGGTACACGTTCAGAAGGATCAGTAGTTACTATGGGCGTCCCGCAGGGTTCAATACTCGGCCCATTTTTATTCCTTATATATTTTATTGACCTACCCTTTTACGTGGGGGACAACAACAAGATTGTTTTGTATGCTGATGATACTTCTTTGATTTCCAAAGTCAAACGACAAATAGATAACTATGACGATGTAAACAATGCAATCTTGAAAGTGGTTCATTGGTTTAACACTAACAATCTTAGACTGAATGATAATAAAACTAAATGTATTAAGTTTACCTTGCCGAATGTAACACATTCAGACACCAATGTTCAACTTGATGGTCGAGAGTTGGAACTTGTGGAATCAACGACGTTCCTAGGGTTAACGGTCGATGCTGGTTTACAATGGGGTCCACATATTGTAAAACTAGCTAGTAGATTAAGTTCAGTAGCATTTTCTGTGCAAAAGATAAGGCACTTGACTGATGTAGATACGGCTAGAATAGTTTATTTTAGTTACTTTCACAGTATGATGTCTTACGGTATTCTACTGTGGGGCAATGCTGCAGATATAAATTCAATTTTTATTTTACAAAAGCGAGCCGTAAGAGCTGTAGGTATATAGATTAGGTCCAAGGATCTCTCTGCGCTAAACATTCAAAGAGGTTAATATTCTTACAGTAGCATCACAATACATTTTTGAAAATCTTATGTATGTACAAAGAAATTTACATAGTTTCCATAAGTTAAGTGATAGACACAATGTCAACACTAGAAATAAAAATAACCTGGCTGTTTATCATAGCAGATTGCATAAAATCAGTAATTCTTTCAGGGGTAACTGTATACGCTTTTACAACAGGTTACCTAACGAAATTAAAGTATGTCCCTAAATAAATACAAAAAGTTTGTTAAAGGTAAATTATACAGCAAAGGCTACTATACGGTTGGTGATAACTTGATGGATAAGGAAGCCTGGAAATGACTTGCTCTGCTGGATTCTCAAAAAACTGATAAGATGCATAGTTTTTAGATTCATTAATAAAATTGTAAATAGAGTAGTTAAAAGAATAACCCGCTGAGTTTCTTGCCAGTTCTTCTCAGGTGGGTCGCGTTGTGAACTGGTGGTAACTTTTTGGTTTATATAAGTGACGTTTACAAGTGCATCTGTATATGCCTAAGTAAATAAATGATTTTTGAATTTGAATTTGAATTTGAACATGGACGACCGGCTGTGATTTTATTTCAAACTGGCTATAAGGACTCCAACTGGGCTTAAAGTTTATCGCGTATCAGTTTAACGTGCCTTCGAGAAATTATAAACAAAAAATGTTGAATTTTCAAAATCGACTGTTATATTTCACAGTGCCTACTAATAGTAATCTACTTGTTTACTCCTCTAAATGTAAACGTTAATATGTAGAAATACTCCTTACTAACACTAAGTACAATTCCTTGGAGTCGTAGTTTGGAGATAACGTGTCTAGATTGCTACCGTTAAAAAGTACTAGTAACCGCTTTGGGAGCTGTGTGCTTATTTACCTTAGTAGCTTTCAACCGTTGCACGGTGGTTCCGCCAATAGGTCATAAATGCTAAAATTTCATCATCAATACCCCCAATTTAATTATCTATAATGTTTTACCGATAGACAAGCTATTCTAAAATACAAATATGTCACCCATTTTACCTAATTATCACTTATTTCTCGATCTCTCTGACGTGAACACATCATTACGTTGTGCTCGCCTTATCAGTAACTCATTAGCACTACTGTATATGTGTAACTGAATTGTCAGAACTGCATTATTTTTGAGGGGTGTTTGTGAAATGGATTTCGAAGATCAAGGTATGTTATTACTAATTAGCTATATTTTTAGTTTTGTTTTACTCATTATGACGTATTTTAACGTGTTACGCCACACAGTATTTCTACCAAATTTGTATGTTATATTTGACTTCACATAGACCTACAAAAAGTTTCAACCATAATCGAATACTCTCACATATCTTATATTAAAAATCGAACTGTCTATTTTGAAAATATAAAAGGTTTTTCTGCGCCCTTTTGCATCTTTAGTTGCTATATAGGCTCTACGACTGCGTAGGCTTGTCTACGAAACACATGTTAATTATTAATGTTTTTTTTTCAGGAAGTTTGATTAAATGTTCTTTCTCAAGAATGCATTTTTTTTGAGATTTGGTCTGCCATAGCTAGAATTATTCCTCAAAAACATCAACACGTGTTGGTAAATATTCTAGCTTTACTGGAAGAGGCCGAAAATGTAGAAATTAGGAACTTAGATAGTAAAATACTCAATTTATGTTAAAGCCTTGATAGATTTTGGAAAGTTGTCTCAAGAAGTAAATCATTTTTTTTTTGCAAAAGTACTCACATTGTTTAAATTAAAGTGAATGTGTCTAATTAGTAAGGGGTCATGAGAAGTGCATTCAAGAAAACGCGAACCAGCACGGGCCATTGCGAACGCGGACGTCCCAGAAAGGACTTTTCAAATTTGTCTAAGCGCTCGAAACGTAGAAGTTTGGCAGAATTATCACAAGTAGATGACTCTGCTGTGAATTCACTAATCAATATTAGCTTAAAATTGAATATAAATTCGAATACATTTAATGAATATTCTTTGCAAACCGCTCGACTTTTAATTCAAGAATGTCCGTGGTATAATCTCTCAGCTTCCGTTCACTAAGTCCTCATCCATGGTAATGAAGTAGCACAGTAGGCTTTATTATCCAATGGGGTAATTATCTGAAGAGCCAGCAGAATCTAACAACAAAAATTATAAGGCTTTCAGGCGGGATCACACGAGAAAAATGTCACGAGTAGGTACTTACGTATACAGACTTATTTAACAGACTTTTACTCAGCTCAGACCCATTCCTTACTGGTCTTCGGAAATATTCGGAAACTGGTAAGAAAAAGAGCGTTATGTCGAGGTAGGTTTTAGATTAATAAAGAATTTAGTTTAAATTGAAATTTGTTTTGTTGTTGTAGTGATTTAGCTTAGTTGTGGTTATGATTACGTTTGTAAATATAATATTTTTTTGTAAATAAAAGACAAGAAAACTAAAACTACAACTTGTAGTTTTAGTTTTCTTCTCTTTTATATTTAAAAAATATTATATTTAACGATAACCCCTTCACGAACGGCGTTGATATCATATTCAGATATATTTCCGAACGAGGGAGAGGGAGAACAAATCTCAAATGTTGAGTATTAAAATTTTTATGAAGCAGTACCGTATTGTACAGTTTACTGTATATTATGTATTAAATTATGTAAATAGAGCATTAATGTACATTCGTGAAGTATTTTTTTTATTATTTACCCTCAGAAAAAATCCAATTTAACAAATTTGATAAAGTAAGGTATTAATGACCGCGCTTGTTCGGCGCTTGGACCACCGTGCGTTGTTGAAAGCCAAAGCAACACTATTATTGTACTTAACCTGCGGTTGTTCCTTATTATGCTTACTATGCTGAGCTCACACCGAGCATTATATGCACTGTTATTTAGGTGTATAAAACAAAACGTGCTGATAATGTTGGTTACTGCGTGGTATTTACCTATATTTCAAAATCCCCTTTTTATGACCAAATCCTTCATAACATTAATCCAGGAGTAAGACTCCTCTGTTAGGATCCAGTGCCGGGCCGGGCCAAAGCACATAATATTATCAGTGATGCGTTGATCCAGTACAGCGCCGCGCCGCTGCGTGTTGCGTTGCGGAGCGGCGCTGCACAACAAAGTGCTGTACTGTAGGGCAACCATTTGCTAGTGATAATTTAGTTCGGCACTGTCGTTTTTAGTGGTGCAGTGCCGCAACGCTGATATGTGTTCCGGCCCTACGATTCCGGCACAGCATCTAATGATTTCAACACTTAAAAGAATGACCCGTTACGAGTACTATGGTCGGCCATTTTGTTCCACCTCGTCTGCATCTTTAATTACAGGCCAAGTAGGTCCGCTCCATCTTTTACTCATTGAACTTAACTTCACCATTCTGAAATGGCAGAATATGATATCAAATTGGCGTAGAATAAATTGTTTAACGGACGTAACTTCTCTTCAGTCAGAAATCAATTTATTATTCAATTTGTTTCCAAGTTAATAGAAGTTTCACATGTCTCATGTCATCTGTTTAAGTTCGATCTCCGTTCATTTAACCTTCGACTTCCAAAGTTTGCGTGAGTATTACAAATTAATTATAACTTGATTTAATGGCAACGAAATTTTGTACGTCCCTACCTATATTGAAGGTATGCTTGTGTGGTTTTCGAATTCATGCATTTATAATATTGAAGTCATGACTTGTTCCCGAAGAGACAGAGGTATACCATAGGGCAAATTTTGCCCCAATTATGTTCGTGGAATGAAAACGTGGTATTTGATGCGTGGTGATAGGTGATGAGCCTTTAGCCGTGTTGAATTGAAGCACATGTTGTGGCTACCTGCTGTTGAAAATTGTCAAGTGGCCTTTTAAAGCTGTTACTGTTAGCCAAGACAACGGCCGAGCGCGGTTTTCAAAGCATGGAAATGCTTGCAAACGATGATTCATCTCAGAAATCATTACAGCGTCATTGCTTCACGCAATGAACTTTTACATAACCCTCGACTAGCTTCTCTACGAGCACATGTGAATCATAGGTACTAATAGCACAATCAGAATTTTATAGTACATTTTATAACCAGTTCAAGTTTTGACCTTACAGTGGTATTTATTTCTAAACCAGAAATAGATAGATAGATAGATAGATATATGCTTTATTGTACTAACTACAAAATAACAAGGTACATAAATACAGAAGGTTGTAAAGTTAGATACAAATACGGTAACCATTATTTAAATTTCGATGTGTAAGTATATAAATAAAGCTTCTCGTTGTCTTACCTTTGTCATTTGTCAGTGATACGTTTTACGGTCACCTTGTTAGAGGGAAACCCTTCTCTCCCGGATCAGGATAAATTTTAGGAAGTGTGTTTTTTGTTATGGGTATGTAATAATACTTATTTTTCATTTAAAAAGAGCTTAGTTACTGAAATTTGTAATTGTATTTTGTCGGAGATAGATTTTCAGTAGAATAGTCAACGATTGGCCCCGTAATCCACGTAAATTTGATTCGTTCTTTGTCATTTGTTTTACATACCTACTAGTCAATAAGTATATTACCTACGACAAAAATTGTTTAGACATATTAAGTAAATAGCACCAATTTTATTCATATAAGTTTCACTCATATAATCTAGATTCAGAAGTAACAAGTATTTTTTTAAATAATCTATTAATATTATAAAGATGAAAATTTTTATTGTTTGTTTGCATCGAATAGGCTCCGGAACTACTGGACCGATTTGAAAATATTTTTCACTGTTGGGAAGCTGCACTCTTTGTCGTAAACATAGATTATATTTTATTCCCGTATTCTCACATTGCGTGGGGTGAAACCGCGTGACGTCCGCTATTTTAAATAATTCGTAGCACGTCGTAAAATAATTGTAGTAATGTAGACCATCTCCATGAAAATAAGAGGGTTATGCGTGATCATATTCAATTATTGAACTTCATAACTTGTGAGCTGGTTTGCTCGACTTGATTTAATTTGATCGAGTGAATCAAGGTTTCATAATATACGTATCAAATATCTCGACCGATAATACTTAAAACATTTACTAGTCCAATTTACCAGTCCTACAAATGTAAAATTAATTTTGTTATAGCTACTAGACCATTTTTTAGTTATTATGTTCCAAAATAAGTATAATTCAATAGATCTTGTAACCCGATTTTACTTTTCACCAAATAAGAATACATTAATAAAAAGCCCAAAAACATAATTGCTGTATCAATCAACTGCGCACTTTAGGTAGTTTAATTATATTAAACTACCTAAAGTACGCAGTAGATTGAGTGCATGTTTGAAAAACCTAAAAAACATAATTTGCAAGAGTCAATAATATAATTTTTCAAGACCAACATTGGAAAATTTAGACCGTAATTACCTTCTTTTGCTAATACATCAAAAAGCAGAGGCGACGGTACTTATGTAGAAGGTAATTCCAAGAAAACATATTTCCAAAGTTCAATATAAAAGTAGGCGCAATAATGAGGGCACGTTCCTGAAAGTCAACACCAATCCATCGCGGTGCGTTCAAATATCGAAGATAGAGGGAAAAAAGTTTAAAAACCCACATCGAAAGCTTTTCAGAGCATGACTAATAGGTGAACGTCATGGAACAGAGGACTTGAAAGTAGAAAAAATACGCGGCAGCTGTTTCAATGAAAAATAACGTGTCATTAATCATAACACTGAAAGGAAGGAGCGACAAGACGGCGGCGACGCGACAAATACCTTCCTGTAGTCCGTTCCCGTGTTTGCACTTACGCGTCTCAGCGGCTACCGCTGTAATGATATCTCTTGGAAATAGGAACACTATTGATACTTTGGTTTACGAAAAATAAATGCAAGTTTTTAGCAATAATACGAATCTTATACATCCATTTCTATTCATTTATTATTTCTTGTTACGAAAACGTTCGTAGCCCACCGACTCGGTGTTCTATAAACACTCACTGCTTTATGCATTCTTTGCTATGCCTGATCTCAGACTGGTGACCACTTTGGGACATTTTTTGCGAGTGGCTACTTCCATACTTCGGAAGGCACGTTAAACCGTTAGTAATATGTATGGGTCTAATTACAACCTAACTAAAATCTACAACCTGTGCCTGACAATTTCAAAACAGCAATAAACTCAACATCTATTACGGGGAACCAAAACAAATAGTGAAATAAGGGTTTATGGTATGCGTATACCTACTCTTTTAGTGATGTAGACATGACTACGTAAGTGTATCCATGATTATCTTTCGGGTGACAAAGAGTTCCAGACACAAAATAAGACAACTTACGTGTAAGCTGGTTGGTCTTGGTATAAATACAATTAATAGATTAGACTACTTGGGACGTTAGCAGATTGTTAATACGAATTTAGGTTTCACTACATTGCTTCATTTGACATCAATTAGGTACATAGATATCTCTATAGATATCTCTAGTGTAATTGTATTTACGAATGTATGGTATCGTAAATCTACTTGTGTAGATTCTATAATTTCAGTTGTACTACCCAAGCTGTGTCTCAATTTCTCTAGGTATTTCTGTTCATCCAAAAGTTGACTGAAAGAGATTGCTGATTGCGATAAGGCCGCCCATTGTGCTTGACATTAGACACCACTGTTAACTTGTGCAATTAATTATCATGTTATTATTTATGTTAAATGTGAGTACAATAAAGCATACATCTATCTATCTATCTATCTATAATCTAAGTACCTATTCAATAAAACATAATACTAATGACCACACTGTACAAGAGACACACAGTTCTATGAACTTGTAATTTGTAGTTACATAAATGTGTAGTTACATCTTTTTTCATGATGGTCCAAGAACAATACTTGCTCTTCGATAAATTGACCCTCATTTACGTAGACTAATTGAAGTACAATGTTTATTTACTTTTTCTTACCTTCAAGCTGATTAAAAGGTAAGAAAAAGTGAGGGAGCAAATTTATTATTATACACCTAAGTACTAAGTACTTTTGTCTAGCAAGCTTTCGCGTATACGATAAAATAAAGTGACGCAAATCCGAATGAAATCTTCCAACTTTTCCTTATTTTAACTTTGCTAAATTCTATTTAGATACAAATATAAACAGCAAAGAGGGATTAGTGTAATTATTTTGACGCAGCTACTGTCTGAAGCTGAAATTCAATATTAAATTGGAAACTTGTTTTGTGACATCCGTAATATTAGTATTGGGGTATCAGAAAAAATATCAACTACTTTTAAAATAAAATTTAAGCAAAGAATTTTAAATGTCAATGAACGACACATGTACTTAGACACTTCGGTTAACACTAAGTCAATGAAATTGAATGGCTAGCCATACACCACATCCAATGGATTGCAGTAAAGTAGCTAAATTAATACTAGAAGTACTGGTGTGATTTCACAGATCGTATGATAATGATACCTAGGCACCAGCCCGAAAAATCTAGTTGTTATTTATAAAAAAACGTATCGCATCGTTAAAGAAAAACTAAATGTAATACTATTATGTCGACTCAGTAGACGTTCTGCTGGTTCAATGTAGAAACACAATCAAATCAACATATATTACTTAAGCCATTGCTAAACGTCTATCTATTCGGGAGTCCTGACGTATCCTTCCGAGGGCTTACCCTGGGCTCCCAAGCGTAGGCTGTTAGGTTGGATATGTGTGGTTTTAAGTCGGTAGGAGTCCGGCATAGCATCCAAGTAGAATTTTCCTCACTTTAAATAAAAACTTCTGGCTCTTCTAATGTCTGCCATAACACACATTTGTGCTGTTATTTTGTGACTGTGATTGGTTTAATTTTTAAAAAAAAATCTCATGTATTTCTACTCACTATCATAATGAAATAAATTAAACAACACAGAGATCATTAGCTTTTTTTACAGTAAACCTACCTTAACACTGCGTGCTATTAATATTTCTGGCACATATTCGTCAAAATTAAAATTTGAATCTGAAACGTGCCGCGGTTTTATAGAAATACACTCATTTGCAAAAAAAACGGGCGGTTTTGATTTTCATTCATCTTTAAAAAGATACAATACCAAAAAGGTTTCAATCGTTTGTACACGTTACTGGCCGGTTTTAAAAATGCCGTAGTATTTAAAAAAGTACGTTCTAAATTCAAATTTTCATTTGATGCTCATTTTTACAGAAAACTCCTTTTTATCCTACATTTTCGGCGCGAAGTTCCAGAAGTTAACATCGACTTTCACAACTTTTATTCAATTTTTATCGATTAATTTCATATCCTTGACTGTCAAAGCTTTATTTATTGCTGTTTGGCTGTATCAAAAATGGTAGGTAAAGTGGTAAAAGCTACCAAAATTATCGCGCTGCTTGAAGAGGGTTGCAGCCAATGTTTCGTGGCTAGGAGGCTAAATGTTAGTCGCTCGACGGTCCAAAGGACCTGGCAGCGATATCAGGAGACTGGTTCCGTCGAGAGAAGGCCTGGTTCTGGAAGAAAATCATGTACCCAACCACGGGATGATCGTTTTCTTGTGAGTCGTGCATTGAGAAATCGCAAATCTTCGTATGTGGATCTTAAGAACAACCTCCAAGAAGTAAGAAATGTGCATATTAGTCTATGGACGGTCAGGAGGAGGCTTCTCGCTGCCAATATACGCTGTCACCGCCCGGCCCGCGGCCCCAAATCACTCCGTGAGCACAGAGTTCACAGGCTTAGGTTCCCTAGAAATTGTGAATCATGGACTCAAGAAGATTGGAATAGGGTTTTGTTCTCTGATGAAGCCAGGATAATTCTGTTCGGTGAAGATCGACGTCGGCGAGTGCTAAGAAGACAAGGAGAGCGCTTTGCAGATGCATGTTTCGAAGAAATCACACCTTATGGTGGGGGCTCTGTTATGTTTTGGGCAGGATTAAATTCAATGGAACGTACAGAGTTAGTCTCCATTGAAAACGGCTCATTAACTGGGCATCGATACATAACGGAAGTTCTAATTCCTCATGCACAACCGCATTGGCTGCTCTAGGTCAAGACTCGATTTTTATGGACGACAATGCTCGCGCCCACCGATCCCGCGTTGTTAATGCGTATGTGCAAGAGGTCGGCATTCGTCGTTTGGATTGGCCAGCTCGAAGTCCCGACGTCAATCCCATAGAACATATCTAGGACGTTCTAAAACGGCGTGTAAGATCAGTACACCCGGCTCCGCAGACCATCAGAGAGCTAAAGAATGTGATTACTGCGGAGTGGGAACGTATTCCGCAAGCAACTATCCGGGATATACTCGCTAGCATGCCCAGACGAATTCAAGCTGTGATTTTAGCTAGAGGGGGTCACACTCGATACTAAACATTTATCTGCTTTTACCTTATTAAAGAAAAACAAACAAAAAAACTTTCTTATTTTTACTTCATGAGCATATGCACTACTAGCGAACATACACTACCAGCGAGGTTTAGCATTATTTCCCATAAATTGTAACAAAATTTTATGAAATACTGATGAAAACGATTATTTTCTTATTAATTTACCAAATTGTGAGGATAAAACTACCTATAATTATCAAACAAAGCAGTATTAACATTTGAAATGGTTCATTGCTAAGGTGCCCGTTTTTTTTTAAATGAGTGTACCTGAATATTCAATCCTATATGTAACAATCAGATATGGATTTAGATCAATTTGCATATAAATGTGGAGCTGATGTAAGGATTAATAACGTTATATAATATTAATGTGAAATCCTTTTGGATTGAGATACTTGTTCTAGTTATTACTGATATACATACATAGTTATTACTGATATGCAGTCACGCCTTTATCGCCAAAGGGGTAGGCAGAGGCAAATAACACGCCCACATTACACATTATAGTTTTGTGTCCCACGTAATAGGTGGTGAACCTATTGCCATGTTGATATGGACAGGCACAGAGTCGCCGCGACCCGCAGTTGAAATTTTTCAAGCCGCCCATAAGGCCCTCAACTTGGCTTAACGATTGTCATTTTACGGACAACCGGGTTTCATTTCGAGTTTTCCTTCTCTACCCAATGGATCTTTTAGCGAAAGTGTACCCTTAGTCGCCTCTTACCTCCCTCGGGATGTATAGAGGTGGTGACGTTTTGTTCTCTTACCCTTCGCAACACGGGACCCCGTCGCCACACGAAGTATATTTTTTACAATATAGAATATAGATACAGCTATCTGGGCTAGCTAGCACACTGGCAGAAAGAAGACACCGTGCAGTTTGTTGGTATGAGACCTTGCCCAATGTGTACATCATCACTAGTTATCAGCTATGTTGGAATGTGGCTTGGTTCACAAGGTTTGTTACGTTAAAAAAAGTTGAATAAGTCATTTCTCTAGATTAATTGGTCCAATTGTGGTAACTTTATCTTAGGCCAGCATGACATTGGCATTGCAGATATGTAACCCGGCGAAGAGCAAGTCGGTCTCAGATAGCGACACTAGAAATAAATCATCTACAAAAATTAGATAAATAGCCCGGTGTCATACATACAACGGAGTCGCATTACAATGTATAGTAGTTTGCCGTTTTACCTTTTGGGGTGCAGAACTCAAAAAAAAGATATCGCTTTTAAATTACCGAGTATTACTAGTGTACACACACTTGCACGTTTTTTTTACATGTGGAAAATCCGTCATGGATGTTATGCCGGACTCTTACCGACTAAAAACCACACGTTCCCAACCCCATTGTACCCAGGATTACCCCCAGACCTTGTCTACCATTGCAGCCGGTATTCCACGTCTTTGGGACACACGCTTTCATGATAGTGTAGAAACACAATCAAATCAACATATTACTTAAGCCATTGCTAAACGTCTACCTCTTCGGGAGTCCCAGCGTATCCTTCCGAGGGCTTACCCTGGGCTCCCAAGCGTAGGCTGTTAGGTAGGATATGTGTGGTTTTAATTCTACTTGGATGCTATGCATGACTCATGCATAGCATCCAAGTAGAATTTTCCTCACGTTAAATAAAAACTTCTGCCTCTTCTAATTTATGCCTTAACACACATTTGTGCTGTCATTTTGTAAATGTGATTGGTTTAATTTGCAGACGCGTCCGTACAAAAAAAAATCTCATGTATGTCTACTCTACAGAAATCATAATGAAATAAATTAAACAACAAAGAGATCATTAGCTGTTTTTACAGTAATACCTAAACACTGCGTGCTATTAATATTTCTGGCACATATTCGTCAAAATTAAAATTTGAATCTGACACGTGCCGCGGATTTATAGAAATACCTGAATATTCAATCCTATAACAATCGGATATGGATTTAGATCAATTTGCATATAAATGTGGAGCTGATGTAAGGATTAATAACATTATAAAATATTAATGTGAAATGCTTTTGGATTGAGATACTTGTTACTGATATACATACGTACATACAGTCACGCCTTTATCGCCGAAGGGGTAGACAGAGGCATAGAACACGTCTACATTACACCTTATAGTTTTATGTCCCACGTAATAGGTGATGAACCTATTGCCATGCTGAAATGGACAGGCACAGAGTCGTCGCGACCCGCAGTTGAAATTTTTCAAGCCGCCCCTAGGGCCCTCAACTTGGCTTAACGATGGTCATTTTACGGACAAGGGTTTCATTTCGAGTTTTCCTTCTCTACCCAATGGATCTTTTGGCGACAGTGTTCCCTTAGTCGCCTCTTACGACACCCTTAGGATGTATTGAGGTGGCGACGTTTTGTTCTCTTATCCTTCGCAACACAGGACCCCGTCGCCACACGAAGTATATTTTGTACAATATGGAATATAGATACAGCTATCTAGGCAAGTGACGGGCTAGCTTGCACTCTGGCAGAAAGAAGACACCGTGCAGTTTGTTGGTATGTTCCCAATGTACGCATTGGGAACATACCAACAAACTGCACGCGATGATGTACGCATCATCGCTAGTTATCAGCCACATTCCAACATAGCTATGTTGGAATGTGGCTTGGTTCACAAGGTTTGTCACGATAAAAAAGTTGAATAATTCATTTCTCTAGATTATATCCCTTAAGGCGCGATTGGTCCCAATCGTAGTAACTTTATCTTAGGCCAGCATGACATTGGCATTGCAGATATGTAACCCGGCGAAGTGCAAGTCGGTCTCAGATAGCGGCACCAGAAATAAAGCATCTACAAAAATTAGATACAATAGCCTGGTGTCATACATGCAACGGAGTCGCAGTAATATGTATTGTAGTTGGCCGTTTTACCTTTTGTAAATTACTGAGTATTACTAGTGTACACACACTTCCATGCTTGTTTTACATGTGGATGCTATGCTATATTCTATGCCGGACTCTTTCTGACTAAAAACCACACGTTCCCAACCCCATTGTCCCCAGGATTCCCAACAGACCTTGGTTACCACTGCGGCCGCTATTCCACGTCTTTGGGGGACACACTTCCATGATATTTCCAAAGTTTCAATTTTAGAATGTGATGTGATTCTATTTGGCAGGTATTTTTGCAATAAACTCAACGTCGAATGCTCCGAGTGCGGATTTCAATAATCGGCGAAGTCATGTATTGAAACGAATATTAAAAATTCTAACTTTCAAAATATCGCATTTTGTACTAGGTATACGTTCTATATTTATTTAATATCCTGGTTTATTCACTTACTCTATTGAAAATTATTACACAACAGTCGATTGCAAATAAAATGTTTGATATGGTTTTTTTTAACGTGAGGGAAAATCCATCATGGATGCTATGCCGGACTCCTACCGACTAAAAAACCTTACGTTACTCCCAACAGCCTATGGTTGGCAACCCCGGGTAAGCCCTCGGAAGGAGGTCCCAGGACAATGTTTGTTATGGTACCTTTGAGAGAAACCCGTTCGGGAGTTTGACTATCGTGAAAAAATATTTCGTACAGTAGTCTTTATCTCTTTCTCTACAATTTCAGACAAAATTATGTCAAGAAAAATAAACAATCGCACTTACACAACATATTATAAAGCTCAATGTATGGCAGTATGGCTAAATCAATATTATAGCTTGTGTAGGGCCTATGAAGTCGGCTAAGTTTCTTATAAAACCTCTTAAGAATCCATTTTAATCGTATAATTGGATCTTAACATTAATTTAAAATTAGTCTGTTGCCTCGTCTGAAGCGACTCTTGATCCCCATTAATGAAGAAATTAAATCCTTAAAATTTCAATCTACATAAATTTTGTTCAAGTTATGTAAATATAGTAACAAGTAATTGGAAGCGATTTTCTTTGTAATTGACTTGAAGCCAGACGGATTGTGATAATGATAAGAATCATTATCACAGTTCTGAAAATTTATATTACTATCAGAAGTGAAACAACATTATTCTGTGCAAGTTCAAGTCATATAAATAACTAGCTGACCCTCGCAACTTCGTTTACGTCACATAAGGTGTACGAATGGAGGGGTACTTCTTCATGAGACTCATCAACTTTCAAAAGAAACGTTGAATTCTAGATTTACCGAAAGTTGAGATGCCCCTAATTTCTGAACTACATAACCCTTAATATTGAAAATTGTGTGGAATAATGCTTAAAGTACTCCCTTTCAGGCACTAAAAAAATATTTGAAATCGAACCACGCAGTGAGAAATTATAGCTAAAAACCTATTTTGCCTTTCATCCCCTCTCCTGAAGGAACCGCGCAAAATATCGGGATCAAAAGTATCTAAGAACCGTCCTCGGACTATAAGCTTAGATCCTACAAAGTATCATTCAAATCGGTTCAGTAGTTTCGGCGTGATACTTATTCGGGATACAGACAGACAGACAGACAGACAGACATGATAATTTTAAATTACATTTTCGGCTTCAGTATCGATTAGAGAACGCCCTACACTTAAAATTTTCAAAATATCTTCAATGTACAGACTCCCGACCCTCTACAGTTTTATTATAAGTACTAGCTGACCCTCGCAACTTCGTTTACGTCACATAGGTCAATGAAAAGAGAGGTATTTCCTCATCAGACTCCTAGGAGGTTGTAAAACTACCCTGTTTGCTTAAGCAGAAAAGAACTAAAAGATTAAGACAGTACCCTTAATCTTTAAGTTCTTTTGTGACTAAGCAAACACGCCAGTTTAGAAAGACCCTTACATTTATAGGACTCCTTGAATTATAGGTTTAGCAAAAGTTGAGACGTCTCTAATTTGTGAACTACAAAACCCTTGAAATTGAAACGTGTGTGAAACAATCCTTTAAGTACTCCCTTTCCAATACTAAAAAATATTTGAAATTGGATTACGCGTTGCGAAATTACAGCTGAAAACCCATTATATCTATCATCCCCTCTCCCGCAGGAACCGCGCAAAATATCGGGATCAAAAGTATCCTAGAACCTTCCTCGGACAATAAGCTCGAAATATACCAAGAATCCATCCGAATTGGTTCAGTAGTTTCGGCGTGATACTTATTGGGGATACAGACAGACAGACAGACATGAAAAGTTTAAATTACATGTTCGGCATCAGTATCGATTAGAGAACGCCCTACAATTAAATTTTTTTAAATATCTTCCATGTACAGACTCTCGATCCTCAACAGTTTTATTTTATGTATAGATTCCAACTAAACCACAATCTTACAAAGCAGGTGGATGGTTATTTATACGGTATACTTACAAGCATTTGACAAAAAACAAATGTCAAATTTTCATTTAGAAAACAACGTTTGACAAAATCATACTTGATAAATTTATCATTTTACAAACTATTATTTTTAACAAACTACTACACAACAAAAATTAAAAACTACGTAACAAAAGTTTGTCTGATAAATATTGACAAATTATTTATCATTAATTTATTACTTTTACTTATATTATTTAACTAACTACTACACAACAAAAATAAAAAAAAACTACATAACAAAATTTTGTCTGATAAATAATTTGTCAAATTATTTCGGCGCGGACTGAATTATTTTACAATAGCCTTCATCATTAAGCTCTTTTATGATTAAGCCAACACGCCCGTTTAGAATTACCCTCACATTCAAAGGGATCCTTGAATTCTAGGTTTTGAAAAAGTTGAGATATCTCTAATTCCTGAACTACAAAAGTTTCAACATTGACACTTGTGTGAAACATTTCCTGAAGTATTCTCTTTATAACACTGAAAAAAAAATTGGAATCGGACAACGCATTGAGCAGTTACAACTAAAAAACCGTTTTGTCTTTCATCCCCTCTCCCAAAGGAACCGCGCAAAATATGGCGATCAAAAGTATCCAAGAACCTTCCTCGGACTATAAGCTCAGATCGTACCAAGTATCATTCAAATCGGTTCAGTAGTTTCAGTGTGATACTTATTCGGGATACAGACAGACAGACAGACAGACAGAAAATTTTAAATTACATATTCGGGTTCAGTATCGATCAGAGAATGCCCTACAATTCAAATTTTCTAAATATCTTCCATGTACAGACTCTCGACCCTCAACAGTTTTATTATATGTATAGATAGATTCTTTTCAATTGCATCAAACTTCTATTCTTTGTGGGAGGAGCAGTGGAGGTTAGTTGACTGAAAGGATCCAACTCCTAAACCCTGGAGTTGTGAGTCTATTTACATTGACTACTAAAAGTGGCTATGATTTCACGACTTTACTTCAGTCTTCAATTATACTTCAGGAAGAGGGGAACTTGGTGATAGGTACCTTCAATTTATACTATATCTTCACGAATATATTTATATTATTATGTTCGTGTCCTAATAAATTCTATTTTATACTAATACTAACTACGTGGCATACCTAAATCCACTTAGCACTCTATTACTATTACAATAATTTATGCAATCTGACCGATTTATATCACTGCCCTGGACATAAACGAGCTATCCTACAAAACGAGAAATTTTTTATTTCTGCAATACCTTTAAACCTGGTTGAGTTTGTTTGTTTGATTGAATCGCTTATCTCAGCAATCGAAATTACTAAAAATATCCAAGAGAAATAACTAAGTATACTCTGCAAGGTTAGTGTCGTATAACATTATAAATCGGGCAGATTGCATAAATAATATTGTAATAGTTATAAAGTCCAAAGTGGATCCAGGTATGCCACGCAGCTAGTATCCTAGTATAAAAAGAGAGTTAATTAAGTTAAGGTAATGTGTACCTACATCTTTGATATCTGGCAATAAACTAAACCAACGATGTCAAGCGTGTGCCCTCAAGAGTTCTGTAAATAAATACCTTCTCCTTAAGCAAACATGACCCGTGATTGCACGATCGTTTTGTCACACCCTCAAGGTAACTCCGTCAAGAAGGAGATTTGGAACAGTGCAAGTGGATATTCCATTTCCTTGAAATAGTTCAGTTATTAGAATTCTAAATTTTGTTTAAAATCGCACTATATAATTATTTCTGTTAACCAGCAGCTCGAAGTGTGGGCGCCGAGTTTGTGATCCGAATAAATTTTTAGACGTATATAATCTATGTAGCTTAATGAAGTTTAGAACTTATGTCTAGTGATGTATGAATTCAGTCGATTTTGCATCCGTCCCGAACATATAAACAGACACATACATTCTATAAACTACTTTTTAGAGTTCCGTACCCAAAGCGTAACACTGGGACCTTTTAACTGAGACTAACTATCGCGCCCCGTCCGTCCGTCCGTCTAACTGGTCCTCAAGGTTAAGTGCAAGTCAAACTCGCGTTAGGAGGGTTCCGTATCAAAACACCAAAAAAATAAGTTCGAGATATGTATTTTTTTCTGATTTTAGCATTTTTTGTTATAGTGGCGATAGAAATACATCATTTGTAAAAAAATCAGCATACAGTCTGGTGAAAGACATATAGACAGACTGGAGGACAGCGAAGTCTTAGTAATAGAGTTCCATTTTTACCCTTTCGGTACGCAACTATGTAACTAACGCCATATTATACACAACTTCCTGCAAATAGTGTAGCACTTTTCCTAAATAACTGAGAATCTAAGTTTTTATTGTCTGTCTTTACATAACCTTAAATAAAAACAGATCCTTTTTACTTACGTATTGTTGTACTAGCTGATGCCCGCAGCTTCGCCCGCGAGAAATTTATTCCCGTGGGAACTTATTTCCGGGATAAAAAGTAGCCTATGTGTTATTTCAGACTATACTGTATCTCTGTACCAAATTTCAGCTAGATCCGTTCAGCGGTTTGAGCGTGAAAGAGTAACAAACTTCCACACTCACAAACTTTCGCATTTATAATATTTAGGAAGGTGTATAAATGACGTGTATCTTCAAGTAAAGACTCTTGCCAACCCTACGATGTAAATAGATTGCCTTTATTCTCTTTGGGCCGACTAATATATATATTATCTTATTCATGAATCGTGATAGAAATGAACTTGAGTATAAGTTTACCTTCGAGAACAATGTACGTCTGCAAATCGAATTACCAACCTTCCAACCAAGCCCATTCAAACACCCCTTAGCAAAACAGTTTGATAGCTATTAACCACTATCCAGATTTTTCAGCCATTTTAGATCGAAAAAATAAAATCTGAATAAGTATAGGTACTTATTAGAATTTCATATTCCGTTAGATTTTAGTCCTGTTTTTGATATGACTGAATCTTAAACAAAATGGTATTAAAGTGTTTTTTAGGTTTCGTCTTCAGTGACTAGAATTAAGCGTGATAAAATAATCTTTTAGCGTTTTAATTCTAATGGCTTTCAAACTCTATCTAGATTTTCAATCTGATTTTGCCTTTAGCGCTTGCTGGAACAGCTAATGGTTAAACTTTTTTAAATGTAGAATTGTGTAAATTTAATGTAGAAAAATTAATTGTTGAAGCGACTGTCGTCTGATTTCCCAAAACCATAACGGCGCCAGCGCCAGGATCATATTCAAAGTTTAGTTGCAGTACTGCAGCGTCACTACACCTCACCACACTAATAATTATGCATTCAAACTATACTATGACATATTCGCAAAATATTTTTACCTCTTTCATTTTGGTGTAGCCAAAACACTAAATAAAACTTATTAGGTACTACTGACTTAATAATTCAAACTTAGCCCTCGCATAACAAACAAAACTATTTTCTAAAAGCACAAAGTCTTGTTCACAGTAAACGTAGGTACTACACAAAACAAGAAAAGGCGGACATCCTGATTTCATTTTTCACCTTGCACAAAGGCGCTCTCTCACTTTACGTCACCTTAAACCACTTTAAGCGGTAGCCTGTCTAAAATCATAATGTGGTTATTATTTTACCCGGGGCTCGTACCAGAGTCACTGCCGTCGACAAGGCGGCCATTTTAGCAAAATTATCGCTACTCGGCCTCGCTACGACAGAATTGGGGACGTAGCCACGAACTTGCACAACGCATTAGCGGAAAGGTGTTATTTAGACGAACGAAACTACAATTTCGGATAAAAAAAGTGTTTTTCTATTGCTGCAATACTAAGGCAATCTACACTTAACTAGTAGTGCTGACATAAAAAAAAAATACTATTTTGTGTGTAGATTAATTGAATATCTTTTTAATATTCGGAATTTGCCTGCTTCCCGGATGTTTTGAAATTGATCCTACTTGAACCACACTGAGAACTTTCTGTCTAGTGTCAGGCGCCTCAGGTCACCCAGGAAAGGAATCCAGGGTGCCCTGCAAACTTTACATATCTAGGGCTTCATGTTTCAGGAAATGTGCATGAAACTCACACAATCACACGTGCCTCTCTACTGTCTTGCTTATAAGAACGGCATGAAGTCCATTCGTCTTTCGCACTTTCCCAGTAAAGGAGGCCGGTAGTTCTATAATTTATTTTGGGCACCTTTGAAATCCTGAAGCGCTCGTGGCCCCGCGGACTCAGTGTTCTGTAAACGATCACTGCAGTAAGCAACTTTCACTATGGCCGGTCCATGGATGGGTTACCATCCATGTGATCACTTTGTGACATTTATTTGAGCGTTTCCGTACTTCGGAAGGCACGTTAAACCGTTGGTCCCGGTTGCCAGTAAAATGGCAGTCGTTAAGTCAAGTTGAAGACTTTATTTCAACAGCAGGCAGTCACAACCTGCGCCTGTCCATTTAAACACGGAAATACGGCTCACCACCTATTACGTGGGACAAATTATACAAAAAGGTGAAATGTGGGCATATACTATGCCTCTGCCTACCCCTTCGGGGATAAAAGGCGTGACCATTTGTATGTATGTATGTACCTTTGAAATCCTGAAATTCTAAAGGTACCAATTCTAGTCTTATTATTGAAAATCTCATAGGCCATGGGAAAGCTTAGTCTTTTAGGCTTGTATTGCGCTAGTTTATGGCAACTACAATTTAAAATATAACGTTATTCCATTATAAAACTTAAAAATATTATTAAGTGTAAGTAAGCTAATCCGACTTTACTTACATCAATTTAGGTATTTGTACCTTGAGTTTCTGCGAAATCGCGTCTAAAACCATTTATGAGAAAACCCTCTTAGCTGAGGGAATATTTGATGAAGAAAGCAACTAAATTTAAGAGAAGCTACTAAGATTTACTGCTTTATGACGACAAAGGCAACGCGACCGACGCGGAGAGGTAAAAAATATCTTCCACTCGGGCCAAAACTCATGCGGATTAAATTTTGAGTAATTTATTTTTCTTAAACCCTACTGAATTGTATATAACTCATTTTCATATGAGGTCTTACGAAAAATGTTAGCGGAAGTTACAGTGAAAGTGGAAGTTAAAATAAAAAACGTAATTACTTTTAGTATCTATGCATTTGCCTTTTACAGTTAGTAAGTTAAGTAGATACTAATAAATTAACTGTAATAAATAAAATTTCATGCACATGATACTTATTAGTAATATTAGCTATTAGTAGTCGGTATTTCTAGTACTCGGTATTCAGTTGCCAAAATTGGTGATTACAAAATTTTAAGTCATTTGTGTTCCAAAACCATCTTCTCTATTAAAACTAGAGCGTTTTTGAAATAAACTACCTACGAATAAGGGAAACGATCAGGAAGAACTCTTGACTTTGCTGTCACAAGGACCTATTGTTCATATATTTTTATATTGAAACTAGCGAACGTCACACGGTTTCACCGGCGTAGCTCCCGTTCCCGTGGGAATATGAGAATAGACTATAGCCTACGTTCATCGGGGATAGTGTAGCATCCCAACAGTGAAAGAATTTTTCAAATCGGTTCCGTAGTTTCGGAGCCTATCCGATGCAAACAAACAAACAATCATATCTTTCCTCTTTATAATGTTAGTATGGAAATCATAGACCTATAACACCTAGACTGCGTAACTTTTAGATTTGGCAAAAATTCAATTGGGCCTCAAAATATGCCATACAATTTTATTTCTATGTCTTCTAATAACGGTAAATGCACTGACAGAATTTTAGATTGCTCAAGCTAGCCCCACACATAAGCCGTTTGAGTGAGGAACCCCAAATATCGAATAATTAATACGTGAAGCGAAAACCGTGAACCCCTTTTAAGAAAATTGTGCGAACGGATGATCGTGAGATTTAACACAGTCAGGAGCAGATTTATTTAGGAGAAGAAGTGCAGTAAGTCATCAATCAATTAATCAAATCAGCCTATGGCAGTCCACTCCTGGACGTAGGCCTGTCCCAATTTACGCCACAACACACGGTTCTGCGCCTTTCGCATCCAGTCCCAGCCTGCGACCTTTTATAGATCGTCGGTTCATCTGGCGGGTGGACGTCCTACGCTACGTTTGCCAAGTCGCGGTCTCAACTCCATCGGCCGTCTGTTGTTCTGCTGATGTGGCCGGCCCACTGCCACTTTAAAGTGCTTATTCTGCGAGCTATGTCGACCACTTTAGTGCTCTGCCGGATAAACTCATTTCGAAGTTTACCCTCGGAGAAACTCCAAGCATAGCTCGTTCCATAGCTCACTGCGCGACCTTAAGTTCCAACAACACCGTAAGTGTTCCACCCCGGCCACGTCTCGGCACCGTAAGTCATAACGGGTAGAACGTTCTGGTTGTAGACTTTCGTCTTCAGGCATTGGGGTATAGGCGAATTGAAAGTAAGTAATGTTTTTACGAATTTCCATTGTCGAATGTCGACGGCCAACTAGTCACCAGTATGTTCCAATTTCTAGAGCAGTTAATAAATATATAGGTTACAATAGTATTAAAAACAACGTTTTTTACAGTCGTTGCTCAATAGGCTCCACACAGTGTACAATGATAAAATTTCGTAATGTTAAGCAAGAAAGTATGTAATACAGCCATTAACAGTTCAGTATAAACTTGCAAAGTGTCAAAACGAAAATGAAAATGAAAATTTTCAGTTACACTATTGAATGCGTCACCGAGGCAGTCAAAAGTCAATCTAAATAAGGCGTCCGTGGCATTATAACTGGATAAATACCGAATGTCACAAGAAAAGTAGTGATAATAATGACGTTTAATATTTTTAATAGGTACTTTATCATCTCGTAGGAGTAAGTGCCACCGCCATTTTGAAAACGACTGTACACATTATAGTCGTAATCATTCCCACGTCGAAATACCACGTTGACCTTTTGTATATAAATGTTAGACATCTAAATTTCCAATTCTTTACAGCAAGTTACTTACAAAATATTAACTTGAGCTGGTTTAAAAAGAATTATACCACTTTTATTACTGTGTATCGTCGACTAGTCAATACAATTGGACACATTGTTCGGAAACATGACGACCTATGAAATAAAAAAGCTGTTGCATCATAAGTCCGCAAGGTGGAGTGACGACCGCTTAGTATTTTTTTATGTTGTTTTTAACCTACGGGAATACTAATAGGTATATAAGATGCCGGTTAAGCATACGGCTAATCTGGCGGAAAGTCATCTATCACAGCAGCCTATGGACGTTTGTAACTGTAAAAAATTAACAGGGTCTGGATATGCTGAATATTTCCAGTCTCACAGAAAGTCTTGAAATTGACATAATGCCTTTCATGTTACTAGCATTCAGGGGACTCAAAGTAACTATTCCAGCGATTTGTGCGTGTAAACAGAACAGACAGACAGACAGACAAACCGAGCTACTTATGCATTTGAATTACTAGTAGGGATTCTGTGCTTCAATATTGAATCACAGAATCCCTACTAATAATTCAGCTCGGTTTGTCTGTCTGTTACGCTTTCACACTCATATCGCTAAAGCGCTTTAAATGAAATTTAGGATAACGGTAGGGTGAGTCCCTGGGAACATAGGCTAGTTTTTAACCGACTGCGCAAAAGGAGGGTAATGATTTTACGCGACAATGACTTCTACGTGGGCGAAACCGCTAGGAACAGCTTGTTGATCATAAATGGAAAGGCCACAAAGGTTGACCCATCTTTCCCGCGTCAACACTAACTATGCCATAAAATGGTTAACACAGTGTGTAAAACGGGAAAGCAGGCGTAATTATGGAATACTAGCTGTTCCCCGCGGCTTCGTCTACGTAGAAGTCGTTATCGCGTGAAATCATTACCCTCTTTTGACATAGTTAGTTAAAAGTAGCCTATGTCCTTCCCAGGAACTCGAACTATCTCTACTCGAAATTTCATCTAAATCGCTTTAGCGGTTTAGGCGTGAAACCGTAACAAACACGCAGACAGACAGATAGACAGACAGAGTTACTTTCGCATTTACAATATTAGTAGGGTGAGTAGGGATTTACCAAGTTAATATTATAAAGTTAGCACGTTACCCATCACGTTCCCACACCCCTATCAATAAATCGGGGTACTTCGTACACTTACAGCACTATACGCAGGTGCGTTTACATTATGAAACTATAATGTCGAATGGGTACATCCTTATGAATTTTAGATGGTGAACAATAGAAGCATAAATAAATTATCTGTTTATTGAGTCCGTGAAAACCATCTGTTCACATTATTACAATCTATAAATTACTAGATGATGCTCGCAGTTTTGCCCGCCTGAAATTCGGCACCCGTTTCAGCTTCCCGCGGGAACATTTTCCCGGAATTAAAAGTGGCTTATTTGTTATTCCAGACTATACATTTCAGCCCAATTCGTTCAGCTGTTAGAGCGTGATTGAGTAACAAACATCCAAAGATCTAAACATCCAAACATCTTCACAAACTTTCACATTTATTATATTAGTAGGAACGAAGTAGGATAGTGTACCTTGTTACTCCTCTGGGAAGCGTATAGGTACCACTTTCCCTGTGTTCCGCTAACAACCATTGCGTTGAACATTCGATACAATAAAATAAGATTGTGATTGGTGTTTTTTAAAGGCATCTCCGTGTTTCTGAAGGCACTTTCAAGCAGTTGATTTTAAATTTGACTGTTCGTAACAAGCTAGTTGTTAAGCTAAGTTCAAAGCAAAGCTAGCCTAACCTTACCTCGTGGTATATACACCTGCTGACTAACAGACGAGGCCTAGGTGGATTTAAAGAAAACTCGGAACAAATTCAGCTCGTTTGACCAGCGTGGGTAGAAAGTTCAAACACACTTCTAAATAATGTCTAGCTGAACTGCGCAACTTTGCTGCTCCGCACTTATTCGTCACATATCGTGCGTGGTGTTATAAAGCCTAATAACCTTCCTCAATAAATATTAACTATCGAAACGTAGTATAATTGAAATCTAATTACTTTAAACAAACAAACTCTTTGGCTTTGTATTACTTAAAGTATAAAGATACATTTGACTGTGTACCTACAAAGGTCATGACTGGGAAATTCTTACTTTCGGCAATAAACTGCGATAGGTAGTCGACTGGATTGATAGTTTTTATTAATAAACTAGCTGACCCTCGCAACTTCGTTTACGCCACATAAGGTGTATGAAAGGACAGGTATTTTTTCAACAGACTCAAGGGAGCGTATGAAACTGCCCCGTTTGCTTAATCATAAAAGAGCTTAAAGATTAAGTCCATTCTAAAACAATTCAGTCCGCGCCGAAGGCGTGAAAGGCGCTGAAGGCGCGAATTGCGGATAGAATAGCCTTAATCATTAAGCTCTTTTATGATTAAGCCAACACGCCAGTTTAGATTTACCCTCACATTCAAAGAAACCCTTGAATTCGAAAAGTTCCGATGCCTCTAATTTCTGAACTACGAAACTCTCAATAATGAAACTTGTGTGGAACAATGTTAAAAACATTCCCTTTCTGACACTAAAAAAATATTTGAAATCGGACCACGCGGTGAGAACTCACAGCTGAAAAACCATTTTATCTTTCATCCCCTCTCCCGCAGGAACCGCGCAAAATATCGGGATCAAAAGTATCCAAGAACCTTCCTCGGACTATAAGCTCGGAATCATTCAAATCGGTTCAGTAGTTTCTGCATGATACTTATTCGGGATACAGACAGACAGACAGACATGAAAATTTTAAATTACATATTCGGCTTCAGAATCGATTATAAAACGCCCTACAATTGAAATTTTCAAAATATCTTCCATGTACAGACTCTCGACCCTCAACAGTTTTATTATAAGTATAGATTATTCAACATTTTATTACAAATACATGTAGCACAAAAATACAATAGCGTTGTGTATGCATTCTGCTTTCATATAAGTATATAATATCTGATATTATAAATTCTCATTGTATCCGTTATTCAGTCGTCGGATGCACGCATGACGTGACGACGACGCAGCCTCACAATAGCCAGGGAGTAAATTGTTCAGAACACTTCAGCTACCACTTGATATAGTGAGACATTGTAGATTTGAAAGGGTTAAAATTGCTTCAAAATTTATGGTTATGCGCCCTGTTATTTGGAATATCACCACTGTGATTGGTAATATTTTATTATAAAGTGAAAAAAGACAACTTGGCCCAGACGGGACTTGAACCCGCAACCTTTGCCTAATCCAGGGCAATGCTCTAACCAATTGAGCTACGGGAGCCGTACTGATACAAGTTGAAATTCTTCACCTTATTGTAACCGCCATTTAAGAGTATGGCACAGAGCCATCTATCGAGCTACTTAGCAACTCTGATATCAATGAACGATATTGCAATCATTTTTATACATTGATTTGATGTCTCCGACTCAATCTATAGATTTTTATTATTTAAAGCAATTAGTATGCTAACTTTTTCATAATATTTTATTATAAAGTTAAAAAAGACAACTTGGCCCAGACGGGACTTGAACCCGCAACCTTTGCCTAATCCAGGGCAATGCTCTAACCAATTGAGCTACGGGAGCCGTACTGATACAAGTTGAAATTCTTCACCTTATTGTAACTGCCATTTAAGAGTATTTGCTTTAAATAATATACTAATTGCATACTAATTGCTTTAAATAATAAAAAACTGTGATTGGTGTTTTCTAAAAGTACGTTTTTTTCGTGATGGAAAATTCTCATGGATGTTATACCGGACTCCTATCGACTAAAAAAACCTCACGTGACCTGCCTGATAGCCTACAGTTGGGAGCCCCAGGTAAGCCCTCGGAAGGATACCCCAGGACTCTTAAAGTACCTACTATTTACTCTTCATTATTAAATACGTGACCAATATAATATTATCAACATCGATTTTTTTTGTATTTTGGAATTAATAAATAATACTAGAATCACGATGCCACACGCTTGATTCCTGAAAATGGGAGATTACTATTTCAATTATGGCACATTGAACTCTGGATTATTTAATCCAGTTGCATATGCACTTTGAGGGGTTGCTGGGAGCAGTTTGTGATTGCGCTTTTATTATTATAAATAGTAGGTTGCAGTAAGTATTTTTAGTAAAATATTTGACGTAGGTACTGTCACGAATATCACTACAATTAGGTATACGAGTTCACCAAACATCGTCACAATCATTGAAATTTTATTATTTCGCTGGAATTTTCTAATCTGAATTCTACATCATTTGTGTAACTTTTAGTTCATTCTGACTGTTCTATTATAATACGGCACCTGTAATCAATTTTGCCTGTACGGGCAGTGAACATTGTGGCAGTAAATTATAACGCACTGACAAATGAGTAACATCCATGCTCTCCACAATTTAGTCGTTTTACACACCAGCGAACATACAGCCATTCGACATTAGGGTGCAGTACAACCAATGGTTTAATATAAAACTACCCAAGTGCGAGTTGAACTCGTCTACGAAGGGTTCTCTACCAAATCTAAAAAATAGAAAAAAATTACGATTTTTGTATGTCACCCTTAAAATAGTAGGTAAGTATAGTTGATATAGCGGGAACAGAAATATATCTTTGAAAATTACAACTGTCCAGCTATCACGGTTCATGAGATATGGACTGCGAATAGATAGATAGATAGATAGATAGATAATAGTTTATTTGTCAGAATATTGTACATAAAGGTGTTACAATCATTGAGATGATCATAATATTCTGCCGTTTTCGGCGTACAAAAAACGCCGAACAAAAGTCCGCTTATAACCTTCGAGTACGAAACCCTAATAAATAATTTGAACCGTGAGTTAACACATTTTATTGCATCGCAAATTATACTTACTCAAGTGAAAATTAGAGATTGGGGACCTCAAACAAGTATCAATGGCAATATTCGCATATCTATTCAAATACTTCTGGCGACGAGAGGAAACTTGAAACTATTCATTCGCATAAAGACCACAGAGCGAGTTGAAATGATTGTTCTAACGTTTATTAGCAAAGTTATACGACCAAATAGGTACTTACATTTTAGAATGAGTGTGTGAAGGAACGAGCTGATTCAAAGGGAGTCTCCTCCGACCTCCGACTGACAGTGGGCCGTGACCCTTCAGCTAACTTTTTAATTCAAACGTCTCATCCGTGGACAAAGACAAAATTAATAATAGAGTACCTGCTGAAAACCAGAACACCACATTTGTGATACCATATAACATTAATTAGGATACTTTACGACATAGGTACGTACTTATAACAGGTACAGGACAATTTTTAATAAAGCCTTATCCAAATTAATTCATCAGGTTTATCTGTAATACGCGGAAACGCATATTGCATGGGTCATGAACAAATAGAGCCCATTTTAACGTGTGGAAATCCCCAGGGATGTCGTGCGGGACTCGAACTGACTAAATCCACACGGTCCCTACAATCCATTTAACAAAATGTGTAATATAATGTTTTATTATCTTAATGAGTTGCTAAGGCAGCTGTGTTCCGGAAAACGCATCATGAATGGAAAGAACGACATATCTTAAATGCAAGTAGCATAAGACGGAACGTTGCGGTGATCCCTAAAGGCGGTTTGTATCCAGGAGTGGTGCCGATCAGCTGAGATGATGATGATGAATTTGTGATATGGTCTTATAGTAGTAGCAATATAATGATACTAGCTGTTGCCCGCGACTTAGTACGCGTACAAATTACGTTAAAATGCCAATTTGATTGCTCTTTGCTTAGCCTCTAGGATATGTAGCGTGATTATATCACTTGCTTATTACAAGAATGTCACAACAAAAAAAATGAAGTTTTACAGGAGAGCGGTTTTAAAGTATCAATTTGATTTATTCGTCTATATTACAAATAAAATACTGGGAACCCTTAAGTCATGTGTTAGTGTTTTTCTGTAATTTAAAAATCGTATATTAAAAAAAATATAAATATTACCTATTATAAGTAGTTTCAAAACATAGTAATATAGTCCTCACTTGTGTTTTTGTTGCAGAAAAAAGCTAAATATTAAAAGTATTTTCTCAAAATAAGTCATTATTACACCACAAAATCCGCAAGAATTCGCGATCTAAAACAAATAATGACGGTATTGCAAAAAAAGGTTGAATTTTTGAAATAAGACAGGCTTAAACTTTTATTTTCAAATACAAAAATAATGAAATTAAATCAACTTTCAATAAAACTTCTTTACTTACTAACTACTTATTGCAAATATCTTAGGCACATTCTTTGTAATATTTAAAAACATTCTAAAATCAGCATAATCAAATCACTTTTAGCTTAAACTTAAAAACACAATTCTTAACACAAATGTGAACCATATCTCAGGTATTCATTATTAACAGTCTCATAATTTCAGTCTATAATCAGTTAGAGACCTTATTCTTAGCATTCCATGGATTCTAAGTGCGGGTCCATAGCGTGGCACAGTTCCCCCCTGTGCCACCCGACGGCGTCTGGGACTTGCGACCCATTTGAGTAGGTTTAGGGCGGCCACCTTACTATTCCTTCCCCTGCCCAACCAGATTTGGTAAGACCCTATCAATGCCGCTTTGGATATTCGTTTTAGTAAAGAGCTTACAGAAGCTCTTGGCAATCCAAGGTCTTAAAATAAATTAATTATACAGGGCTTTAGCTGGAATTCCGTTTGCTCCTACTTCTATGGAACAGAGTTTAACCGCATAGCCATTTTTGATTAACTCATTGTATTTATTTATCTTCATGGCGTGGTCCTTCGGTATGTTGGTCTCCCACGGCACCGTGAGCTCCACGAGCACTGCTCGCTTATGTATCCCTGAAAACAGGAATATGTCGGGTCTGGATGGCGAGGTACATACATCCTCCGGGATTTTGTAGTGTTATTCATACGTGTCTGCCAGTATGGTCCAATCGACGGCAGCCATCAAAACTGAGTATGACTTTTGAGGTACTTTCTTTGAACAGCCTTCCTTTACAAACGCCATGTCATTTCTTATGTTTGTGGCTCTAGCTACCGCCAAACTGACAGCCTCACGTATGATTTCCAATACCCTATTGTTGGCGTGAGTAATGACCCCGGTCTAATAGCGTCCTACAACACACCAGCAGGTGCCTAGCAGTTCCAATTGCTTCTCAAGTTTTATTTGTGTCTTTCCCCCACCTGACTAGATTACTTTGGTCAGAGAGGGTCAACTGAAACGCGTTCAGATAGAATCTAAGCAAACCCGGTGACCAGTCTTAGAACAAGGTACGCCACTGCAAGACCATGGGAATACAAAACTCGCCTAGAGTAAGCCACTGGTTCTGCATCTCTAGGTTCATCGCGTGCACCTTATAGGCGTCATTCGCATCCTGCTCCAGAAAAGATTTTGTAACGTCTTTATCTGTTTGTCCCCGGATACTAATCAAATCCACTCTACCAGTCTGAGATCCCATCATGAATTCCTTGTATAATTGGAGGCGTGACTCAAGTTCTGCTATATTTTTATCCGTTGGAAGAGTTTGAACGATTTCGTCTCTTGATTTTGCCAGACGTGCATTTTAGTAACTCTTAGATGTTTATAGAGTTCGGCCGGCTTCTTAAACGTCATTCCGAAGTTATTAGAGGCTCTGTATAGTGCCAGCTGGGTCGGTTGATTGAGCTAGCCCGAGCCACGACTTCAACGTCTTCGTAACATTCGCATCCAATCTTAAACAGTTTTGAAAACAAAAGAAAGAATTTTATATATTTCTGGCTTTTTTTCAAAATATTTCGCCTCCATTGATCCTCTCTCCTAGCGCGCTTCCTTCCCTTCTTTTCAGGACTACTACCCGTTCGCTCTAACTTTGCCGCTGGCGTAGAGGCGTATACCCGAATTGTTAATTAGACGAAGTAAATTGACAGTAGCTAATGTCACTTCGTCATAGAAAATAAGCAACATTGTATGAAGAAGTGACATTAGTTGCTGTCAATTTACTTCGTCTAATAAAAAATTCGACTTTAGTATGGAGCCGAGCGGCAAAGTTAGAGCGAACGAGCAGTAATAGAAATTGTCGTTGGTAGTGTAGTGTTGAGAACTGTAGTTGTTTGCGAGACGCCTAGAATGAAAAAAGAGCAATAAGAAACTGAAAAAAAAACACTTTTCGTTTCTTGCTATAGTAACATATTTTTACATAATACTTATAAAATCTGAATATTTTCTGCTAGGACGGTTTAATTTTAAATGTGACATTTCGTTTTAAATTTTTAAATGCAATGTCATAGTTACAATAATGACTTAACGTAAAATAATACAAACACATCCTTAGTTTTACTAGCAATAACGTCATATTGTTTAGTAATACAAATATTTAAACTTATTTGTTTATTGTAATAACGTCATAACCCAAAATAATTATATATTGTACTAAAGGATTAATCGGAAAATAGTTCTTACCATTTGTTGCAAGAACATTTTAACTCCAAATATGACATCCTTGAAGAACAAGACGCGTGCGTCCGCGTGGCGTAACTGAGATAGCACTATATTGAAACAAGCAAGATGCCACCACGGCGTGCAAAAACGACATATTATGTCGCCACCTAGCGGCATCGAGTAAAATTATCTTTCTGACGTTCTAGTACTGAAAAATATGCTAATAAAAGACTTGTTTTTTATAGTAATCTGAAAATCTTGTGATTTTGAGATATGTCGGTCTTGCAGTAAGCAAATATAGCTTATTTGAAGACTTTACCCCTAGTTAATATTTGTGCAATATTTGAATCAAATCTATGGAGTACTTTTCGAGATCCTTTCGGACAAAGCAAAGCAAACAGACAAAATTTTTTCTAACTATATTTTCGGCTTCGGTATCTTAATATGTTGAACACCCAGCGAGTTTTTTTTTAAATATTTCCAATGTACAGTTTTGACTTTTATATCATTTTATTATTATGTATAGATGACGATTAGCTAATAAGATCAGATAAAAACTCATTACTAAATTAAAAAACTAGCGGACGTCACACGGTTTCACCTGTATAGTTCCCGTTCCTGTGGGAATACGGGAATAAAATAAATATCCTATGTTACTTAGGGTGAATGTAACTTTCGAATGGTGAAAACAATTTTGAAATCGGCGCAATAGTTTTTGAGTTCATTCATTACAAACATACACACAAGTTTTTTTTTCCTCTTAATATATTAGTGTAGATAAGTGTAGATGTATAAAAGTTTTGTAGTTTTGATTCCTAAAATAACTTTGAAAAAGATATACAACTTCTATACGATAAAAATCCAAGATTAGTTTACTCAAACAAACAGTTCCACTCATGAAATAGAAGCATATACATTAAACATTACTTAGCGCAGTCTACTTCAAACTATACAATTATCTTTAGGTACTTTTATGTAAATGAACTTTTGAAGCTAAGTGTCTCTATACTCTATTATATGGGAATGGGGGTCGCCGGTCGTCGTTTAAGGTGGGAATTGCGGTGACCGAACGCTGCTACTTATGCAGAAATGTAGCCTGAAATTTCTCGAACACACTGAAAAGGGGATGGAATGAATTTTAATAACTTGCAAGTACCTTTTTGAGAAATGAATGTTTTTTGGGACCTTTTCATATAATAATTTTGTATGGGAAAAGTAGGTAGTGTACACGACACGACATAGTGTGAGGATATAAACTGTACTGTTAATTATTTTACTCGAACAACCTTACTAATCCCTACTAATATTATAAATGCGAAAGTAACTCTGTCTGTCTCTTACGCTTTAACGCCTAAACAGCTGGCACGATTGAGATGAATGGTATAGGAATAGTTCGGCCCCTTGGAAAGGACATAGGCTACTTTTTAACCGACTGCGCAAAAGGAGAATTTTGATTTTACGAGATAATGACTTCTACGCGGTCGAAGCTGCGGGGAACAGCTAGTATATTATAAATGCGAAAGTTTGTAGTTGTTTATTGTGGGCACCGATTATGCGCGAACAGATACAGAATTTCATGCAGGTGGAGCCGAGGGCGCAATCTTGTATATTTTTAAATAGTAATTACACATAATAGTGTAAATAGGTAGGTACTATTAATCATCAAAATTTCTCGACACATTATAAATCAATAATCCAGCCGTAACCCTAGTAACTAAAAACTTAGAATTATTAAGGTAATAATGTGATAGGAATACTCTAAGCGGGCGTTATTCAAATTCTCAAGAAAAAAAGTGTGTGTGTCACCTTTACGCGCGATTGAAGTAAAACTTCTTTGCCATTGACGGCATCAAATGTCATATTAATATCATTCATCCGAATTTTGAATAGCGGATACGTAGTTTCCGCTATTCAAAATTCAAATAGTAAGCGTTACTTCCGTCAGAAAAAAAATTGAGTCCCTAGTCGCGCCTACAGAAGTTTTACTTCAATGATATCAAATTTAAATCAATAGGGAATATCAGAATAAGGACGTAATACAAATCACATTCTGTCGCATTTTTTCTTCAGTCGTGATATAATGGGAACTCAGACGACAACGTTTTTGAAGTTGAAGGGGCAGAGCTTTTAAGTGCGTAGTTTGATTAAGGGTCGCGCGTCAGTGGGGGACTGAAGGATGCTCCAGTGTCGCTCTCAAGTCCTGGTCTCGACGGTGATAGCGCACGCGTCTCGCTTTCTACCTTGAGCTTCAAGTGTTAATGTGATTACATAGCCTCGTGATTGTTACTTGTAAGTCCGAGAGTTGAATGGTGTATTTTGAATTTGTAATGAAACCGTAATGTATTGGGTTTTTTGAGGCGGTATAAAGAAAATTAGTACCTACAGTTATTGTTAAAATATACAACATGCAAGCTTCTTTATTAGTTTATTTGTAGATGCAATGCCTCTCAGAACCTTAGAAGGAGACTACCAAAATTGTTATTGCTTATTTTATAATAATACGAGTATAATCCTCATTACCTGTATTTTTAAATTGCATATAACCTCGCGTACTTAGTTTACGGTGCATGATAGCTGCCTATACTGAGGTTAATTAGGTATTAAGGTCCAGTTGCAGCAGGTTACCTTTTTGAAATTTCCATTTAAGAGCGTTTTCGTGCCTCAGAAGAAGACTTAAACTGTTTCTCTAGGCTGCTAGCATCATGGTAGCCGTTAAACTCAGTCAGAAGCCTTACAGATGACTAGAAAATTTTAGCATTAAGTACTCGTAGCTACATCTTGCATGTGTCCATAATAACACCGCAGGCAGTTCCCATGAACTTTGATGGTGATGAGCATTAGGTCATCTTTATTAGTAAGACGTTTTTTTCAGTTTTTTTCCCCTCAGGGAATAATAGGTGTGACTATTATTATTATTTCATTGGGTTGAATTTTCAAAAGTCGTCGACAAGATGCAGCTTGTTATGATATCTAGTCTTAGCAAGTAGCTGGTGTGTTACAAATAGGTTTAAATAACCCTGTATATCTGTATTTTAGTAGTAGATACATACACAAAATACTGGTTTGAAAAATCCAAAGCATTTTGTTCCTATCAATAGAGTATTGACTTGATTGGGAATACCATATTCACAGAAAAATCTAATAACTGACGCGGCGCCAATACCTGATACTGAATTTATTAAAACCTCGATCGTGTTGTGATGTACTACTGAATTCCATTACGTTTTATATTCCTGTTCCAATATGTTGTCGTGGTTCTATATAACAATATAAATTGGGGTGAAGCTGTCTCAATGTGGTTGTGATCGGCTCAATATTACACAGGTCAGCGCTCTATATTTACATTGGTGTATTTAATACTACCTACCAACATTTTGCGATTTGACCCGGGGTCGAATAAAATATTTATGTGTGTAACTAGGAGTTCAAACTTTCAAGGTTCCTATCACTAGTATTCAAGTTATTGTAAAATTTAACATGCGGTATAGTGTTTCCCTTAATAAAGTAAGCGAAAGTAGGCGACGTGAAAAATAAAATTATTTATATAATATATTTTTTTTAAATACATTTTATATTTTTTTCACGTTACTTACGACAGTGCCGAAACTTGCATACATTTTATACTTGACGGAACTGTAGGACCTTTAACACAGTTGTCATAATCATTTGTAAATTATGTGGTGTTTGTGTAATTATTAAGGATAGTTTAGAGTACATCGAGATGCAAGATATAAACGATTGCACTATAGAATTTATAATTGAAATTAGTGCCATAGAAGTACCTTTATTAAATTGTATTTTTATAGGTCTATATAGACCAGACCGACACATTAATATATTTTTTGAACAGCTAGGAAAAGTATTATACAAGCTAAAAACCAAGCATAAAAATAAAAGGGTAATAATAGGAGGTGATTTTAATATTGACATTTTAAACCATAAAAAACAGACGAAGGAACTTATCAACTTAATGTACACAAACAACCTCAAACAGATTATTAAAGAACCGACACGATTAACGAAGAACTCCTCCAAATGTATTGATTTACTTTTCACTAACTATATGCCCTGTGTAAGTCAAGCCAACGTCCAAGACTACGGTCTCTCAGATCACAAGAGTATTACATTAAAAATAAATTCAGAACATTTTCGTCCTAATAATAACATAACGTGGTACATACAAAAAAGATTATTCACAAAAACAAACATACAGAACTTTAACTCCTCATTAAATAACATACAATGGCACAAGTTTATAAATGCAAACAATAATGTAAATAACATACAATGGCACAAGTTTATAAATGCAAACAATAATGTAAACACCAATTACCACTTATTTATCAGTACACTGACAAAATTACTAAACATACACATACCGATACAAAAATTAAAAATTAGGAATAAAAATAAAAAAGGATGGCTCACGACTGGTCTTAAAAAGTCATGTGCACACAAAAGACAATTAAGGACCTTACTAAACGTAACTGACAATGACACTTTACACAAATTTTACAAAAAATATAGTCATACCTTAAAACGTTGTGTAAAAATAACAAAAAAACTGGATTTTAGTAAACAAATGAAAAATTCTGATAATAAAACAAAAACAATGTGGAACATCATAGAACAACAGACAGGTAAATCAAAAAGAAAACTACCTCCTCAAAATATTTCCTTAAAAATCAATAACCACATGGTCAAATGTCCGACAACAGTCTGTAATAAGTTTAGTGAGTACTTTGCTACCATCGGTATGGACACGAATGGCACAAACCAAACCAAAGCTGTAGGTCGACCCGTCATTAACTCTCAAATACGCTCAATATACTTACGTCCTGTAGACAGGAAAGAAATAATAGACATAATCCGGTCTATTAAAAATACACACAGTTGCGGCATAGATGATATCCCTTCAATTCTATTAAAACAATGTGCAGAAAAACTGTCAATACCGCTCACGTTTTTAGTTAGTCAAAGTCTTCAAAATGGTCAATTCCCAGACCTCCTAAAAATATCATTGATAATAAATAAATAAATAATAAAAATATTTTATTTCCTCAACAATTAAAGTACAAATATAAAATAATTATAAAAACTTATATCATTTAAGTGCATCTTAGTGGCTATACATAATCTGTTTCACGTCTAATTTAATTTAATTGTGAGACTGGTGCCTAAACTAGATACAACAGTTTGTATCTGTATTTATAGGTCACCAGGGGGCCCACGCAACCAATAGAAAAAGAATCGAGTAAAAGTAAACTAAGTAATTCATTGGAACAATTATTGTAATACAAAGCTTAAGAAAAAATAATATCGCCGAGAAACATTACTTATTTATTTTACATTATGTAGGTTAATTAATTTAAACATAAAAATAAACTAACATTAAGGATAAAGTAGTTATTGCATTATAAAGGTTAAAATGTACATTTTAAAATTTGAAGGTATATTTGAGTTAACTGAGAACCTCGAGTAACTGTTCTGTTTCTTCATAATTTAAATGCTGCAACCAATCTGTAAGCATTCTCTTGCATTCATATCTAGATTTAGTGTACAAACTTATGCTTCTACTAGCTCTATTGTATAGTCTTGGACTCAGGACGTAACACTGGCGGGCCGCGAGCGAAGTTCTGTGCACAACTGGGTCACAAATTGCATACTTTCTACGGGCTAAGGTGTACGCGATAGGATCATACTCGAGAAGTGTATGAGTACGGTAAATTGCTTTGAGAATAAATAGTTTACGAACTGTCAGGACTTTGTAATTGCGATATAATTGGTCGGTCGGGTATCTAAAGGGCTTCCTATTTATCACCTTAATTACAGCTCTTTGTGCTCTTTCAAGTGGTAGCATGGTCGTTTTTGGCGCTCCTCCCCATGCCAGCATACAATATGTTAGTATAGACTGTGCAAGGGTGAAATAGACAGTTTTTAAGATGGTAGCATTCGCAGAGTTTCGTAACAATTTGAAGATGTAAATTAGCTTACGTGTGCGAGCTTTCAGTGATTCAATCTGGTGTTTCCATGAGAGTGTATCGTCTATATATACTCCTAAGTATTTTATCAAGCAAGATCTTATTAATTCTACTCCTGCACAGTCATTCGAGTCAGTCAAATTGATATGAGTCCTGATGCAGATCGAGTACCTAGAATTGGTCGCAAATGTCACGTACACTGTCTTTGATGTATTAAGAGTGAGCAAATTGTTTGATAGCCAGAGGGTAACTAGATTCATAATCTCTGTAGCCTTAATTTGGACTTCCTGCCACGTTGTTCCTTCTACTATTAGGGCAGTATCGTCTGCATAGGTAATTACAGAACACCCGGCAAAGCAAAGTTGACAAAGCTGATTTATGTAAATCAGGAAGAGTGTAGGTCCTAGAACACTTCCCTGGGGAACACCAAAGGAGATCTGAGCATACTCGCTAGTGACTTCATCGACTTTTATACACTGTGTCCGATCACTCAGGTAATCATGGAAAAGTTTGAGTGCCACTCCTCTTATTCCAATGCTCTCTAGTTTATTTAAGAGAATAGGAATCGATACTGTATCAAAGGCTTTTTTCAAATCAAGGAATATGCCAACGCATTTAAATTTTTTATCTAGTGTTTTCGAGACGGTTTCAGTCAAGTGTAGAACAGCGTCTTCCGTGGATTTATTTTTTCGAAAACCATACTGATTATTTGAGAGTATGTTCTCTTTTTCGAGGAAATCTAATAATCTCTTATTTAAAACCTTTTCCACAATTTTAGAAAAAATATTCAGCACAGATATAGGTCGGTAGTTTTCAGCGTTTACTTTATCTCCCACACCTTTATTGACGGGATGCACAATTGCTCGTTTAAGGGCTCTTGGAAAAACCCCTGCACTAATACAGAGGTTACATAGCTGAGTTATATAAGGGACCAGAACAAATCTTGCATTTTTTACAAGGGATACTGAGATATTATCCCAACCCGAAGCACAGTCGTTTTTCAGTGACAGGATCAAGTTCTCTATCTCCCTGTTGTCTGTTTCTAGAATGGCAATCGAGTTAGAATAGTTGGTGTTAGGAAAAAAGTTAGGTGGCAAAGACATCGGAGTAGTCATATTTGTGATAACACTTGCTAGTTTTTGGCCGACAGTTGCAAAATAATTATTTATGTGATTGGCAGAGATTTTGGGATTCTCACAAGCTAGCAACAAATTAGTGGACCGGCTGGATTTTGTAGGCATATTTGTAACCGACTTTATAGTTTTCCAGTTTGCCTTTGGATCTTTTCCCGCCTTTGCAAACTCTCCAGCTTCATATACTCGCTTAAGTTTACTCAAGAGTCTACAGCAAAAATTGATCAAACCGATACACAAAAAGGGCGACACCTACACCCCTAGTCATTATAGACCTATAGCTTTATTACCCGCATTTTCAAAAGTGTTTGAAAAAGCAATGTGTATCAGGTTATATGACTTTTTAGAAAAATACAAGGTTCTCGATGACTGTCAAAATGGCTTTAGAAGATCACGATCGACCACACTAGCAGTTTATAAATATATTCAGAGCGCCCTAAAACACTTAGATGACAGAAAACATGTACTGGGAGTATTACTCGATATGACAAAAGCATACGATAAAGTACTATACGACACTCTCTTACATAAACTACACGGATCTGGTATTCGAGGCCCAGCTTACACATGGTTTAAATCATATTTAGAAAATAGATCACAAATAGTTCAAATTGACCATTTCGACACCAATACAAAAGAGGTTAAAATGGTGCAATCAGAAAAAAGAAGCATAAAATGTTCGATCCCACAGGGCAGTGTATTAGGTTGTGTGCTATTTCTCTTATACATAAACGATTTGCCCAAGGTATTAAATAAATAAAATTAAGGAACAAACATTGCCGGTATTATTTGCTGACGATATTTCAATATTGATGACATGTGACAAAACCAATAACCTAACACCAATACTTCAGGAAACCCTTGACACTGTAAACAATTGGCTCAAGGACCATAACTTAGAAATTAACTACAGCAAAACTAAAACTATTCAATTTAGACCATATCAGAGCACCCCCATAAACGGAGACACAACATACAATAACATACAGCTAGAAACAGTAGATACATTCAAATTACTTGGTATAACTATAGACACACACGTAAACTGGAAGACACACATAGAACATATTCAAAATAAACTATCTAGATTCACATATGCTCTATTCCAATTAAAATGCAGCACAAACAAAGAAACCGCATTATCAGCATACTACGCATACGCATACTCCTGGCTTAGATACGATATTATGTTATGGGGAAATAGTGTACACTCTCAGGACTTGTTTATAATGCAAAAAAAATGTATTAGAATTATCTTCCAGATTGAGAATCGTGACAGTTGTAGGCCCTACTTTATTAAATACGATATCCTCACACTACCATCACTATACATTTTCGACATTTGCATATTTGTACACAGTAACATAGACCACTTCACAAAAATAAAAGACACTCACACCTTAAATACACGCCACAGAGACAGACTATATCTACCACTATCAAGAATCAAAATGTTAAACGAGAGCCCCTACTACATGGCTGTAAGAATTTATAATCATTTACCTGTTCACATAAAAACAGAAACAAAAATTACACTATTCAATAAAAAACTAAAATCTTTCTTAATAAAAAAATGTTTCTACTCATTAAAAGAGTACACGGAAACAAAGCACAAATAACCAATTTACATAATAAAATAATATTTTTTTGAAACAATTAAACAGCCTAAACCTAAAACGCCTTATCTATCTTGGTGGTGCAGTGATGAGTTTACGAGATTGTCGTGTTGAGGCCCCGAGTTCGAATCTCGGGTTCAAAATTATAGTCGTAGCTTTTTTTTTTTCTTTTTTAATTTTCGATGCTTTTCTATGTAAAATATGTATTTACTAAGCATTCTAATCTATGAAAGTGTGTTTAACAGCAGCACAAGATCAGGATGATATAAATTTTCTATATAAATATTGTAATAAAAATATGTCGGCCCGATATAATTATAGTTACCTACCTACATGTTAAATTATTATTGTAACATAATATTAAAAAATGTTTGATTCTAAGTAACTACCTTTCAAACAAAAATATGTACTTACCATTTTGCAATGCCTGAAAAGGGCAACTAAGTTGTGTCAATTATATTATATTAAGACCTTTATATCGTCCCCTTAGTAACATAGAAATGTAACTCGATTTTGCATCCTTTTGGGAAACAGCAAAAAACCGTGTGACACGATGTATTAATGAGAATTTATGGACTACTATTGAAAGTATTCACGGTAAATGCATAAAATGCGTTGAGCGCATTATTTAGCTTTGCAAAGAAAGTAACTACTCATTTAAAAAGGTTTTATTTATATATTTAAAGTTCAATAGTTTTCAAAATGGATCCAGATACGCCTTTATGTGACTATTTCGGATGAAAATGAAATTTTAAATGAGATACTTCGTGTTATGTTATAATACTTTGGTATTTCTTGTGTTATTAGAATTCAATGAAACATAATAAAAGAGAATACAAGTCGGAATAGATATGTATGTTGCAAACCCTGAAGCTATTCGAGGAAGAGTATGTACGGCGGCAGAAAAATTATTATCCCGAACGTATATAATTATGTTTTAGATTATAATTCTGCAGTTCTTCAAAACCTTGAAGACAGGGACACTGTCTAACTTATCACGGGGGATCATCATAGGGGATCACGAGTGCCACACCCTAAACTACGGATGTATCTATAGAACCCACAGTGGTAACGCGGATACAGTTCACCTCTTTAACTGACAAAGTAATTTCGAGCAGTATCCTTCGGCAGACAGTGATTGTGGGAGATTTCAACAGGCTCTTTGTTGACTGAGCGAGTTCCCTGCGCACTGAATTTTCAGGAAGGGCTGCTTATGAGGATCAAGCTCTCTTTACAAGAATGTACCCTGATAGGATTCCCCAAACGGTTAAATACCTCACCAGGGTACCAGACAAGGTAAACGAGTAGAGTTCATTGCTGGACCTGATAGATACACCGTTACATGGGATGGATCACTTGGTAGATTGGAATACTTTCGGTCGGGTGTAAGCGCCATTCGCAAGGCCTGAACCGCCCCGGCTCAGAAAATAGCGGTATTGTTACTGTAAGTTGGCAGACTCGTGGGGTGGCTTTGCCTCACTTTGGAAGGTCTTGGCGGGCATAAAATTTACACTCCTTACCGCTGGATTCTGTAGGTGCAAAAAAGCCACAGGGCAGTGGTTTAAGTAGTTAATAAGTAAAGGTGCCAGACGGTCTACCTGAGGTGATATTCAAGTAATATGGTCAGAAGTTTGATTTGTCAGGTACTAACATTTCTTTTATATTCCATGAAACGAATATGTACTGGTTTCATGGAAGACCGCAGATGCACATCGTATCGCCAAACATACTGTTCGTCTCAGAAATACTCAGCGCTGTCTGCCTGCACACGCGAACGGCATTACGCTGAGTGGCGGCCGTTATTATACACAGTGTGTACTTAGCATGAAACGCATAATTTTAAAGGTTTTGTTGTTTAATTTGGATTAAAAACTTTTTCTTTCTATAGAGCTCGTAATTAATAGACAGTCTGTTGTTAGGGTAAATTGAAAAACATTACCTTCGCATTGACCGGCAGTACTGTTTTCGTCACTGTCACTCAACTGGTGATCTTAGCCGAATCTGGCAAATTAAGAAGTTGCTCGCCTATTGACTGCCCTAGGAGTTATGGGTACCCAACTTGCTGCATTTCAATGACATATTATCTATTGAGGACGCCCCTATATTCCGTCATGAAAACTTATTATTGATTTCAGACAAAAGTAATACACAAATTGTGTCTAAAATATATTTTTGGATCTCGTTTCTGTTTGTCCTTATGTTAGCAGTTCTGAGAAAGATCTGATCAGACTTAAAAGTCTACGTTTGTTTCATCGCAATCAAAATCAAAAACAAATCGCGTTAAGAACAAACGGAGTTGAGAACAAAACGGTTAAGAACAAAACGGAGTTAAAAATCAAAGTTGGGTTTCCGTTCAATCACTGTTCGTTTAGTCGTGATAAACTTCATCCCCGCGAGCGAAACTGCATCATTGCCTAGTGGGTTATTTAAATACGCTTGGATAATGGTTAAACACTATGGACGGGTGTCCTTTATATTCTATAATCATTTTGTATTCAATTATTGTAGTGTTAAACAATGAAAGCACTGTCACGCAGAAACGTATCTACAGATATGTTTTGTAACGCACAAACGTATCTTTAGATACGTTTTGGTTTCAAGTATGCCTAGTTAACACACAAAAGCCTATCTGAAGATAAGTTTGTGTGTTTGTTTCTGTTTTACGTGTTCTACAGATACGGTGGAGGCTATTTCGGAAATGAAGAGTCCTAGAGATACGAGTCTTTGTGACAACATGGAACACGCTATTTCCTGACTGGTGGCATACTTAACTCAAAATCGATAAAAATCGAGTTACATTTTTATGTTACTAAGGGGACGATATGTACACTTGGTTGGCAATAAAGATATGACTATGACTATGACTATGACTATGACTATGTGAGTCCTTTCTCTCAAACTGCCTAGGTTATACCTGTATCATCAGAGACAGTTTAATTTGAAAGTTTGGGTGTTTTCTCTGCCCCGCATCCCGCAACTTTTATGAGGTGGTCATTCCTTTTTAAGGTACCCACACTACTTTCTTCGGTAAGACCTGCTTATATATTGAAACCAACTACACTATTCTGAAATGGGCCTCTGAAAGTTATCTATAAGATAAAGAGAAATGAAACGGTAATTTAACAGATAAGGTTATTATTATGTCAGTCTATCAAAAATCTATCTGTCATCCACAAAATCAGAAAATCTCTCCTCCAATACCATAGATCCTATCCTTTTTTTGTACGTGTGAAAATTCATCATGGACTCTTACCGACTAAAACCACAGAAGTCCTACCGCTACGCCTGCCTGCGGTCGGGAGCCCCGGGTAAGCCCTCGGAAGGATGTTCCAGGACTTAGATCCCATTCTAACATCGATTTTGCATAATCATCTGGCCTGAAGCCTTCTCTTAGTATATTAGCTAAGCATGACTTTTCGCTACATTTTCATTATTATACGTATTTACTATGTAATACAAGCGCTTGTTCATACATTAATTAGTTTCATGTGTCTTTACAATCAATAAACTCGATGTACGAGTAATTTTATATGTTGAAAATGAATAATGAATTTGAAAATGATTAATGAATTTGAAAATGATAATTTTGCTGTACCTAGGCGTGTAATTAGTTCACAATAATTATAATCATAGTCTTTATGTAAATTTTCTGTACTAATAATATAAAGAGAAAAGGTTTTTAAGTTTTTAAAGACTTCCGTATTCAAAGGGTAAAAACGGAACCCAATTTCTTGGACTTCGTTGTCCGTCTATCTGTGTGTCCCCAGGCTATATCTCCGGAATTGTGATAACGAGACAGATGAAATGTTCACTGTGTATTTCTGTTGCTGCTGTAACAACAAAAATACTTTAAATGAAATAAGTATTTAAGGAGGTCTGCTATGCAACAAACGTAATTTTTTGCGAGTTTTTTGATACAGACCTGTCACGTTTCTTCAAAACTACTTAATCGATTTTGAAACATATTTCACTGATTGGAAGCACATTTTTCTTGACTAAAAAGGCAAAATGAAAATTACTAAATTTGAAATCAATAGAAGAACGCTTCGATGAACAAGAAGGAAGTTTACTTACACGTATTGAACAAATATTACAAAATCAATCGTTTGTAACTTCAAAGCTCCTAGTAGATATAGATTTTACGTACAAAGTAACCACCGAGCTTAACTATAAACGGTTGTCAAATGCAGCCTCTCTTCCGTGTGATTATTGTACATACAGCTATTTCAGCGCTTAATCGAATGGTGAAAACTCAATTACTACTTTGAACACAACCTTCAAAGCGTTATAATCTTTCTAGTTTTCAATGTTAAAACAAATTTGCAAAACATCACGAAGTGAATTGAAAAGAAGTGAGTGAGTGAGAGGGGATGTTACATCTGATTACGGGAACGCAGGAATGTAAATGTAAAAAAAAACTAGCAGACGTCACGTGGCTTCACCCGCGTATTTTCCGTTTCCGTGGGAATACAGGAATAAAATATAGCCTATGTTCACCGCAAAGAGTGTAGCTTCCCAACAGTGAGAGAATGTTTTAAATCGCTTCAGTAGTTTATGAGCCTATTCTATGCAAACAATCAAACCACCAAAATGATGCCACCGCCTACCTTAAGGAAAGCTATGATGACATGTAATGATTAGGGGTCACTCTTACAGTCTTTGAAACTATTGACAGTGGTCTACAAGTCAGCAAGATAATTATAAAACCTTCACTTATATACCTATATCACACTGACGTTGTCTCTATATCAAATTGTACATTGAAGTAAATAAATACAAATACGAATCAAATTTTAATTTTACTCATTTGTAAAGCAGCAAGTAAACAAAATTCTTATTCCCTTGAGTATTTCTTGAAGAAAATTGTTGAATCTTCATACAAATGGAAAATGTTACCTACGTCGTTGAATGGCAGAGTCAATCAATGGAACCCACCCGCGTGTGTAGCGGCAAATCGAAAAATCTCCAAAATATCTCTGATTTAGTCAACACGAATAAGTCGTCGTAACCACATATCGAGACTTTGATAACATCGAATACGTTATGTATAAATGTAATTTACACTGTTGGTACATAATCTTAGGACTTTTTACATGAATATAATTTGTATAATTTGTTACGACAAAGTTGTACCTAACATTACATTGAAATAATTTACAAAATTAACAAAAGAGCGAGACCGAGCTTGTAGCGCACTAAAAAGAATTTCACACATTGAACATAAATAGGATGTTAAATGTTTTAGTGAATTTGTCTATTGCCTCTAATACTTAGTTCCAATATCAAAAATTTGGTCCGACGATAATAATTTCCAAGAACCTAATATTTTTATTAAGCTAACCAGCAAGTACTAAGTGCTATTTCCTCATACTCTGAATAATTTTTAGCGTTTTTAAATGAAAAGTGCAAAAATTCGGAGAATCTGCATGAATGAATAATATTTACGAGTGGTACATTCGTTTATTGCACTAGCGATAGCAAAATAACAAGCCGTGGCCTCTATATTTCCGTAAGCTTAGTTGCAGCGGTTTTTGTAATTGAGCAATAACTTTAAGTGCAAATAGCGCTGTTGCAGTTGCTCTCTGAAGTAACGTTTTAAATGAGCCTTAAAATATTTTGTTGCAACTGTAAATCCTGTTACAAAATTTAAAATCCTACCAATGATATTATTTTAATGTATGTGCAAATTTTACTCAATCATGCTCTAACCCCTGAACGAGTTTGGATGAAACTATTGATAAACTAATCTCTGTAAGCCCTTGCCTCTTGAGAGAAATTTAAAAATTAAAAATTTAAAAAAACCCCGACTCACAAAAAAATAACAATAAAAAACCTGTAAAAAGTAAAAAAATAACTATTATATTATGACCTATCTACCCTAAGTATTGAACCTTTATTATTATTATTATAGGTAGCTATATTATTTACATATTTATATTTTTAACTAACAGTTTGTCTCGTGGGGGACCGCTCACCTAATCATAACCTAATGTACGTCTGTCTCTGTTTAGGTATAGAGCGGTCCCCCCGAAGAGACCAAGCTACCTATAATAATAATAAAGGTTCAATACTTAGGGTAGATAGGTCACAATATAATAGTTATTTTTTTACTTTTTACAGGATTTTTTATTGTTCTTTTTTTGTGAGTCGGGGGTTTTTTAAATTTTTAATATAATTTTTTGTTTCCGTCGGTGGTTAAAAAATAGAACCGAAAAGCGAGAATCTGTGATAATTTCAAGTGTCTGACTATCAGGATTTATAAGATAAAAAACAGACAGACGGACAGTGAATTCTCAGTAATACGATTCCGATTTTGTTTTCCTAAAAATATGAATCATTGTGACAGAATAGAAAATTTGCGTTGTATAAAATTAACGTGCATTGTCAAATTCAATCACAAAGTTCACACTCATTGACCATAACCATAGGCTAATAATCCAAATTTCAGATGTACCTACTACATACCAATATCTCTCACTTTGCCGTTCAATATTTCCCGTACATAAACTCGCTTGTGAGAGGATGAGTCAACTCATGAATATTGAAAGCTGAGGTAATTATTCCTTGAACACTTTGTTCCCGAATTGATTAACCCTTATCGACCTCTTTATCGCTAAACTTTACTGTTAATTTTTTTAAATACTACTTAGATGGCAGACAAGATTACAGCCTACCTGATAGAAAGTGGTCACTGTAGACTATGGACGTTTGCAACACCAGTGGTGCTATACATAATAATATTGGAAAGATAATCGCATTATGAACGCAAAAGTCGACGACTTTCCTACTCTTACTACTCTTATTGAGACACCCAGCAAAGCTGTGTTATGTTTTTGTAAAACTTGAGATGATCTTGGTCTTCTTCCATCCTGTCCGTTATATCTTGGTTTTGAGTATTTTAATAACCTTGTAATACCGACTTACCCTAATTAACACAAAAAACGTATTATTATTACAATTTCATTTCGGTTCTTTTTTACCAAACTCAATATTAATGTTCCATTTCGTGAATTTCATATTAGTATTGTGATTACCACATGATATGATTCACGTATGACGTGCTTGTTGATGCTATTTCAGGTTTTATACCTCAATTTACGTGACAACTTTCTACGTATAGCTTTATCAAATACTTATTATAAATATTATTCCTGGATTTAGCGAAGCAAGCTTTTTTAGCCTCAGACAAACTTAATTTCGACAGTAATTTATGAAATTTGTTACGACAATTTACTAACTTGTAAAAATTGTGTGATCGGATTGTAAATTATTACTTAATTAATGTTTGAAGATTGTACTTATGAATTATCAGTTAGAACAAAGTAATTATTGTAATAAATGGTTTAACTTCAGCAGCTTCATTGTTAATCCATATCTATACTATAATAAGATAGTGGAAATGGTGTGTATGTACAATTGATAAAATTTAAAAACACTAGTGGTATAGAAACACCAATAGAGCAAAAATCTGTTTTTCCTATAATTCTTTTCTGTCTGCCTGTCTGTCTGTCTGTTTGTATGAACAGGCTTATTTCCGAAGATACTTAACGAACTCATTCGCTGTTTATACAAATAGATTAAGCTCAACTTGGGGCATTTTCATCAAAATCGAAACGCAGATGAAAGAACTATATTCGTATAAAGTTATTTTCAATTATTGCTTAAACGGTTAATGCTAAGTGACTTTTTTTACACAAGGCATCTAACTCAATTTTTAGCTAATAAAAGCTTGTGGATCGGGATCTAGACTGATATATATACTTTTATAAAGTACTAGCTGTTCACCGCGGCTTCGTCCGCGCAGAAGTCATTATCGCATAAAATCATAACCCTCCTTTCGCGCAGTCCGTTAAAATGTAGCCTATGTCCTTTCCAAGGCCTCGAACTATCCCTATTCTAATATCATCTCAATCGCCCCAGCCGTTTAGGCGTGAAAGCGTAACAGACGAACAGACAGAGTTACTTTCGCTTTTATAATATTAGTAGGGGTAGGGATATTTTATACCGGAATACAGCCAAACTCCGATAAAAATATTTACAAATCACAAAAGTACATCCTTGTTCCGACCCGGGCCGCCGGGGTTCCAACCTACCGACAGACAAAATTACTTAGGACGGATTTGTCCAAAATCGGAATAAGACTATACTAGAGCATAAGTAAACTTGTATTTATTCTAAAAGTAAACTGATTTTCCATTTTAGCAACAACTAATAAGCACAACGTAACTTTGGTAACCATACTGAAATAGACGTAACTATGGTAACTTTACTGGAGTATAGACTTGTTGTGTATTAGTTGGTGATAAAATCGAAAACTACTTTACTTTTAAAACAAATACAAGTTATTCTTTAGTATAGCCTTACTTCAAATTTGGAGACAACAATACCGTGTATTTGCGTTGGGTCAATTCAAGGCATTGAATTAATAATGACGTCACTAATTTAGATCAACAGATTGCACATATCCCTCTCTGCTACTGTAATTTATCACTCAATTACATCGCAAATAGACAACGTCAGGAATCAATCTCGAACATAATAATCATGTTTAATTACTATATTTACTGTTGTTGGCATAATAATCAAAATTTGATGAGAAATTCATAATCAATCGATCAAAGCAGTCTAGCACAGTCTACATTGGACGTAGGTCTCTGCCAATTTAATTTGTAACTAGCTGTTGCCCGCGACTTCGTACGCGTGAAAATTATGTAATGTCAATTTAATTGCTCTCTGCTTAGCCCCTAGGATATGTAGCGTGATAATATATAGCTTATTTCAAGACACAACCCCTAGTTTATATTTGTGCAAAATTTGAATCAAATCGATTGAGTACTTTTTGAGATCCTTCCGGACAGCAAACAGACAAACAGACAAAAAAAATCGGTTGTCTGTAAAGTCGGTTTACTGAAGATAGTTGAACGTGACAACTCAGCCTTAAATGGAACGCCTCAGAGCGAGGTAACGCCGCATACGTCATGTTTTTTCGTGCAGCCGGCTCCATCGAATTATAAGACGCATAGTCACGTCAAAAATTTTTAACTATATTTTCGGCTTCGGTATCTTATGTTGAACACCCAGCGAGTATTTTTTTTTATATTTCCAATGTACAGTTTTGACTTTTCTATCATTTCACTTAACACACATATTATCATGTATAGATAATACGTTGGCCAAATGGGTTGGTACAGGCTTTTGTTTCAAGTTCCTCTTCTCTTCGCTATGTCCTCGTATGTTTGTCAGCAGTTGCATCACTTGAAGATGAGGCGGGTTTGGACTCTGAATACCTCGGCATGGCGCCATCGTACTAATGGAAGCTATTTTATTCATTTCAATCCAAACTATTATAATGTTGTGTACGGAAAATTTTCTAGTACAATTGTTTTATTTTGCCTGAAAATGTTGATAGATTAATTCCAGTGCCTTAGTTACCCAACATAATTCAAACATAAATGAAGTTAATACAATTTAGTAATGGACGACGGCGACGTAAAGTGATTTTAAGGGATAAGATCGAACAAGCTACAAGATTGTTATCATTCGTTATCCTTGTCTCTTTAAATTAGGAAATTAATTTAAATAAGAGTATCTAAACAAATATTGGAGAACTGTAAGTCGCCGCCCGTAATGAAATTCTGATGTTGGGTATAAGCTCTGGATTGTAAAAAAAATTATAAAGGACCTAAAGGTTTTGTTGTCTATGTTAAACATCCAAATATTTACTTTCACATAAGCATACTGACCCACGTAGCATATATTTTCAAGAGTTTTCTTTTTAGGGTTCCATTCCTCAAAAAGAAAAACGAAGCCACCCTAGCATCAGTTCATCGTCCGTATCACACTATTCGAATTTGATCTTAGTGGATTTGAGGTTGAAAAGTTTGATATCACATGGGCTACTTTTATTACCGAATAAGTTCCCATGGGATAGGATGCAGGAACGGGAACAGAATTCCACGAGGGTGGAAAAAGAACATATTGACAGTTTCATTTGATCTTTTACGAACAAACCTATTAGAAGAAGTGTCCTCTTTTCTTTATCTATTCCAACAGAAGAACGTATAATTTCTTTCAGATCTAAAAAGAAACGTTAAAAGAAAAATAACTTGCAATCTTCTACACGTGCAACTATATTTCATCGTAGCTTCAATTATTGCCCCTTTTAGTCCATTATTCTTTTTAACTACTATATAACGGAGGATGGGCTTCTAAGATAATTTATTGTTGCTTTATTTTTAGAATTATTAACGTCATTCTTTTGGAGCGTACTATTTTGGGAGTAAAAGTCATCAGGAATTATGAAATATTGTCAAAGTTTCTAAATATGTTACAACGTTTAACCCAAAAATCTTAATCCTACGCATATTTTCCTATATACTACGATTTTAAGCAAGATCTTACATTAAATATTTCAATCAGCACAGCTTTACGGATTTTTCCTTAATTACTTATTCAAAATACGAGTTAATTTGAAATCCCATTCTGCGTGCTGAGAATAAACTACTGGTCAGGTGAATCTTTTAATTTAATTTAAGGGAATTCAGTCCTAGAGTTTATTCTGCTGCTGCGGTGAAAGTAGGTGTCTGCTGGCTTCGAGGTCAGTAATTAACAAAACAATGGTTTTTCACTACGTTAATATTATTTATAGAAACAATTACTGACCATTTTTGAAGTAAAACTTCTTTAGGCGCTACTAGGGAATAACTCAGAATTTTTTTCTGATGAATGGTATGATGCTGTCAATGGCAAAAAGTTTTACTTCAATTGCGCGTAAAGGTTTCACATACATACATACATATATGGTCACGCCTTTATCCCCGAAGGGGTAGGCAGAGGCATATTATATGCCCACATTTCACCTTTGTATAATTTGTCCCACGTAATAGGTGGTGAGCCGTATTGCCGTGTTTAATTGGACAGGCGCAGGTTGTGACTGCCTGCTGTTGAAATAAAGCCTTCAACTTAGCTTAACGACTGCCATTTTACTGGCAACGGGACCAACGGCTTATCGTGCCTTCCGAAGCACGGAAACGCTCAAATAAATGTCACAAAGTGATCACATGGATGGTCACCCATCCATGGACTGGCCATAGTGAAAGTTGCTTACTGCAGTGATCGTTTACAGAACACTGAGTCCGCGGGGCCACAAGCGCACGTAAAGGTTTCACGCACTTACTTTTTTTTGTCTATCATGTCATTTTAAGAATGTGTAAATATATAATAATGTATATTACTAATTATTTTTTTCAATCGGGCTTTAAATTATCAGATCAAATGGTGATGCCATGCATTCCATGTAGGTTCAGACAGTTGTCAAAAGCATACCTAAGTGCAGAAAATTTTAAATTAGTTACACTTACGTATATTAAAATTAGAACGAGCACCGGTACACCTGTCTTTCTGCCTACAAAACCCACAGTATGATGTTTATTTATGTCCTAAATGTCCATACACAATAATTGTTTCTCAGCATTAGTGGGTCCGAGGTATTATGCCATTAATCTTGTCAAACGAGAATGAAGTGGTCAGACGTAATCCTCATTTCTCAAAGTAACGTCGACTATTAATTAACGTGAAATTTCCTATCTATGCAAATGAGACTCTCCTTGAAAAATGTCAGTTGAATGATGTTCTTTTTTGAGTTTATGATTACATATTTATTTCACTTTTACGCATATGCAAATAGGCAGTTAAAATACTTATAATTTTCTTTACTTCGATTGATCGTTACATTTTGTGTACCTATTATAATAATAGTTTATTAAACTACCTATGTACCTACAGGATATTTTATTTTTCACGATCACACAGCAACACCAAAAGATCGATAAAACAAATGAAAATCGTCAATGAAAATCGAATGAAAGTGGTTACGAAATAGTTATGAAGGCTGCAAACATCTTCATTTGTCACTTGGTTATGAGACAAGCAAGATGACATTTTTTTCTAAGGCTACTGGTTACAAAGCACTGTTAAAGTAGTTGCCCCGCGGACTCAGTTTTCTGTAAACGATCACTGCAATTCGCCACTTTCACTGTGGCCAGTCCTTGGATTGGTGACCATCCATGTGACCACTTTGTGACACTTATTTGAGCGTTTCCGTGCTTTGGAAGGCACATTAAGCAGTTGGTCCCGGTTACCAGTAAAATGACAGTGATTAAGCCAAGTTGAAGGCCTTTTTAGGCGGCTTGAAAAAAATCAACTTCAGGCAGTCACAACTTGCGCATGTCCATCTCAACACGGCAATACGGCTCACAAGCTATTATGTGGGACAAATTTTAAAAAAGGTGAAATGTGGGCAAATTATATGCCTCTGCCTACCCCTTCGGGGATAAAGGAGTGAGCATAATATGTATGTAGTGGCGGAAAGGCAAAAAATACTTAAATCAATTTTATTATGGTTTTAGAGTTCAAACAGCAACGATCCCAACATAATAATAAACATAAAATGTTTTAAATCTGAAGATTCAGGTTCAAAAGTAAATACCTACTTGAAAACATTCCTTGCGTCTAATGTCCTTTTCTCCCGCTGAAAAGTGTTACACGAAAGTTTGTCTTCCAGTTTACCCGAGACTATAGCAGAGAGTGTCATGTTTGCGTTTATTCCCTTAATTGCATTGTTACTTTCATACCGCACCTGCCGCTTTCAAATTCTTGTGAGAAATTTCTACTAAAACTTATTATTAAGAAAAATTTTAGGTCGCTTTGGTTATAATCACCAGGTTTTTCACATTTGACGAAGATTATTTTATGTTTTAAAGTTAAATAAATCAGTAGAATTACGAAACTAAGATTTTTTTTAAATTCATTGTATGACATAAATTAATTTAAGTACTACAGACTAACATAATCTACCTATACGAAATTATATCCACAACGGGATTTTAAATGACGTATGGGCTTTGTAAGTTTTAAACAAACTTCGTCTAAGTATTTCTTAGAAAAAGACTGTTAATTGTAGTCTGTTTTAAAAAGTCAGTCTCATCGGCAAACGATTGTACACCCTGCTAACTTACGGACCAGTTCATGGCGCAGAAAAGGATACCTCAAAATGAAATCAGGCACCAACCCATTTGGGCGAAAACCCCTAAATTTTGAGTTTATATCCAACCAGTAATGTTCATCATCAGTTACAAAGTGTTCGTTTTCATGTTTATACTCGCATTAGACGGTTACATTGTGGTTCCAGCTGATTATGAAAACATTCATAGTTTGCAAGGTACCAATATCTTTTGAACAAATGGTTCAATAACATTCGTTTGTTACTTCAAAGTGAGATTAGACACAGAATGTACATGTACAAAGCAACCACCGATACCAAACAATAAACGGCTGTCAAATACAGCCTTACTATCAAGTGTTCACTGTAGCTATTCGTGAAAAGTTTTTCACTTGACTCTTGCCTTGAGACCTCAAACTGAATGTTAGCGACGAGCGGGGCGACGGCGATTGCCGCGAGGGCGTGGCCCACAAGTACAAAATATTACTACGTTTAATAAATGATAAAGATAATGTTTATGGCCGCTATCATAAAGTGGTGAATATAAATTCAAAGTCATTGAATTGTTCCCCCTTTAATTATTTAAGTACCTACCCACATACTATAGTTGCCGCGAGAACGTCACAATTGATCTGTCGCGTCGGCAAGGCGTCAGTGCCGCGCAGCAATGCCGTCGCTGCAGTGCAGCTGCGAGCTGCGGCACAGCAGGTGAGTTGAGTATGTATTTTAATATAAAATGTATGTAGAATGTGTGGGGACCAGTGTTGTGCTGTCGCAGCATTGCAGCGGCAACAATGGTGCTTGCTTGCCGTTGCCCCGCTCGTCACTGACATCTAGTTTGACGCCTGAACAGTTTCAAGTTAATGTTCACATACAAGCTACACCGAAAATTATTAAATAACTCAAAATTATTAACTACCAAATTACGATGTATTGTTTGGATGTTCACGTCAAAATACATGAATGTTTCGCTTTTCAGGCAAGTTATTGCGTACCGAAAACCTGTTATGATTGTTCGTGTACAATGTTAACACTAATGAATGCCACAATTTGATTTGATAAATTCAAGAATAATGTAAGTAAATTAAAATAATGACATTTTTATTTAACAACCCAATTTATAGGAAAGTTGCAAAGATGAACATTAAGTTTAATAAATAGAATTAGGTACCTAATCTACACATATTAGTGTAAAATAACGATACCAACATTCAACATTATGAACATGTATCTACTGAAAATCAAACTACGTGGTTGAAAAGTTTACGAAATATTACATAAAAATCATTACATAAACAATATAATAAATTAAACCGTATTATTCCATTATTACGTAAAAGCATGCCCGTCACAGGTAAAGTTACGTTCTTGGAGTTAAGCACCAAAGCGAGCCGAACGCCGACTCAACGGGGAGGCAAAATTCTAAAACATACTCACGTAGCTCATTTCCTTAGTAATGGGGTTATATTCCGCGGCACAATTTTCAATTTCCTAACCTTTTTCGACATCGTATTCTTTTTTACAACGAATTGTATTTTTGAGATGTAGAAGTCGTGGATAAAAATTTATGTACTTGGAAAGATTTATGTCAATCACTTGTCTAGATCTTATAACACAAGCTTATAGTAGCTTCGTTTGAGCTAGACAACGTTATGTAAGAATGTCTCAAAAATGGCTATCAATTAAAAGAGCACTTGAAATAATTTTCGAATCCAATAATTTTGCTTACTACGCCATACTTTAACGTCGAAATATTCAAACAATTTTTCCGGGAAGAAAGGAATATTTTCGGCTCAATATTAAAAATCACTTATAGGGAAGTTTTTAACCTACCAAGATAGACCCACCAAAATTACTTGTAAGTAAATGGTGCACCTGCTGAAAAACGGATGAGGCTCGTGCACACTCGCCATTACGGAGTCGGGAGGTCAGATGATAGTCCCTCAATCGCATACAAAGTCAAATTATTGCTGTTCCATACATACATACATACAGTCATGCCTTTATTCCCGAAGGGGTAGACAGAAGCCTATTATTTGCCCACATTTAAGATTTTGTCCCACGTAACAGTCGGTGAGCCGTATTGCCGTGTTGAAATGGACAGGCGCAGATTGTGACTGCCTGCTGTAGAAATTTTTCAACTTGGCATAACGACTGTCATTTTACTGGCAACCGGGACCAACGGCTTAACTTGCCTTCCGAAGCAAGGGAACGTTCAAATAAAGGTCACAAGGATGGTCACCCATCCAAGGACCGGCAATAGTAAATGTTGCTTACTGCAGTGATCGTTTGAAGAACACTGAGTCCGCGGGGCCACGAGCGCTTCATTGCTCTCTACTTTGCGCATAAAATTGGATTTCAGGCTCCAAGGCCAGAAAAAGTTTGAAAGCAACTACTGGGTAGAAAACCTATATTTATTTTCATTGAACGTATATTAATGTAGTTGCTCAAGATAAGCAACTAATGAATACAGCTAATACAACTAGTAAAGTGTGAATGTATAGTATGCCTTTGGCTATACCTCAGGGAAATTTGCGTGCCTATGTATGTATATCTTTTATGACAGTAATTTCCATCCTCCTCACTCTGAGATACACGCTTGCAACAGAGACTCGTAAAAATGGCCAGGTAATCTTTGCTTCGATGTTAAGACTAATTACATTCCAGAAAATTCTAGGAGGAAGTAATAAGCATGTGATTTTTTTTTTATTTAAATTAATATTGACAGACATTTTTCACAGCGCTATCTGATCCCAAAGTAAGCTAGGCTTAACCTGCTTGTGTTATGGGTATCAGACCGATATAACTCTTATAATGCATCTTGCATTATAACTTTTTACTTTTCTTGAACTTTGCAATATCTAGCTACACAACGAGACAGTCAAATTACTTAGTTTTCGTCTACTTCAAATATCAGAAAACGTAGTAAGCAGGCATCAAATTGCCTGTACTTTCACTTCAACTTTCCTACCCCTTCCGATAGTAACTCAACTGGGATATTGATAGAACCTATTTGCGTGACAAATTCTATTTTGTATATTACTCAATAACATCCTTCTTCTTATAAATATACTAAGCAACAATATAGGTAGGTACACCATTAATATCGCGTCGAAGGGTTTTCCCCCTTGATGCCGTTACATGAATCAATCCATCGTGTTGTCTAAACGGCCTTCTAAGTTATTATTCTGTTCGAAACTAAGCTAGAGAATTACAAATGTATTAGGAAAAAAAATAAAGCTTTCTTCTTAATATCACAAAAATCTTAGAAAATTCATTCAGCAAAGTCGATTACCGATAACTTACAGAATTTTAAATTAATAAATAAATTAAATACATTTAAGCGTTCGTGATTTTGTGTCACAGAGGGTATAAATATTATGTTGTAGACTGCAGACTACATCCATTCTATTTATTATGTATGCGAATATTTGTGAGTATGAATAGATGGATGAAGGTCCAACGGCTGAACAGATCTGGCCGAAATTTTGTACGGGGTAGTATATATATTAGGCTTTTATCCCTGGAATAAGTTACCATGAAAACAAGAACGATATTCCACACGGCTGGGTGGAGTCGCAGCACCATCTGGTCTAAGTTAAATAATGAAGATACAGATCCTTAGCTACCAAATGATATCTTTGAATATAACAGGCGCGAATTAGACATTAATCACTCCAATAATAATCTGTAATAAATCACTGCAACTTTAGTGTCAGGTAAAATACAAAATACAAATAAACGCTACAACTTTCACAATATCCCATAATTTCTTTCAATTCATCCCAAAAGAAGTAATAAATCCTTGATTGTAACTCATACCTACAGAGAAGAGAAATTAAATTATTGCTTACATGGAACGGTACTTATTCAATATCTGGACGGACCAATTCGACTGTTCTCAATAGAGGTAATTAGAGTGATATATTTATAGTTGGGCTCTTAAGAACGGTAGGTTTTGGCATCTAAGCTTGAATTATTCTCTCAGACACGACCGAAAATCAGGAACCGTCTAACATTTAATTCAATTTGTGGAATTAGAATACACGTGCTTTGATTTTCTCTCCTTGAAGGCTTGACTTATTATTATTTATTCCTTTACTTAATAAAACCATCTTAAAAATATGTGCTCCACCTAAAGGTAAGAAAGTATTTACTCAGCATTCAAAACTTATCAATTTATATTTAGTTATATTGCACTTGATTTGTAAATTGATTCGTTTATAACGGATTATAAAGGAACAACCGTAATCTTTAATTTCGAGGCTAATTAGAAGCTGTTCTTCCACTAAGTGTTCATCTAGTCCAGGAGACTACGAGTACTTCCATTTCCTTAGCTATAATGCCATACACGTTTATAACTTACTAGCTGGTGCCCGCTTCCCGTGGGAACTTATTCCTGGGATAAAAAGTAGCCTATGTGTTATTCCAGACTATAATGTATCCCTGTACCAAATTTCAGCTCGATCCGTTCAGCCATTTAAGCGTGAAAGAGTAACAAACATCCACACTCACAAACATCCGCATTTATAATATTAGTAAGATTTCATCCCTATTTTTTTTTCTGTCGGGGGTCAAATAAAGTTCAACGTAGAGTTACTAAACATGAAAGTCACTATTGTAAATAATAATAATAATAATAATCTTTATTGGCATACAAGAAATTTACATGGTATGGCTTACACTAATTCAATTCTCAAAATTTTTGCGCCAGAGTTACAAAACTGTATTCCAAACTAGGCGAGTGCCTGTATTTTGGAAGACAGTGTTCAGACGGTACAGTGGGAAATCAACACTAATAATAATTTGATAACAATAGTTTGATAATAATAATTTGACATTATCATTTTATAATAATGATTTGTAGGTACAGTTTCATACAACAATAATAATAATTTGATAAAAATAGTTTGATAATAATAATTTGACATTAACAATTTTATAATAATGATTAGCTAATATAATTTTTAATTTTTAAATTATTTAATTAAAATGTGTAGTGTGTGTGTGTGTGTGTGTGTGTGTGTGTGTGTGTGTGTGTGTGTGTGTGTGTGTGTGTGTGTGTGTGTGTGTGTGTGTGTGTGTGTGTGTGTGTGTGTGTGTGTGTGTGTGCGGGCGCGTGCTTTAGGGACTAGGATTTAAATATAAGGAGATCCTCAGTTGCGTGATAGTCTAATCCCTGTATCCAGTCACAAACCTTAACTCTAACTTCGTGGCTATTCAGGTAAGCTATATTTACTTTTTTATGAAGTTCATTATAAATTTTTGAGCTTAGGCTGCTATACTGCCTTCTGGCGAACGAAGTCTTACAGGCCGTACTAGGGAATATATAGCGCTTTGCCCGTTTTCTCGGGTTTAGGTTCGGTTTGGACTGGTGTTTTCTTAAGACTAAACGGATCACATAGAGTTGACGAACTGTTACTACTTTGAGGTCGGTAAAAAGTTGCACTGTTGAATACCTATAAGGCTTCCTAGAAATAACCTTTAGGACGGCCCTCTGCGCCGTTTCCAATTTTAGGAAGTGCTTCTTTGCAGCCCCGCCCCAAGCTGAGATACAATATTGTAGGACTGATTGTCCTAGGGCCAGGTATACTAATTTCAGTGTGTCTAATGTGGTTGTATCCCTAAGCAATTTGAAGAAGCAAATCAGTCGACGTACCCGGGTGGTCATTAGGTCTATGTGTCGGTCCCACGTCAATCTATAGTCCATCAGCACCCCAAGATATCTGTAAGATTCGACTCTGGCGATTTCGCTACATGTGCATGAGCTGTGGTTTGCGCAAACATGCGCCTTCAGCGAAAAATTTCGGTTTGGTGCACCGATTTTTAAGATCGAAAATGGAATGTATTGAGTTTTCGTAAGGTTCAGGGTTAATAAATTTTTGTGTAACCATTGCATGACTCTTTCTAGGGAATATTCAGCTCTCTGTTTTACCGTTGTCCAGTCCGGACCCGTCACCAGAATGGCTGTGCCATCAGCGTAAGTAACAATGCTGGTATTTGGCAGGTTCAGAGTACAGAGATCATTGATGTACAACAGGAAAAGTGTCGGAGCTAAAACACTACCCTGTGGAATACCGTACGAAGTAGAGACTGCCTCACTTGTGTGGTCTTCAATTTTCACCATTTGTTGTCGGTTTGTTAGATAGTCTGCGATAATATTGTGTGGTGTACCTCGTATGCCCATCTTTTCCATCTTTGATAATAGAATGGGGACAGAGACTGTGTCGAACGCCTTTGTGAGATCGAGGAAGATACAGAGGCACTTTTTCCTTTCGTCAAGAGATTTGGTTATTTTTGAAGTCAGGTCAAGAACCGCATCCTCAGTAGACATTCCGGGACGGAAACCATACTGATTTCTCGCCAAGATTTGGTACTTTTCGACGAAGCTTTTGAGTGCATTGTTGAGTATTTTTTCTAAGATCTTTGACAAAGCAGTCAGTATGGATATGGGCCTGTAGTTGCTTATATTATCTCGGTCTCCCTTTTTGTAGATTGGGTGGATAATGGACTTCTTGAAGGCAGACGGGAAGACACCTGTGTTTATGGCTAGATTGCATATGTGTGTTATGGGAGGGACTAACACTCCCCGAGAGTTCCTCAGGATATGTGCTGAGATGCCGTCCCATCTCACCGCACAGTCAGTTCGCATATCCATTATTAGTCTATCCACGTCGTCTTCTGTCACCTCGATAAGACCCAAGGAGTTAGATGGGCTAGCTGTGGGTGGCGAGGTGCTCGTCTGCGTCAATAGTGGTATCGGGGATGCAGAGGTTACTGCTTTAGCTAGTTCCCCTCCTATATTCCTGAAGAATTCATTTACCCTATTTACAGCCACTTGGGGATTTGGATCAGTGTGTAAAAGCTCTATGGGGCTGGTTTTCAACTTTTCGGTACTTGTTATCATTTTGACTGCCTTCCACAGGGCTTTAGTGTCTTTTCCGGCTTTGTTTGTCAGAGACCTACCATATTCGATTTTAAGTTTGCGTAGTAGACTATTGCAAAAATTTCTGTAACGCGTGTACGTTAATTTTAGAGTCATATTTTCCGGTGATTTCTTGGCTTTTAGGTGGAGTCGATCACGGTTTTTTATGCATCGTAGTAGACCTATTGTCATCCAAGGCTTTAGGACCCTGTTTCTTTTTTGTTCCCTGGAGCCAGTTGTATGACTTGTTACTATAGAAGAGAGGATGTTTACCAGATTATTAGTTGCCATATTTGCGTTTTCCTGATTTAATATGGAAGAAAAGTCTCTCTGATCTATTTCAAGCTTTACTTGGGAATGGTCAGTAACTGTCCTGAAATTTGGCTGGTTTTGGTAGATTTTGTCTGAGCCCACAGCCAACAGGACCGGCTTGTGGTCTGTGATAGAGGATTCCAGTACAAGTGTAGTAGTTTGGTGTGTGCTATTTGTAAGTGTATGATCCAAGCAACCATCAATTCTTGTGGGGTAGACGTGGGTAGGATAGAGACCATGTGATGCTGTAAATGAGAGGTAGTCGTTAGCATATGGGTTTTTACTGTCCGGCCCTATGTCTATATTTATGTCACCTACGAGACATTTGAATTTAGTTGAGATGCTGTTAAAAATATTGTTCAAGCATTCGGTAAAACTATCAAAGTCGTCTCTGGTGCTAAGTGAAGGGGATCTGTAGATAGCCACGATAGTGGTATTTGCGATCTCGCATGTGAGGCAGCTCACATTTTGAAACACTGGCTCGCGTATGGAACATTTTATGTATTTATTTACATAGATGATTACACCATCGTTCTGGTTCAGTGGTGAGGTAGTACACTGCGCTGTGTATCCATCCAGAATCGGCCGATTAGTCACCTTGCTAAGCCAGCACTCTGTGAGGACTATGACGTCAATCTTGATTTTAACTTGTGATAGGAGGATACGAAATTCGTCAAAGTTTTTGTTTACACTGCAAATATTCATTTGTATTATGCTCAATGCTATGTTATTATTTTTTATTAAGGAGTGGCAGTTTTCAGGTTTACATAAGTGGGAATTTGTGGGTAGATGGTTGTTTTTGGGCAGGTGAGTGTCAAGAGTTTGTGTGGTTGCGAGTTTGATATTGGTGTACATGTATACGAGTTTTGAGTTGTCATTTTGTGAAAGAATATTTTCGCGCAAGTTTGGTAATGAATAACTAAACATTATTACATTTGCATATTGTACGGAGAATTTTAATCTAAATATATAACAATTTTTTATGGATAATGTGGCATACATAGTGGCTAGTCACGGTTTATTCAACAATTCTTTCAGGCATTGCTCTGATGTTATGAGCAATTGCTTTTGACCTTGGTCTTTACGAAGAAATATGTTACCATTGGATGTCCAACAGAAGCGAAAGCAGTTCTGTTTAGCGAATTCCCGTGCCATGTAAAATAGCCTTTTTGAGCTAGCGGAGAGGTGGTCGGTAATATATATAGGTTGCCGCTTACCGGGAATAGAAATCAGGCTCGTATTGATTTTATCTTCCACACTTGCCACTTTGCTATTGTAGTTTCGTACTGCAGTTATGGTGTCAATCTTCATTTGCACTGTTTGAAACTCTGCTACTACGGGGCGAGTGGCGCCGGGCTTGCTCGGTAGACGGTATACATCTCGCAGGTCTGAGGCGGAGATACCTATGCCTGTGGCCTGTCCGATTTTACAAACGGCGTCAGTAAGGTTGTTGAAAGTTTCCTTCTCAGCTTGGGGCAGATTTCTGATTTCGATGCTAGAAGATCTTGTTTTTAGTTGGAGATCGTGTATTTTTCTATCTAGTGTTTCTATAGATCGTCGCTGTTCCAATCGCTCTTTTTGCATACTGTCCAGGCTCGATTTTATATCCTCGTATTGCCTGTTTAGGAAGGACATAGAGGTCACTATTTCATCATTGGATTTTTGAAACTTTTGTGTCTGTTTTTTTAAATCAGCTATATCCGTAGTGATCTTTGCTATAAGGGTATCTTGTTTGTGGCACATTTCATTTAGTTTTTTGTCGAATTCGGCCTTCCATTCACTCAGCATACCCATGAGCGTACCTCTGAGTCCCTCATCCTCCTGTTCATGTGCCGAACGTTTCTCCGTACGAGGACGCTTGTTTCTATTTGTTTTTCCAAACGAGACATCAGACTGCTGTAGTGTGTTTAGGTCTGTTTCTGATTGAGTATATCCCAATGACGTACTAGAGGTTTTAGGTGGCGTTTTATTAATGACGACTTCGTAGAATAATCAGCAATACACGACAGCAACAAACGATGTAGCCTGTGGTTTGATTGCATAGAATCCTATCCACAGAAATGCAAACTGCAGCTATTTAAGCCGTTGTGTATTTTGAGGTGGTGCGATGATTTTCAGCGAATGTGAGATGCACGCTTTATTATTCTCTGTGCGATAAACGAAACGCAGCTGCCAGACGTCCGGGTATCTGTCATCTCACAACTGTCACTGCAGTCACTGTCACTTCAATTTCATATGAATGTGCAATGTTTCAAACATTTATCAATAATAATATTGGATTTTCGGTAATAGTGAGGGTTGAGAAAGAGTGAAAGTGAATTTCAAAAGCACCAACGAATCCGTGTTATTGTTTTGTGTTAATTTCTTACTCACTTCTCTCAAACTGCTGACTTCTTTATTACGTGTTTCTGTCCAGGTTCCCGTACTGCACTTTTTACTGCTTCTTATGTGAATTTATGCACTATTTCGGTATGTTATTAATATTCATAAGTGGTACAGATCTTTATCCCGGTTTACATTGCCGGGGTTGCCAGCCGAAGGTGCCAGCCGAAATGATAATGAAATTCATCTTACAAAGCGGCTAATTAGAGTGTCACTGTAAATCTATTCCTCGCCAATTCAGTATTCCTAGCGGACTCAAACAACAATAATATATTTGTTATTCAAAAGAAGAAGACTGCTAATTGAAGGAGTTCCATTGAATATAGATGGCAATAAGACGGTTGCATTTGCAAACAAAAGATAATGGCAACTAGCAGACATTCAAATATCAAAGCTGGTTGAAATGACTAATTGTTGAAGAACTGTATTGCAGTGAATTGTAAACCAAACGAACTGAATAAACCATTTGAAAAGCTAGCAAGCTAAACTTTTAATAAATATTAAACCTTAAATTTCGTAACAGCGATTAAGAATGCTTACATAGAAAAGATATGAAATTTTAATTGAATTCATTATAATCGACTCCAACTGTTCCAAGTTTTTTGTGTAGACTGGGGACATACGACACAACACAAAGACATCTCTGTCTTTATTAGTATCGAAATGCGTCTGTGCTGTGAACGATATTGTATGCAAAGAAATAGATAGATGCCAGAATGCTAAGTTTGTAGTTACTAGAGCGTCGCGAAAACCTATTAGAATTGGTAGATTAGATGATAGAAAGAAGTCTTCAAGGGCCACCAGTTTAAGGGCGCCTTCAAATTAGAGGCGGGAGGAAGTGCTGCAGTCTCGCGGTAGCTGCGTCATCACTAATTTTTATACAATTTCTAGAAACGCTGTCGCAGCGCCACTATCGTGATTTGCCCTTGGTGGAGCGTGACCATGCGGCAGGGGTGAAAAAGAGTATAATCTTTCTTTTTTTTTTTTTTATTCATCAAGAAAGGACATTTTGATTACTTAGCACAACATAGTTTGTAAGATAACTAAGGTTAAACTGCACGGAGTCAGCCACAATGCGAGCCAGAGACTCCCCCCATACTAGGATTTAACCTGTGTTATGGTGGGCAGGCCCCAGCGCGACAGAGGACTGCCCCCGTACAGTGTACCATCCAAAACATCAAAAGGAAAGTGCTATACTACTACTGGTTCCATGAACTAGGCAAGCCTGTTTTATTTGGAACCAGTGTAAACTTACAACGAGCATATAAATTATAAAGTAATTAAACACTAATGTATGCCACATTGAGTGTAATTAGTATGTGCGTGTTGTGCCTGCGTGCGTGCGCGCGCAACGTTTGTGTGTGTGTGTGTGTGTGTGTGTGAGTGTGTGTGTGTGTGTGTGCGCGTGTGTGTGTGCGTGTGTGTGTGTGTGTGTGTGTGTGTGTGTGTGTGTGTGTGTGTGTGTGTGTGCGTGTGTGTGTGTGCGTGTGCGTGTGTGTGTGTGCGTGTGCGTGTGTGTGTGAGAAGAGTGACCGAGCGTGTATGTAAATATGTATGAGAATATATGTGGATGTTTGCTAATCTTAGGTGAATATGTGTGCGTGTGTTTCACATCTATGTAGCTACGTTTTAGTACCCTGCAGGAGTGCTTCTGTCTCATTGTAGTTTAAAGTAAGTAGCCAAGATTTGAGCGTTGATTGTAGTTTATACTTGTTCATTGGATACAGCTTCAATATTTTGTTTATTCTGTTATATAACTTGTTGCTCAAGACCTTATTGTGACGTTTTGCTAAAGTTGTTTTGTGATGGATAGGAGGACATACCCTATCCGATCGACGCTTATTTGTGTAGATACTTGGATCATATACCAGTGATAGATGCCTTTTTTCAATTGTCTGTAGCACGAATAGTTGTCTCACTGTCGGGACTGGGATGTCCCTATACAGTTGCTCTGTAGGGTATTGAAATGGTTTTTTGAACATGACTTTAAGGACAGCTCTTTGTGCCCTTTCTAGAGGGAGGATAATAGTCTTGGCTGCTCCACCCCATGAGGTTATGCCATAGGTTATAACAGATTGACCCAACGCCTGGTAGACCATGACCAGCGTTGTATGATCAGTGGCATTACGCAGTATTTTAAAGATATAAATCAGCTTCCTCACTCTACAAGTCAAATTATCAATATGCTGTCGCCAATTTAGAAACTGATCTATGTGGATACCAAGATACTTCACTACCACTGCTCTTGTCACAGTTGGACAGTCACATTCGCTAGTACAAACTCCAAAAGAATGTGCTTTAACAAGGTAGGTGCCCTGTGGAGGGAGCATCGAATTTTTATGAGCGAATGTCATAAAACTAGTCTTGGTAAGGTTGAGGGTAAGCAAGTGCGTAGATAGCCATGCAACTACCTCAACGAGTGCGTTTTCAGCATGTCGCTTTGTTTCGTCCCAAGACTTGCCATTTATGATAAGTACGGTGTCATCGGCATAAGCATATACCCTACAATTTGCACAGTCAAGCTCACAAAGGTCATTAATATAGATGGTAAATAAGGTAGGACCCAGGATACTCCCTTGCAGGTACAGATTCTTAATTACGGTGTCCCACCGTAATTAAGAATCTGTTCCGAACTTATATGATTTTCGATTTTAACAACTTGTGTTCTCCCCGACAAATAATTTCTAAATAAGTCCAGAGCTACCCCTCGTATTCCCACTTTTTCTAGTTTTGTTTCAAGAATAGGTATGGACACGGTATCAAATGCCTTTGATAAATCTAAGAATATTGATAGGCATCTTTCTCCCCCGTCCAGGCTATCGACAACATGTTGCACAAGGGTCAATATAGCGTCTCCTGAGGATTTGTTTTTTCTAAAACCAAATTGGCTTTCCGAAATAATCCGCTTTGACTCCAGATAACTAGTGAGACGTCTATTTAATGCCTTCTCGATAATTTTTGACATAGCTGGTAGGACAGATATTGGCCTATAATTATCAACAATATCTTCAGCCCCACCTTTGTGTATTGGATGTATTATTGCTTTTTTAAATACGTCCGGGAAAATGCCTGTAGTGAATGAAAGTCTACAAATGTGCGTAAGCAGTGGAACAAAGATATCAGCTGAGTCTTGTATTATGGCGGACGAAATACCATCCACGCCGGCCGAGCAGTCTCTACGCAGAGATTTGATGAGAAGCATAATTTCGTTGTCATCTACATCCAATAAAACAAAAGAACCTCTCTGCGTGTTTTTGTTTGTGTTTGTGTTTGTGTTTGTATTTGTGTTTGTATTTTGAGGTCTAATCGTTTTAATTTTTGATGCAAGTTGAGAACCTATGTTTGTGAAAAAGTCATTAACGTCCTCAACGGATAAGGTTGGGTTGTCTTTAACATTTAGTAGTTTGTCAGACTTTGAGGATTTGCTTTTTTTATTTGTTATTGTTTTAATAACTTCCCATGTCGCACGTGTATTATTTTTGGCAGCTTGAAATAATTGTTGGTGGTAGGAAATTTTGACCTTTTTAAGCAATTTATTAATGAAGTTCCTATACCTTAGGTATGTTATTTTGAGAGTGATGTTCTCTGCATCTCTTTTTTGCGCCTTATGCATTCTATCACGATTACGAATACATCGTAATAATCCTGGAGTAATCCAGGGTTTAATATTATATTTGCTGCGCTGTGTTTTGTGAACTATGGTATTATTCTTAATTATGTTCGAGATGGTTGACACTAAATAATTCGCAGCAAAGTTGACGTCATTGGCTGATAAAACTGGTGAAAAATCTGTATTTGTAATATCAAGCCGAATGGCGCCATAAGAAACCCTGTGACGAAATGCTGGTGTAACCTTGAGCAATTTCTTAAGAGAGAGTAGAAGCAAGGTAGGGCGATGATCGGTTATATAACTACAGATGATAAGAGTGACCGATTGCAACTGTGATTTTACTACAACGTGATCCAGACACTTTTTACCTCTGGTTATCTCACTGTGTGTTGATCTTAAGCCGTGACTCATCAATAAATTAATATATTCCTCCGATCTAGTATCCTTCGTATTTATTCGAATATCAATGTTGATATCGCCTGTCAGACATATGTTTTGATACATATTCAACGATGAGAGTATTTCATTTAGGCCGTTTAAAAAGTTATCCGTGTAGCGGAAGGATGGCGATCTGTAAATAGCAACAATAGCAAGGTCTATTGTTTTGATTTTGCATATAACACAAGTAAACTCCCTAATGTTTGTAGGTATTTCTACAACACAGTTGATACCCTCCTTTACGTAGATCAAAACACCGTCATTTTGGTTTACCACTTTAGTAGTAAAATACGGATAATAGCCATTCATAATTGGAGCATTAGAGAGCTTTGAGCACCAGCATTCAGTTAGTATGATAATATCGCATCGTATTTTTAAAGACATCAAAAGTGTTTGTACCTGGTCAAAGTTCTTATTTACGCTACGTATATTCAAGTGAAAAATTGATAAAGGATGACTCATTTTTGAGATATATTCCACACATTGATCTGCTGGACACCGGTGCGATTGCGTTGAATCAAATGTTTCGATTTCTGATGACACTCTGCTTATATCATTAGCCATTATCTAACAGATAAATATTATTTGAGCAATAATTACGTAGACAGAAACCGAAACAATTATTAAAGTGTAAGAAGTGGGCACACGATACGCAACCACCAGTGTAATTTTGTTCATAGTGTTTATTTGTTATTGAAGTGTAAGATGTTTTGAGGTTTTGTGAGTTTACGAGTATGTGTATAGTTGCCAGTGTCACGTGTGTAACCAAACCAGATATTTTGTCTGATAAAATAATTCTGTGTGGCCATAGGTTATGACTTAGAATAGTTCTTAATACTCTATAAAAATAAGACATAAAAAAGATATCAGAACATAAAGCATGTAACTTTATCAGACCATAACCTAGATCAATTCCTAATATTTTATAAAAACAAGATAGAAAGAAGCAATTAGACCATAAAGCATGCAGGTATTACAAGTTATAGACGATTTTTTATAGTAATACTGCTTATTAACTAATGGGGATAGCAACACAGATCCTTTAAGAGCTATTTCAGGACTTACTAAATAAATCTGTGAACAGGATATAAGTCATATTTTTTGTTCCAGGGCACTCAGGTCCTCTTCTGTATTTACTACGATATGGTTACTGGTTTCGTCCTTACGTATGAAGATTTTTCGGTTTGAGGTCCAACAGAATTTATACTTATTGCTTTTAGCAAACATTCTGGCCTGATAGAATAATTTTCTACTGTTTCCAGGCAGGTAATCTGTTATATATATTGGGACAGGCGGTCCGGAAATGCAAACGTGCCCTGTATTTAGTTTTTGATGCGCGTCCTTTTTTCTGTTGTGCTCCCGTGCATTAGACAGGAATTTTTGCTTCATTGTCACCGTACCAAATTCCACAACAATAGTTCTGGTACGACCTGGTTTACCTGGGAGCCGGTAAATATCCCGCAAATCAGATGTGCTTATGTCCATACTCAAAGTTTTACCCAAGTTTTTGACATGGTTCTGTATATGCTCAGTTGTCTCCGACTCGTGGCACGGAATATTTCGAACTTCGATGGTAGATGATCTTGAACCTGTTTCTAAAACCTCCAACCTTTTCTCCAATCTTTCTATATAGCTATAACACTGTGTACGCTCTTTTTCAAGTTTTTCTAACTTCAATTTCATGTCTGCATAATCATTTTTAATGGTTTCAATTGATTTCTGCATCTCCAAATTACTTTGCTGGATAGTATCATTTTGCACTTTAATCTCCCTTATGTCATCGGTAAGTTGAGTAAACATCGTGCATTGGGATGACTTTAAGGTTTCGAACATATTTTTCATATCTATATGCAGTTGTGCAAGTTCACTTATTGGGGGTGAGTTATCAGGCCTTGGTCTTTTATTTCTACTCGTAATATTCAGCATATTATCATCCACTGTTGCAGGTATGTCAGAGTCCGATTGTGTTAAATGACTCTGTGGATTTATTTGTGAACGCTTCGGAGACCTCATCATTTTACTTTGTATTTTTTTTTTTTATCTCAAATAGGTAGTTAGTCGAAGCTCGTAGGCGGAGATTGCAAATCTTTCACGTAGCAGATGCGTATTGCAATATGCAGTGCTACGGTCACTCCCCGACACACAGGGCACCGCGTCGTAGCAAACGCTCTCGTAGTCGACCTTTAAATTAATGGCTTACTTGTATTGAATTATTTCGCCGCCTACGTCACTGGCTCGATAGTCTAGCTGTTTACGACGCGGCGACGCACGCGGTGAAATGCGGCGTGCGCGTACAAAGGTGGGGAGGTTCAAACCGGACTTTTAGGACCACCGAATAGTGTTTGTTTGTGTTCACTTATTTTAATGTTATTATGAAATATTATTACGTAATTCACTTAAGTCACACAATGCTTACACCACGCACCCACTGTTTATATATAGGAAACAATACTTTAATGTCACTCGAAGACAAATCAGAGAATTAACAACAAACTTTATATGCAACACAGCGACATGCGTCTGCACTGGTTGACGGTCGAACGCGAATCGCCGCATAAACTCCTTATAATCTCGCAGTATAAACCGTACTCGATCGCACCAGCATTTCATTAGAGGTACTTAGGGACCCCCACAGATGCTCCAATTTCATAAACTGACGATTTTAAATTCACGACTATCCACAGCGAGTGATTTAGGGCACATATCAATACCTACACTAAGGTCTAAAAATCTCAGGAGGTACTTTTCAACATGTTAGGTAACTACAGGAATTCCTTCTAGGGTTCTCCAATTATAATGACTGCAATTTATACTGCGTTAAGCATTTTAAACTGTATCTCATCCTCAGATGGGTGATCAGTTTATAGCAGTTTTACGGGTTAATGTTAGCGTTTCCGTGCTTCGGAAAGCACGCCAAGCATAATATTATGGTCTAGGTTGCCAAAATCATGGCAGTGAAAACATGGAAATAAAATAGATGGTTATGTTATGGTTATTCCTAGCTTACTTTGGGATCAGATAGCGTTGTGTGAGATGTCCGCCAATATTTCTTTATTTTTATTATTAATTGGAGGTGTATAGTATGCTCACTCCTTTGGAAATAAAAGCGTGACTAAAATGTTTATGCATGCAATCATATCGATGTGATTGATGTCGAAGACGCCACCTAGTCGGGCCCATGTCAACCTCATTTGCAACCGGCTATTTTAAACCATTTTGGATAAAATAATATAGTCATTCGCATTCAGCAGGCCCAAAACAACCAGAATTATAATTTTCATGGTATTTTTTTATTTAGTTTCTTCAAGTACATCAAAATCGCGGGAACTCACGAATCTCGAAGCAAAACATATTTACTAACTAGCTGAGCCCGCAACTTCGTTTACGTCACATAAGGTGTATGAAAGGAAAGGTATTACTTCATCAGAGTCATCAAGCAGCGTCTGAAACTGCCCTGTTTGCTTAATCATAGAAGAGCTTAATGATTAAGTCTATTTTAAAACAATTCAGTCCACGCCTTCGGCGCGGACTGAATTGTTTAAAAATAGTCTTAATCATTAAGCTCTTTTATGATTAAGCCAACACGCCAGTTTAGGTTCACTCACATTCAAAGAAACCCCTACAATTAAAATTTTCAAAATATCTGATTCTTAAAAGTGTTATAACTCTTTTATTTCTAAACCGATTTACATAAAACAAACGCTAAATGTTAACTGGAGCAAACCTCAACACAATAAAAAAAACCGCATTGCAATCGGTTGAGCGGTTACTGAGATTAGCGTGCACAACCGTACAGACAAACAGATATACAGACATACAGACATACAGACAAACAGACAAAAATTCTAAAAATCATTGTTTTGGGTTCTATTGCGTTCATAAAGCCCCCCTATAATATTTTTTCTTATTTATCTTCCATGTACAGACAGCGACCTGTTACGATTTTATTATATGTATTGATTTAAGTGCAAAAGCGCTCTGTTAGAAGTCCTGGAACATCCTTTCGAGTGCTTACCCGTGGCTCACAACCGTAGGCTGTTGGGGGTTACGTGAGGTTTTTTAGTCGGTAGGAGTTCGGCATAGCATCCATGATGGATTTTCTCTCGCGTTAAAAAAAGGAGCAAAAGCGTACCTATCAAAACACTGAAATTCCTATTTTTTTCCTAATTATTCATATTTATTTCTCTGAAAATAAACGCATTAGAAGTGGAGTCTTATAAAAGCCTTCGTAGTACGCTTTCGTACGTCAAATAAAATATTAAATGTTGCCCTACAACGGGTATTACGAAGGTACTCTTGACCTTTTTTAAGGATATTATACATACATACATACATACATATACTCACGCCTTTATCCCCGAAGGGGTAGGCAGAGGCCTATACCGGCCCACATTTCACCGTGTACAATTCGGTCCCACGTGACAGGTGGTGAGCCCATCGCCGTGTTGAAATGGACCGCCGCCGTCAGAGCCTCGTCCGTTGTTCAGCAGGTGCACGAGCTTGCACGTGAGGTTGACTTGAGCCCGATGGTGTTGGTAGGGCCCCACTACACTACTATTACTAAGGATATTATATTATGGACATTATGCTTAACAGCCTTCTTGTCTCATATTTTCCTATAAAATTGATCATTATTCATGATCTATGCCACAAGTTACGAATAACTTGCATTGATGTGCCCCAATTTTGAACTTAATTTGTTTGTTGAAAATGCAAAGACGTGCTCTCGAGCACGATCTACACATTTTGTGATCTGCCCAAGTTCCTATCTGTACGTATTTTACGCATTGTATTATCCGATATTAGATACTGAACTAATTGTGCGTACTAACAGGTGTTTGATATTATTAACTAATCAGTCATATTATTTCCAGAATACTTGTTAAATACTTTAAGATCTAAGTAGACACTCAATTTGTGTAAACTTTAGAAGCGTCTACAGTTGTTTTATCAATTTAAACTACACTTTAATAAACTAAGCTACGCCTTTCTTTTAAGATATTTAATTTTTGTAATATTTTTCGAGCTATTTCGAAATATTATGTGGAGGTCTAAAAATGTCAGTTTTAGATAAAATGCCAATTTTCCAAAGTTGTATGACAGAATACGTAATATTTTAATTATAAAGACACTAGATTTTGAGCTAACGTTTAAAATGACTTACTAACCTTAAAATATCTGTAAAATAAGCTCAGCTTAACCACGACATAGTTAGAACACTTATTTTGTGGTAAAATAAAACTGTAAACATGTACCAATAAAATTCTTCGGCAATTGCACCAAGAAGACATTAAGCCACGGGATTACACAACAATTACTGAACTAATTTCCTCTCGCACTCTCAGTTGGGAGAAATTTTCATCACAGGCTCGGGTCACGACCCCCGTTAATTCGTAGTAGGTGTGCAATCAGTTGCGATTCATCTACTGAGCTTAACATAAGCTTTGGAGATGTGTAAAAACTGGACATTAAATCCTTGCGGTTTAGTACCGCTATATCACAGATCTATGTGAATTATGGGCTTACCTACGAGTATTCACAGATTCGTATTAGTAATTTGCAGGAGATGCCAGGATTACGTATTATCTCATTCAGAGACGATGTTGTATAAAAAAGGTGTTTAAAAAACTACACCATTTTAATTCTTAAATGAATTGTAATTACCTACTGAAAGTTGAAAAGAGTGGCTGTGAGTTTTTAGCAGGTTCTTTTCTCTCCGGTTCTAACTATTGCATTGCTTTGTGACCTAATATAAATAAAGATTTTTCATTTTCAAATGTAGTCTATGGATTTCAGCTATCTGCGTGTTTAATTTAATGGTTCGATTAACTGCAAACTTCACTCTTCTAGCTATATTCAGGAGGTCTAAACAAAACCAAACACTCAATTCAATTCAATTCAAATACTAGGGAGGTTTACCAAGAATGACTAGATGGATGTTTTAAAATCTGCGGTTTGTAATTTTTTATCTCAGCCACGATTGTTAACTACAAAAAAAATCAACCATGAGTTTTTGGAATGGGATATTAGGATGAATCAAAATTAACTGAGTTAGGTACATACGAGTAGTATTTAGGATTTCGTACACTGACGGAAAAAATAGAACCCGCTTACTGAAACTTCGATATCAGTCTGTCTGTCTGCCTCCAGTACTTAACTTAGAAACCGTGATAGTTTGCCGGTTGAAATTTTTACGGATGTATGTTCATCTATTGCCACTATTACAACAAATACTACAATCATAAAAAAAATAAGGGGCCTCCAGTACCGTCTGTAAATTACATTTTGCGTATTTCGGTACGGAACCCTCTCTTCGAACAATATTCGATTGCGGTAGGTATTCGACTAGTCTCGACTCGATACTCGATATTAATATTTTATTCATTTGATATGCGATATTGAATAAATTATTATCGATATTCATTTTAAGTTTTAATACTAGATACCCCGATACTTGATTTTGGGTTTTCAACTTCGACGTTCAACGTCCGACGTTCGACGTCCAAAGTTCGACGTCCAAAGTTCGACGTTTGACGTTCGACGTTCGACGTTCGACGTTCGACGGTCGACGGTCGACGTCCGACGTTCGACGTCCAAAGTTCAACGTTCGACTTTCGTCGTTCGACGTTTGACGTTCATACCTAACCAAACCAATCGGTCCCGATGTTGATAAATGGGTTTACCTGACGCCTAACGTCCAGCGCCCTACGCCCAGAACCCAATGCCCCACCAAAAACCCCGCGCTCTATGACAACGCCCCGCGCCAAAAACCCCATGATGATGATGCCAAAAATCCAATGCCAAAAACCGAATGCCTAGCACCCAACGCTAAATGTCAAACGCCCAACGCTCAACACCTAACACTCATCATCTTATGTCATTTAGTAAGATATAAAGCTTATTTTGAAATATCTATAACTAGCGCTTACCTTAATTTACGTTGAAGGAACTAATAGGTAGCTATTTTATCAGTGAAACATTCTTAACCAAAGGGGTGTTCTTATCATATCATGACTCGTAAGTTTAGACGTTCAAGAAGTTATTTTCTACATCAAAAGATCGACTTCTATGAAAAAAATATTAAACACGACATGAATTGAAAAAGTTCACCATTGGAACTTCCAACAACAGCAACGTTCTATTGTTACACGCTGGTGACATTAGAAAAAGAACAGCGTCGAACCCTTTTCACATTGTTATATCAAGAATTCTCGCAAATGAATATAACATTTTCTTATAAAATCTCTAGCCATACTGACTGAATACCGATAACTTATTGTCACAAAGCATAATTCTCATAGGAAAAGTAACGCGATATGTAACGCGATGAATATACCGCCCGCTGCTTACAAACAAAGACTTTTATATAAACTAGAAATATTTGCTTACAAATAGCTATTCATTTACAAAATATACTATAAATTTTGATTTACATTTTCTGAACCAGCTTTCATAAAATAATATGAATATTTCCATGCTTCTTTTTGATTACTCTAAGTTGGATTGCCTAAAAGCTTTGGTGATTACCCGTTGGTGCGGCATTGCAACAAGATCACACAGTATATAATACCTAAACGTTTGTATGGTTTAAAAATACAAATGTGTTTGGGAAGTAAGGCATGTAACCACTGGCAGAGTTTGCCGGGAACAAATTGCGGTTGGATTGGTTGAAATAAAAATCGTCCGTCAGTTTGGTAAACGACAATTGTCCAAAATATGGAGTGGTTGAACTATGGCCGAAAACTGACACCACTAAGTAAAAAGTGATGGTCGATTATCGCACAATATCATCAACGAAAATAATAGCTGTAAAGTTGTGAAGTGATTTTTAAGCTATTGCATAGCTTTTATCGCGGGCCTTGAGCGTGGAGACCATGTGGAGACCGAATCCAGAAATTCCGTCACGAAAAAACCTAACACACTCGGCTATACTCGGCCACGCTCGGTCACGCTCGTAAATCTCGCACTTCATTTTTTTTTCATTTACGGCAATTATGCACTCTGCAGTCGTTATATATTAAGTCAATCCAAAAAGTGACGCTTGTACCCAGAATCGATCTTGCACCTTTTGCGTACCGATCCGCGTCTTAACCACTCCACCAAAGTTGAATTAAGAGTGCTGGTCGAATTTAGAGTTCATAATGTGAAAACTTTTTCGATGCTCCGATTGAAATGCGTCATAGATAAGAATATTGACAAAATAAAAATAAAATAAAATAAAATAAATAAATAAAATAAAATAAAATTTATTCCCTTTGAAATTTTTTAAAAAAATTATTTAGGTTTGTCAAAATTTTTGTGACTCTACCGGGGGTTCGGAAATACTACAGACTGAGAAGAACACCCCAAGAAACTCAGTCTGGTCCCTACTCTTCTAGTATCTTAGTATCTAATACAGTTTTTTTTAATGTAGAAAGGAGCAATTCGTGTCACTGCCAGGCAGCCTTGTCTTCCAGAAAGTCTTTAATGCTATAATAAGCTTTCTGGCACAATTTAAGTTTTATTAGTTTTTTAAATTTATTAACTGACAAACCTGTTATGGCTGTCGGCAATGTATTGTACATTCGAATACAATTGCCCGCAAAAGAATTGCTTATTTTATTAAGCCTAAATCTAGGTACAGCCAATTTATTCTTATTTCTTAAGTTTAGATTATGGATATCACTATTTTTAATAAATTTACTGTTATTTTTATGAGTATATAATAAGTTTTCATATATGTACTGTGAATACACAGTAAGTATGTTGATATCCTTAAACTTTTCTCTTAATGACTCTCGAATCCCCATACCATAGATAGCCCGGACAGCCCTTTTCTGCAACACAAAGATAGATTCGATGTCGGCAGCGTTACCCCATAATAGTATGCCATAGGTCATGACACTGTGAAAATAGCTAAAGTAGACAAGACGCGCTGTTCTAATGTCTGTCAGTTGTCGGATCTTTTTAACGGCATAGGCTGCAGAGCTCAGTCTGCCCGAGACTTTCTCGATATGAGGCCCCCACTGCAAGTTGGAGTCTAACTTTATGCCCAGAAAGACAGTTTCATCGACCAATTCTACTTGATCATCCCTAATCTTAATACTGGTGTTAACGAGCCTAACATTTGGCAAGGTGAATCTAATACATTTTGTTTTAGTTTTATTTAACAATAAATTATTTGCGTTAAACCAGTGGACTACCCTAGAGAGGGCATTGTTTACTTCGTCAAGATCGCGTTGTCCACGTTCAACTTTAAATATTAAAGATGTGTCATCAGCAAACAAAACTACCTCGTGATCGTCTCTTATAAGGTGAGGGAGATCATTTATGTACACTAAAAATAGAAAAGGTCCCAGAATTGAACCCTGAGGCACCCCCATTGTTACAGAAGAACCATGTGACTGTTTACCATTTATAACTACTTTCTGTACTCTATCTCTTAGGTAAGAGCTAATTAAATCCAAGGCCGTCCCCTGGATCCCATAATGATCAAGTTTTTTAATTAAAGTCTGATGCTGGACGCAATCGAAGGCCTTAGATAGGTCGCAGAATACACCATAAGCATCATACGACTCCTCCCAGGCCTCATATATATACTCTAATAATTTGATTCCAGCATCCGTGGTAGACCGACCGCGCGTGAAACCGAATTGTTTAGTATGGAATAGTTTATTTGTATTAAAATGATTTTGCATTTGATTAAGCATTACCTTTTCAAAGATTTTACTAAACGTGGGTAGTACAGAAATAGGACGAAAATTGGACGGATCCGAGGTGCTACCCGATTTAAACAGAGGAGTTATTTTACTAAACTTCATTAAGTCAGGAAACACACCACTATCAACACAATTATTAAATATTATTGATAATTCAGGAGCAACCATTTCAATTAACGAATTAACTAAATGTACAGAAATTCCCCAGAGGTCAGCCGTTTTCTTAATATTTAAAGATTTAAAAGTTTTTATGATAGTGTGTAAACTAATTTTACTGAATTTGAATATTTCATTACAGCAAGGAACATTTGCTTTTAACAAGGATTCTGCTATTGGGGTAGAAGAACCTAGGGCTCTGGTCAAATCTACTGGAATACGAGAAAAAAATTGTTCAAATTCGTTAGCGACTTCGGCATCTGTTGTAATTATGTTACCATTTACTTTAAGTTTAAAATTATTATCATTTGATTTTGCTTGGCCTCTTTCTGCGTTAATTATTTTCCAAGTAGATTTAACTTTGTCTACACTATTGATAACTTTATTACTTATATACTTTCTTTTGGCCGCTAAGCAGTCTGCTTTAAACTTTTTTGAATAAGTTTTAACATAATTTAGAAATTCATCTGTTCTATTAAGCTGTCTTTCTGAGTATAGTTCATACAGTTTTAATCTACTTTTATGTATATCCTCAGTGGCCCATTCACTGAAGACTGGCCTGTCACCGATTGTGACTTCCTTAGACTTGAATATGGAGTTGAACTCATTGTAAAAGGAATCAAAAAATAACTTATAACTTACATTTGGATCTAAGCCAGTGTCTAAAAATGGAAGTTTATTGCAAAGTCCAACTCGCATACGTTCCAAGCGGCCACCAGTTACTGGTCTACATAATATTTTACGTCTTTTAACTTTTTCTCTTGTGATCTTGAAAGATGCTATTTGCCCAGTATGATCTGATTTTATCTTATTTATAATACTCTTACTTTCTGGCAACATATCACTGTATATATTGTCCAGACAAGTAGCTGTTGTAAACACTTTGCAAATCACCCACTAACTTTTAATTCACAATTTTTCACAACGGACACGGTAATGTCTATGTAAAATAACGACACGAATCTATAAGGGTTCCGTTTTTTGCCATTCGGCTACGGAACCCTAAAAATGCTATGCAATAGCTTTACCGCGGCAGTCCCCGAGTGCCACACGTCTTTTTTTTAATTTCATCGGTATTTTCTACTACAGTTTTCATCATTTCAACAGCAGTCGGTCACAACCTGCGCTTGCTCATTTCTATACGGCTCACCACGTATTACGTAAAACAATTTCTATAAAGGTGAAATGTGGGCACATATTTATTATACCGCTGCTTACCTCTTTGGGGATAAAGGCGTGAGTGGCGTGACCATATATGTATGAGACTTGACAAAACTCTCACTTTCCTACGGTACCCTACAATATCTTAAACTGTGAAAGTTGAAGATAAACTACGCTTTGCAGCGCAACTGTAGCCAGTGAGCTGTTATTATCTGTTGTGGCTCCAGAATATTATACTGGGCGTCCTGAAGAGAGTGAAGATGACTCGTATTATTATAACCGGAATAAACTTTAAAGATACATTTTCAACAAAGACATCCGTTGTAATCAAAATTTTGTCGTTCAAAATCTCATTATTCGAATCTCTGGAACTGAAAACTCTGGGATATCATAACAACTTTAAATTACTGTATAGAAATGTTGAATGTCACTCTGCTTAATAATAATATACCTTTGACGTAAAAAATAAATTTAGATTAGATTCCAATCACATCGTTTTAAAACAGGGGCTTCTGTGGTAAATTAACTTACTTTGTTTAATTTTATAGAAAGGGGTATTCAAAAGAGCAACCGTTGGTTTGCGGTTGCGAGAAAATAGAAGCAGAAACAAATTGCAGGCCGACTAAGATAAAAAGGGCCCTTCGGTTTGTTAACCGATGCTCCGTTCGACCCAGTACAAATAACACTGAAACAGAACACAGACGTACACGCTTAATTAATTAGCGTTACATTGGAAAATGTATTAGATTTCTAGATATATTTGTTGAAACTTTGTTTTAAGGGATCAAGAGCACTAATAGGCTGTACATTGTAGGTTTCATATTAATCAGGTTGTAGCCCTCAGACTAGAGTAAACTAGACGATACATCTTTCTACAGTCATATATTAATTAAGAACCCAGCCTATACTCGTAGCTAGTATTTTAATGCATGAGATTTTTTCCTATTTGTTGTCACTAGGACCGAACTATCCACTCAGTCAGTACTTAGTACTGTACTACGTCTACAGTACACCATTTTTCGCCTCACCTTCTACCAAACCGCAGGACAAGCCACAGGTTCGGTCACCAGCGACCCTGTTTTTGTTCATCATTCATTCCCAAAGGGGGAACAAAACCGGATCGGTAAAACGTGAAGGTTTACAAACCCCTTGATGTCTGAGAGATTATTATAGACTACAAATTATCATGTGTAGGTAGTAGGGTGTAGTGGGGCCCTACCAACACCTTCGGGCCCAAGTCAACCTCACGTGCAAGCTCGTGCACCTGCTGAACAACGGACGAGGCTCTGACGGCGGCGGTCCATTCAACACGGCGATGGGCTCACCACCTGTTACGTGGGACCGAATTGTACACGGTGAAATGTGGGCCGGTATAGGCCTCTGCCTACCCCTTCGGGGATAAAGGCGTGAGTATATGTATGTATGTAGGAACAAATTATCATAAATTTGTTGGATCAAAAATAATAATAATAAATAAATATCATGGACTTTTTTTACACAGTGCAATCTGATTCAAAAGTAGGCTAGGATTAATCTATTACCAATAATATAAAGAAGAAAATTTTTGTTTGTATGTGATCGTTAAATTCTAAAACTTACGAATAAATCTTAAAAATTTGGAAGTAACTTTGGCATATTATATCCATGCAACTAGCCAAGGGAGTAGAGCGATAATGAAATTAAATATTTAATTAGAATATTAATTAATAATGAAAAACCTAAATATGTAGTGAAAAAATATGGAAAGTTTTCATACACTATTGCAGGCACATACGGAGTGCTTAATGAGTTCTACGGGTGCTACGAAGTTCGTAGCATATCACAGGTGACGCCCGTAGGGCACAGGTAGTTATTTCTGTAGAAATACCTAGTTATTTAAACTTCTATATTTTAAATAACTAGGTATATATTTGACTGCCTCTGTGGCGCAGTCGGTAGTGATACCGCCTACGTCGCCACCGGAGACAAATATTTGTCTCAAGAGTCTGGGTGTTTCTTTGTATAATATGTATGTATTTAAGAAAAGTATATAAGTATTAATATCCGTGGTCTGATACCCATAACACAAGCAGGTTATTCCTAGCTTACTTTGTTTGTGTGAAATGTCCCTGATTATGTATTTATTTATGTTGATAGTCATAAAAGGGTATCTAGCTATTTCTGGGACATTCTTTCGAGGGCTTGCCCAGGGCACGCGGTCGTAGGCAGTGGTAGGGAACCGTGTGATTTTAATCGGTAAAAGTCCGGTATAGAAACCTAGAAGGATTTAACACGTAAATAAAAGAAAAGTGTATCTCTTTACAAGCAGACTATATCGAGCTGGATTAAAGCTGTTTATAATTCATGTAATGCTTTTAAAGCGCTGTGTTAATATTGAGCAGAATAAACGTAGGAACCGTATTAGTGAGTGTGAGTGAGGGGAAATCATTCGTTTCCTGTTGCAGTTTCACATTTCATCGAACATGTTTTTTGATTTAAGCCTGTGGATTAAATACACATACAGGAACTCAACTATTTGTGTCATTTTTAATGTTTGCTTCTGAGTTCTGAAATTTCCTATGTTTCACACAGGTGAGAAATACGAAATTCACGGTCAAAATTCAAAAAAATAAAGATACTTTGTTTCAAAAATAGTAACCTAAATTAGGAACGAGATATATCCCACTATCTAATAATGATCTGCAAAACGTTTTTTACATATTATTCAGATATCCACAACCTTGAACTAAAACAGTTATGCTAATGGGGTATTTTTTTACAATTATGAACATTTGTTTTAACTACAATTTTTAAATGTTATAAAGTTGATTTCAGGTAAACAACGTAATAAAGTCTATAGCTTAAGGTATGTTTATTGTTTCTAATGAACTAAAACACTTACATAACTTACTATTTTATATATATATAGCTTTGAATAGAAGACTATACTTTTCCGGTTCCTTTATTTTTTAAACTGTGAAAAAGTTTATACTAAAGTGCACTTAACCAGGATTTTTAACTTATTTCTAAAGCTTATGTGTGTAGCTTTCATATGACACTAAATTTAGCTCCAACCACCTGCATCACCAGAACAAAGTAGTGTTAAATATAACAATGTTTATGTATGAAAAAAATACTCACAAAAATGTTAATGATAAAATTATCTATTTTTTTTTCATATAATTATTATAAATGTTAGAAAATAATTATAAGTATAGTAACTTTTATAATGTAATAGTATTATTTTTGGACTTTCTAATTTTTAGGGTTCTGTAAACCCTTGTAGTTTCACCATGTCCGTCCTAGACTTACTGTTCAAACAGTTAGTGCTAGAAAGCTAAAACTTTGCATGGATATGTGTGTTTACCACGCCTACAAAGTAATAAAATAAATCCCCAAAAAAATGGGGGTGTATCCCCAGGGTGGATGCTTTTTTTACTTGGGTCTACTCCATTGTGTGGGGTATCAAAAGATAAGTCTCTTAAAAGCGTTGCAAAGTTGCTAAAATGTGATTTTGTTATTAAGGTATCAATTTTTATACTACTGAGGTGGAAGAGAAGCTTACGGGCCCACCTGATAGTTGGTTACCGTAGCCTATAGATGTTTGAAACACCAGATGCGGTACACATGTCCTGCCAACCTAGACGCAGGTTGTGACCCACTGTGGAACTTTTTCAAGCCATCCACAACGCCTTCAACTTGGCATAAAGACTTTTATGATACTGATAACCGGGAACAATCACTTAAAGTGCCTTCCGAAGCACGGAAACGCTTGTAAATAAATTTCGCAAAATGGTCCAGTGGTGGTCACCCATCCAAGAACCGCCCATAGTGAAAGTTGCTTACTGAAGTAAACATAATACATTACACTGAGTGCTCAAAGTGACGAGCGGTTCAAGCTATTTGCAAGAAATCTAATTTTAAAGCGCATTTTTTTGTTAAAATAGGGCGTCTCCCATCCCCTCTCTAAAACCTAATCGGCTGGTTAAAAAAATCTGAAAATATTCTTAAATTTAGTCCATTTATTAAACTTTGAAGGAATTCTATAACGGCTGAGATGAATTTCTTAGTTCAGGAGTTATAGGGTCCACACGGAGTGACTATGAAGTCCTTTTCTATACGCCACCTAACACGCGCTTTGCCGGCCTATTATTATTAGTAAGATTAAATAAATCAATGAAACATAGTGTCAATAAAGTAAAGTTTTAATAAAGCACCTTCTAATTACTATTTTTGACAAATTGCAGCAATATATAGGCGATAATATGCTTAGCGTAATAATGACCGTCTTTTGGGCATTTTTCACCTGTGTGTGTTTCTTAAATACCTACGTATTTTTACCCGAACTGCCGAAGACAGGAGGGTAATGTTTTTCGAGATAATGTATGTGAAGGTGGGAAAAAGCTATGGAAACATGTAGCTATTTTGTAAACCACCACTCGCTTGACATAGCTTCTTCCCACCTGCAAATGTTACCGACAAAGTAAAACGGCAAGTAGCTAAAGAAAATCACAAAAGAATTGTAAAGCTTGTTTTTGCTTTTCAGTTGTATGCTTTTTTTTTTTTTTTTTTTTTTTAACGTGAGGGAAAATCCTCGTAGGATGCTATGCCGGACTCTTACCGACTAAAAAACCTCACAGCCTATGGTTGAGAGCCCCGGGTAAGCCCTCAGGAAGGATGTCCCGTGACTCCCAACAGACCTACGGCCGCCGCTGCGGCCTCGCCCAGGGGGTGGTTCGGGTGCAATCCCACGTCTATGGGGGGTTTCGGGTGTGACCCCGCTTCTAAGGGGGGGCGTGCGTGAGTTGCTCACGTCACGCTGCCGTCATGGGCCTGCTTCTGTAAGGACGGTGAGCGGCCCTCTCACCGTCCTCAGACCCCCGGTCATGGAGGCCGATAGTCCTCGGCAAAGACACGTCGGCGGCGCCCAGGGCTCCGACTGCGGAACTCGGGTGGGAGAGTTCTCTCCCGCACCCGGCCCGCCGCCTCCTTTGCGAGCATGACCTGCTCGCAGAAAGAGGCGGCGCAGTCCCACTTACTCCCGCTGGAGAGCATGGCTCGCACCATGGCCTCGAGCGAGAGAGTGTCCACGCCCAGACCCACTACGAGGACCTGGCGCTGTTGTGCCTACGGCGTGCACTCCACCAGCGTGTGGAGCGCCGTGTCATCGCTGCGGTCCTCGCAGTGCTGACACTCGGCCGTGGTTTCGCGGTGTTTTCGCCACAGATACCTACCGAAGCTACCGTGCCCGGCAAGCATCTGTGTCAACCGGTAGGAGAGAGCACCGTGTCTTCTCTCCAGCCACTCGTCCATGACCGGTCTGACGGCCGCGTTTGTGGCGAATCCCCCCTTTGGTTGCTCAAGTCGCACCTTCCATGTCTCCACGGTTTCCTGGTGGAGCAGGGTCCGCTGGGCCTCGATTTCTCGAGATGCAGGCCTTTGGCCCCGCTCCAGCGCCTCCTTGCGCCATCTGAACAGTGACGCAAGGGCTCTCGCTTCCAGGTCCCATGGAGGGGTCCCGGCTAGGAGACATGCCGCCTCACCGGAGATCGTGCGGTATCCCCTTATCACCCTGACGGCCATCACTCTCTGCGGGCTCAGCAGTCTAGCCTCATTGCTGGCCGTCAGGGTCTCCGCCCATACGGGAGCCCCGTACAGGGCCATGCTTTAGTTGTATGCTTACTTGGCAGTCGGATTTTTTGTATTCTAAATAGGTAATAAAGTTTATTTAAAAGTTTGTAACTAAATATGTATAAATTAGTTGTCGAGATTCTATAACCCAAACTGACAATGGACTAATTTGGGCTGCATTGCGTTGTATTTGCACAATATTGAAGTACTAAACTAGGTAATTAAATTTGAAACGTATAAGAAAAACCACGAGTGCTTACTCTAAACTAATAAATCTAATCTAGTAAGTAATTATTTACCATCACTATAAATAATTAGAATTATGCATACTTACGGTTCACCGAAGAAAATGCGTGCAATTAAAATCTTTCGCATCTATTTAAATCTATTTTTATGATCCAACACACTCTTTGTTAGTCACGTTATAAATGTTGGAGAAAGTTACATTAAATATCTGTCAATATACACGCCAGATGTAAGAGAGCTGTTGGTTTGCTAGCACAAACAGAAAAAAAAATAAAAGAGTGAAATAAAGCTCAGTGCCTCAGCCTATTTCAAATGTAAATCTGCGTAGTTGTAACGGGTCAATACTCTTGGAGAATAAGACGTAGGTCGGCGAGACCGTCGCTCCTTGATGTCGTTGACTTGGAAAATCTTTGAGACTATATTCTCCAAGTCTGTAAGATATTCGACAAGTTACGTAACACGTAACTACGAGTATATTTACAGTGTGTGTTGTGTTGTATTCACTTCTAGCGAATATCATATTGTTTCACCCACGTTTCCCAGTTCCCGTAGGAATACGGGAATGAAATAATATAGCATATATTATGTTACTAAAGCATAATGTAGTATTCTAATTTTGGAAGAATTGTCGAAATCCGTCCAGTAGTTTTAGAGTTTATTTCTAACCAACGAAAATAGAAATCTTTCCTCAAAACTTTAGTATAAAAATACAGATAGGTAACTACCATCACAGTAGTTCTCTTTAAAGTTCTCTTAATACTGTGCTACCATTTTGTCCTTTTCCTTGTACTGCCGTAATGGTGTTAACATAGGCCATACACATTTCTCTATTCGCGATTTTTTGCAGAGTATTTTCATTCAACGAACAAGTTTCTGTCGAAAACCATCCCTACTTCCCTACTAATATTATAAATGCGAAAGTAACTCTGTCTGTCTGTCTATTACGATTTAACGCCTAAACGGCTGGAGCAGCAATTAAATGAAATTTGGTATAGGGATAGCTCGAAGCCCTGGGAAGGATATAGGCTAATTTTTAACCGATTGCGCAAAAGGAGGGTTATAATTTTACGACATAACGATTTCTACGCGGTCGAAGCATAGGGGATGCGCTAGTTTATTATATGACATGACTGAGCCCCGGGCAAAGCTGCAAGTATTAACTAGTAAGCTTATAATGCCGAGATGGGTCGATTGATAACTCTTATAGTAGTTATCGGACCACAAGCCAGGGCAGTAAAAGCTAATTGGCGGCGTGGCTAAGTCCGTATTGGGTTTGAGAAAATAAACCTCTTCAGATCAAAGCGATTATTGAGTCATGATTATGTTTGTTATTGTGATGGGTTTCTATGGATTATACTTATTACTGTTTGCGAATTGTATATTCTACTGACACACGTGATGAATATTCATTACGTGTGTGTACGTATGTGTAGTACCAATTGAACTCTTTAAGATCAGTGGACTGTACTTTTTGATGATCGTGTATAAGGCTGACTGCGAAAAAATGTGAATAGTATTTCTTTGCTTACTATTTTTTTAACATCAGGCTGCGGCTTACCTGTCATAATAAGGGCTTGTGTTTAAACGCCGCCCAAAAATGAATCTATTTTACTACCAATAAAATTCGAAAGGTTTACCAAAATGGATAAATGGTTACCAAATTATGTTTTCTAAAAATTGAAGCAAAAAAACTAACTATTGACCGTTATCGACTGTTTAAACTGTCGAATTATTATTCGGTAAGAAGTTGGTAGATTAAGTATAAATCTATCGAAATTACCTACTAGGTATAAAAAATACCAATAGGTTCTGACGCTCGGTACCCGCAGTCGTGGCACGCTCGCTTCGCTCGCTCGCCTTCGCGCGTTAATGGTCACAGTTTCAACCTAACCCAACCTTGATGCAAATTAGAACTGGAGTTTTTGGTGTCAATTAGTTAATCCATTTTGGTGACCACTTAAAATGTTTCCATTACTATTGAATGAAATGTTTTATATTTGACTTATTTTGTTAATAGTGGATTACATTTTGGGAGTCCTGGGATATCCTTCCGAGGGCTGACCCGGGGCTCCCAACTATAGGCAGTTGGGCGTTACGTGAGGTTTCAGGTTCACACTCGCCTTTTTGTGGAACTACCCATGCTTAAACTAAAAATGAAACCAAATTGGTTTCTTGAGGAATCAATCCCTTAAGACACATCCTAGGCAATTATCACACGTATTTTTCTCAACGAATCACAGTGTGACCTAATTTTGTGTGACTCGTTGAGAGTAGGCCTTTGGTATAACGATAAGAATCCTGAAGCATAATACAAAGTTATAAGTACGAACTAAGTAAACCATTTCAGTACTTAGCTATACGGTTATTACTGCAGCGTCTCTTAGATAGTAACACCGATAAAGGCCAACTCGAACTTCGGAACTGTCGTCAAGAATTATTTTACTAAGCGGTAAGTAGTTTGGTATCATTTTCTTGGGTATCCGTTGGTGAACTTAGTTGATTAATGAAGTGAAAATGATTTTATCTCAACATTGTTGACCAACTTATTCAATTTTTACAGAACGAAATGATAATGATTTTGTTTGGTACGTATGTCTCGTATTTATGGTCAAATGTTTCTTCATAAATTGATAGAGGGAATTTAATAGGACCCCCGTGTGGCGACGTACAGCGGCGACGATAGAGTACAAAATGTCGCCACCTTCATTCATACCGAGGAAGAGGTGACTAAAAGAACACTTTCGCAAAACGATACTGCGGGGCGTCACGGCCACCGCCTGTCCATTTCAACACGGCAATAGGCTCAACACCTATTACGTGGGACATAACACTATAAGGTGAAATGTGGGCGTATACTATGCCTGTGCCCACCCCTTCGGGGATAAAGGCGTAACTATAAGTATGTATGTAAACCTAGATTGTTCGTTGATGCTCATGCTTTACATGATTGAGAATGTCTATCATTAATATTTTCATCTTACTCATAAGGCCCAAATGAAAAATGAAAAGAATAAGTCATAAGCTAAACTACTTAAAATACACTTTAGAAGAAAATATTGATGGTAGCCCGGGCCGCATTCTTCTATTTTGTGCAGTGGTAAAGTTTACCATGCGATCGCTGTTAGGATACTATTATTATTACGTTGAACAGCTTTTCCGTTCAACGCCAAGATAAATGGTAGTATGGTGTTAAACTAACTGCAACTTCCTGTGTACCATACGTCAAGTCGTGGCCTCTATTAATCTTCATATGAAGGCTTTCGGGCTATGGACATATCTTCTGCGCTACTAACAAATCTGTGACCTTGCTGGGGAATTCTGATGTTCAAATGGGAAACTGCCTAGAATGGAATCCAGTTTTGGTTAAGTTAAGAGACAAAAGAATATGTTCTCAATTGTCTCTTTTCAATATTATCTTGTTCTACACTCGAGAGAACTTAAAAAGCTGTTGGTTACAACAGTAAGGAACAAGTTAGGTAGACGGCAAAAATTTGTACCGCTAATACACATTCTTATTTCGCGTTTACTTTTGAAGTTTCAGTTTTGCCAATAACAAAGGAAAATCGCGTGAAATTAATAAAGCTTACTTCAGACTACGGTGTAAAAACTTCAAAAGGAATCAAATAGTAAAATAATGAAACAATTACTACTTTTAGATATCATTAAAATTATAAAATAGAAATATAAACGTAACTTTATACATACTCTCTCAAGTCCCGTCCAAATCGGTCCAGCCGTTCCAGAGATTAGCCGCGGAATAAACAGACAGACGGACACAGAAAGTAAAAATTTTAAAAATATATTTTTTGGTATGTGTACCGTATATACATTCATATGCATGTAGTAGAAAGCGGTTATTTTAATATTACAAAACAGACACTTCAATTTTATTTATTTGTATAGATAATCTCGGTGGTCACGCTTTACTTTTTTAGGGTACCGTACCCAACTACGTAAATCAGACATAGGGCGGATTAAAGTCGACTCATACACAACATACGTAATTTTTTGTCATGTTTGGTACGGAACCCTCTGTACACGAGTCTGAATCGCACTAAGCCGGTTTTTTTGTTCGGAATTCTGGCTCATTTAAAGTTGTTAACTTTAGTATTGAGGAGTAATGAAGTACGCATGATCACTCTTCGTTACTGTTACAAAAAGAGTACAAGTCGTCTCTTTCAAGAAGATGTACTTTTTTAGTAATCTGGGCGGAAACTTATAGCTCTATTTTAACTAAGTCTATGGATCCGATAAACGCCGGAGGCTGCGTGCAACGTCACTCCGAACGTCGCGTCACTATGCTTATGGGTCTCTTACACGGTACGAGTACAGTGGCGAGACAGTAAAACGATACTATACCGAGAGAGTGGGGTAAACGAGTAAGTGTTTATATGTATTTTGACTCATGGCGAGTCAGCATCCATGCTGACTTGCCAAGAATCGTAGAAGAAGAGGTTTTAAGAGAATTTGCAACCGGCTCATAGGTACCACTTATAATTGAAGAACTATGGGACTTAACAAAAGAAGAGATTAGAAGTATTTGGACAAGAAAATTGATGTTTCATGTATTCATTTGTAACATTGAATATATTTTAAAGTTGTGTCTCAATTCCATTTACCCGTATTAGCCATTTTCAAATCAAAAGTTCAAAATAATGCATTTATAAGCTATTCATAAAAATTTGCATATGTACACTACTGGCGAACGAGCAGCGAGTAATCGGTCGAGTGCATGTTCATTACGTGTCGAGCGGGATAGTGCGTCGCTGCGGGGGCGGAAATACGAAGCGGGGGATGGGCACTCGGCCTAGCAAATATATCCGTAGTTCTAGTGACTCTATCGCCACTCTGCTCTGCCGAGTCACTCGTCAAAATGTTCATACGTACCGAGCACTCGGCCGAGGTCATTGTCTCGCCACTGTACTCGTTACGTGTAAAAGCCCCATTACTACTGAAATGTACTGTTGCGGTCTCCTTCATGCGCTGACGGCGGATAATATATCTGTCATTCGAACGCTATGCGCCGCGTCTCTAGTTATTTCGCATCATTGGAGCGTCAGCATCAAGACAAAATGTCAAAATTAAATAAAGAAATAGGTGAAATATATCCATTTGACAACTACTGCTTTGAACGAGACGTCACCGTCGTCGTTTATGTATTGACCACCAACGCGATGTCTGGCGTTCAGACGCCGATCGGAACATTCGCGCTGCAGTCGGACGCCGCGTATAGCTTTTAATAGGAGACCATAGCCTAATGGTCCGTTCACACAGACCGGCTCGGAGAGGAGAGCAGATTCTTATCACGTTGAAAACAGAGTTTTTATTATTTAAAGTAAGGTTTATTTTTGCATGTGCACTACTTTTGTCATTGAGAATGCTTGAACGCGCTTGGTGTGATATAAAAAGAGGACCTGACCGGCTCCGATCGCGTACTTTTCTCGTTCGCGCAGCCGTTCGGCTCCGATTTCATGCTCTTTCCTGCTCGCGCAGCCGATCGGCTCCAATTGCATGCTCTTTATCGCTCGCGCAGCCGATCGGCTCCGATTGCGTGCTCTTTCCCGCTCGCGCAGCCGATCGGCTCCGATTGCGTGCGCGCCTCCCCACGCAGGCCGCCATTTTGATAGCACAATTTAAACAGAACAGTTGTGTGCACTTATACGAAAACATGACTGATGAAAAATTTATATATTTCTTCATCGGAGCTATCTAAAACCATGTTCCGAAAAGCACCCGTTAACACCGAAAACAAAACTTGGAATACAAGTACTGCCTTTGTAGTAAATCGATGCATCCGACTGGCTGCGGGCGCATCCGATCGGCTGCGAGCGGATCCGACCGGCTCCGAGCGCATCCGCTTTCAGCCGGTCTGTGTGAAATAGTTTGCGGCTCCTCTCCGACCAACTCCGAGCGTATCCGATCCGGTCTGTGTGAAAAGAAAAGTGCGCGCCGATGCTCTCCGAGCCGGTCTGTGTGAACGGACCCTAAGGAGGTCATAGTCATTCGGTATCCGCCTCCAAGCCTCTTACGGAATCCTTTATAGAATATTCAATCACCCCATGCCAAATTACAAGCGCATTATTACTTGCTTTATTATGCTATATTAAGACATCTCTTTGTTTTCCATTATTTACTTATGTGCACACATAATACATCGTTGTGCTGCAGCTCTGACATTCAATTTCCAAATTCAAATTGTAGTAACAAATATTACTGTATTATAAATGTCTCATGTTTACAGGAAGTATCCCAAACAACGTTCAGTTTAAGATTGATGTAAACGCTTTCTCCATAAAGGTTGGCGCGCACCGTGCTGTTAGTCAGTTATATTGTTTCCTATCGAACGAGCGAACGTAGCGGGAGTATTTAACCAAATTGCGTTTTATTTAACAGCAGACATCCTATAGTATCTAGCTCTGCCTATGCCTTTGGGGATGTAGACGGTATGTAAGTCACATTTTTCATTTTTTTTTTCATTATACGCTACAACAATCTCATCTCGACTGCGTTTGAGATATTGTAAAGGACATAATATAATTATATACTTTAAAGTCTTATGGTACCAGCTAGTCACTAGCTATACGACGAAATTATGCGAACATACTACCTGCTAGTGTGTTCACATAATTTCGTCGCAAAGTGTAGTCTAAAAGTCACCTAAGGTACTCAAGAGAGCCACAGAGACCGTCGCCGGAAGGACGTACCGCGCAGCCTGCTACCGGTGCCGGCTGACATCGTCACTTCCGGCGCACTGAGGGGAATTATTTTAACGCCACTAGGCGCTTATTCGAGCTCCGAGTCGGCTATTTCATTAGGGGCCTTTGATGCAATGCTTTTGATTTCAACATGTGAGTATGATGTTCAATAGAGCTCCGATGTTATGAATTGAAATGAATATGATATTTACTGGTGCTGATATATTTTGGTTTCAAATGCTGTTTATATGTTACTAGTTACAAATTTGTCTTTTTGCTAGTAACGTACGGTTACTTACTTTGGACGGTTGTTTTTGTTTATTATCTTCATTTGTTATTGATAATTAATTCATCACTTACCTGTACCTTTATTCATAAAAATGTAACCACTGGGATACGACGAAACAAATAACAGTTCCATGGAACTACTGGGACAAAAATATTCTAGTAGTTCGATCATAAAACTACGCAATGGATCTACTGGGATACGATGGTCGGTCCCACACGTATGTTATGCCGGATTCAAACTTGTTTTTAAATAATAGTTAAAAAGAAAACGGGTCGATTTGATAGCATTGACACTTGATATTATTACTTTTATAGCAACTGCAAGTAGCAAAAAAGCATTAGTCTAAAATTGAAAAGCCTTACCACAGAGACTGTTCTAAAAAGCATAGTATAATTTCACTAATTTTAAAAAGATCCCTTAAATTGGTCTCTACAGCGCATTGATAAGTTTTCTCTTTCTTGCATATGACGTCGACATTTATACGTCTTATTCACTCTTAACTTCGATTGACGAATGATTGAGTCGATGCACGTGTTGATAAATGCTGGACGCTGGGCCTCCGAGAGTACAAAGGGGCGGCGTGGGCCCAGGTTTTAGTCATAAACTTCGCAGAATTACTTGATTCTACTGTTAGTTTCATTGCTCAATATTATATTTGCATAAAATCAAGTGATATTAAGAACATCAAAGTTTCCTACAAAACAATTTTACGACTATCACAAATTAATTTGCATGGCTAAATCTTGTGCCTCGAGACGTAACTTTGGAACTATATTGAAATAGCAAAAGATTGTTTTGATGGAGTCACATCGCGCCAAAGTGTTGTAGAAACAGTATGAATAATAAACTAATAAAATTTAGATGCAACCTCTTGTTGGAACTATAGTGACACCCACGGAACTTTGATGCACTTCATTTGAATGAACTGAACTTAGTGAGCAATTCATAGAAGTATTTGAAGAAAATGAAATGTAGCCAAGAAGTTGAAAATGAATATTTCCAAGTTACTTTAAACCAGTTGATGCAGCAGCAAGTTCCATATTATCTTATAGGAAGGACCATCAAAGTGAAATGTAACAAATTTGAGATCAGACACTCTTGATACAAGCGCGACCAACAATCTCTTCAGTTCATTAAAAAAATTGGTTAACATGTTGATACTTCACTATAAACGTTATCTCTGCACTAATAATAGTCTGGTATGCATAGGTCAGCCGCAAACTAAGTCATGTTGCGGGTGTGCACGAGACAGTGGCTAGCCACGATGAGGTTCACCATCCCCAAGGCAGCTACTGTGATGGAAATTTGAGATGGCTATTTTGTTTGCTTATTTTATTTTGAGAAAATGGTTAGTGAGTCTCGTGATTCTACTCCGAAGAGTTCTACGGGCATCTTATATCTATCATTATTTTAACTATAGGTTTCAATTACTTTTGATGTCGGATTTTTTCAGTGTATATGGAGCACCTAGCTTTGATTTTTATTTAAACTTTTGTTACTTTTGTAGCGTTTTATAATTGGTAGACCTTGTGGACACGGAAATCTATCGTCTATATCGTCTCTTAAATTATACTGCTGCTTGGTAATTAAACGGCTGTTTGGAAACCGGTGTTTTGGTTGTCAGTGTTTGGATAGTTCGAAATCATAGTATTGCGTGAAATATTTCTTGAACGCAAAGTATGGTTTGCGAGTAGCAGAAAAAAGAACTAAAAGTTCCGTACAATTATCGTTCAATTGGAATAAAGTGCAATAAAACTTTACCTTTTAGTAATGTGCATTTTAACGGAAATTGCTGCTTCTTGGGGAGACGAGTGGAAAGCGACTCGTCTAGATTGCAGACGTTAAAAGGTATCAACCGCTTAGAGGACCCTGTGTTTAAAAGCTCAATTAAACGCTGGAAAAGGTTTTTCAAAAGTCAAAGAAACAACACTGTAATTTTTTTATAACTGTGATGCTTATTTATAGAATAAAAGAATACTAGGTATTTTGTCTCTAACCCAAAACAACATTACGATAGGTATACTCATTAGTGTCTTCGATGAGAAGTAATGTTAACATATTATGATCAGATAGCAGAAAGATAATAATTGGATCTATGTTCATAAATTAACTTTCCAACTAGTAAATTAACGGTTCATATAAGTAGGTACGTGACTGGAGCACATAGCTATCATTATTGGTTGATAACTTTAGCACTGAAATTGTTATACCTATAATACATACGTACGTAAAAAAGTTCAAGCCAGATTTCTCGTATTTGAATATGCTTTTCATTGTGTTACCTTTCTCAACTGTCACAGGATACTTTTTATGTTCGGCTATGCTCGGGGCAACGTAAATTACGAAAGTGTTTAGCGCACATTTAAGGGTATAGGTACATGTTTTCCTTAAGACAAGAATATTTAAGTACTACGTATATTTGGTTGTGTTATATGTTTTGCTTAACTAGAAAAGTCTCGTAGCTGCTGTGATAATCTCATTAGAAAACTCCTCGTTTATATTACCTCCCATTCATCGCACTTCAGACATTTAAAATCTTACGATGGATACCTGCGTTAAATACAGCGAGAGCCGACCTCCAAGTGTCACTTACACCAGTACTGCTCCAAGGTTACGGTGGTGTACAAGTCTGGTGGACTACCCAGCATTTAGCAGCGATGTGGTGCCTGTTAGAGAATTGAACTCTCTTGTTGTAGGAAAAGGATTACAAAAAATAGTGTAATGAAACAGCCATAGCCATTTGAAGTTGTAGATTATAGTTTCACTGCAAAGATTTTTTTATACGGATACGATGTAATAAACACTTTGGCCATTAGGGAAGCTATCAATGGAGATTATTAACACAAAGAAATTAAGAATCTCAGCATTCTTTTTGTAAAAGTCAAAGTCACACAGCTAATGCAAAGTTCTAAGAAAAGATACTTGTGAATTTTGTTGCCGTTTGCTTAGTTACAATGTGTTCGGATCATTAAATTTAGGCAATTTCTTTTCCTTCCTCCAAAACACCGAACTTTGTTTTTGTCAAGTTCAGTATTTTTTAAGTATAAATGAATTACATTCTAGCTATTATTTTAGCATTAAAATGTGGATATCTCACAAGAACCATTAACTGAAAAATATTCTCAACATTCCAGTACGTCCTTATAAATACAAAAAATCCAGTGAATACCCTTTCATAATAAAATGTATTCGTTTTGCACAAATGCTTGTATAAACATTCGATATGTATTTATGGTAATCATGAAAAATATATTTTACGAAGACAAATCAAAATTTGAAAATAAAAAAACCCTATCTTGCGACTATTTTAATGACTTCAAACAAGTTATACATCCCGTTATTTTCTGACTCTCCCACCCAAGTTCCGCAGTCGGCGCGGCGGCTTGGGCGCCGCCGACGTGTCTTCGCCTAGGACTATCGGCCTCCATGACCGGGGGCCTGAGGACGGTGAGAGCGTCGCTCACCGCCCTCGTCCTTATAGAAGCAGGCCCATGACGGCAGTGTGACGTGAGGAATTCACGCACGCCCCCCTCTCCCATAGAAACGGGATCAGACCTGAAACCCTCCAGACGCGGAATAGCACCCGAACCATCCCCTAGGCGAAGCTGCAACAACCATAGACAGTTGGGCGTAACGTGAGGTTTTTTCGTCGGTAGGAGTCCGGCATAGCATCCATTAGGATTTTCCCGCACGTTAAAAAAAACATAAAATAACGCTCCAGCCACAACATGTTTCCCTCTGTCAAGAAAACCGTGTCACGTAGATATAACATGACGTCACCCTCTAAACGGTTGCCTACTGTAGTAGCCGAGTAATAAATAAAAAGAGCGATTTAGTAAATCCCAACTTGACTCCCCAGATTTATACAGAGTGTTCTGATGCTAACTTTTCCTTGAGGTCATCAAAATTCTCCCTCCGTTTGGACGATTGAATGCTATGGGCCGCGAAAACGCTCCTCTTGTGAGTTGTAGCCCCTTGATACTGTTTTAATTCAATGATTATGTCTCGCCCGTCACACGAATCCACTAGCTTTGGAGCGGGGTTTAATAAAAAGTTTTGTCGTTATGAAATAAAGTGCGTAAATATGCAGAACACGGGTAAACTAAAACGTTACGGTTCGTTTTACGTAGTTAGTTTATAACTTACATTGTCACGGACACGGATATGAATTTTATCCGTACAACACTGAACAAAAATAAAACGGATGATGTTATCGTGAGATGTTTTGTGTACAATTTTAATGTGCATTGTAGTTCTTTTTCTTCTCGTATCAATGATTCTTAGTTTCTTTTTTTAAACAATTCTGGCATAAAACTATGCCGTCTCAAAAGCTGCTGTGTCAGTAGTTAATGAACAATTGATATAATTAATTAATTTTAATATATTATTAAAAGTACTTGACCGTAATTCGAAGCTTATATAATGAGATAGGCATATCCGTTACCCGTAGGCTTATCTTACTCATGTTTGATGACGTATTTCCGTCGACTCACCAGCAGATGGCGCCACCTGTGAACTTATTAAAGAACATGGCGTCCACTTTGTCCTCATTGGCGTTTTGATTCCCGTAGCAAAAGGTTATAGCAGGAACACCTGCTAGTGCATTTATTTTTTCTAGTTACTAGTTATATACCTAGTAAAGTTATAAAAAGTGACTTGGGATGAAGTTAGTGAATTTACAGAAATAATTATTTAACGGCTTTGCCGTTCGTTTGAATATACAGTGAATCTAAAACAAGTGACTTGTGATTGAAGTAAGTGAACCTACAGACATATTTAACGGTTTAACCGTTCGTTTAAGTCTCAGGTATGTTTTTACTTCATATTTTTACGATCACATATGAGTGTGATACGTCATAACGTGAAATACCCTATTATTTTAAAATAGCACGTAAACCTTTCGAGGTTGCAGTTTCTTTTATTTAATATCTTTAGTTACAGCTAATATCAAACTGATTTTATAGATTGTATTCATAGGTACTAATATTTTTTTTTTAGATATTATTTGCTTCGTGTATGTACAGCGTAAGTACCGCCGAATATAGAAAATATTTTCAAAATATTTTTATACCTACCCACATAAAGGCACATTAATTACTAGATGTTCCTATACATGTAAAAATATGGCCTATTATGGGTAAAATCGTAATCATCCCAAGTTTCTGAATACGTACGAGTGTGTCAAAGTAATAACTAAATGTTCACCATGAAAGTAGTACTTAAATTTTAGGTACCTAACATAATACTATTTCTTTTAGTTTGGTTTCTTGATAGAAATTAATCCTCCATCCTTTGAAAGTGAGCTAATTCCAAGTGGAGTATTTCAGAAGCGCGCTCTGAGCTCCAGTTACTGTATTGGGTACGTCAAATAGCTACAGTTCCAGCTCATTTAGCTCGAACTTCAAATAAGGGCGATCGCGACACCACGTGCATTGTCGTAAGTGGAGTAAAAGAAGCCGACTTCCACTAAACCAGATAAGGATGATGGAAATAGGTGAGTTATTTCTTATTACCTAACACTGGTCCTGACCAAGTGTAAATTTCTTCACAGATCAGATGTTAAATTACGAGGATGATAGAAACAATCATCCTTGCTTCGTATTTTATATAGGGACAGCATTAAAAGAGATTTCGGTTACCCAAGATCCTAAGACACAGTATAACCTAAGAGGTTGATAGACACGTTTTGGCGACAAATTGCCTTGATAAGATAATATGCTGATACCCACTATTGTAAAATCATAGTCCTGGGTTCGTCAACCTAAACAAAAACGGGGAGATCCGACAATTCGAATCCCTGCTACATTTTGGAAAAGCTGACAAGGTTCTTTCTGCCAAAAGGCTTTTGCTGCCAAAACCTTTTGTATTTTTAAACAAAGAGAATCTTTTGAAAAACTTAAGTTTCTTCGAAAATATTTATGACAAAATTTAAGACCTACTTTAATAATAGGATTTCCATAAATCTTTTATCAATTTATTACAAATGGCCTGCGACCATAGATCTGATTTCATATATTATTCTCAGAATTGTCAAAGACCCAATTCTTAAAAATGAACCTTGATAAAATATCGTCTTCAAACACATACATTTTCGAGGCTGAAGCCTTTTCAACGGCACTCGGGAAGGCATGCATTTTGGTCTTCGATCTCCAAAAAGGATGACCCCGAAAAAAGTTCATCCAAATCATTACGCCAGCCTTCGAGAGGATCAGGCGTCAAGATCAGATCTCCATCGAATGGAGTCCAGATTCCATTGTACCAAGAGCCTTTTTAGGCCTGTATTACAGTTACCACTCTCGAGGGGTGTGTACAATATCCATAATAATTGGGCATACGACAGTAAATGTCCCTTCAATTAAGAAATTTCTGAGCTTTATGCTCTCAAAGAGACTGAGAAGTTTAACATCCCCTGCCCATACCAGCAAAGGAAACACTAACCAGTAACCACCCTCGAGGGGTATGTACAATATTGTGTATCTATAATAATTTTAATATACAATAGTAACCAGGCGTACGATAACATACAAAGTAACCATGCAAGGATGTCCCTTCAATTACGAAATTTCCGAGCTCGAGGCTCTCAAAGAGACGAGGAGAGGTCTAACATCCTCTGCCCACACTAGCAAAGGAAACACTAAATGATATGACCCTGTCATTCTATGTCGGTCAGTTAACTCTGTACAAAATACGTTGGTAAGGAACGAGAGTACCAAAAAGTTTTAAATTTATAAAAGGGTACCGCATTCCCTTTATCCAGAAACTCCAATCCGTCCTGCACGGTATTCGAGAGGACGCAGGTTCGAATCCTGCTCAAAACTGATAACCTTCCCACATTTAAATTTACACCGAACTCTGTTCAAGTCCCGTCCTGACAAAGTTGTAAATTTTCACTTTATGTTAAAATGCTATGGAAAACTTGACTAAGATGGAATACTATTTGCTTTAAATACTTAAGAATCCATACAGGTTTCCTTTTTAACTGAAATGACCACATTGTGCAATGGTTCAAAAGATGAATGCTCAAGGCACTCTAAAACTAGTTCCTTTGTCACCAAGTTTGGTTTCTCCACTTTTCCTAACTTCAAATAGCGATGGGTCATCCGCCCAGAATTCAGTTTTAGGACATTGTACGCCTTTGTGAAGCCATAATAATTCTATCTTTCAGCATGTTCCGTTTACCAGATTTCCTCCAACCACGAGATTGGATGTGCAAAATACATCTCAGTCAAGCGTATTTTCATGATAAAGCTGACGTAGTGTACATTATTCTTTCTCAGAGCACATTCTTGTCTTCCGCTCGGGTAAGCCGCACCCAAAACATTTTCGTTTCTCACCATCTGGGTGCCTCGATTTCTATAGAATAAGAGTATTCAAATACTCGTCTACCTTCACAAAATCTCATTTTGCGCATCAAAATCCTGTTACTCTTCACAAACACGTACAAATAGCCTTGAAAACTCTTCAAACCCAGGGATGGTTAGACAATTGGGAGAAAACAATAATAGGTTCCCAAAGAAACCTCTCATATCGTTATGCGATAGACATAGAACTACCTGAAAGTCCAATACCAAAAGAAAAGATATTAGACATAAAAGGAAGATTTATTTAATTCCAAATCAAAGAAACTTAGTTCTTTAACCGACTTCAAAAAAAGGAGGAGGTTCTCAATTCGTCTGTATGTATTTTTTTTTATGTATGTCAAGCGATAATTCCGTCAATTATAGACGGATTTCAAAAATTTTTTTTTTGTTGAATAGGGGTTACTTCTGAGGTGGTCCCATTTTCACCAAGTCAGGATCTGATGAAGGGATCTAGGAGAAAACGAGGGCAACCACCGAAAATTGTAGGGACAACTAGTGTGCTTGTTAACTTTTTAATTAAGTGCTTTAATGTTCTACATTTTAATGAAGGTATGGCGTCGATCTGATGATAGAGTCGAAAGACAGTCGAGGGCATTCCTAAACAATTTACAGCAGTTATCTTGTGTTTAGGCTTGATTGATTTGTATTGATGAGAACTTTACACCCAGATTGATAGATCCAACTTAAAAAAAAAAGAAAGGCCTCAATGTTTTATGTATGTTCACCGTCAATTATAGACGGATTTCAATTTTTTTTGTTGAATAGGGTTTACTTTTGAGGTGGTCCCATTATAACCAGGGTGGGATCTGATGATGGGATCCTGGAGAAATCGAGGGCAACCACCGAAAATTATAGGCACAACTAGTGCGTTTGTTAACTTTTTAATTCAGTGCTTTAATGTACTACCATTAATAAAGGTCTGGAGTCGATCTGATGATGGAACCAAACGAGATTCGAGGGAATTCCTTAACGATTTACAGCAGCTACCTTGTGTTGGGGCTTGATTAATTTGTTTTGATGACAACTTTCACCTAGATAGATATGTTTTTCGGTTCACCCGTCACTTAAAATAATGAAAAAAAATTTTTCAATAAAAAATACAACCGACTTCCAAGAAATCCTGAACAATAAAATTTACTTAGCACAAAGTAATATGTAGTTGATTTATCAGATTTTATTCAATATAATATTGAAGTTGGTGCCATGAATAATACCTCCCTAAACCTATGAATTTACTTGGCGCCGACTTCAATATGATATTGAATAAAAAATGAGATAAATCAAAATACATATTACTTTGTGCTAAGTAAATTTTATTGTTCAGGATTTCTTGGAAGTCGGTTGTATTTTTTATTGAAAAATTTTTTTTTAAAGAAAATTCAAACTTGGTGGGTCTTTTGAATTTTTACCACTTTCGCAGTGCCTAGAGGTAGCTTTACCTCAGCGTCACATTCGGTCAATCCCCTAAGCGACAACCCACTGAAGAAAATAGTAGTGCACGGAGTGGTACAAGTGGAACTCCAATAGTGGGTCCGCAATTACCGGTTCTCGACAATTTTACAAGCTTTCCATCCGAGATGCTTTCTTACCACGGACGCGTACGATTTCGCTTGGGAGCCCAGCTAGAAAACATTTCTCTAACAGGCTCGAGGGCCTAGAATAACAAAGATTGCACTGCATCAATAGAGATGTTGATAATCTTACACATGATTCGAAATCATATACCGGTACTGTGTTACAGTCTGTACTCTTTCAAAGCAGTTATAGTCCATCCCCCCAGAGGGACGAGACCAAATCAATTGCCTTGACGAACTTAACTCGTCAGCTTGCGTGTAATGATGACTTCACCATACACTGCATTCCGAGCCGATACCATATGTATCAGCTCCTCCGGGTATTTTTTGGGAGCATCCTGCTTCAAACACCACTAAGGCAAGATTGCCTACAAACAATATTCCTATTATGAAATGGAGAACACTACACATGATAGGCCTGTTTGTAATGTGTGGATATTACTTTCACCACCATTTTTAATACCCAAGATGCTGTCACACCTTGATCGGTCAACAGGAGTGTTTGTGGTGTCGCGATGGCACAAGGTAATAATAGAGGGCAGATCTCAAAGCGAGAGCTCTGTAAGCTCCATTCGTTCTGCAGAACCTGCAAAAGAACCTAATAAACATTATTTCTTTCCTTCTACTAAACACCTCGACAGGTCTCCCACCACCTCACATAGAGAATCTGTGGAAATGTGGGGGGGGGGGGGCGAAGAGGTAAATAACAGATATTAAATAGAAAAACTTCTACTATTGAGCTCCTTGAGACCTACCTTTCAAGATACTTATAAATTTTACAGTTTTAACCGACTTGCATTTTATTCATGGTTATTATATAATACGATTCTGTTACATAAATATGTTGTTGCTGTTCTTGATAATATAGAAACCGTTAGTTAACTTTACATTTATTTATTTATTTTTATTTTATTTTTTATTTTTAAAACGATTACAATATTTGTTACAAGCTAAAATTTAAACCTATACGTGTAGCATAATCCATTACTGAATTTTCTGTACACGTTACGCTTCATCGTCGTATCAAGAAGATTCAATAATAAAACAATAACAGAACACAATGATACCCATTACAAAACCACAGAGTACACAAAACGCAATTTTATGTATGTACTAGGTACGTATTATTTTGAGCGGTTACATAAGTTGTTTATTCTTTCTCATGCAACATTAACGCATATAAAGCGGGTAGGTAGTAGGCTTATGAAATTACATAGTTCGCATGTTTTGGTTAAACATATTATCTTGGTCGATTTCTTTAAAAAATGTAAAGAAAGTTAAGTCACATATTCATTGATATTGGGGTTGATGACTTAGTTCAATATTACCAAGTATTGATACAAAGAGAACATTTTTCAGGTTTCTCGTCATAGTGATTTTATGCTTAGGTCGCCGCAACCACGATCTAACTTTGCTCGATTGTATTAACTCACGTCATAGGTACTACTTTTAGGCCCGAATCAAGAGTCCGAAACTGATCATTTTCATTTCAGACAATCTGGTTGGAAAACTATTGTAAACAAAGATAACACCTACGACTAATCAATTGAATCCTTTATTCTAGATAGAAATTAGGATATCAGAGTATCCGATATGAGACTACACAGTCTAATAGTTTATTTATGACTGTTAGAGGTTCTCCAACTATTCTAGCCCCGGCACTACCCGGTCAACAGCAGCTTCTAAGAATTGGTGGTGGTGGTAAGATCAAAATAATCCTTAACACGAGGTAATTGACGATGGATTTCAAAAATTTATATCGTCGAGTAATAATGTCAGCTACTACCACCAATCAAGTATAATAATAATTCGCAATTATTTAATCCTGTCAATAGAAGGAATACTTACTACTCCTTAAATAAGATTCCTTATTTAGTCTGTTTAAGATTACATATGAAGTTGTTCAAGATGGTAAAGATTATAAATCTAGATACCATACATACAACATTGTATAATATTATTTTCCTAAAAATAAATTAGAATCACATTGGCGTTTCCGTCATTCACCAGGCGAAAACAAACATTTCTCATTATATAAGCTTCGAATTACGGTCAAGTACATTTAATAGCGGCGTTTTCCCTGAAAGAAAACGCATATTAAAATACTTACCTAATTCGAAGCTTACTTTTTAAATCTGCCTGGTGAATAAAAGCCAATGAGGACAAAGTGGACGCCATGTTCTTTAATAAGTTCACAGGTGGCACCATCTGCTGGTGAGTCGACGGAAATACGTCATCAAACATGAGTAAGATAAGCCTACGGGTAACGGATATGCCTATCTCATTATATAAGCTTCGAATTAGGTAAGTATTTTAATATGCGTTTTCTTTCAGGGAAAACGCCGCTATTCATCAAAATGCATTGTACAAAATTTAAGAATTTGAGTCAACTGTATCTAAATTCTACGATAGCGATATAATAACGTCATTTGTTTCTAAATTTGTGAAGAACGTGAAAAAGTTCGACTGGTACTTATTGTCGAAGTCCGATAAGTACTGTTTAAGGTTTCTCGTGATCTTCTTTACAGGCAAACTTCTCCAGATATTATTTGCTTGTATTGCTTACGTGACGTGGATAAACTGGGTACACTACATTAATATGAAAAACTTAATTCCGAAAGTCACAATCACGAATTTCATAATTCCGAATTTCATAAGTCCGAATGATTCGAAATCCCGAAAGTCAAAAATCCGATGTTTCATAAATCCTTTTTATTAAAAGTCATAACTTTAAATTTCCGAATGTTTACAATTCCGACGGTCAGAATGCCGAATTTCAAGAAACCGAACCGTTGAATTCCGAATCATTAAAAATCCGCCATATTATAAATACGAACTCCGATTATCAAAAATCCGAAATATCATAAATACGAAGGGTGAATGTCGTTTCCACCCGTTCCTGTTTTATCCCGAAAACTTATCATTAAAGATGATTATTTACGTTCCCGATTCCACCCGTTTTTTTAATAAAGTATAGTCAAGTCCAACTACCAAAAATATTATTTCCAAGTGAGTGGAAGACAAACGACAAAACAAAAAAAAATAACCACGAAGGCTAAGGCGGGAGCTCCGCTCCGCTTCGCTCCCGCCTTAGCCTTCTAACCTAACCTATCCGAGTCAGGGTACTCTGAGTCGGGGTGTTAACCATTCACTTATTATGGTTAACACCTCGACTCGGATAGGTTAGGTTACAAGGCTAAGGCGAAAGCGAAGCGGAGCGGAGCTCCGGCCTTAGCCATCGTGGTTATTTTTTTTGTTATGTCGTTTGCCTTCCTCTCACTTGGAAATAATATCTTCGGTAGTTAGACTTGACCGTACTTTATTAAAAAAACTTAAACAGTGAATTTTCGGAAATTTTAAATTCTGAATAATGTTTTTCGAAAAAAAATAACAGTCCGGTCTTTTGATAATTCGTACTAATGAGATTAGGAAAAATAAAAATTCGTACTTATGACTTTCGGATAAATGAATATCGTTCTTTTGAATATTCGGAGCTTTGTGTCTTAGGCTTTCTTTAATTATAATCTTCGGAATATTGAAATTCGAAAAAACATATTTCGGAATTTTTGGGTGTTCCCGGATAAACTAGCTGTATCCGATATTGGACACCGCAAAATTGCAGGATCTGAAAAAAAAAAGGATTGGTTAGCATTTTGCATGCTATGACCAATGATATTTAAGTAAAGATATGCTACCTTCATACAAAACAGCATTCAGTTATTGTTGAGTTATAATTTCACTTGCTTACCTATCGGTACCTAATAGATTTCATCTATGAATGCGATAGAGAATACAAAACATTTAAAACAGAGAGGGATAGCTATCTGTGTCGTTTTGCACACAGCAGCCGACCACAACACGACTTGTTTCGCTCGCAGCTATTAGCCGACTAAATGGAATTATAACAATTGTGTGACTTTGTCCGCAACAGTTTTTAAGCGGTAATGCGATATCTACCTCTTTTTTACTATAACATCATTGGCTATGACGGTTACGAATAGAGCAGAAATAAAGTGAAAGGAAAACGTACTCTGTTGAAATTTGGAACTGGTATTAAATAAGTCATATTTCCGTAGTAATGAGTAGGTAGATGCCGACAGTTAAATAAAACTTGTATGCTTAGGCATATTTGCTGGAGAGAGCGTGTTGTAAGTATATTATTTATCTCTTTAAAATAATACTTTAGTGATTATATTTTCACGTTGAAAAGGCGTCATTGCCTAAAACAGGTAAAAATGACAGAATAAGAGTAAAAGCAAACAATAATAAAGTTACAATATATAGAATTTTGGAGGCGTCTATCCAAAATTCCATATTTTCTAGACGGTTTGAAAATTAATGAATCGCAAAAACGATTATCGCGTGACATGTTATTAACGCTCAAATTAAAGGTATATTTTTTTATATGAAGATAATAATTATTCACTTGTCCCTATAAATTAAATATTACTGAGAGCACCGCCAACTCTATGAATTTAGCACCTTTGACAGGGCTCATGTCTCACTCCGGTTTGCAAACCAAATCACGTGATATGAAGTGCATTTATAAATGAGTTCATTTTGATGTAGCGCTACGACAGCTACGTGCTACGCTGCTACTCGTATGAGTGCTACGAATATAAAATTAATTACAGAATAATGTTCTCCGGAGTCCGGATATATTTTCTGCCCGTTTGTAAATTAGATCGTTACTCGAGTCCAAGGCGTTGATAAAAGGTTGCCGATCAGGGATTGATGTCATCTTCACATTTATGTCTTTGGGTTTGATGACGTCACACTTGGTTTTGAGATCTGGTAGGTAAGTAGTTTACTACATTATCCTTCTGGTAGGTAAGTGTTTTATCACATATCCGCTATCAACATTAGATCAAAGGATGAAAATTAAGTAAATTTCATAGTTGTTATTGGCGTGGGATGTATATATAAAAATCGGCCAAGTGCGAGTTGGACTCGCCCATGAAGGGTTCCGTAGCAGCAAGTAACTTAATATAAATGTTCTTGTAGTTCGTTGTAACTTTGATTGATGTTTTAACACGTTCGCAGTGGTAGGGAGTTTTCTAGACGAAAATTGCGGTTTATGACGTATTAAAAAAAACTACCAACTCGATCTCGTTCAAACCAATTTTCGTTGCTAGTTTTTATGGCAATTTACATCATATATATTTTTTAGATTTATCATACCTTTAGTTTGGAAGTTAGAGGGGGGGACACATTTTTCCACTTTGGAAGTGTCTGTTGAGCAAACTATTCACTTTAGAAAAAAAATGATGTTAGAAACCTCAATAGCATTTTTAAAGACCTACACCCACACGTCTGGGTTTGATGAAAACAAAAATAATGAGTTTCAGTTCTGAGTATGGGGACCCCCAAAATTTACTGCTTTTTAAGCTATTGCATAGCTTCTATCGCGGGCCTTGCGTGGAGACCGAATCCAGAAATTGTGTCACGAAAACGAGTCACACTCTCAGTACCTTCGGCCACGTTCGTGTATCTAGTCTAGCAATTCATAATTTTTTTGTTTACGTCAATTATGAACTCTGCAGTCGTTATATATTATTATTATTATTATGTCAAATAATCCAAAAATTGATGCTTGAACCCAGAATCGATCTTGCGCCTTCTGCGTACCGATCCGCGTCTTAACCACTCGACCAAAGTTGAATTAAGAGTGTTGGTCGAATTTAGAGTTCTTAATGTGAAATGACAATTTCGATGCTGTCAATTACATTAGTTGCTGTCAATTTACTTCGTCTAAATAAAAATTCGACTATACGTGTATAGGTATTCATCATCTATGTACAACAGTGAACTGTACTCGTATAATTTGTGTAAAAAGTGTTTTAAATATAAATAAACAAAGTGCATTTATTAATGTAGAAAGTCACGAAAAATAGTGAAAGAAAATGAGTGAGTACTCTATATACATACATTTTATTATTATTATCACCAATGCAGTATCATTTTTTGTTTTGTTAATTTATATATAATACTGCTATAAAGATAACCAAACCCGGGAGTACGTTCCCATGGGAAGCGGGAAGAAAATTTCACGCTGACGTAGCCGCGAGCGCCATCTATCCCATACCTATGTACTTTAAACGTGTCATAAAAGTCACAACAATACCATACATGCATATTTCAAAGAATGTCTATTATTACCATAAAATTTGTAAAAATAGTTTTTAAGTAGAAAGAAGAAACCTATTGTTTTATCTTTTAACTAGCTGACCCTCGCAACTTTGTTTACGTCACACAAGGTCTATGAAATTAGAGGTATTTATTAATCATACTCATCAAGTAGCGTGTAAATCTGCCCTGTATGCTATATCAAAATAGAGCTTAATGGTTAAAACTATTCCTCAGTATAGAATTTTCCTCAGTATAAACAATTTACATACAAACACCGGCGTGTTAGAATTTTATTACATGTATCAATGTAGTAGACGTAACGTGTATAAAATGACATCAATCAAATGTCATCAATATTCTGAAAAAGAAATTAAAAATAGAGTTCACAAACTCTTTTGAAAATACATACTGTACCTACCTTAGAGGATCGTTATGAAGATAACAGGATAGTTAACAACCATCCATAGAAAATAGATGGTATAATGCTGAATACCGCAAAGAACAATCGGCGCGGCATAGAATGGGGCCTATACTGATATCCTGGAGGATATTAATGATGCCGATGTCCTGTGCCTGCTGAGGCACACACACGCCGTCATGCATGTCTGCAGGACAACGTGCAGGACAACGAGCAGGATGAGGCAGCGAATGGCTGGACTGAAATTAAAATCGACAGACGCAAGAGATGTGGTGGAGGCACTAATTCACGTACCTCGGGAGTGTCGTGTCAGAAACTGATGGAATAGAAGAGTACCCTACATCATTTCGAGTCTCGCCAATGCCAGAATAACCTTTACACAGCTGCGCCCCGTAGGCAGTTGCGAAAATAGACACGAAGAGTGAAACTCATAACAAAGTAAACGTTAAAACTGTACTGCTAACTGCTATACGGATGCGAGACATGGAAGGTCACTAAAGTAAAGACATTTCGCACCAGCTACCAGCTATAAGTCTTCGTCAAACGCTGCCTCCAATGGATCCTCGGTACATATGGGCCCGAGAACATCACGAACGTAAGACTATTGGAACGCTGCAGTGAGACCCCAACAGATCAAACGTCGGAAGTGTAGCTGCTGCGCTGGATTGGACACACGCTGCAAAGGGACCATGAATCACATCATACCAAGGCAAGCCTTACTGAAACTACTGGTAGGCTTTCAAAAACTGTTCGATAGTAAGTAGGTACATTTATTGATAGTGGCTATAGGCTACATAACATAATGCGAAGATTAATAGGAGTGGTGCAGCAATGAGGAATGTTTCGAAAACGGAAAACATTTAATCGTAATAAGAGTATCCGTTGCGCCTCTGCGTAAATGGTTGAAGTTACATAAAAATAATTTATTACAAAATAATTGTTCTTCTTAAAAAGTTCTAAAACAAAATTCCAAAAGCCCAAATGTCCACAGTCAAGTAGGCACTTGCCCTTTTGATCGAGTTACCTTAAACGCGAGATGCCAATGAAGGTGTTCTGCCTAAAAATAAGATTTGCCTAAAAAGCTGTTTGCCTTAAATGAGAAATGCCGATGAAGCTGCATGTCTGAAATGTGAAGTCGACTAAGAAGCACATTGCCTAAATTTAATTTAACTATAAGGCAGTTTGCCAGAAATACAAGATGACCGAGATGTCTGTTTGCTCTAAACGAGAAATGACAATGAAGCAGCATGCCTGAAAAGTAAAATGACTAGGAAGCCGATTACCTGAAATAATATAATGAATTTAATGTCTGCATAGCCTTAGCAAAATTGGCAGCGAAGAAAAGAATTACCTTCTTATGTCGATCAAAAGGGGGTAATTCTTCTTTAAAAGTAAGATGCCAATGAACGGCTACTGGGACCATATTTGCTAATCTCTATGGAAAACTAGGCAGGTGTCGGGGTCGAACCCTCTGTGCTTTGTTGGACGGATCGGACAACGCGAATATTTTCCTACCATTTTTCCTGTTGGTTGGATTGATGATGAAAAAATAGTCACAATTTGTTACTTACAAGTGGCCAGTACTTACCTACACTATTGTTGACGGAAAAGTTTTCAAGTGACCAATGCTACAATTATGATATTTACAGACATAGACATTACATTACATAAGGCATTTAACCGCTTAGGTATTTTAGTTTGAAAACATTTTACTACTTAGGCACTTTGCTGCGTAGGTATTTAACCACTTAAATATTTTGCTTCATAGGCAACGACTTTAGGCAATGTGCTTCTTAGTCGACTTCACATTTCAGACATGCAGCTTCATCGGCATTTCTCATTTAAGGCAAACAGCTTTTTAGGCAAATCTTATTTTTAGGCAGAACACCTTCATTGGCATCTCGCGTTTAAGGTAACTCGATCAAAAGGGGGCACTTGGTACTTTACTTTGTTGAACATAGGCCTAAATCTTACTTCTTACTAATATTATAAATGCGAAAGTTTGTGAGTGTGGATGTTTGTTACTCTTTCACGCTCAAACCGCTGAACGGATCGGGCTGAAATTTGGTACGGAGATACATTATAGTCTGGAATAACACATAGGCTACCTTTTATCCCGGGAATAACTTCCCGCGGTAACAAATTTTACGCAGGCGAAGCTGCGGGCATCAGCTAGTATTCTTATATAGAAATAATTATACTAGCATAGTTGGTAAAAAATGCTATGTAATAGCTTTACCGCGGCAGTCCCCGAGTGCCACACGTCTTTTTTTTCTAATTTTATATGAAAAATAGGCTTTATAGTTTCGGAGAAAAGTGGCTGTGACATACGGACGGACAGATAGACATGACGAATCTATAAGGGTGCCGTTTTTGCCATTTGGCTACGGAACCCTAAAAAGGTTTATAAAAGAGGATCAATTTTGATCTGTAAGTGTGCATAATGCATTGATTCGATTACAATTGCGGATTGTTTTATCCAAAATGTAACTATATTCTAAGACTCCGTCCATATAGTGTTTTAAATTGCGATTTAATTTCTTTTGGTGAATTCAAATTCAACTACACAACCACAACTACATCGATACAACATTTTATTTCTTTATGGATTATAAATATCCCTTATCAAGTTGAAACAAACTATACATTTCTACTTCCACTAAAAAAGGTTTCTATTTGTGGGTAGTAGAGACGCACACTTCCCTACGTGAACGATATTCTATCAGATAGAACTCAATTCGGCAGCCGAATGAACAGTTGAGGGCCCAATTAGCATAAATAATACATGAGTTCTAAATCAATAAAGGTTTGGTCTATAATTCCACAAGTAATTAGTCCAACGCAACTCGGTCGAATCCACAACTCACTTTAATTTATTATGTGATGTGACATATTATATTATCCTTGCGGTTTTGTCCGTGTGAAATTCAGTTCCCGTTTACCGTGAAAATAAATTCTTCAGATAAAAAAAATAGCTTTTATGGTATTCCAGACTATAGCCTATCCCTGTACCAAATTTCAGCCAGATTCCGTTGAGCCGTTAAAGCATGATTGAACAACAAACATCTTCACAAACTTTTACATAAATATATGTCGGGGGAAGCGTATCAGAGGAAGCTACAAGTCTGGTTGATTACTGTTTGCATGAAGAACGCACAATATTATTTGTCTACACTGTAATTACTTTTAGAAATGTTCATTTAATTTTTTTGATACTCGTGAATTTGTTTTTATAATTTAGAAGCGTTATTAATTTATCAAAAGTTACTAAATTGTTATCCACGTATCGATCAAACAGAGCAGAACACTTGACGTGTTAGAGCGGTGTCGAGGCAGCCATCTTATTTAGTGAAGGAAAAGAGTTGCTGTGTGTTGAATCGAAGTGGATGTTACGGTCCAGCAGGTTGGATCGTGTTGAGGTTATGGTAAAATAAGTAAAAGCGGTGCCTTGAATCCGCTGCTTTGTCTTACGTGAAAAAACAATCAGTTTAAAAAGTGTTGCTCACAGAATTAGATCAATTACAATATTGTGAAACATTGATAAATTGTGTTTTATGCTCGCAGTTCACCCACATACACCCACTAAGCTCGGAACACACACTGCATACACTACATAATATATAACGAGTTAGAATAAGGACGATATCAATTAAATATTTGGCTCTTTGAATCATCGTGATAATTGTAACGGAGCATTAAAGCACACAGTTTTAATGTAGATATGTAATTAAAACCTAATGAGCGGAATATTTGTTAAAAGTGGATTCTAAGCTCCAAATTGAAAGACGTAATTAAAGAAATTCCCTCTTAATTTGGTAGTTTGCAAGATTTTAATGCGTGAGACTAACTTCATTTTACTAATATTATAAATTCCAAAGTTTGTGAGAATGCATGTTGAGATGTGTAAATGTTTGTTACTCTTCCAAGTTCTTACGGCTGAACGGATCTCTTGTACAGAAACAGATTGATGTCTTTGCCACAGTCAACCTATAATTTAAATCTTTCAACAGATTTTACTCAAAATTTTCATGTCGTATCATCAAAAAGAGCGGATTTTTATAAGCCGCTGTAAAATGTTGTCTTTCAGGGTTCCGTAAACGAAGGATAAAATCCACCCTATTAATAAAACTCCGCTGTCTGTTTGTCTGTCACTAGGTTATATCTAATGAACCGTGATAGCTAGAAAGTTGAAAAATATTTACACAATACATGTGTATTTCTGTTGTCGTTATAATAAGAAATGCTAAAAACAGAAAAATATATCTCTGTGCCACCGAGGTTGAGACACAGATGCAATATCTCCTGCGTCATAGCCATCTATCTATGGCACATTTATCGTGCCATAGATAGATGGCTATGATGCACGGTATTCAAAATTCGAATGAAAGATATTAATATAACGTTTGAAGCCGTCAATGGCAAAGAAAAGAAGTTTTACTTCAATCGCACGTAAAGGTTACACGTACACACTTTTTTAAATAGTTTTAAAGTGTCAATCATAATAGGTAGATAGGTACTATTTTAATATACGAGCATTATCCCAAAGACCTTACTTTACGAACAAGGTACAACAGACAAAAGTTACGAGTACTGGATGCTCTTTGGAATACAAACACGGAAAGTAATATTGTATTAAATTTAGTTGCACAATGCTGCCTTCCGACAGCTGAAGTTTGCAAGTATTTAACAGAAAACTCTAACTGAATTTCAAATGTATAACTCCTACAAATTAAAAAGATAAAATAATTAATAGAAATAAATTTCGATCGTATTATTTCTTTTCCTATTATTCTGTATAAAATGAGTACCGCATAGCTATTAATTTACTGTGTTTTGGCTTCCAAATTCTCTGTCAGTACCAAATAATTGTTATATTTATTCTAGTCTATAAACACAACAGCATTTTAAAATAAAATCGAACAGCAATTCAGCTACTCAATCTAAAATTAACAATGCTCTTACCGTTATTTTTGTCGAGTGAACACTGATTTGATTAACCATTTCGCTCACTTGGTATTATTATTTCGTCTTATATATAAATGAAAAAAAAATCGTTAAGCTAAGTCCATTACAGACAGGAAGAGTGGAAAATATTCCACGAAAAAGGAAATGAAAGAAACTGGCTTTGCCGTCCTGCATCTACTTACCCAGTTACTCTGTTGACGCCGCCCTTGCATGTACTCACTGCCACCCTACACTCTTTATTAACGTTTTAAATCAGCTTTTTAAATATGCTCCTGAACTCGACGACTCGTAAAGGATAAAATGATGTAATTGGATAATTACATTATCTCCCCAACGTATGAGTTGAGCGCTCTGGAAAGTCCCGAGGTTGAATAAAAATGTTATTTAATTACCAGGAAAACCATTTTCCTTCGCTGCAACGCTATCTAATTACAAGAAAAGTTCTTTAATGTTAACATTTTGTATAAAATAGTAACTGGTATAAACATTTAAACTAATTAAGACCTACTAGCCAGAAAGTGAGAATGAAATGAGAATAAATGAAAAAGTCCTATGATCTTTATAACACGATCTATTAAATTTATTGTGATAAAGATTTAAGACTACTTGAGTCTTTTAACTTGTTTGAGAAACATTCTGCTGTCTATCTATAAATTGAAGTATAGTTTTTTCTGCATTATCAAATCACTACCTAGGGCGGCGCGGCGCGGCGCAGTGATAAGCGGTGCGCCGTGCGGAGGTTCGATCCCTGGTGGCCTAGGTCCAAATAGAATGTTTATTTTAGAGTTAAGGTGTTTTCTATCTTATAAATAACGTTTTTAAAAATATGTTTATCAGTTGTTAAGATAGCATAGCAAAAGCTTATGTATTAGCTCAATTTGGGCTAGATGACTATATATGTTAATGCCTGTAACCACTTCTATCATGTGGCCCGTTGGTATGCTTGTCTATCACTCGAAAGACCTAATATTAAACACTTTTAGTTAAAGTATTACTTGTTACAAATTCCAAATAATATTCTAAGTAACGTAGTACGTATGAATATCGAAGATAGATGAAAAACATGTTTAAACACCAAATCGGAAGCATTTCAGAACATGACTAATAGGTAAACATCACGGAACAGAGGACTCGAAAGTAGAAAAAATACGCGGCAGCTGTTTCAATGAAAAATAACGTGTCATTAATCATAACGCTGAAAGGAAGGAGCGACAAGACGGCGGCGGCGCGACAAATACCTTCCTGTAGTCCGTTCCCGTGTTTGCACTTACGCGTCTCAGCGGCTGTCACTGTCATGATATCTCCCTGAAATAGAATTACTATTAAAGCTATTGTTTACTAGAACAATACCCGACGATTGTTATGAGAATGATACAAAACAAGTTCGGATGGCCTCTACGATTGAAATCAATTGTTTGTCTTTCTATTTTTTTGTATATTTTTAAACGTGGCTAGTATTAAATGCTATTGTATCGTTTATTATTTGTGATTGTACTATGACATGGTGTCACATTGACGTGCAATGCCAGCAGTTATCCTTTTATACATCTGCACAATCCCGGGTTCTTCAAGCGGAGCGTGAAGAGGCACATCATGGGGCCGCCAACTTGCGGGCCACTGTCAGAAGTCGTACGGACTGTGAGAGTGGGCCACAGTCGCTAGATGCTCTATGGTTTTCTAAAAGGCTGGCGACGTTAATTTGGCGAGCTTAATATACAGAAAAATATTTGTTTCATATATAATAATATAACAATTTAAAAATATTAAAGTATGTTTACAAGTTGTCTAGATCACACATCACAAGCTTATATTATGAGCTTAATTCGAGCTAGAGGACGCTGTGTAGGAATGTCCAAAAATATGTGTACCGTTTTGCTTGAAATTACCTAAGGTTAGGTTTAGGTTAGGAGATACAAGTTCCCAGGCAACTTTGGCTATAATTCTAATCTGTAACGCAGACATAGCTCAAAGGGAGTGACATCACTTCCTGTTAAACTTAACCGAGTAAACGTTCGGAGTGTTTCCAACATGACCTATGATTCATTTGGCGTTGGAATATTAGTTTTGAATCATGTTTTACTACCTTCCTACTCATAAAATTGAGATTTATAGTATAAGTTTTAAGATTCTGACATACAAAACTTAAAAAAATATAAATATAATTTCAACCTATGCTATGTACACTACAGCGAGGAGAGCAGCGAGGATACAGCACTTCACACATTGGTGGAATGCAGGGCATGGGCGCAACAGCGCCAGTACCAGGGGTTTCCAACCGTAGGCAGTTAGACAGGATAGCTGAGGATTTTTAGTCGGTAGGAGTCCGGCATACCATCCATGAGGATTTTCTTTCACGTTAAAAAAAACCTATTTACACTAATATTTTTAGAAAGTTGCAATGTAGTTGCCTAGGTGTTTAATTGTATGGATTCTTGCAACTCAATTTTAAAACAGATATCTTTAAGCAATTGTAATAAATTTGTTTTTAAACTACATTATGTAGATTAGCGTTTTCCGATTAATATCGGAATCAGGAAAACATCTAACGTGGCTCGGGGACGACACCTGTACAAACAATACGGGCCAAGTGCAAGTCGAATACGTACACGAAGGGTTCCGTACCAAAAAAAAAGATACAAACGATAACTCGTATAATTTTGTTAACGAGAAAAAATAAATTAAATAGCTACATACAAAAGAGGCGACGCAAATGCCGTCAATCAGTCATTCACTTGACTTCTATAGTCCAGACAAGGAAAGTAATGGCATGTACAAAATGGAGTCGCATTTAATAATATTTTTGTGTTTGTATACTATCAAGTTGCTTTATTTACGTTAAAATGTATTGTATTCCTTGCAGCTTATAATATCTCATGTTTTTATTTTTTGAAAGTATTATTTGTAGTTTTGTGAGGATCGGTCCAGCTACCCCTATCTATCTATGAATAGGAAGGGACTAATAGGAAGAGAGTAGTATGATAAAATAAATTAAAGAAAAAGACAGAACATGATACGTCAAGAATTAGCATAAGTTAAAAGGAAACCAAATTTGATTATAGACTAAATATTATGCTACACACAACATAGAAGATGCAAAATATTTTGTTCAAGCCGATGTTTACCATATATAAACTGCTATCAATTTTTTTAGATCTATATTTTTGTAGCTGCTCGACGTAGATAAGGCGCTGCCATGTTTTTATTACCTAAACGCAGAATTTTATCCCACTGGATGATAAAAAACCGATTATGGAATTCCTTTTAATACGTATGTACTGTTAAAGCGGATAAAGATTGAGAAGTTGATGCACGGCTGGGTCGTAAAGTGAATTTTAACTGAGATCGTTTTCTGTGTGTTCACAATTTAAAGAAAATCTTTTCTCAGTTCCGCGCGAGCGGCCACTGTGGACGCGCGTGTCCCACTCCGTTCGGTCCGCTTACGACTCGGTTGCGATAATAAGCGCGTAATATAATAATCGTTATAAAGAACAACGTAAAAAGGGTAACTCCTGGCAACAGGAGACTTAAATTAATAAAGATGAACACCCCAACGTTCGAAAATACCCCAATGGATCAAACACCAACCCCAGTTACACCCAGCACGTCAAGCTACGCCAATGTGACATCGTCAAGTTGTTTCCCCAAGAAAGATCAAGCAATCATAGTGGACTCCATCGATGGAATTACACTCAGGGAGTACCTTATTGCACTGTCTACTGTAACCCCTGCGACATCTATTCGGTTTATATCTCGGATCTCAAACGCACGTGTGTGTGTTTACATGGACTCTAAAAAAACTGCAGATAATTTAATAGAAGAAAAGAAAAGTATCACAGTTAAAAACAATTTATTAGAAATTAAACCCCTGGTAACTAGAAATAAAAGAATTGTTCTGTCAAACGTATGCCCCGTAATTCCAAATTATGTAATAGAAAAAAAGTTCGAAGAATTAAATATTAAAATAACTTCCCCTATAACATTTATGAAAATAGGTGTGAGCGACCCAGGCTTCTCACACATTTTAAGCTTCAGAAGACAATTATACGTCAGTCCAGAAGATGCTCCCTCTCTCCCAGATTCATTCCAAATAAGTTTTGAAGGAACTAACTACTGGATTTATACATCTACCGAAACCTTAAAATGCTTCTCCTGCAATACCCTTGGTCATTTGGCTAAAAACTGTCCGCAAACTACAGCAAATACCCAAGACTATACGCAAGACTTGGAGAATCAAACAGCCCAAGAAATCATGGAAATCTTTGATCGCAATGATGACCAATTAGTTTCCCGATCGCAGGTAAACCACACATTCCACCCATCGAGTATTCAAGAATTTTCACATCAAGGACAAATAAAAGGAGTGAAGCGAATCCATTCTCCAACTACAACCGAATCTTCTAAAATAAATATTATAAAACCACAGACACAAGACGATATCTTTGACACAATGGGTTTTGAGACTGACGAAACGGGTAGCTATGTATCATTAGAGGAAGTGGAAGTTACAACAAAAACAAAGAAAAAATTAAAAAAATCTGACCCTAGAACCGAAGAAGAAATTTGGAAAAACATCGAAGAGGAAATGACAATATTAAATTCTGAAAACACATTCCCGATTAGTTTAGATCAATTTATAAGCCTTTTGGATAACACACGAGGAAAACAAAATGTAAAAGAATTAGTATATTCATACACTGATAATGTTAAAGACCTTATAGTTATGTGTAACAAACTTCACTGTAAAATGAACAAAAGTCTAAAAAATAGATGTTCACGTTTCTCGAGAAAATTACATGAATTACTAATTCCTAATTCTAACACACACAAAGAACTTATATAATTGTAAAAACTATATCCATTATACAGTTAACTTTTTTCACATATATAATATTATTGAACCATAAACACATAGTATATACTAGTAATATGGACATTTTACAGTGGAATGTAAATGGATACTTTAAAAGATTAGAAAATATTAAGCTTTTATTAAGCCGGTTATGCCCAACTTGCATTTGTTTACAAGAAACCAACTTCAAATCTAACTATTGTGCTACTATTGCAGGATATAGTCAGTTTTACAAAAATCGGGCCCATAGCAACAGGGCAAGCGGGGGAGTAGCTATTTTTATTAAATCTTATACTATTCCAGAAGAAGTAAACTTAAATACAAACTTGGAGGCAGTGGCAATAACAATTAAATATCCAATTTCTATTACAGTATGCAACGTATATTTACCAAACAGTACCCCAATAGATAAGCAGCATTTAAAAAACCTAATCAAACAACTACCTACACCCGTGATAATTCTGGGCGACTTTAACAGTCACCATTTCAATTGGGGTTCTGATAAATGCGATGCTAGAGGCAGAATCATAGCAGAATGGCTTGAGGAACATGACAATGTCCTTGTTCTTAACAATGGTCAACCTACCCATTTTAACAGCGACACTGGTCGCACAAGCAATATAGATTTAACTTTGGCTTCACAAACTATAACCTCATATTTTGAATGGAACGCCTTAGACGATTTATATGATAGTGACCATTTCCCAATTATGATCAGATCTCGTACCCCAAATATCAATATATCAAAAAATACTAGGTTACCAAAAAAATGGAAGTTTAATGAAGCGAACTGGGAACAGTTTCGAGAAGATATTGAACTAAACATATTGGACTTAGTAGACATAAAAGACTCTCCAGAATTTTCGATCGACAGTGCTGTTGAAAAATTTACACAAGTTATACTTCAAGCAGCTGATAAATCAATACCTAAAACATCTGGCAAGTTCAGGAAAAATAAACTACCTTGGTGGAATGATGACTGCAAAATTGCACTGAAAGAAACCAAAAAGGCCTTTAAACTATTTAGGAAATTCGCTAGAAATGATCCTAACTCGACGTATAAAATTGATTACAAGAAAAAGAGAGCTTACTACAGAAGACTTATAAAAGAAAATAAAAAGAAATATTGGAAATATTGGGTGTCATCAATTAACCACAAAACTTCTGTAGGAGAAATGTGGAAAAAAATCCAAAAACTGAACCATCACAATACTCGCTTTAATGAAATCGTTCTACAAAAAGTTGACGGTTTTCTAACGTCTGATCCTAACGAAACTTCCAACTTATTGGCCCAAACATTTGTAGCAAATTCTAGTTCAAATAATTATGAACAGGAATTTCTTACTCACAAAACCCTACAAGAGACCGAATCAAACTTTGATATTTACAATAACTCCAATCCTATTAATACCAAAATAACAATGTCTGAATTATCATTGGTGCTTTCTCAAGTAGGTAATTCAAGTCCAGGCCCCGATAATATTCCAAACATAATTATTCAACACTTACCTGCTGAGGGATTAGAATATTTACTTCAGCTGTATAATCATATATACGAAGTGCAGGTATTCCCTGTGAGTTGGAAAGAAGCCCTGATTGTACCAATATTAAAACCACAAAAGATACCTAGCTTACTAACCAGTTACAGACCTATATCCCTAACTTGTAATCTTTCCAAAATTCTAGAAAAAATTCTAAGCAAACGGATTAGGTGGTATATAGAAATAAACAAACATTTGTCGCCATTCCAGTATGGATTTCGTCAGTTTCGTTCCACGTTAGACCATTTAATGTGTATTGAAAGTGAAGTACTTGATAGTTGTGCAAATGATAATTACATAGTTATCGTAGCGTTAGATATTGAAAAAGCCTACGAAATGGTTTGGAAACACAGAGTTTTGACCTTATTACAATCTATTAATATCCAAGGAAACACATTAGCATTTATCAGAAATTTTCTCTCTGAAAGGACAATGAAAGTTCGTGTAAATGATACACTATCAAATCTCGTGCATATAGAAAATGGTCTACCTCAAGGCTCGGTAATCAGTGTTATACTTTTTCTGTTAGCAATAAACGATGTTCTATCGCATATAGACAAACCGGTGAAAGGTTTTTTGTTTGCTGATGATTTAACAATCACTTGTACTGGTAGAACACTGAAACCAACATTACAGCTTGTTCAAAACACACTTAACAATCTACAGGAATGGTCTCAGAAATCGGGCTTTAAGTTCTCAAAAAACAAAACGGAATTCATGATTGTATCTAAGAAAAGAAATAAAATAAGAAATACACAATTAACACTAAATGGACACAGGATTAAAGAAGTAAATGAATTAAAAATTTTAGGATTAACATTTGATAGGAAAATGTCTTGGAATCAACACGTTAATAAACTTAAGTCTGAATGCCACAAAGATTAAATGTAATTAAAGTATGATCATCAACTACATGGGGATCTGATAGAAAATGCCTACTTAATACATATCGTGCATTAATAAAACAAAAAATAGAGTATGGTTCAATCATTTACGACTCTGCTAAAAGTAGCACACTCAATTCCTTAGAAAGTATCCAAAATACGGCGTTAAGATTAAGCATTGGTGCGTTTAAGACGAGCCCGATCAAGAGCATTTTAGCGGAGGTTGGTGAAATGCCTTTACAATTTAGGAGAAAAGAACTAGTCATCATGTACGCCATTAATATATTATCCCAAAATGAAAACCCTACTTATCATAACTACACTAAAACAACAGCTGTAGATACAGAATATGAACTGCAACCCAATTTATCACAACCTTTACGAATAAGAGCCACTAAATATTTAAAAGAAATAAATCTTAAAATCCCAAAAATGTTCACAAAAAAGCTGTCAACTACTGGTCCGTGGGAAACCTTAGAACTCCCAATCAACTTGGAACTAGCTAAACACCAAAAAGATAATTATTTAGGTTTAGTTTAGATAGTAATAGTGTAAATATAGATATGTAATATTTATGTTTCTCTGTAATTTTTAACAATAAATGTATATTATCCTTATAAGTAAAAGATAATACTCCCCAATATATATACAAAAATCTATTTCTAGAAATAAATGACAGATATAATGAATACAAGAAATTTTATACAGATGGGTCTGTCATGAATGGAAGATCAGGCTGTTCAGTAGTGTTTGGTGATAATATCTTCCGTTACAGACTTGGAGAATTCCATACAATTTTTAGTTGCGAAGGAATAGCCATTCTCAAAGCCTTGGAAATTATAGAAAATGAAATTAATAATAATAAATTTATAGTATACACAGATTCTAAATCGTGCCTATTGGCACTGTTGAATATTAATAACTCAAATACCTTGATAGTGAATATAAAAGACAAAATTATTAAACTAATTAAAAATAATTACAAATTCGAAATAATGTGGATCCCAAGTCACCAAGGAATATTGGGCAATGAAAAAGCAGATGATGAAGCTAAACGTGCAACAAATGAGAGTGAAAATGAGCATGTAAATAAATCAACTCCAACAGAATTACAAAGATATTTCAAACACAAAATTAAAATCAAATGGAATCAATGCTGGCAGACCGAAAACACTTCGAAATTATTCAGTATCAGGAAGTCTATTTTTGATGAATCACCTTACATAACCTGTAGAAGGGACCAAGTAGTTATCACGAGATTACGAATTGGGCACACAAACATGAGCCATATCCATTTAATTACAAAAACTGACAAAAATAAATGCAAGTGTGGGCAGGACTTGACTGTGTCACATATTTTGGTAAACTGTACAGCTTTTGTAAATGAGAAACAGTTGTGTGGGGTTTCGAATGATTTAAAACAATGCTTGAATCAACCTGGTTGTTTAAGTACCTTACATTTCTTGAAAGAGATTGGAATGTATAACCTAGTATAATATTATGTTTCGTATTTTATTTATGTGTAAGTTAATAAGCTAGTAAAGTAAAACTTGTTGTTTAAGTAGTAATGTTAATATGACAGTTAATGATTTACCGTGGTTGTTAATGACCCTAGTTGTTAAAAAGCGACCTTAAATAATAAATAGAAAAAAAAAAAATCTTTTCTCTTTAACTGCAAGTTTTAAGAGAGCATTCGTTCAGAAACGGTTGGACAGATACTAGGGGATGCATAGTTTTATGGCTAGTTTCTTTTATGGGCTACTAAAGATCACTGACGACTTCGATCGCGCTGACTTTCTGCTCGAGAATGTAAAGAATCAAATGAACAGAATAACGTTTTGTACCTATTCCAATACCAGGTCTGATGCAATAGGTTTTATTTTTAACCCTTGTCGAAATGAGGGCAGTTATTACTTGTGTATCTGCGTTTGTTTGATGTGTGTGTACCTATAATTATGTGTATGTATTTTGTCTGTGGTATAATTGCGGCCCAACGAATGAAACAATTTTTAGGTGCTGTTTTCAAACGCCGATGTTTCACGCGCGATGTTCGACGCGGGTTTGGTTCATAGCTAAAATTTTGAAGATCAACAGCTCACTTCCTGAGTAATGAAGAAATTTGAATAAAATTTACAAGTCCGATTTATCGGAAACTGGATATACTTACCTACTGGTACATTGATGGTATTTCCACGACACAGTAATCTGGAACTCCACAAAAAATAACATGTAGTATAAGCCAGGAGCAAATTTAAAGATGGAAGACCAATACCACCTCAAAGGCCACATAGTGATATTCAAATTCATCACGCTTCACTTTAAGATCCCGAGTTGCAGATCCCGAGAGATGAGGAAATTACAATTTCCTATATAATTCAGATTTAGAAAAGTGTGTCCATTCAGAAAAGTAGAGCTTATAAAGTATAGAATATGATGCATTTTTATATCGCAGGTATGTTTGCAATAAACTCAGCATCGAGAGAGAGCTCGGCTGTGTGGATTTCAATAAGCGACGTAGATGTGAAATGAAAGTATTATTAAACTTTCTCTTGCCACTACGTTAGGGCTGGTACTTAGATATTTGTTTAGTATTGTGACTGAGTTTTTAACAAGACTTCTTTAGATCTCCTGGGACATCCTACCGAGGGCTTACCCGGGACTCCCAACCATGGGCTGTTGGGCGTTACGTGAGGTTTTTTAGTCGGTAGGAGTCCGGCATAGCATCCATGATGGATTTTCCCTCCCGTATAAAAAAAGACTTATTTAGACCTGGAAGTAGGTATATTGTATGCATAGGTAGGTAATTTATTTAGCTTTAATTGTTGCCTATCTTATAACTATCTACTTGTTTAAAAAAAAAGAAAAATCTTGACTCGCGAATCAATCACCAGGCACTTAAACCGCTACGAATTGCTACGTAACTTTTATTGTTAAGAATTACAGTGAAATATAATTATTACGTATATAGTTACATTATTACTATCTTGCGCCCCGTGTGGCGACGGGTCCCGTGTTGCGACGGGTAAGAGTACAAAATGTCGCCACCATAATACATCCCGAGGGTGTCGTAGGAGGCGACTAAGGAAACACTTTCGCAAAAAGACCCATTGCGTAGATAGAAAAACTCGAAATGAAACCCGGTTGTCAGTAAAATGACAAACGTTAAGCCAAGTTGAAAGCCTTATGGGCAGCTTAAAAAATTAAAACTGTCCATTTCAACACGTCAATAGGCTCCACCTTTTAAGTAGGACATCAATCTATAAGGTGAAATGTGGGCGTATAATATGCCTCTGCCTATCCCTTCGGGGATAAAGACGTGACTATATGTATGTATGTATTACAATCTAAACTAAACCTTGATAAGGCCCGCGTGGCATTGTGCCCACAAGACTAGCATCTACATAACGGTGTAATACATAATTCTTTCTCCACTAACATTTAATTTTATTTGAATTCTCCACGGATGAATCGGGGGCCAAAGTACACGGACAAAGCAGCGGTGAATAGGTAAGCTAGAATGTCATAAGCTATATTTTGTATTGTAATAAAAATGTTTTCCCTTCGTACAACATTAGCTAATCGTTAGTCAGGTATATCTACAAAACTTGATCAATACCCTTTTTCAGTGCTCAAAAATTCCTTCTTATGTACATATAGAAAATTATCCTAGTTATATTTACTTTGTAAAGAGAGTCTTCAGTAGGTATATTAGCCAGAGATGATAACACAAATCCGGTAGACGAGGAGTTATCGCTCACGTCGACAGCAGTAAACCCGGCGATTTAACTTTATTCCCATTGGGCGATACCTTTGAGGCTGACAACATTGGTGATATTTTAACTTTGTTGGAACATCTTTATTCTCTTGGTGCAAGGGGCTATAGTATGGCAAATGATAAATGTATTTTTAGGTACATTCTGCTTACTTTACTTCAGCAAAATGATACTGACTGTAGAAAGCAAAGATTAAAGCATGCAGTCATTTCTGCATCTTCTCTGGAGATGAATCCAGACAGGTCCAGAAGTCCGGATACGTCAATTGATGAAGAAACATGAATGGAATTATGATATCATTAGCTGATGTCACTCGTTTTCACTTGCTTAGTTCCTGTTAGGAATACGGGAATAAAATATAGTCGATGTCACCGGAGGGTAGAGTTTTTTTCCCAACAGTGAAAGAATTTTTCAAATCGGTTTAGTGGTTAATTTTTTTTTCTTTATAATATTTGCATACATGTATCTATCTACCTTAAGTTACTAGCAATACACAGTTCGTTGGTTGGAGCGGATAGACAGAAGATATTGACCAGAAATTGAATATGTTTATTGCTTACAAAAGCAGTTCAAAACAGATCAATTCGCTCGCTAAACTTTTAATACAGTTGACCGCTTACGATCAAGCTTGGAGTTAATGGATACTTTACATTAATCTGAGTGCAAGTCCTATTAAGGTTCTACGTCGTTAATTTACGGATGACTTTCGATTCTGTGAATTGTCTTGATAAATTTAATATCCCGATTATCAGTATTATTGTTCTACTAAGACAGGTTATTATGAGATATAACGGTAAGTTTATGAAGGTTTGCAACATCAGAACCATATTCTTGCTTGGTAGCTCATCTCCGTATCATTTACGAGTTCTCTGGACGCAATGTGTGATGATGAACTCTCAGTGATCAGTGTGTAAAAAAAAACATAATTTTAAAACAACTCATCAGAGCACAAAACACAATTACAAACTCCGTCTTACCAGAATATTAAAATAACGGGTGTAACACAAAGGATGTAGGTAACTATTTTCGATTCACAACAGTGTGACTAAATGACCAAAAATTGAAAATGTTCATTGCTTACAAAAGCAAAGCATTCAAACCCTTCTTATTTCTTCCTCTAGGAGTGGAAATCGCTCAAGGACGCTATGCTCTGATTAAAACTACATGGTACCCTAGTACACCTACGGCCAGGAGCGCCTGCTAAGGCCTCGGAAGGATGTCCCAGGATTAGACTTAATTGTAGTGATTGGTACTGAGTCAGAGTAAATACATTTTAAGTATTTCTTTACACTGAAAGTATACAGTTTTTAGGTACTTATAATATTAATTTCTGACAGTTTTGTGCCTGCAAGAGAACGTCAATATTCTTAGCTAGTAATTATTACCAAATATTGTATCAGATACTCAGAGCATCGTAACGAACATGTACTATGACGTTATTGTTATAATAACTTCAGTTGTTCGGTTTCGTATCGACATCAGTAAGATTACCACGTACAGTACATTAATATTGCAAACTAGTTTTGAGTAAAGTTTAGGATATACTGCTCCCAAGTCGTCTGGACCACGAAATATGTACCACCATCCTAAAACAACAGCTGTAGATACAGAATATGAACTGCAACCCAATTTATCACAACCTTTACGAATAAGAGCCACTAAATATTTAAAAGAAATAAATCTTAAAATCCCAAAAATGTTCACAAAAAAGCTGTCAACTACTGGTCCGTGGGAAACCTTAGAACTCCCAATCAACTTGGAACTAGCTAAACACCAAAAAGATAATTATTTAGGTTTAGTTTAGATAGTAATAGTGTAAATATAGATATGTAATATTTATGTTTCTCTGTAATTTTTAACAATAAATGTATATTATCCTTATAAATAAAAGATAATACTCCCTAATATATATACAAAAATCTATTTCTAGAAATAAATGACAGATATAATGAATACAAGAAATTTTATACAGATGGGTCTGTCATGAATGGAAGATCAGGCTGTTCAGTAGTGTTTGGTGATAATATCTTCCGTTACAGACTTGGAGAATTCCATACAATTTTAGTTGCGAAGGAATAGCCATTCTCAAAGCCTTGGAAATTATAGAAAATGAAATTAATAATGATAAATTTATAGTATACACAGATTCTAAATCGTGCCTATTGGCACTGTTGAATATTAATAACTCAAATACCTTGATAGTGAATATAAAAGACAAAATTATTAAACTAATTAAAAATAATTACAAATTCGAAATAATGTGGATCCCAAGTCACCAAGGAATATTGGGCAATGAAAAAGCAGATGATGAAGCTAAACGTGCAACAAATGAGAGTGAAAATGAGCATGTAAATAAATCAACTCCAACAGAATTACAAAGATATTTCAAACACAAAATTAAAATCAAATGGAATCAATGCTGGCAGACCGAAAACACTTCGAAATTATTCAGTATCAGGAAGTCTATTTTTGATGAATCACCTTACATAACCTGTAGAAGGGACCAAGTAGTTATCACGAGATTACGAATTGGGCACACAAACATGAGCCATATCCATTTAATTACAAAAACTGACAAAAATAAATGCAAGTGTGGGCAGGACTTGACTGTGTCACATATTTTGGTAAACTGTACAGCTTTTGTAAATGAGAAACAGTTGTGTGGGGTTTCGAATGATTTAAAACAATGCTTGAATCAACCTGGTTGTTTAAGTACCTTACATTTCTTGAAAGAGATTGGAATGTATAACCTAGTATAATATTATGTTTCGTATTTTATTTATGTGTAAGTTAATAAGCTAGTAAAGTAAAACTTGTTGTTTAAGTAGTAATGTTAATATGACAGTTAATGATTTACCGTGGTCGTTAATGACCCTTGTTGTTAAAAAGCGACCTTAAATAATAAATAGAAAAAAAAAAAAATCTTTTCTCTTTAACTGCAAGTTTTAAGAGAGCATTCGTTCAGAAACGGTTGGACAGATACTAGGGGATGCATAGTTTTATGGCTAGTTTCTTTTATGGGCTACTAAAGATCACTGACGACTTCGATCGCGCTGACTTTCTGCTCGAGAATGTAAAGAATCAAATGAACAGAATAACGTTTTGTACCTATTCCAATACCAGGTCTGATGCAATAGGTTTTATTTTTAACCCTTGTCGAAATGAGGGCAGTTATTACCTGTGTATCTGCGTTTGTTTGATGTGTGTGTACCTATAATTATGTGTATGTATTTTGTCTGTGGTATAATTGCGGCCCAACGAATGAAACAATTTTTAGGTGCTGTTTTCAAACGCCGATGTTTCACGCGCGATGTTCGACGCGGGTTTGGTTCATAGCTAAAATTTTGAAGATCAACAGCTCACTTCCTGAGTAATGAAGAAATTTGAATAAAATTTACAAGTCCGATTTATCGGAAACTGGATATACTTACCTACTGGTACATTGATGGTATTTCCACGACACAGTAATCTGGAACTCCACAAAAAATAACATGTAGTATAAGCCAGAAGCAAATTTAAAGATGGAAGACCAATACCACCTCAAAGGCCACATAGTGATATTCAAATTCATCACGCTTCACTTTAAGATCCCGAGTTGCAGATCCCGAGAGATGAGGAAATTACAATTTCCTATATAATTCAGATTTAGAAAAGTGTGTCCATTCAGAAAAGTAGAGCTTATAAAGTATAGAATATGATGCATTTTTATATCGCAGGTATGTTTGCAATAAACTCAGCATCGAGAGAGAGCTCGGCTGTGTGGATTTCAATAAGCGACGTAGATGTGAAATGAAAGTATTATTAAACTTTCTCTTGCCACTACGTTAAGGCTGGTACTTAGATATTTGTTTAGTATTGTGACTGAGTTTTTAACAAGACTTCTTTAGATCTCCTGGGACATCCTACCGAGGGCTTACCCGGGACTCCCAACCATGGGCTGCTGGGCGTTACGTGAGGTTTTTTAGTCGGTAGGAGTCCGGCATAGCATCCATGATGGATTTTCCCTCCCGTATAAAAAAAGACTTATTTAGACCTGGAAGTAGGTATATTGTATGCATAGGTAGGTAATTTATTTAGCTTTAATTGTTGCCTATCTTATACCTAACTATCTACTTGTTTAAAAAAAAAGAAAAATCTTGACTCGCGAATCAATCACCAGGCACTTAAACCGCTACGAATTGCTACGTAACTTTTATTGTTAAGAATTACAGTGAAATATAATTATTACGTATATAGTTACATTATTACTATCTTGCGCCCCGTGTGGCGACGGGTCCCGTGTTGCGACGGGTAAGAGTACAAAATGTCGCCACCATAATACATCCCGAGGGTGTCGTAGGAGGCGACTAAGGAAACACTTTCGCAAAAAGACCCATTGCGTAGATAGAAAAACTCGAAATGAAACCCGGTTGTCAGTAAAATGACAAACGTTAAGCCAAGTTGAAAGCCTTATGGGCAGCTTAAAAAATTAAAACTGTCCATTTCAACACGTCAATAGGCTCCACCTTTTAAGTAGGACATCAATCTATAAGGTGAAATGTGGGCGTATAATATGCCTCTGCCTATCCCTTCGGGGATAAAGACGTGACTATATGTATGTATGTATTACAATCTAAACTAAACCTTGATAAGGCCCGCGTGGCATTGTGCCCACAAGACTAGCATCTACATAACGGTGTAATACATAATTCTTTCTCCACTAACATTTAATTTTATTTGAATTCTCCACGGATGAATCGGGGGCCAAAGTACACGGACAAAGCAGCGGTGAATAGGTAAGCTAGAATGTCATAAGCTATATTTTGTATTGTAATAAAAATGTTTTCCCTTCGTACAACATTAGCTAATCGTTAGTCAGGTATATCTACAAAACTTGATCAATACCCTTTTTCAGTGCTCAAAAATTCCTTCTTATGTACATATAGAAAATTATCCTAGTTATATTTACTTTGTAAAGAGAGTCTTCAGTAGGTATATTAGCCAGAGATGATAACACAAATCCGGTAGACGAGGAGTTATCGCTCACGTCGACAGCAGTAAACCCGGCGATTTAACTTTATTCCCATTGGGCGATACCTTTGAGGCTGACAACATTGGTGATATTTTAACTTTGTTGGAACATCTTTATTCTCTTGGTGCAAGGGGCTATAGTATGGCAAATGATAAATGTATTTTTAGGTACATTCTGCTTACTTTACTTCAGCAAAATGATACTGACTGTAGAAAGCAAAGATTAAAGCATGCAGTCATTTCTGCATCTTCTCTGGAGATGAATCCAGACAGGTCCAGAAGTCCGGATACGTCAATTGATGAAGAAACATGAATGGAATTATGATATCATTAGCTGATGTCACTCGTTTTCACTTGCTTAGTTCCTGTTAGGAATACGGGAATAAAATATAGTCGATGTCACCGGAGGGTAGAGTTTTTTTCCCAACAGTGAAAGAATTTTTCAAATCGGTTTAGTGGTTAATTTTTTTTTCTTTATAATATTTGCATACATGTATCTATCTACCTTAAGTTACTAGCAATACACAGTTCGTTGGTTGGAGCGGATAGACAGAAGATATTGACCAGAAATTGAATATGTTTATTGCTTACAAAAGCAGTTCAAAACAGATCAATTCGCTCGCTAAACTTTTAATACAGTTGACCGCTTACGATCAAGCTTGGAGTTAATGGATACTTTACATTAATCTGAGTGCAAGTCCTATTAAGGTTCTACGTCGTTAATTTACGGATGACTTTCGATTCTGTGAATTGTCTTGATAAATTTAATATCCCGATTATCAGTATTATTGTTCTACTAAGACAGGTTATTATGAGATATAACGGTAAGTTTATGAAGGTTTGCAACATCAGAACCATATTCTTGCTTGGTAGCTCATCTCCGTATCATTTACGAGTTCTCTGGACGCAATGTGTGATGATGAACTCTCAGTGATCAGTGTGTAAAAAAAAACATAATTTTAAAACAACTCATCAGAGCACAAAACACAATTACAAACTCCGTCTTACCAGAATATTAAAATAACGGGTGTAACACAAAGGATGTAGGTAACTATTTTCGATTCACAACAGTGTGACTAAATGACCAAAAATTGAAAATGTTCATTGCTTACAAAAGCAAAGCATTCAAACCCTTCTTATTTCTTCCTCTAGGAGTGGAAATCGCTCAAGGACGCTATGCTCTGATTAAAACTACATGGTACCCTAGTACACCTACGGCCAGGAGCGCCTGCTAAGCCCTCGGAAGGATGTCCCAGGATTAGACTTAATTGTAGTGATTGGTACTGAGTCAGTGTATATAAAATACTCATAAATTAATGAGAACTTGCTGAAACTTCACTGACTTTGCCCATAGTATACTTTGAACGCCATTTCAAACCTCAAATTTGTGCCTCTTTCATTTCTCACTAGCTGATGCACGCGGCTTCGCCCGCGTGAAATTTGGTTCCCGTTCCCGCTTCCCGTGGGAACATTTTCCACATCTATATATATAGATGTGGAGTGAAGTTTGTGATGATGTTTGGATGTTTGTTACTTAATCATGCTCTAACGGCTGAATGGATGTAGCTGAAATGTACAGGGGTAGGATATAGTCTGCAACAACACATGGGCTACTTTTTATCCCGGGAAAATGTTCCCACGGGAAGCGGGAACGGGAACCAAATTTCACGCGGGCGAAGCCGCGTGCATCAGCTAGTGAGAAATAAAAGAGCCACAAATTTGAGCTTTGAAATGGCGTTCAAAGTATACTACGGGCAAAGTCAGTGGAGTTTCAGCAAGTTCTCATTAATTTATGAGTATTTTATATAATCAATAACTCAAGTATACGATATCAAACAGGATGGTGGAACATATTTCGTGGTCCAGACGACTTGGGAGCAGTATATCCTAAACTTTACTCAAAACTAGTTTGCAATATTAATGTACTGTACGTGGTAATCTTACTGATGTCGATACGAAACCGAACAACTGAAGTTATTATAACAATAACGTCATAGTACATGTTCGTTACGATGCTCTGAGTATCTGATACAATATTTGGTAATAATTACTAGCTAAGAATATTGACGTTCTCTTGCAGGCACAAAACTGTCAGAAATTAATATTATAAGTACCTAAAAAAAAAATTTTTCAATAAAAAATACAACCGACTTCCAAGAAATCCTGAAAAATAAAATTTACTTAGCACAAACAAAGTAATATGTATTTTGATTTATCAGATTTTATTCAATATCATATTGAAGTCGGCGCCAAGTAAATTCATAGGTTTAGGGAGGTATTATTCATGGCACCAACTTCAATATTATATTGAATAAAATCTGATAAATCGAAATACATGTTACTTTGTTTGTGGTAAGTAAATTTTATTTTTCAGGATTTCTTTGAAGTCGGTTGTATTTTTTATTGAAAAATTTTTTTTTTTCATTATTTTAAGTGACGGGTGAACCGAAATATATATCTATCTAGGTAATGGTTCTCATCAATACAAATTAATAAAGCCCCAACACAAGGTAGCTGCTATAAATCGTTAAGGAATTCCCTCGAATCTCTTCTGGTTCCATCATCAGATCGACTCCAGACCTTCATTAATGGTAGTACATTAAAGCACTGAATTAAAAAGTTAACAAACGCACTAGTTGTCCCTATAATTTTCGGTGGTTGCCCTCGATTTCTCCAGGATCCCATTATCAGATCCTAACCTGGTTAAAATGGGACCACCTCAGCAGTAAACCAAATTCAACAAAAAAAATGAAATCCGTCTATAATTGACGGAAATATCGGTGAACATACATAAAACATTGAGACCTTTCTTTTTTTTTAAGTTGGATCTATCAATCTAGGTGTAAAGTTCTCATCAATACAAATCAATCAAGCCCAAACACAAGATAACTGCTGTAAATTGTTTAGGAATGCCCTCGACTGTCTTTCGACTCTATCATCAGATCGACGCCAGACCTTCATTAAAGTGTAGAACATTAAAGCACTTAATTAAAAAGTTAACAAGCGCACTAGTTGTCCCTACAATTTTCGGTGGTTGCCCTCGTTTTCTCCAGGATCCCTTCATCAGATCCTGACCTGGTGAAAATGGGACCACCTCAGAAGTAATCACTATTCAACAAAAAAAAAATTGTTGAAATCCGTCTATAATTGACGGAATTATCGCTTGACATACATAAAAAAAAATACATACAGACGAATTGAGAACCTCCTCCTTTTTTTGAAGTCGGTTAAAAACTGTATACTTTCAGTGTAAAGGAATACTTAAAATGTATTTACTCTGACTCAGTACCAATCACTACAATTAAGTCTAAGCCTGGGACATCCTTCCGAGGGCTTAGCAGGCGCTCCTGGCCGTAGGTGTACTAGGGTACCATGTAGTTTTAATCAGAGCATAGCGTCCTTGAGGGATTTCCACTCCTAGGGGAAGAAATAAGAAGGGTTTGAATGCTTTGCTTTTGTAAGCAATGAACATTTTCAATTTTTGGTCATTTAGTCACACTGTTGTGAATCGAAAATAGTTACCTACATCCTTTGTGTTACACCCGTTATTTTAATATTCTGGTAAGACGGAGTTTGTAATTGTGTTTTGTGCTCTGATGAGTTGTTTTAAAATTATGTTTTTTTTTACACACTGATCACTGAGAGTTCATCATCACACATTGCGTCCAGAGAACTCGTAAATGATACGGAGATGAGCTACCAAGCAAGAATATGGTTCTGATGTTGCAAACCTTCATAAACTTACCGTTATATCTCATAATAACCTGTCTTAGTAGAACAATAATACTGATAATCGGGATATTAAATTTATCAAGACAATTCACAGAATCGAAAGTCATCCGTAAATTAACGACGTAGAACCTTAATAGGACTTGCACTCAGATTAATGTAAAGTATCCATTAACTCCAAGCTTGATCGTAAGCGGTCAACTGTATTAAAAGTTTAGCGAGCGAATTGATCTGTTTTGAACTGCTTTTGTAAGCAATAAACATATTCAATTTCTGGTCAATATCTTCTGTCTATCCGCTCCAACCAACGAACTGTGTATTGCTAGTAACTTAAGGTAGATAGATACATGTATGCAAATATTATAAAGAAAAAAAAATTAACCACTAAACCGATTTGAAAAATTATTTCACTGTTGGGAAAAAAACTCTACCCTCCGGTGACATCGACTATATTTTATTCCCGTATTCCTAACAGGAACTAAGCAAGTGAAAACGAGTGACATCAGCTAATGATATCATAATTCCATTCATGTTTCTTCATCAATTGACGTATCCGGACTTCTGGACCTGTCTGGATTCATCTCCAGAGAAGATGCAGAAATGACTGCATGCTTTAATCTTTGCTTTCTACAGTCAGTATCATTTTGCTGAAGTAAAGTAAGCAGAATGTACCTAAAAATACATTTATCATTTGCCATACTATAGCCCCTTGCACCAAGAGAATAAAGATGTTCCAACAAAGTTAAAATATCACCAATGTTGTCAGCCTCAAAGGTATCGCCCAATGGGAATAAAGTTAAATCGCCGGGTTTACTGCTGTCGACGTGAGCGATAACTCCTCGTCTACCGGATTTGTGTTATCATCTCTGGCTAATATACCTACTGAAGACTCTCTTTACAAAGTAAATATAACTAGGATAATTTTCTATATGTACATAAGAAGGAATTTTTGAGCACTGAAAAAGGGTATTGATCAAGTTTTGTAGATATACCTGACTAACGATTAGCTAATGTTGTACGAAGGGAAAACATTTTTATTACAATACAAAATATAGCTTATGACATTCTAGCTTACCTATTCACCGCTGCTTTGTCCGTGTACTTTGGCCCCCGATTCATCCGTGGAGAATTCAAATAAAATTAAATGTTAGTGGAGAAAGAATTATGTATTACACCGTTATGTAGATGCTAGTCTTGTGGGCACAATGCCACGCGGGCCTTATCAAGGTTTAGTTTAGATTGTAATACATACATACATATAGTCACGTCTTTATCCCCGAAGGGATAGGCAGAGGCATATTATACGCCCACATTTCACCTTATAGATTGATGTCCTACTTAAAAGGTGGAGCCTATTGACGTGTTGAAATGGACAGTTTTAATTTTTTAAGCTGCCCATAAGGCTTTCAACTTGGCTTAACGTTTGTCATTTTACTGACAACCGGGTTTCATTTCGAGTTTTTCTATCTACGCAATGGGTCTTTTTGCGAAAGTGTTTCCTTAGTCGCCTCCTACGACACCCTCGGGATGTATTATGGTGGCGACATTTTGTACTCTTACCCGTCGCAACACGGGACCCGTCGCCACACGGGGCGCAAGATAGTAATAATGTAACTATATACGTAATAATTATATTTCACTGTAATTCTTAACAATAAAAGTTACGTAGCAATTCGTAGCGGTTTAAGTGCCTGGTGATTGATTCGCGAGTCAAGATTTTTCTTTTTTTTTAAACAAGTAGATAGTTAGGTATAAGATAGGCAACAATTAAAGCTAAATAAATTACCTACCTATGCATACAATATACCTACTTCCAGGTCTAAATAAGTCTTTTTTTATACGGGAGGGAAAATCCATCATGGATGCTATGCCGGACTCCTACCGACTAAAAAACCTCACGTAACGCCCAGCAGCCCATGGTTGGGAGTCCCGGGTAAGCCCTCGGTAGGATGTCCCAGGAGATCTAAAGAAGTCTTGTTAAAAACTCAGTCACAATACTAAACAAATATCTAAGTACCAGCCTTAACGTAGTGGCAAGAGAAAGTTTAATAATACTTTCATTTCACATCTACGTCGCTTATTGAAATCCACACAGCCGAGCTCTCTCTCGATGCTGAGTTTATTGCAAACATACCTGCGATATAAAAATGCATCATATTCTATACTTTATAAGCTCTACTTTTCTGAATGGACACACTTTTCTAAATCTGAATTATATAGGAAATTGTAATTTCCTCATCTCTCGGGATCTGCAACTCGGGATCTTAAAGTGAAGCGTGATGAATTTGAATATCACTATGTGGCCTTTGAGGTGGTATTGGTCTTCCATCTTTAAATTTGCTTCTGGCTTATACTACATGTTATTTTTTGTGGAGTTCCAGATTACTGTGTCGTGGAAATACCATCAATGTACCAGTAGGTAAGTATATCCAGTTTCCGATAAATCGGACTTGTAAATTTTATTCAAATTTCTTCATTACTCAGGAAGTGAGCTGTTGATCTTCAAAATTTTAGCTATGAACCAAACCCGCGTCGAACATCGCGCGTGAAACATCGGCGTTTGAAAACAGCACCTAAAAATTGTTTCATTCGTTGGGCCGCAATTATACCACAGACAAAATACATACACATAATTATAGGTACACACACATCAAACAAACGCAGATACACAGGTAATAACTGCCCTCATTTCGACAAGGGTTAAAAATAAAACCTATTGCATCAGACCTGGTATTGGAATAGGTACAAAACGTTATTCTGTTCATTTGATTCTTTACATTCTCGAGCAGAAAGTCAGCGCGATCGAAGTCGTCAGTGATCTTTAGTAGCCCATAAAAGAAACTAGCCATAAAACTATGCATCCCCTAGTATCTGTCCAACCGTTTCTGAACGAATGCTCTCTTAAAACTTGCAGTTAAAGAGAAAAGATTTTTTTTTTTTTCTATTTATTATTTAAGGTCGCTTTTTAACAACAAGGGTCATTAACGACCACGGTAAATCATTAACTGTCATATTAACATTACTACTTAAACAACAAGTTTTACTTTACTAGCTTATTAACTTACACATAAATAAAATACGAAACATAATATTATACTAGGTTATACATTCCAATCTCTTTCAAGAAATGTAAGGTACTTAAACAACCAGGTTGATTCAAGCATTGTTTTAAATCATTCGAAACCCCACACAACTGTTTCTCATTTACAAAAGCTGTACAGTTTACCAAAATATGTGACACAGTCAAGTCCTGCCCACACTTGCATTTATTTTTGTCAGTTTTTGTAATTAAATGGATATGGCTCATGTTTGTGTGCCCAATTCGTAATCTCGTGATAACTACTTGGTCCCTTCTACAGGTTATGTAAGGTGATTCATCAAAAATAGACTTCCTGATACTGAATAATTTCGAAGTGTTTTCGGTCTGCCAGCATTGATTCCATTTGATTTTAATTTTGTGTTTGAAATATCTTTGTAATTCTGTTGGAGTTGATTTATTTACATGCTCATTTTCACTCTCATTTGTTGCACGTTTAGCTTCATCATCTGCTTTTTCATTGCCCAATATTCCTTGGTGACTTGGGATCCACATTATTTCGAATTTGTAATTATTTTTAATTAGTTTAACAATTTTGTCTTTTATATTCACTATCAAGGTATTTGAGTTATTAATATTCAACAGTGCCAATAGGCACGATTTAGAATCTGTGTATACTATAAATTTATCATTATTAATTTCATTTTCTATAATTTCCAAGGCTTTGAGAATGGCTATTCCTTCGCAACTAAAATTGTATGGAATTCTCCAAGTCTGTAACGGAAGATATTATCACCAAACACTACTGAACAGCCTGATCTTCCATTCATGACAGACCCATCTGTATAAAATTTCTTGTATTCATTATATCTGTCATTTATTTCTAGAAATAGATTTTTGTATATATATTAGGGAGTATTATCTTTTATTTATAAGGATAATATACATTTATTGTTAAAAATTACAGAGAAACATAAATATTACATATCTATATTTACACTATTACTATCTAAACTAAACCTAAATAATTATCTTTTTGGTGTTTAGCTAGTTCCAAGTTGATTGGGAGTTCTAAGGTTTCCCACGGACCAGTAGTTGACAGCTTTTTTGTGAACATTTTTGGGATTTTAAGATTTATTTCTTTTAAATATTTAGTGGCTCTTATTCGTAAAGGTTGTGATAAATTGGGTTGCAGTTCATATTCTGTATCTACAGCTGTTGTTTTAGGATGGTGGTACATATTTCGTGGTCCAGACGACTTGGGAGCAGTATATCCTAAACTTTACTCAAAACTAGTTTGCAATATTAATGTACTGTACGTGGTAATCTTACTGATGTCGATACGAAACCGAACAACTGAAGTTATTATAACAATAACGTCATAGTACATGTTCGTTACGATGCTCTGAGTATCTGATACAATATTTGGTAATAATTACTAGCTAAGAATATTGACGTTCTCTTGCAGGCACAAAACTGTCAGAAATTAATATTATAAGTACCTAAAAACTGTATACTTTCAGTGTAAAGAAATACTTAAAATGTATTTACTCTGACTCAGTACCAATCACTACAATTAAGTCTAATCCTGGGACATCCTTCCGAGGCCTTAGCAGGCGCTCCTGGCCGTAGGTGTACTAGGGTACCATGTAGTTTTAATCAGAGCATAGCGTCCTTGAGCGATTTCCACTCCTAGAGGAAGAAATAAGAAGGGTTTGAATGCTTTGCTTTTGTAAGCAATGAACATTTTCAATTTTTGGTCATTTAGTCACACTGTTGTGAATCGAAAATAGTTACCTACATCCTTTGTGTTACACCCGTTATTTTAATATTCTGGTAAGACGGAGTTTGTAATTGTGTTTTGTGCTCTGATGAGTTGTTTTAAAATTATGTTTTTTTTTACACACTGATCACTGAGAGTTCATCATCACACATTGCGTCCAGAGAACTCGTAAATGATACGGAGATGAGCTACCAAGCAAGAATATGGTTCTGATGTTGCAAACCTTCATAAACTTACCGTTATATCTCATAATAACCTGTCTTAGTAGAACAATAATACTGATAATCGGGATATTAAATTTATCAAGACAATTCACAGAATCGAAAGTCATCCGTAAATTAACGACGTAGAACCTTAATAGGACTTGCACTCAGATTAATGTAAAGTATCCATTAACTCCAAGCTTGATCGTAAGCGGTCAACTGTATTAAAAGTTTAGCGAGCGAATTGATCTGTTTTGAACTGCTTTTGTAAGCAATAAACATATTCAATTTCTGGTCAATATCTTCTGTCTATCCGCTCCAACCAACGAACTGTGTATTGCTAGTAACTTAAGGTAGATAGATACATGTATGCAAATATTATAAAGAAAAAAAAATTAACCACTAAACCGATTTGAAAAATTCTTTCACTGTTGGGAAAAAAACTCTACCCTCCGGTGACATCGACTATATTTTATTCCCGTATTCCTAACAGGAACTAAGCAAGTGAAAACGAGTGACATCAGCTAATGATATCATAATTCCATTCATGTTTCTTCATCAATTGACGTATCCGGACTTCTGGGCCTGTCTGGATTCATCTCCAGAGAAGATGCAGAAATGACTGCATGCTTTAATCTTTGCTTTCTACAGTCAGTATCATTTTGCTGAAGTAAAGTAAGCAGAATGTACCTAAAAATACATTTATCATTTGCCATACTATAGCCCCTTGCACCAAGAGAATAAAGATGTTCCAACAAAGTTAAAATATCACCAATGTTGTCAGCCTCAAAGGTATCGCCCAATGGGAATAAAGTTAAATCGCCGGGTTTACTGCTGTCGACGTGAGCGATAACTCCTCGTCTACCGGATTTGTGTTATCATCTCTGGCTAATATACCTACTGAAGACTCTCCTTACAAAGTAAATATAACTATATAATTTTCTATATGTACATAAGGAGGAATGTTTGAGCACTGAAAAAGCTGAAATTGATCAAGTTTTGTAGATAAACCTGACCAACGATTAGCTAATGTTGTACTAAGGGAAAACATTTTTATTACAATACAAAATATAGCTTATGACATGCTAGCTTACCTATTTACCGCTGCTTTGTCCGTGTACTTTGGCCCTCGATTCATCAGTGGAGAATTCAAATAAAATTAAATGTTAGTGGCGAAAGAATTATGTATTATACCGTTATGTAGATGCTAGTCATGGGCACAATGCCACGCGGGCCTTATCAAGGTTTAGTTTAGATTGTAATACATACATACATAATAGTCACGTCTTTATCCCCGAAGGGGTAGGCAGAGGCAAATTATACGCCCATATTTCACCATAAAGTTTTATGTCCCACGTGTAATAGGTGTCTGGTGAGACACCAACTGTTCATTTTAACACGACAATAGGTGTCGTGTTAAAATGGAATCATTTTGCGAAAGTGTTCCCTTAGTCGCCTCTTACGACATCCTTGGGATGTATTACGGTGGCGACATTTTGTACTGTTACCCATCGCAACACGGGATCCCGTCGCCACACGGGGCGTAAGATAGTGAAAATGTAAACAATCGGGATGTGGATTTTTTTTTCTTGTGATAAATGGAAAGATCATTATACAACTTGCATAGTAAAACTATTTTTGTTTTTATGTTTTTCGCAATAATTCAGAAGTTGTACCAATTTAAAAATTCAACAATGAGTCGAGTACAACCACGGTCCGAAAACACGGCGACAGCTCAAAGCGACAGAACAAATTCGAGCACGTGTGACGTCATCGTAACGGGTTTCAATCATTGAACAGTTAGTACAATGTACAATATTGTGACGTCACAGCCATAGGTTACTATGGCTGTGATGTCGAGCGTTTAAAACACAGACTTACAATAAGTAGCAGACAAAGCATTAGAGATTGAAAAGCACGCCAAAACTAACACATATAAAAACCACACACACTAACGCAACTACAGGGAAGGGGTTAGCCGCCTAGTTCAATAAGATTTATTTTATTCAAAAGAGTATCTTAAAATACCTCTTTTAAGGTTACGGAACCTTAAAGCCAAATGAAAAAAAACGGAACCCTAATAGATTCGTCATGTCTGTCTGTCTGTCCGTCCGAATGTCACAATCACTTTTCTCCGAAACTATAAGACCTATGCACTTGAAACTTGGTAAGTAGATGTATTCTGTGAACCGCTTTAAAATTTATAAATATAACTAGAAAAAAGCAGTAAATTTTGGGGGTCCCCATACTCAGATCTGAAACGAAAAGATTTTTTTTCATCAATCCCATACGTGTGGGGTATCCATAGATAGGTCTTCAAAAATGCTATTGAGGTTTGTAACATCATTTTTTTCTAAAGGTGCTCCCTCACCGGGAGCATTCGCGCGTAATGTAACGTTACGCGTCGAGAATTACAGCCAGTGTGGGAGGTGAACCGAGCATTGCAATGCGCACCATGTAATGATACAAGACGAGGTTACAGCAGTGAGGGAGGTGATCCGAGCATTGCAATGCGCGCCTTGTAATGATACAATGTGTAACGTTTTGATACAACTCGTAACACCAATGCGCTTTTTTTGTTGCGGCTGGCCGGCCGCACACTGGTCCGGATTATAAATAGGTGGACATACGATCTAAGATGTCAAACGCTTTTGGGAAAAAAATAGTAGTACGAGTACGAATTTTAGGTTAATTTTGCAATCCAAAAGTTTAGATTGCAAAATTGACCTTAAATTCGTACTCAGCATACCAAAAAACCCCTTATACGGTATCCAACATGAAATTTTATAACGGTGGCGTGGCGGCCATATTGGATTGCAAAATTATCATGAGATTCGTACTCAGCGTACCAAAATCCCCCTTAAACGATACCCATCATGATATTTTGTGATTACGGCGCAGCGGCCATATTGGATTGCAGAATTATCATGTGATTCGTACTCAGCATACCAAAAATATTTATTATTATTATTATAAAAAAATTATAAAGTATTATTGTGTATTTATGTATTTGTGTAGGTATATTATGTATTATTTATGTACTTATTGACATGTATGTGTTGATGACGTGGAACGTTTAACGTTCAAATTTATGACGTGTATCACATCTGAAATCTCTTCACACTAATGACCACCTATATCCTGTGATTCTTAACAGTATTTTCCATCCAAACGTTGCCTGTAAGAGATTGCTTTTTAGCGATAAGGCTGTGGAGGAAGGGTTGGGATTGTTCCTCCAACATACAAAGGGAGGATCCTCCGACCAGGCTAGATGGTCGCGCCTGGCGGGCCATACTGTTGGACTGTTGGTTATATATCATTCATCATCGTGAGAATTCTGTTATAGCGATACAGGATTTATGTATACTTCGTTGCGCGAACTTTCATATCGCGATGCAAGACTTCAACTGATCTTCGCTTTGTGGCGGGCGCCACATCACTCCCCTCCGAGACCGGAGGTCGATTGCGAGTATGAGTCTGGTGTCTTGCAGTCTGTTGTCAGATGCGCCAGTTCCAGTTCGTGTAGTTCCATTTACTTGGAACTGTACTCCGCTAGTTCCAGTGCGTGGGAACTGTGTGCCGCTGATTCCTTAGAAGCGAAATCGTATGCCGCTGATGCCAGTGCGTAGAATCGAATGCTGCTAAGCCCAGTGAGTCGAGGGGCTAAGTGCAGAGCTGCGGTGCGCGGTGCTGCGGTACCCTCAGTAAGACTCCTTATTAAAGGATGGTCAACTGACCTTGACTAATAGAACGGTCAAAGTTGTTTTTGATTTTATTGATGACTTTGTCGAGACGTTGAGAGGCACAGGTAATTCAGGATGTGGCCGAAGAGGTAACCAGGCTGGAGCGGTCGCTGCTAGCTTGTGGTATCCCTGTAGAGGCCGTAGATGCTGGCTGGCTGAGACTGTATACCGGGCATACTGGAGTGCTGTAAAGGTGGCGATGATGATGATGATGCTGCTGCTCTGCTTCGTGAAGGCTGCTTTCAATCACGTCGGGGTCACCAATGTGGAGGAAAGGTTGGGAATGTTCCTCCAACACACAAAGGGAGGATCCTCCAACCAGGCTAGGTGATCGCGCCTGGCGGGCCATAGCCCAACGGTTGATGTTGGACTGTTGGTTATATATCATTCATCATCGTGAGAATTCTGATATAGCGATACAGGATTTATCTATACTTCGTTGCGCGAACTTTCATATCGCGATGCAAGACTTCAACTGATCTTCGCTGTGTGGCGGTCGCCACAAGGCCGCCCTCTGTACATTTATAAAATTGTAATGTCTCCCTCTTCTGTATGTTTTGGTGTGCAATAAAGTTTATTCTATTCTATTCTATTCTATTCTAAAACCCCTTAAACGATACCCATCATGAAATTTTGTGATTTCGGCGTGGCGGCCATATTGGATTTCAAAATTAACATGTGATTCGTACTCAGCATACCAATAAACCCCTTAGACGATACCCATCATGAAATTTTGTGATTTCGACGCAGCGGCCATATTGGATTGCAAAATTATCATGTGATTCGTACTCAGCATACCAACAAACCCCTTAAATGATACCCATTATGAAACTTTGTGATTTCGGCGTGGTGGCCATATTGGATTTCAAAATTATCATGTGATTCGTACTCATGTGATTCATACTTCCAGGAACTTATTCTCAGGATAAAATGGACACCCATGTGTTATTTCAGACTTAAATTTATTTCTATACAAATTTTCTGCCAAATTCGTTCAGCAGTTAGAGCGTGCAAGAGTAACAAACATCCAGACAGATGTCTCACACTCACACATTAACACGTCTATAATAAGTACTACTAGTAAGATAACATTTTAATAAGATGTAAAAGTAAGCTGTTTTGACTTTGACAGGAAAATAACGTATTTTATTTCTGCAAAACCATATTATTATACCAATTTAAAATTGGTATTAGACAGGCATATTTTTGAAATAATGGGTAGCAACAGTGCAGTACATTTATTTTTTTAAAAATGCATTTGTATTTTAGTGATACTTTAAAACTTGAGGTAAAATTGAGATAAATTTATCTTTTTTTTCCAAGTTTGAAATGGAAATAAACAAACTATATTATTGTTTGTTAGCTAATGTATTAGGCTTTAATAAACAGAAATCAAAATTCAAAACTAACGATTTTTCTTCAAACTACAGCCAAATTTATAAAAAATGGGGTGAATTTCATAAAAAGTTCTTTTTTTCTGCAACCCTTGGGCAAAACCGGACAAAATTGTAGTATGTTGTAGTTGACTACCTGTTATGTCACACCCTTTACGTTGGACCACTATTTACGCCACACCCTGTATATAAAACAAAGACGGGTTTGTTACAACATTTAAAACTCAAGAAAGGCTGTACCGATTTGGCTGAAAATTGGTGAAGAGGTAGCTTAGAACCAGGAGACGGACATAGGACTTTTCATTCCGTTTCAGCTCGCTTTTTTTGGTCACTCAGAGTAAATGCGACGGGAACGGGTGATTTACTCTCTCTTATGCGACGCAAACGAAGTTGCGCGGGTCAGCTAGTTTATAATATTAGAAGGATTCATTAATATTGGAATAATGTAAGGATGTCGACCCCGTTTGTTGACATATACGATTACTGCTCTGCTCGTTTTAGATTCCTTTGAATTTGTTATAGAGCATGGGGAAATATTTAGGTTATTATGTGCCTCATACTATAATATGACTACGGAACCATAGTAATGTTTATCCATAATATTAACCATATTAACATTATAATTGTGACGGAACGTTACACCGTTGTCGAGTGCTCCCAGAAGGATTAACCACTGGTGATACATGTGTTAATATGTACAAATTATTCCGTCGCGGTTAGCCTTGATCATACCAGATATATACATATTTTAATACTTATAATTTTCTCAAAAAATAGGCGATAAGAAACCTACGTTCTATTAAAACACAGTCTTTACTAAAGATTCAACCTGTAATGTTATCGTTTGTCTTACTACTGGTTTGCTGCAAAGTTATCGTTTGTCTTTCAAATCATATTCTATGGCCAAAGACTTCAAAAATTGAGTGCCTCCAGTAATAGGTATTAATTATTGGCACAGCGGTAAGTTTCTTCATAGTTCTTCATTAAAGTGACTGTCAACATACCTACAAGTCTACCTAATGAATTTTCTAGGATTTTCAAGACAAAACTGACTAATATAAAATGGCTGTCTAAAACCAATCACGTCTAAAATCCTATAATTATGAATTCGATCTTTGAATGCGACGCTTAAATTTTGACTGTAACAAATTTAATTACTATTTCTTTTGTTAATGGGTAGACTATGAAATTTGAAAAATCCTATTTAATGCAATTCATTCAATTGCAAAGTAGATGGCACCAATCATTAATAAACCGGCCAAGTGCGAGTTGGACTCGCCCATGAAGGGTTTCGTAGCAGCAAGTAACATACTACCCGTTCGCTCTAACTTTGCCGCTGGCGTAGAGGCGTATACCCGAATTTTTAATTACACGAAGTAAATTGACAGCAGCTAATGTCACTTCGTCATAGAAAATAAGCAACATTGTATGAAGAAGTGACATTAGTTGCTGTCAATTTACTTCATCTAATTAAAAATTCGACTTTAGTATGGAGCCGAGCGGCAAAGTTAGAGCGAATGGGCAGTAATATAAAAGTTCTTATAGTTCGTTGTAACTTTGACTGATGTTTTAACACGTTCGCAGTGGTAGTGATTTCACTACCGGAAATTGCGGTTTATGACGTATTAAAAAAAACCTACCAGCTCTATCTCGTTCAAACTAATTTTCGTTGGTAGTTTTTATGGCAATGTACATCATAATTTTTTTTTAGATTTATCATTCTCTTAGTTTAGAAGTTAGAGGGGGGGGGGGGGGACACACATTTTTCCAGTCTGGAAGTGTCTGTTGCGCAAACTATTCACTTTAAAAAAAAATGAATTTAGAAACTTCCATAGCATTTTTGAAGACCTATCTATAGATAACACACACGTATGGGTTTGATGAAAAAAAAAATTTAGAGTTTCAGTTCTAAGTATGGGGACCCCCAAAATTTACTGCTTTTTTTCTAGTTTTATATAAGAATCTTAATGCGGTTCACAGAATACATCTAGCTACCAAGTTTCAATAGCATAGACCTTATAGTTTCGGAGAAAAGTGGCTGTGACACACGGACGGACAGACAGACGGACAGACAGACAGACAGACAGACAGACAGACATGACGAATCTATAAGGGTTCCGTTTTTGCCATTTGGCTACGAAACCCTAAAAAGGAAAGTCAGTGTTTCAAATCTGTTCCAATTTTCAACGACACGCTATAGTAGACTTAACAGAATCCATGACGGCAGCGTGACGTGAGCAATTCACGCACGCCCGCCCTTAGAAGCGGGATCACACCCGAAACCCCCCATAGACGCGTGATAGCACCCGAACCACCCCCTGGGCGAGGCCGCATCGGCGGCCGTAGGTCTGTTGTGAGTCCCGGGACATCCTTCCGATGGCTTCAGTCTCCACTCTTCTTGGGCTCCCATTTTCCGCACTTAGGTCCGCCAGTGGACCCATTGTGCGTGAGTGTTGGCTGTCACTCCAGCCAACCCAGCTCCGACCAGAAGCGCAGGATCCTCTTCGGGTCCTCACACGCTTCCCTCAGTGTTGTGGGGCTGCCAAGTATGTTGACTCTGTATGTCACCAGGCTCTCGCACTCCAAGATTGCGTGAGCTATGGTTTCTTCTTTCAACAGGCACGCTCTGCACAGCGTGCTGTCTGTGATACCTAAGACATTCAAGTGCTTATTTACTGTGCAATGACCCGTTATTGTGCCTACCATGGTTCGTATATCACCTTTATTTAGATGTAGCAACGTTCTAGCTAGTTTTGGCCTAGGTCTCGGTAGAGCTTCCCTTGATTGCCTGCAACGTACTGTTTGTGCCCATCTCCTTTCATGCCGCTCTTTTGTGCGTTGTCTCAGCCATACCCTTACCTGGTAGAATGGTATTGGTATAATCGGGCTTGGTCCCACCGGTGTGGTGCTGGAACCCACTCTGGCCAGTTCGTCAGCAGCATCATTGCCGCTCGATCCGCTGTGACCTTTTATCCACTGAAGGCTTACCTTGTGTGTTAGGGCCAGCTTTTGTAGCCCCTGGTGGCATTGAAGCACCAGCCCAGAGTCGATTGTGGTGCTCTTCAGAGCTTTTAGCACTGCTGCGCTATTGGAGAGGAGCCTGATGTGGTTGTGCTCAATTTTCCTGGAGTCGATTGCATTGGCGGCATTAATTAAACCTATGCACTCACATTGGAAGATTGACGCATGAGACCCTAGAGGTATTGATGAGTGTATGTTGAGCTCCGGGGAGTAGGTGCCTGCTCCCGATCCGTGGTCTGTTTTGGATCCATCCGTGTACACTCTGAGTTCTCTTATACCGGAGTAGTCCTTGGCGGACTCTGCCAGCGATATATTGTACTTACGATCAAACACATATGTTTTCGGTATCTTGTCGTTAGGGGCTTCCACGAGAGGTTCATACTCTATTGCGTCCTCCAGTATGCGCCTATGACCTACCCTTGAGCGCGTCCATTGTTTTGACGCCGGAAGTCGTGCCGCCGCGGCGGCCGCTTCCTGGTGTACGAACAGGTCCAGAGGCGGTAAGCAGAGCATTGCTTCCATCGCTGCTGTGGGTGTGTTGCGAAAGCATCCCGTGATGGCGCAACACGCCGCTCTCTGGAACTGCTGCATTTTATCTATGGCTGAAGCTAGTTCGGCCCTGGGCCACCAAACTATTGCGCCATACGTTACCTGTGGTCTTATGACTGTGGTGTAGAGCCAATGTATAATTTTCGGTGAGAGTCCCCACTTCTTACCGATCATTCGTTTGCATTGCCAGAATGCAATGGTAGCCTTACTGGATTTTTGTGTGAGGTGTTTATTCCATAGCAGTTTGCTGTCCAGTGTGACCCCCAGGTACTTGACTTCATTTGCTAAGGATAGTTGTGTGCCAAAGAGCAGTGGGAGATTCAGATTATCTTTTTGGCGTTTGTTGGTGAACAAAACCATTTCTGTTTTCGTCGGATTTACCGTGAGGTCATGTCTGATGCACCATTTTTCGACGATCCTCAAGGCGTTGTCCATCAGGTTTGTTATTGTACCTTGTACCCAGTGCGAGTTGGACTCGCCCATGAAGGGTTTCGTTGCAGCAAGTAACATAATAGAAAAGTTCATATAGTTCGTTGTAACTTTGATTGATGTTTTAACACGTTCGCAGTGGTAGTGATTTTTGTAACCAAAAATTGCGGTTTATGACGTATTAAAAAAAAACTACCAGCTCTATCTCGGTCAAACCAATTTTCGTTGGTAGTTTTTATAGCAATGTACATCATATTTTTTTTTTAGATTTATCATTCTCTTAGTTTAGAAGTTAGAGGGGGGGGACACACATTTTTCCACTTTGGAACTGTCTCTTGCTCAAACTATTCACTTTATAAAAAAATGATTTTAGCAACCTCAATAGCATTTTTAAAGACCTATCTATAAATACCCCACACGTATGGGCTTGATGAAAAAAACAAATTTTGAGTTTCAGTTCTGAGTATGGGGACCCCCAAAATTTACTGCTTTTTTTCTAGTTTTATATAAGAATCTTAATGCGGTTCACTGAATACATCTAGTTACAAAGTTTCAAAAGCATAGACCTTATAGTTTCGGAGAAAAGTGTCTGTGACACACGGACGGACAGACAGACGGACAGACAGACAGACAGACAGACATGACGAATCTATAAGGGTTCCGTTTTTGCCATTTGGCTACGAAACCCTAATAAAACCGGTCGGGCATTGTACATTTTTTGAAAATGTCAAAGACTACATGTCTTTGACATTTTGCACAACAACTGGCAGCCACTTTAATGCTTCCTCCATCGGAAGTCTAGATTAATATCAAAACGATTTTTGGATTTCTGATTTCAAATACATCACAATAATGTTTAGGAAAAAGGCTAATTGAAAAAGTTGGTTAAATTATTTATCCAACTGAAATAATCTTGTTAAACAGTTAAGCACATTATTCGAGTATATTTTGTGTTATAAATAACAATAAAACAACAACCAAAAATAAAATAAATATAACTTATCTATTCCGACGCACCAAATAACTGAGAACTACACAAATTGAAGTAAAATTTTGCTCTGTTCACTTAATCTGCACTCCAGCGCTCTTCAACTTTCATTTTGGAATTAAGCCGAAGATACAACGCATGCCCTCAAGAGTTGTGCAAATAAATACAACGGTCTTTAGGCAAACACGACCTGTGATTGCACGGTCGTATTATTACACCCGAGAGGATACGACTCTCCAACTAGGAAGGAATTTGAAACGGTTTATGTAGGATAGGACTAGCTACCTATTCCATTTTCTTGCAGCGCTTATACTGTTATTTGAAGTCAACTAAGAGTTTTATTGTGCATCATATGTAAATGTGTGTATTTTTTTATAGAAAATATACACATAATATTATAATAGACTTAAGCTGATCGCACATTTGTCAGCACCGTACGCGCCGCACGCGCCGTACGCGCCGCATTTCCTGATAGCCTCGCACATACGCGCCATACGCGCCGCACGCGCCGTACGCGCCGTAAGCAAATCTTATTGCCATCTGTTTTTGCAGTTTCTTTTACCTCTGTTGTGAACAAACACACGTGTGTGAAACGGTACAGTAAGTGGTATTGTGACAGTGAGCTATGGAACAAATTGTTGTCATAGCCCGCTTATTGGCGGAGGGAGAATAAAATGAAAGGAGTAAATATTTCTTTTAGAAAATACAAATCACTAGTTTATGAAAGATCAAATAAAGTTCCGTTTATTTAAATTCATTTTCCTAGAAATAAATAAACGGTAAATAAACGGTGTATGTAGGATAGGACTAGCTACCTATTCCATTTTCTTGCAGCGCTTATACTGTTATTTGAAGTCAACTAAGAGTTTTATTGTGCATCGTATGTAAATGTGTGTATTTTTTTATAGAAAATATACACATAATATTATAATAGACTTAAGCTGATCGCACATTTGTCAGCACCGTACGCGCCGCACGCGCCGTACGCGCCGCATTTCCTGATAGCCTCGAACATACGCGCCATACGCGCCGCACGCGCCGTACGTGCCGCATTTTAGAATTCGTTGTATGAAATTGTATGGAACCTCGCACATTACACCCGCACCGTACGCGCCGCATTTCATGAAATGCGGTAGGCATCCGAATAACATTCTGATGACGTCATAATGCGGCGCGTACGGCGCGTGCTGGTGCTCGATGTAGCCGCATGCATGCTCAGTGTTGCCATATATACGTATTTGCCCGTATCTATACGGAAATAAAGTTCAAACCGGACAATACATAATACATGTACACGGATTTTTATACTGTGATTCCATTGCGTGGTTCCATGATGTTTTTTTTTGTCCCAGTAGTTCTATGGAACAACTAACTTTTATACACGAGAAAATTAATCCCAATAGTTCCGGTACAGTTACAATCACAATAACATTCACCCATTTATTTGAAATGTTGAAATCCTTTAATATTCTATTTTTATTTGCAAATGAAGATCGACAAAACAAATGACGCTCGAATAAAGAAATGAAGATCGGCAAAACAAATGAAGATCACCAAACAAATGACGGTCGGATAAACAAATGAAGATCGACAAAACAAATGACGGCCGGAGAAACAAATGACAATCGGCAAAATAAATGACGGTCGGATAAACAAATGACGATCGGCAAAACAAACGACGCGACGGTCGAAAAAACATATGCAGATCAATAAAACAAAAGACTACAAGCAATTTGATAACATCAGAAAATACTTGCAGCCATATTTTGTAATCTAGATGTGATTGCCATTCAAAAAAATAGGAGCAAGCAAATCTCGACCTTAATGACTTTTCTCTCAAATCGTGCTTTTAGGCGTTTATAGACTTCACTGATCACGAATATGTAAAAATGTATTAAATATTATTCATGTTCATAAGGTCGAGAATTACTTGCACCTATTTTTTTGAACGGTTATAGCATCTAGATTACAAAAAAATGGGGCAAGCAAATTTCAACCTTATGAGCATGCATAATATCATGCATAATATGCTTATAGTCTTTTGTTTTATTGATCTGCACATGTTTCTTCGATCGTCATTTCTTTAACCAACCGTCATTTGTTTTGCCGGTCGTCATTTGTTTATCCGACCGTCATTTGTTTTGCCGTTCGTCATTATTTTATCCGACACAAGGCTGCTCGCACATTTAGCCTTTACCTCTGGTGTGAAACGGTACAGTGAGTGGTATTGTGACAGTGAACTATGAAAGAAATTGTTGTCATAGCCTGCTTATTGGCGGAGGGAGAATAAAATGAAAGGAATAAATATTTCTTTTAAAAATACAAATCGCTAGTTTATGAAAGATCAAATAAAGTTCCGTTTATTTAAATTCATTTTCTTAGATTCTTCAGCCGTATCCCAGTAGTTCCATGGAGTTGTTATCTTATTTTGTTGTGTCCCAGTAGTTCCATTACACGAATAAAAGTACAGTTCAGTAGTGAATTAATTTATCATATAGGTAGCAAATGGAGATCGAAAAAACAAATTAAGATCGACAAAACAAATGAAGATCGGCGAAATAAATGAAGATCGGCGAAACAAATGAAGTTCAACAAAACAAATGACGGTCGGATAAACTAATGACGAACGGCAAAACAAATGACGGTCGGATAAACAAATGACGACCGGCAAAACAAATGACGGTTGGTTAAAGAAATGACGATCGAAGAAACATATGCAGATCAGTAAAACAAAAGACTATAAGCAAGTTGATAAGGTCAAAAATGACTTGCAGCCATATTTTGTAATCTAGATGCGATTGCCATTCAAAAAAATAGGTGCAAGCAATTCTCGACCTTAATGACTTTTGTCTAAAAATGTGCTTTTAGGCGTTTATAGACATCACTGATCACGAATATATAAAAATAAATAGTTATTATGCATGCTCATAAGGTTGAAATTTGCTTGCACCATTTTTTTAAAAATCTAGGTGCTAACCATTCAAAAAAATAGGTGCTAAAGCGCACCTTAGTAGTCTAATGCTGGGTCCACATTTGTGTCATATCATCGACTAGTGTAGTGTGTAATCTTGTCGAACATGTAACGCTCAATGTGGACGGGCCTAGGTTATGCCGCCTGGTTGTGCTGTCAGTGTTAAGCCTGTCACAGACGTAGCTATAATATATTAACATATCGAGATACCTATACTAATATTATAAAAAGAAAAATTTGATTGCTTGTTTGTATGTTAGTTTTTTTTGCATTGAATATGCCCAAAAGTACTGAACCGATTTGGATAATTCTTTCATTGTTTTGATGAAAGCTCGGGTGACTTATGCTATATTTTATTCCCGTATTCCCACGGAAACGGGAACCATGCCGATGCAACCGCGGGACATTGACTATTATATTATATTATAGCAAGTAATACACACGGGAGTTAAACTTTAATATATTTTTAATCTCACTCGGTCTACACAATCGCCTTTAAAATATATCGAGATATAATCTGTCGACATATTTTGTTGAGCGCATAGAAATTTGTTATAGCTCGCGTGTGTGGACTCTCGTAAATTTAGTTGGAAGATATATCGTAATTTGCCTTGCTATGTTTCTTAATCATTAATATTATAGTCAGGCACGTATGTGAAGGGCTTTATATTGTGCTGACAGGCAGCTGCAAGTTTTAAATATCGAATGCAAGGAACGGGTCATGAATCTTTTCTTTTCTTAAAAATAAGTACATACTTCCCGTTCGCTCTAAGTTTGCCGGCCGCTTTCCCTACTACGCCTCTACACCAGCCATAAAGCCAGCAGCAAACTTGGAGCGAACGGGCTGTAGACATTATCTCATTGGTAGTAACTATGCATTTCGTACTGTGACTGGTATGTATTGTAGATAATACGAGTCACATAGGAGTCGCATAGGAGTCACATAGGAGATATGATCACATAGGAGGCATATTATAAGCCTACATTTCACCTTATTTTTGAATTTGTGCCAGGTAATAGGTGGTGAGTCGTATTGCCGTGTTGAGATGGAGAGGCGCAGATTGTGACTGCCTGCTGTTGAAAGTTTTCAAGCTGCCTAAAAAGGCCCTCAACTTGGCTTAACGACTGCCATTTTACTGGCAACCGGGACCATCAGCTTAACGTGCCTTCCAAAGCACGGAAACGCTCAAATAAATGTCACCAAGTTGTCACATGGATGGTCACCCATCCAAGGACTGGCCGTAGTGAAAGTTGCTTACTGCTGTGATCGTTTACAGAACGCTGGGTACGCGGGGCCACAAGCGCTTCTTATCTTTTAGATATTAATGATATAAAAAACCGGACAAGTGCGAGTCGGACAGTCTGACTCGCACTTGGCCGATTTATTCCGCACGGAGGGCTCCGTCGCGGAAAATCACGTCTGTTATATGAGAGCCCCCCTTAATCATAATTTTAGTAGATGATGTTCACCCGCGTGAAATTCAGTACCCATTCCCGCTTCCCGTGGGAACATATTTCCGGGCTGACAATAGTAGTCTCTGTTATTCCAGACTATAAGCTATCTGTACCAAATTTTAGCCCAACCCGTTCAGCCGTAGCGTGATTGAGTAATAAGCATCCAAACATCTTCACAAACAAACCAGGGAAGTAGGGTGTATTTGTACAACAAGTACTAAAAGTGATTATTATTAAAGCGGCAAAACTAAAACCTACATCATCTGTGAAAATAACAACTTTCTAGCTATCACGGTTCATGAGATACAGCCTCGTGATGGACAGACAAACAGACGGACGCAGAAATCTCATGAAAAGGGTCCCATTTCTTTACCCTTTAGGTACGGAACCCTAAGAATCGTAAAATTAAATTAGATCTTAAAATCGGGCACAGCGATGAATTACAAAATTATTGTCACAAAGTAATCAGGTGGTAATCACCATCCAAAGAATTGATATAGCTAAAGTTGTTTGCTTCAGTGATCGTTTATGGAACACAAAGTCACCGGGGCGACGAGCGCTCCAAACTTCAGTGGTTCACTCTGTACCCCGTCTCTGTGTTTGTCCCGTTCAGTGTTCCTGAACGCGGGTCATAAATGCAAGTGCGGACGTCTCCCGGTGACGCGGACAATGAACAGCACCGAATACCCTATGAAAATACACACCAAAACCCATTTTCGATTTCACGACCCGTTCCCCGTGTATTTTATGTGTGTCCGTATACAAACAGCGTCTACACTGGGCATGACTACTAGTTAGTAACGCCATAAATCATCGTGACGTTTATTCTATGTCAAGCATTTTCTTCGGGTGTTCGGCATGGATAGCCCCGAAACTGCAGTTTTCATGGTATCAAAACGCAAGTCTGACACAGTAGTGGAGAAACGTGCTGTCCAAATGTAACAAATGTGGACGCAGCATAATGCTGGGTCCTCATTTGTGTCATATCATCGACTAGTGTAGTGTGTAATCGTGTCGAACATGTAAAGCTCAATGTGGACGGGCCTAGGTTATGCCGCCTGGTTGTGCTGTCAGTGTTAAGCCTGTCACAGACGTAGCTGGCAATTTCTACTTTTTACGTTTCTCATCGTCACCTTCATGGTAAATTTTAAATACTGATTATTTAAACCATTTTTGTAAACAAACACAAAGCGTTTGGTAAGATAAGTATCATATATAACTCAACAAGTTAAATTGTGAGTCAGATTTGGAAGAATAACGTTTTGAATTATTAGATCCCACGTAGGTGACGCGACGATCCACGAAGGTGACGCAGTAGCTTTACAGACATTATTAATCATTATTTAAATACTAAGTATAAGTTAATATGTTCATTCGGCAGTTATATGGTAACAGCTAGTTAACTAAAAACAATTACCAGGTTCTATACACATGCTTTTGACGTAATAGTTATTCTGGAACCATATAACACAGTACATCTCTTCGGCACAAAGTAGCAATTTATCAGTTATCTAGATCCCATAGCATAAGCTTATATTGTCTTAATTTGGGCTAGCTAGAACGATAATGTTGTGTGAGATTGTCCGTACCTGGCTACTTATAATGGAAGCACTGAGCCTGGACGATCGGCTCACCGTACTCGAGGTAGAACTGGGTCGCATAAACTAGCACATACTGGGGTTGTGCGGAGGCCGAAGAAAGGGGGAGGACACGCTAACCCTTGCGTCGGGTGACCTATTCTACTTTCGGGAAGGTGATGGAAGACATTCTTCTGAGGGCGGTGTCGGCTTTATGGTGAGAAAGGACCTTGTTAGCAGCATTGTGGAGATCAGCAGTGTTTCGTCTCGGGTAGCATACGTAATACTGAGACTCACCAACAGGTACTCCCTAAAGGTGATTCAGGTGTACCTGTAGGTGAACCTATGCCCCGACTTCGAGAAGCACTGACGAGGCAGTTGAGACTGTGTACGAGGACGTGGTGAAAGCATTACAATGTACTGCCAATACTCACTACAATGCTTATCAACTTTCTTGAGGCTCAGGGGCTCTTCTTGATGAACTCATTCTTTAAGAAGAAGCCCCATAGAAGGTGGACTTGGCGAAGCCTCGACAAGGTCACAAGGAACGAGATAGACTTCATCATGTCGGACAAGAGGTGTAGGTATATTTAAAGATGTCTCAGTGATCAACAGGTTTAATACCGGAAGTTATCACCAATTCGTCCGAGCATCTCTGAACTTAGACTTCCGCGCCGAAAGGGCCCGGATGATGAAGCCTACTCTCCGACCTACTGCGCTCCAAATAGCTTTGTGTGCCAAGAAGTTTCCATTGTAGTTTCAAAATCGTTTCGATCTGCTGGAAACCACTGGCATCGATCACGATAAGGCCGACACTGTAGTCAGGATGCTACAACAAGTCTCCCGTAGGTTTCTGTCTGGAAAAAGCAAAAATAGGTGTTCCAAGGTTTCGCCCGAGACTCTCAAGCTCATGAGAATCAGACGACAAACGCCATCTATGCATACGTCTTCGTCAGACCAGAGAGATTTAAACATCAAAATCCGAAAGCTGATACGATGCGACCTCAGACGTTATAACACCAACATCATCGAGGCAGCGATCGAACAAAATTGGGGTACTAAAGTCTTTGCTCAGCAGCTTGGAAGACCCCGTCTGACCAAATTGAAAACAGCGGGTGGCAAAACCGTTACCTCGTGGTTCAAGATTCTCGAAGAAGTTAATAGCTTCTAAAGAGACCTATAATATGCATCACGGAAAAAACCGATGGGATCTAGCGACTGTGACCACAGAGCCCCACTTACGCGCCACTATACCGAAGAGGAAGACATTCCGGATATTGACCAGGGCGAGGTCAGGGCGGCTCGCAAACAACTAAAAACCAATAAATTCCCCGGAGAGGACGGAGTTACGACTGAGCTTCTTAAAGTTGGCGGGACTCCAGTTCTGAAAGAGCTGACGAGTCTCTTTAATTCCGTCCTCCAACAGGTACAAACACCTAAAGTGTGGAGCGAAGTGCGGTGGCTCTGTTTTTAAAAAAAGGTGACAAGACCTTGCTGAAGAATTACAGACCCGTCTCACTCCTTAGCCATGTTTACAAGTTGTTCTCTAGAGTAGTCACAAACCGCTTCGCCGGAAAACTCGGCGAGTTTTACTCGACGGGTACTACCTAAATGTACATAAGTTGATATAAATATAAGGTATTAAGTGCCTTAATTAAGCTTTAAGTGCCATGACTCTTTCCCGGGATCTGCCCTTGAGACTTGGATGCGAAGGCCGTTGTGTCTTCGTTTAAATAGCGCACAAAGGTGCTCGAAGGGTCACAGGTCTACGCCTTGAGAGCCAAAACAACGGCATGACGTGAAAGTTCTTAGCATGCTGCACGCCTCAAGAAGCGGAATTGCACCTGAACTAACCCAAAAGACGCAAGATAACACCCAAACCCGTAGGCGAGGCCGCGGTGACAGCCTACATCTACCCTGATACATGTTTCTAAGGTGTTACCCGGGGCGGCGCCTAACACTAGACGGGTAAGTAGGTACGGTGTGAGTTTTAGACGGTATGGACTGTGGTTTGGATCTGGCATAACGTCCGGTGGGATTTCTACTCCTATAAAAGGGCATCACACGGAATGTTATAGGTATTGCTCTGTCATTTGCCATGATTGTAGAAACCTAGTTATTTGTTCTGCTATCATTCCGCTACATACTACAATACGAATCTAAACGAGTACCTACCACTCTTACTGAAACTAGTCAAAGATCACTTTCGTGGCATAAACTCACCTTCGTGGGTAAAACGCCACGAAGGGTGTGACACGAAGGTAACGAAAATATATCATTTTTTCAAATTCCGACAAAGTTTAGCCGTTACGGTTTAAATCAAATAGTACATAAATATCTCAATTTATTTGCGGTTTTGATGAATTGACTCTGACTTCAATAGCTATTATACAATGTACAAAAAGACACCCACGAAAAGTACTAGAATTAAGTGTCAAATGTAGAAATTTGCCGATATTTGTTTTTCTCATGGAGCCAGGAGATGCACGTCGTACTCCTGCGATGAAATTCAACCAATAACGTTCAGTTAAGTTGAGTTTTGTTATTGGGACGGTCGTTTTGATCAACAGTCAATCGTTTACTTCGCAAATCTAAAGTACCTACATTCGTGTGACCGACGTATATTGTGTTTTAAGTTCTAAATAATAGTTACAAGATTTTTTTTGTAATACTGTGTGTGTAGTGTATGTTATTACGGTGAATTTAGTGTATGTAACTTCAAAATCTATGGAAATTTGGTGAAGCAGTAACCTAATGTTTTACTGAATCGGGAAGTGTGACACGAGTAGAATGCGAAAAATGACCCCGATTTTGACCTTTCGTGTTGATTTTTGGTATGAATATTTACTTCTATTTCAACAAATTTCATGTATTTTATAGCTTAATAGCTGTTTTATCCACCGTTTTAAAACATTTCTTTCTAACTCATACGGTTTAGAAAATATAAGCGTGTGACCATCAAATTTAAGCAACCAGTAGAAATAGCCAGCTGTAATATATTATCATATTGAGATACCTATACTAATATTATAAAAAGAAAAATTTGATTGTTTGTTTGTATGTAGTTTTTTTGCATTGAATATGCCCAAAAGTACTGAACCGATTTGGATAATTCTTTCATTGTTTTGATGAAAGCTCGGGTGACTTATGCTATATTTTATTCCCGTATTCCCACGGAAACGGAAACCACGCCGGTGCAACCGCGGGACATTGACTATTATATTACATTATAGCAAGTAATACACACGGGAGTTAAACTATAATATATTTTTAATCTCACTCGGTCTACACAATCGCCTTTAAAAAATATCGAGATATAATCTGTCGACATATTTTGTTGAGCGCATAGAAATTTAATATAGCTCCGTGTGTGGACTCTCGTAAATTTAGTTAGAAGATATGTCGTAATTTGCCTTGCTATGTTTCATATTCATTTATATAATAGTTAGGTACGTATGTGACGGGCTTTATATTGTGCTGACAGGCAGCTGCAAGTTTTAAATGTCGAATGCAAGGAACGGGTCATGGATCTTTTCTTTTTTTAAAAATAAGTACATACTTCCCGTTCGCTCTAAGTTTGCTGGCCGCTTTCCCTACTACGCCACTACACCAGTCATAAAGCCAGCAGCAAACTTGGAGCGAACGGGCTGTAGACATTATCTCATTGGTAGTAACTATGCATTTCGTACTGTGACTGGTGTGTATTGTAGATAATACGAGTACATACATACATATGGTCACGCCTTTATCCCCGAAGGGGTAGGCAGAGGCATATTATATACCTACATTTCACCTTATTTTTTAATTTGTGCCAGGTAATAGGTGGTGAGTCGTATTGCCGTGTTGAGATGGAGAAGCGCAGGTTGTGACTGCTTGCTGTTGAAAGTTTTCAAGCTGCCTAAAAAGGCCCTCAACTTGGCTTAACGACTGTCATTTTACTCGCAACCGGGACCATCGGCTTAACGTGCCTTCCGAAGCACGGAAACGCTCAAATAAATGTCACCAAGTTGTCACATGGATGGTCACCCATCCAAGGACTGGCCGTAGTGAAAGTTGCTTACTGCTGTGATCGTTTACAGAACGCTGGGTACGCGGGGCCACGAGCGCTTCTTGTCTTGTATATATTAATGATATAAAAAACCGGCCAAGTGCGAGTCAGACAGTCTGACTCGCACTTGGCCGGTTTTTTCCGCACGGAGGGCTCCGTCGCGGAAAATCACGTCTGTTATATGGGAGCCCCCCTTAATCATCATTTTACTAGATGATGCTCGCCCGCTTGAAATTCGATACCCATTCCCGCTTCCCGTGGGAACATATTTCCGGGCTGACAATAGTAGTCTCTGTTATTCCAGACTATAAGCTATCTGTACCAAATTTTAGCCCAATCCGTTACAGCGTGATTGAGTAACAAGCATCCAAACATCTTCACCAACAAACCAGGGAAGTAGCAATGATATAAAAACTATAGATACGTTATAGACACTTGAAAATGGCAACACGTAAAGTAGGTAATTACCTGAAAATCTGTGACGCGGCTGTAGGGTTAGCGAAAGGTCTATTAGCACTGTTTTAAATTCTGTTAGTAAAGAAAACTCGAAAAAAACATGCCTTCATGTGTCTTCAGATGATACACAAGCTACACGGCAACTGTTCAATATAAAAACGTGTCATTTCATGCGTAAGTACAATAGAAATAATAATATTATTTCATTTTCTCGGATTGATAAAATGGCGGCAAGCATAAATTAATGCACAAGGAAATTGTACTCTATAGTCTGTGGTTTGGCGCCCGCGACCCGTAAGGGGATGTCGGGGAGATTTTGTACTAATGTTTTATTTTGCTATTTGATTTTTTTTTTATTTAGGTAATTATATTTCTTTAAAAAAATAATGAAAGGTAATAATAATATATTAAGATTATTAAAATGATTTATATTACAAATATTTGGATTACTTACTAGGTACCTAATTATTACTTATTAAATACATAAATGTTTCTGTATGATATTGTTATATTTTTATTTTATGACTTAAATTACGTTTATAATTACTAATCCGATAAACTACATTAACATTTTATAAATTTAAATATTACGTACTTTACCCGTAAATACATTAATCATATTTTGTCTGAGTAAGTGAAATTCAAGTTTCCCCTTTTCCCCACATTCCTCTGTTATTGACTTCATGCTTGCTACCACAGATAATTTATAGAATTCTTTTTTCAAATTTATAAAAGTTTAGCTGTTTTTGAAAGCCGCAATGTTCGTGTATAACGTGTCTATATATGATACGTCTTTGGGAAGTAGGGTGTTTTTGTTACAACAGCAAGTACTAAAAGTAAAACTAAAACCTACATCATCTGTGAAAATGTCAACTTTCTAGCTATCACGGTTCATGAGATACAACCTCGTGATGAACAGACACACAGACGGAGAAATCTCATGAACAGGGTCCCATTTTTTACCCTTTAGGTACGGAACCCTAAGAATCGTAAAATTAAATTAGATCTTAAAATCGGGCACAGCGATGAATTATAAAATTATTGTTACAAAGTAATCAGGTGGTGATCACCATCCAAAGAATTGCCATGGCTAAAGTTGTTTGCTTCAGTAATCGTTTATGGAACACAAAGTCACCGGGGCGACGAGCGCTCCAAACTCCAGTGATCCACTCTGTACCCCGTCTCTGCGTTTGTCCCGTTCAGTGTTCCTCAACGCGGGTCATAAGTGCAAGTTCGGACGTCTCCCGGTGATGCGGACAATGAACAGCACCGAATACCCTATGAAAGTACACACCAAAACCCATTTTCGATTTCACGACCCGTTCCCCGTGTATTTGATGTGTGTCCGTATACAAACAGCGTCTACACCGGGCATGACTACCAGTTAGTAACGCCATAAATCACCGTGACGTTTATTCTACGTCAAGCATTTTCTTCGGGTGTTCGGCATGGATAGCCCCGAAGCTGCAGTTTTCATGGCATCAAAACGCAAGTCTGACACAGTAGTGGAGAAACGTGCTGTCCAAATGTAACAAATGTGGACGCAGCATAAGGTGCGCTTTAGTTACGGAACCTTTATTTCTTTCTGCATATTAGTCTAAATAAATTGAACACCGCAAGTTAGAAAGTTTATTCAGACTAATAAACGAAGTGATCAACTTTGGAACACATTTCTATAGTTTCTATTGAATTGAATGAATAATGGGCTCTTTATTTGAATGCAATAATCATAGAGACAAAATCAGAGGGCAAAGTTGAAGGCGCGGATATGATTTCTGAAACTAGTTTGTTGTATAAGAACGATTAATGTTCGTTCATGGTCTAGATTTAAACTAAGCCGCGCTTGAACTTTGCTCTTGAAAATTAAGCGTTATAATTTATCAAGAATTTAAACTTAATGCAACTAACTGCAAAGACTTTTGGTAACTTAATTTTTTATAGAGCATAGCGCAAGCAGGACAAAAAATGCTTCTTCTCAACTTTCGCGAATAACATGATGCGATAATTATTTAGAAAAATAACCAGTTGGGAATAATCCCAGTTGCATTCGAGACCTGCTTTGAATCTAAGATAAAAGAGTTGTGTCAATCTTAAAGTAAAATCTGTTCACTATCCTCTCGTTCCAAGAAAACAAAAAGCCCTTTCTTTATGGATTGCAACGTCACTTGCAACCACTTTGATGACGTAGTAAAGAAAACCGCGCCAAGGAGTTGTAGTAATTAGATGCTTTTCCTTAAATACACTAAAGAAAGGATTATTCTGTTTTCCCTTTTTAGGGTTTCGTACCCCAAGGGTGAAAATCGGGACTAAATCCACTGTACGTTTGTCACCGGGTTGTATCTCATGAAGCATGATTGTTAGGCAGTTGAGAAGAAGATGTATTTCTATAGTCGCTGTAATAAAAATTTTAAAGACATAAAAAAGGCAGTTTTTTTGGTACAGAACCCTCCATACGCGAGTACTTGCATTTGGCCTGTTTTTTGTCCTTAGTTATGTTGTACATTGGAAAAAAATTCGTAGGCATGACGTTCGATTTAAGAATCTACGGGTAAGTGGTTTGAGCAATATAGCTATACCTACTTATAGTTTTAGTGCGAGACAAGAAAAGGATGCGCACGGTTCTTTTCTCACAGCTTAAATATTCTGCCAACTGATCTATTTTGACAGCACTGTAACTCAATTACGCCAAAATGATTTTAAGGGCTTCATTGTAATTCCACTGAGAAATTCAACTATTAAAATAATCTCATTATTCTCTAGAATTTTCCGACTTTTCAATCAGAAAAGAGTTTTGGTTTATCCCTATACCTATACAGGTAAACGCACATTTAAAAAGTGAAAAAGAAAGCTTTAATATAAGTTTAAGAAAAGAGGTTTTAAAAGTAAGTATTGTACATACATTGTCAAATACGTGGTTCCATTGCCTTGAAATAAGTCTCCCTAGTGCTAACTGTGAGAGGGGATGATATGTGTCGATTCAACCGCACTCTTCAAAGTGCGTTTATTTACGCTCCTTTAGAAATAGGCGATGCGTCTAGTTCACGCCTTTCGTCTGCAAGATGGTTCATTTTTTTCACACATTTTCTAGTTTTCCTGTTTTAAGGATAGTGAATCCTTTTTTAAATGTAGGAAATGTAGAAGTACAAAGTGACAAATTACTCGTTTCTGTTTTTAAAGATTTTCTTTTTTTTTTTATTATGTATATTGCCCCGTGTAGAGACGGGACACAGTATGGTAACGGGGAAAAGTACAAAATCTCGCCACCCTGATTGAAAAAGAAGCGACTTAGGGAACACTTTCGCAAAACTGGACCGTTTTGCGAAAGTGTTGCGCTGAAAATAAAAACTCAAAATAAAATCCGGTTAACAGTAAAATGACAAACGATAAGCCAAATTGAAGGCTTTATGGACTTGAAAACCTTCAACTGTGGGTCGCCACGACCTGCGTCTGTCCATTTCAACACGGCAACACGGTAAAATTATAAGGTGAAATGTAATTATAAGGCAGAATCATAGTACCAATATGCCCATTGGTACTATGATTCTGCCTACCCCTTTTGGGGATAAAGGAGCGACTTTATGTATGTTTAATTTTATTATCTGCGTTAGGCGTTGTTTTCACAGGCTATTGATGGAATTAGTTTAACGCTTCAAAGTTCATTTCTTATTGTCTCTGTAGATTCTTTACCACAAATAAAGAAATATATTATTTTGAAAATTACTGGGTATAGTAAGTTTGATGAATCCAAGATTTTAATAGTTTCCTTCAGAGAACGGTAATTTCTATTACATAAAAGTGAGTTGTACACACAAACCTAAAGACAAAACAGCATAAGTACTTCTAGTCAGAATACCGATTTTGACTTTAAACACACTATAGAACAAAGGAATGCAAATATTTCAGCTGAAATGAATGCGTACACAAGAAATATGAGCGTCTTCAATAAAATGCATAGAAGCATTGAAATAGAAGCCTTATTACATACAAGCCCTCAAAAATTCTCCCTCGCATGCACGAAAGCGATTCACGAGGCTTGCTTCGTTTGCTACAACTCGTCTGCAATCTTGTATCTCCGGAGTTTAAGTGTTTGACCTCCCTTTGCCCAAATGAAGCTCACGAACATGTCTACAAACATTTTATTGGTCGCTATTTCACTTTTATTATCTTAATGTTAAGGTCGGTATTTCATTGCTACGTGACTACAGGTAATTTTGCCGGCGAACGCCTTTTGTATTTCTTTTTCCGTTTTTTACTCGGCGAGGAGAATTTACCAGCTCCAATCTGAATCTATGCTTGCCCAAGAGGAAAACGCGAACTGAAACTGAATATCTACGTCTGCTCATTTTTTGTTGGATGTTGTAAGTCTTGGCGATTTTTTTTCCATTTCAAGTAAAATATAAGGTTTGTTCTTTTGCGAAATTTTGAATATTCTGATGTTATATGTTATGTTTTGTATAACATTTTTATAGTAACGTGGCTTTTTATGTTCAAAAGGCTGATATTCGCCATCTTGAATTAAGGGATAAAAAAAAAATGTGCTTCTCTATAAACAATAAGAACATTTATTGAACCAGCTGAACGCAGAAGATAGAGGTCTTCGAGTATGTATTTGGAGCTAGTCAGGGTTTTAGGGACGTTCTTTCCGTTCCATTGATACATTCAGCCTTGAGGTCTCAACCGGTTCGAGCGTATCACGCGGTGAAAACAAAGGTTAGCGTACCAATAACGTTTTGATAATCACTATCTTTAGGCCACGGCTTTGCCCGGGACTGTACTTTAAAATCCTGTTTCACCATCACCTCTAGCAAGACAAATAAATGAATTTAAATAAGCACAATTTAATTTTGTTGACATTGATAGCCTACAGTTATCCAGATATTACCTCCTACAATGGCACAAACACTACTTCTTTATAATATAAGTATAGATTAGGTATATTGAACGTCTAATTTCAAAAATGCAATATGTAGTCGTAATGGACACGAGACAGACCCCATGAGATATAAAAATGACTTTACTAAACCGAAGTGCTTCCGCACGGAGACTACAAAAGCTGCTGAGACGAAAGTTAGATTGAAAGAAGATGCATTTATTCTTTCTTGGCTTTGTCTAAAGTTTCGCCATTATAATGTGTAAAAGACATTGCTCATATTTTATGGCACTTAATAAAGAATGAATAGTATTTTGTTCAAACTTTATTACCAGTCAGCCGGGCTCATTTGGTTATGTTTTTCTTCCTAAATTTTGTTAGGGTATCTACCTCAGAAGATATTTTGAAATTTATGGATCTTGTAGTGGCCACTGTACTCTGATAACTATAAGATATAAAATATTTATTTACAGGTAATAATATAGACTAATGAACTAAATTAAAACAAAATAATTGTAGAAAAATATGCTCAAAAGAAAATAAAAAAAATAGTAATCCTCAGTGTTGAAATAAGTAGTTATGTACTCACTTACAAAATAAAGAACACTACAAATTTCATACTTTCTTATTTAACTAAAATATAACTTTAGTTAAATAAGAAAGTATGAAATTTGTAGTAATTAAATAAAATATAATTCATAGAACATACTCCGGTTGATAGTAATTCAAACCCCCAGATTATATAGGCTTGAATTTATTTATGAAGGATAGTATCATCAGTAACGTTACTACAAAATATAACTTGGACGGTACTTCAGAAAAAAAGTTCTCCGCCGCTCTTATACTATTTATTATGGAAGCATAATGGCACCAACTTTTTATGTAACCAACGATAAAATGCGCACAACATATGAAAGTATTTTTCAAGTGCTTGTAAGAGCTTTCTCTTGGTTACTGCTTCTTAAGAATATCATAAAAATAACTTGTTCGTATAAATAACGTTGATGAAAATATATTTCTGTACTTACCGCGGGCCACAAATCAGGGCAAAGTGGGACTTATCAGGTAGCGTCTACATAACTAAGCTTTGGTGACATTGTGAATGAACGTTAGGGGTTTTACCGGCTCCCTGCCTATAAATCATTTCTTATTTTTTGCCCACGACAGCCGCATAAAGTATTACCGTTTTATTCTTGTAGAGCATGGGTTTGTTTTTGTTTTGACAAGATTTTCGTAGTCATGTCGCAGAAAGATGATACAAAGAGTTTTTTTTTTATACTACTTAGGTGGCAGACAAGCTTACGGCCCACCGGAAGGTTGGTAACCGTAGCCTATAGACGTTTGCAACACCAGAAGTGCTAGACACGCGCTGCCGACCCGGGCGCAGGTTGTGACGACCCACAGTTGAAATTTTTCAACCCGCCCATAAGGCCTTCAACTTGGCTTAACGACTGTCATTTTACTGACAACCGGGACCAACGGCTTATCGTGCCTTCCGAAGCACGGAAACGCTCGTAAATAAATGTCACAAAGTGGTCCACGTGGTGGTCACCCATCCATATCCGGCCATAGTAAATGTTGCTTACTGCAGTGATCGTTTACAGAACACTGAGTCCGCGGGGCCACGAGCGCTTCATCAGTTTCTTACACGATTGCTGATTTGTTAGTCTAGTTGTTTTCTACAGTTAAGTAATCAATCAATCCTAACAAATCTGCGTGTATCAGCTTAATACAGTATATAAGTAGTAATAACTATGGACAGTGACAATTTTGAAGTTATTTTCCCTAGACACTAGAGAAATCATTGTAGATGTCAATGCTCTAACTAATCTATTGGGTGCCTCCTATGAGTGTAAAAATCTAGCGATGTGACAAGGACCTAGCATGTTACCTGTGATATATTGCTTTTTAACGTTTAACTAGATGTAGTTTCGTAAAACGAGAGCAACTCTATACCAATAATGTATAGATAGTTTAATTTTTTAAGGTTCCGCCGTACCCAACTGTGTAATAATATATTAAGGGGGGGCTCGCGTACAACAAACGTACTTGTAATCTCAATTTTTAGTACGTAGACCGCTTGAAAGCAACGCCGCGCCGCCCGCCTGGTGAGGAGTTTTAGAAACATATATATAGCTGTATGATAATATTTAAAGTCTCTCACAGTTCACTAAATATAGTCAGTGACCCTCAAGTTGCTGACCCAATGATATGTTTCTTCATGATTGGCCGATGCCGGTGTAAGAGGAGGGAAACCCGTGTATTGGCAGAACGTTCCAAGTCTCTGTGGTTTGATAGATCTTATGAAATGCTCGGTTCTGGCCATGAATGATAATAGTACGTCCATGTCGATACGAGTTGTACGGGATCGGGGAGAGGATGGGACTAAGTTGAAGACCTCTTCCTATGTAATATTGCCGGATATTTACTAAGAAGACTTAATAGAGATGATGCTTTATGGTATTCCCGGTTATCTGAAAGAATAACAAAGTAGGAGGATACTAGGATACTTAGTTGCTTTCACCTACTTTACTAATGGTTTAAAATGAAGGTTTTAAAAGAAAACAAGCGGACTATTAAGTAGGAAACTCACTCGGTAACGTCACAGTTATGGAAATTCTTGATATATAACAAAAAATTACAATAATTTTCTAAGTTAGAAAAATAAGCTCCTGATATATAATGAAAGTTTTAAATAACAAAAAAGGACGAGTCGGATTTGCACACCGAGGGTTTCGTATATAGAATTATATTTAAGGGGCAATTTATTCTTCCTTCCCCTTCACAGCGTATGTTCCAAATAGTAATGAAAACATATGCAAATGCAAAAGTTTTCAGTTAAAGTCCTACCGATGAAGTATAATCTTATCAGGTAGTACAGAATCAACGGACATAATAATAATGTTTCTAATATTCTTTTGATCAGGTACTCAATAAATAGATGTAATAAATGTCTTGAATCTACACTTCAGGCATCTAATGCACATTGTTACTGCCGCTTAGACTAAGTGTCGTGAGATACCAATTCCACACTATCCAATAAGCTGTAACATAACTTTAATTTTTTTTTCCGTAAAAATTTAAAAATTGTTACATCAATTTTGTTTTATATGACTGTACAAATTAAATTACTGGGCCTAATTGATTAATTCATCTACGCTCAGCTTAAGCCGCTAAAAGTACAGTACAAATTTGATACAATACCTTTTTCATGTAATTTGTGTTTATTTAGCTTATTACAATGGCGTTGTCGTGCCCATATGGGCAAATGCTCCCTAAATACCGGAACAAAATGTTAATAATCTTTTTTATGGTGATGTAGACACTCATTATGAATGATATTTTAAAATTTCACCCCTGAGGTAGTAAACAAGATAGCATCACTTGAAATTCTTGCACACGAAAAGACAAAGGCGGGTAATATTTTAGACTTTAGAAATGGGAGCTTGCAAGTAAATAATGTTAAAATATTTGTTTTAAACTAACACGCGTTAAACTCATATTGTATATAAAATGGGATTTCGCGCGGCACTTTTTAACTATTAAATAAAGGTTTTGGGTACCTTCTTGTTCCCCGACGTTTTAATAGGGTTACACCTATCGTGGTCCCGAGGTGACTCCTTAATGTACTCCTTTTTTTAACAGTAAAAATAGTGCCCGCGTAATCCCGTTTTACATACAATTTTAAAATAGTGACCAATAAACATTCCTACTAACCACATTACAGAGTATCAAAAAAAGATTCAAACAAGAACACGGTGTTCATTTCCGTTCTTGAATAAATATATTCAATTTAATTATCCATCAAAAGCTTTTCTCGGATCTAATTTGGTTTAATAATATGCAAATTTCTACGAGTAAATATATTCATGGGCTCTTGTTAGAGAGTCGGTTTTGATTAGTTCTATCCTGAATAAGCTCATGTGTGAATTAATCTTTAGTTTTCTTAAACTGTTAGCTTGTTAAACTGCAAGTAGATGACAAACATAAAATCATTAGCGTTCCGTCGTTGGTTCAAATATAACATTATTCTTCATTAAAGTTATGTTTAACTTGAAGTTGAACTTTGAAAAAAAACAAAGTTTTGTAGACATGTTGTTTAATAGTTTGATTGGTTATATAGAGTTTTCATAGCAACTCTGTTTATTTCTCGAGCAGGTAGAAAGAAAATCGCATGAATTTTTGTAATAATTGTATTTCCACTATTTGACCTGTTTCGAAGTTGGTCGTATACTCGTATGCTTGTCTGCTATCATCGTGAGAGAGCAGTCAGTTGGTGTGAAGATCCAAAAACAGTTTCGCATTGCAGAGCAAGAAAGACATTGACCATCCAATTAAGCAATCTAATCTATACCACTGCTGAACGTAGACCTCTTCAAGCTCATGTCACAACACACAGTCCTTCACTTTCCGCATTCAGTCACTCCCTGCGAACTTTTTCAGGTCATCGGTTCATCCAGCGGCGGGTCGTTCTACCCCACGTTTTTCAAGACGCGGCTTCCATCCAATTTCCTTTTATTTCAAGAGAAGTACGGGTAAGCGCAATCTTTATTAAATAGTCATTTATTCTCTAGCAATGGCTATTATAAACATTATCGATTTTGAAGTCGTTAACGAACAAGAGAACTCTCGTTTCCTGTAATATGTTTTCATATAGCCGGAACTCCAGTCTAACAAGTCAAACTACACTGTGGGTCGCCATCAACGCAGTAAGTAAAATAAATAGCCTCCACTATTTATAACCTGAATTGCGGTCTTGAATAACTTGGTCATTCTATCATAGGACGCCTATTAATTCCTTCCCTATATATTGAGATACTAGCCGGTGTCACACAGCTTCCAGTTTCAGTTTACGTGGGAATATAGGAATAAAATATAACCATATGACACCCGCGGATAGCATAGCTCCTCTAAACCCCTTTCGGCGCGATTGGTCCAATTCGCGTCGGGAATCGGTTTAGTAGTTTAGGTACCTTTTCGATGAACATAAACAATCAAAACTTTTCTCCTTACAATTTTGGTATAGACCGAAAAATTCTAAATCTATTGTATAGACATAGTTTTGAGATCGCATTTTCTTGCATTACACGTCGATCACAACAGTAGTGAGTTCGGGATAAACATCAAAATATATTTGCAATGAAATGAAATTCTGAACACGAAAGCAGGAGTAATCCGATCACAAATTGATTACATGATGGTATCGAGTAGCGTTTTGCTTACATTTCCACGTATTTTCTAAGCCACGTCAATTTCAATGAATTGCTGTGCCTTGATTGGGTAAACATTCTATTGTTGTCAGTAAATCTGAGGTGGGTGGGCCGTATGTATGAAGCTTGTTAAGAGAAATTCAATCAAATACGGATCAGTTACTACCCACATACCGCCTCATTTAAATGATTAAATAAAGTTACATTGATGACATTTTAAAGTTAGTGAAATCGATCCGATCGAAAGGTCGATCGACATACCCTTTTATGCCAGTTAATAAACACTCTTTGTCAATAAGTACATGTAGGTATTCCCTATAAAAAAGTAGGTAATAGATAAAAGTAGAAAGACGCCAAATGTTACCAGAAGATATTTTTCGCTTGTCGTCAAACGCGTAGGTAATATTATATTACACTACCACTTCTTCTGGTAGTGCAGCGGTAATAGTTCACTAGGTACTGTAATATTGTTATAATTTGTCGTTTTATAAGTTTTTGCTTGTCAAATTATTGTACACCGCGTTCATAGATTTTTATCTTCCAGATTAGAAATAACTAAGTAGTACACTTAATGATAAAAGTTAGGTCTTGAATACGATTAGCTTGTGCTAATTGTATTCAAGGTTCTGACTAAACGTCACCTTAACTACTTTCAGCGGCAGACTGTCTAAAATCATAAAGTCATTTTATTTCACTTTGGCTCGTTCCAGAGGCACTGCAGTCGACAAAGCGGCCATTACGCAAAATTATCGTTACTCGGCCTCGAATCGAGGACACATCGTGAAGAGAAGGGATTAACGAAAAATATTATTTGAACTAAGAAAACCATTTTCTGACTTTCACCGACACTAAAATAGGTAATCAAATACGAGTATTTGACCGAGCAAATGTCTTGAGAGAAACTCTTGAGTTCCTGAAGGCAACATTTTCTTTTGTGTGTTTATTCTCCTTTCATAGGTTTATAGGTCGTAAAGTTGCTATACGTGTTCATTGATGAAATAAACGTTGTCGTCGTTGTTGATTTTTAATTGATTGAAAAATGGTGTTAAAAAGGGGAAAGTGTGCTGTAACGTTATTTATTATACGATTTGAAACAAATTGGGCAGAAACATTTGATGTTTAATACAAGTTGTTGAAAATTATTTTTTAAAAACAGTAGTAGTCCAGTCATTTGGTCGGAAAAATAGAGGTTACCTGAAAAGTTTTCCGGGAGTTTTGAAAATTGGCAATTTTATAGATTTTGATATGCTCTTTCTAAATTTGAAAAAATGGCACCCAAAAGCAGTTTTTTGATAATAACTCCTATCCAGCGCATTTTACAGGAAAAACATCTTATACAAAATAAAAGTAGAAAAAAATTCCTACTATTTATGTCAAAACCTTTTCTTTCCTAAAATCAATAGTTTCGGTGTACGAGAGCCGTAAACCATTATACATTCACACCAACGTGTAATATTTACTTTAAACTGCTCATATTGTGATTTGTAAATTATAAAAAATATACAAAGGATATTGTTCCATAGAATGAAAACCTAGCTAACTATAGTCTGTCATGTCTCCGCAGGTATAAAGGAATACGTCCCTTCTGTCTCAGGCCCCTTCTTTCCCTTCTAAGAAACATCTGGCCACGGCTGATCTCAATAGAAATATTTAGTCTGAGTCATCAGTATACTTTTATCATTTCACGTGTCGTTTACATTTACAGAGCCATGGCTTCTAATGAAGTAAACTGCTTTATTTGTGGTGATATACTGCAGGAAAGTGAAGTTATTGAAGTGAAGGAAAAAGGATTGGAATTACACTTTACGGCGCTCCTACGCCGAAACTGTTAATTTTAGGGAAAAAAATATTATGACAAATTGTAGGAAAGTTCCTCTACTTTCATTGTGTAGATATGTTTTTCCTGTAAAATGCGTCGGAAAGGAGTTATTATCAAAAAACTGATTATGGGCGCCATTTTTTAAAAATGGCGGCGCGAGCTGGATCATACGAGGTGGCAAAGTTGAAATTTGGAAAGGGCATATCAAAATCTATAAAATTACAAATTTTCAAAACTGCCGGAAAACTTTCCAAGTAAAAATACTAAATGACTGTACTAAAGGCATAATATTCTTTACAAATTATTGTGCTATGGTTGTTTTTCAGATGTGTTGTTCGTGTTTAAGTTTATAAGTTAAAATTCTATGTCAATAAGCAGAAACAGGCAAATAAACACCGTTCAAGTTCATGTCCCTTTTTTGTGTTACATTTTTTTTTTCACGAAGTACATATATGGTAAGTACAGGTTTACTACAAAGTTGTAACAATAAAACAATATTATCTCACAAATAGATCAAAACATTAGATGATGTGTGATATTACGTGGGTTTGGTTTCATGACATTTAAGTCGTAAAACTCACATCAGCGCAGTTTATTACCTTTATACGATAGGGTTATAGGAACTACATAGGTGGGGAACTATACCACGATGATGGCGCAATAATGATGTGACTTTAATGTTTTCATTGCAGGTTTTATTTTTATGTTCGCTGTTGAAGAATGTAATATGGAAGTATATCAAATTAATGTCGCTTTTTAATACCACCAAGGTGGCAGACAAGCATACGGCCCACTAAGAGGAAAAAATACTTTATACAATCTAGTAAATTGTAATAATGTGTGTTGCTGATAAAAAGACTAGTGAACAAGAACTTTTCAATGAAGAAATGATGTTACTGAAAGATTATTATAAAATTTATCGTCTTATGTTACATTGATATAGGTACCTACAGCATTTATTGTCTTCAAATCTATACTAATATTATAAAGAGGAAAGATTTGTTTTTTTGTTTGTTTGTTTGTAACGAATAGGCTCCGGAACTACTGGACCGATTTGAAAAATTCTTTCACTGTTGGGAAGCTACACTCTTTGCGGTGAACAAATGCTATATTTTATTCCCGTATTCCCACGGGAACGGGAACAACGTGGGTGAAACCGCGTGACGTCCGCTAGTTATCAATAAAAGAAGATTACTATTAAAATTTGAATACTTCGTCCTCGTTTCCCTCTCAATTATAACAATTCCCAAAAAACGAAACTTTTTAAATATAAAATAAAAAATGTATCACTTTCAAGCAGGACTGATACCTGCATCTTCTGTCTTACCGGAACATAGACGATTAAGTTACCTTATCGGGAGACTCAAAACTTACGAATCCTGCTTGAGACTGATAAATTGTTAAATTTGTAATACTGTAATGGCATCGCAGAAATTATGTATTTTAGTAAACTTGTTCTTAAATGTGTTAAAATAATCTAATTAATATGATATTGTAACTACTTCAACAATTTCGAGAAACCATTTTTTTCTTAGTTATACAACATCTGCGAGTGTGTTAAAGACAATTTAACATTGTCTTTTATTTCTGAATTTTATTTGTTTCTCGTTAGTCGTTGTAACTATTGTAAGGGGACCGCTTTCACAGCACGGCGGCAGATAGAATACATTGTGCCTAAAAGATTTATTTCTCTTTAATTCTATAAACTATTGTTTCTGTAAAATGTAAAGGTTTATGAAGCAAGCGTAAAGCTGTGACAATAAATTAGAAAGCGGCCATTAACAAATGTGTCAAGACATAAAATAGAGAGTATCATTTTACAACATGTTGGGTCGATTTGAAATTTGAGTTTAAAGCAAAAAAAGGGCACGTCGATAAATTACTCTTTTGGTAGAGCTTTTTTGAAAAGAATGTCATTATTTTCGATTTGGACGAAGATTTATTGATTTGGGTGGAGTCCTGAGGAAGGCGTAGTTTAGGGTTTCCACACCCATAAATCCTTCCCTCCAATCCTTCCGGATTGGAGGGAGATTTGAAGAGGATTTAAGGGCTGGTAATGGAGAAGATCGGGGAATTACGAGTCTGTGAAGACGAGGAGTGAAACGATCAACTTGAGTCCTCTAACTAAATTTAAGTTGTGTAGTGTTGTAAAATTTATTGTGATTAAATAATCGTCCTTTTTAGTGTTGGTTCTATTTAAATTATTTTTATGTAAGAGAACTAAATTCAGTGCAACATTAAGACGAAGAGGTAATGTAGATACTGGTTTCTATTTTATTTTTTTATTTTGTATACTATTTCTTTTGTTTAATTTGTCTGTGTATAAAATATGTTAATTCATTACTAAGGGCTTTCAAATCAATTAATTGTTCTCGTGGCGTAATTTAGTACTGAGTGAATCAATAGAGTAATTTCTGAATTGTAGGTTGTTGCTTATATTACAAGTTGAATATAGAGTCTAAATTTATTGTTAAAGGTTTCAATCATTTATCAAAATTTAAGATAAACAGCAATTGTAGTGTGTAGTTTAGATTGGATTATATTCTTGTTGTAATTATTTATTTATATTTTTTTTAATAAATTAGATCACTTATACGCGAATGAGACCCAAAATCTTTAATAAGTGTTTAATGATATTCTTACAAGTTACTTACAATCTTTTAATAAAAGATCTATTTAATTAATACCAAACTAGGCAATGATCTTTACCATCGTAAAATCAGTATTACATAGGGATATTTTATCATACATATTATATTGTATATAGGCTGTTCTACGGTATTAAGTTTTTTGCTACCAAATTCCTTTTTCTTAATACCACGAACACAGTAATGGAATTTGGGTATAATTTATCTCTATGTGGAGATAATTGTATAAATCGAAGTCCTGAATAGATTTATTGTTTTCTCTAAAATAAAATGGTCTCCAAATAATCCATTTTTGCGAACGTTTAATTCACCAAATTAAATAAATACTTGACCAACTCAAATATAAAATTCAGTTAAAATTTTAATATTCTTGAATACACGATATATTATTTATTGCCCTAATATCTTGTTTTATTGGTAACCTAATCTCCTTGAACCTGTTGTTGGTGTTTATACTTGATTTATTTGGTGTGCTGACATATTGATAAGTAAGTGAAATCAGTAAGTATGGAGGCGATTTAAATTAGTGACAGCTATATTCTCGATTTACTTGTAGGTTCAATAGTAGAAGTTTAGGGAAGTCTTAGAGAAATAACTCAGATCAATGAATTTAGTATTTTTTTAGTCTTTCTTTGAATTCACTTATGGTTACTGAAGGGCTATATTGGAAATTTATATACTGAATCTTTTCACTAGTCGAGGTAAATATTCTCTGTGACGTATTTCTTTTCTTCCAAATGTTCCTAAGACAAATGACATGGGCCCAAAAGACAGAGACTTATTCGACATACTTCTGGAAATGGAAATGTCACAGAGGAGGTTTTATTTCAACTATTATATTCTGAGAGGAAATATAATAACAAGACAAATGTGAATATTCTGTGTATGTTTCCTTTATTTCTCTTACTATGGATTTGATCATACTCAGATACGTTTCCTTATCAGAGATATAGAAGCTAATCTGTCGAATCAAATCCGCATACCATTTTTGAGTAATTTCATTTCTAATCAGACCTGGCAAATATGCGATTACGCATAATAAGAGTCCCACAAACTCTTATAGAAACCCAAGCCCGAATGTTTGCAGTACAACTGCCATATACAAGTATAACAAATGAGGTACCTCAATAAAAAACAAAAAACATACATAACACAATTGAAATAAATGCTCAGGCATTTACATAAGGCAAGGTTATCTATTATATATTTGATGCCAGATACCTTTTTGTGTAAACATTATACTTACTGAAACCACTTGTTATTCTATATACAATATATTTGAAAGTGAATTACCTACGTGTTTTACTAATACACAGGAGTGTTTATCGAGAGGTTTTACATATCTCAAAAGACAAGCTTTCAGAAACTTGTTTACACAAATTTAGGTATTTAGTCGATAGAAATTCAAATTACTAAGCATTTGAATTTTAATCCTTCATTTATTACAGTTGAATTGAATCACACAAAGTTTATCATTGATCTGAGTTGAATATTAACAGAGTTCATTCTTTAATGAGACAATAATGGGTTGTAGGACAAAGGTTTCTTACGAGTGTTCTAATAAGAGAGTGTTAAGTATTCATGTATTGTTTTATATCTTAATAATTCAATCGCTTTAACATGCAATACGTCTGTGAGGCTAAATTCAAAGGGGACCTAGAATGTAGTTTCACAAAGGTATATTATAAATTTATAGGTTAACTAGACGATCGCAACAATATTAAATGGGTGGCGGGCTCAGCTACGGGCTTCCCATCACAGAATTTGGTGCCGTGACCAGGATATTTAGCTACGTATTTAGTATTTATTTAATACTGATACGACTAAATTACGAACTAACTTGAAACACAACGTAGAAATTGAGATTGAATCATTAACGATATATTTTATGCTATTAAAGAACAATGGCAGTTTCCCATACTATCAATTGTCTGACATAAAAGATGAGCGCACATAAGTGAAAATTATGTCAAACGTTTCAGTTTTGCTAGTGGATTCCATAAATGAATTCATTTTCCATCGAGAAAGCCGGAAAATAAAGATATTGTATATTTATCGTTAGGTTATGTTGTCATACTTAGTCCCGCCATACCTACTTACCTATACATGTAAATGTTCAAACACTATGGTGACTACAGACTACAGTATTGTAACCGACTGGAGTGTTTCTCGATGGTCATACTGATACGTCAGAACTATTATTTTATTGAATGTATACCTACACGTTTTGCTTTTGACTAACTCTAATAAAAAAATCTAGTACTTACCTATATAAAATAGTACGTGCAGTAGGTAAACAAGTTGCTACAGATCGAACTGTTGTTAGAAACTTTTAGTAGGTACATATACAGGAGTAGGGTATAGATTTGTTGCCTATATGATTGAGAGTCATGTCATGAAAGAAAAATAAAACCACAATTTTTTCATTTCTTTTATTACACTTGTATAACATTTCAAATCGGCGCAATATGTTCACACATATAATGCAATTAACACAAACAATGCGCGTAGGCCTCGATTGTCTCCCACGATCTTCCATTATCGATGAACAACAAATCCAATTCACAAATAAACAGTCCAGTAGGGAATAGCACAAGGTCACTCAAAAGCTATATCAAGAGTCCTTTGGGCACGCACTAGTCACACGACGAAATAATCAAAGTCCATAAAACAGTCCAGGGTCAGTTATTATTAAAGAAAATCAGAAAAAGCATACAAAACAACACTTTCGACAAAAAGCGCGGAGTATTATGTAATCTGTCATGTCAAACTGACAAGGTACGAACGCACGGTTTGATTGGCTAGTTCACACGGCTCATGGCTGTGAATAATCGTTGAAAATCTTTTAAAATGTAGATTTAAATCCGGCTTTTATTTGAACATTAAGATGCTAGTAAAATCACAAAATAAACAATTAATTACTTTGGCGTAACTCATTTTTATGGGCGTTTTTAAATTATCAGACAAATTTCTGCCATTGTTCTTTAGAGTCATTCCAATCACAACACGTAATTCACTTCCATTGTAGGCATCAACACGTGGATTCTTCCCTTCTTGTTGAATTTTATTGGATTCTCCTTATTGGAATTATTTCTTGTTGGATCTTATTAGATTCTTCCTATTGGATTCATTTCTTGTCGAATCTTATTGGATTCTCCTTATAGGAATTATTTCTTGTTGGATCTTATTAGATCCTTCCTATTGGACTTATTTCTTGTTGGATCTTATTAGATTCTTCCTATTGGTTTTATTTCTTGTTGAATCTTATTGGATTTATTTCTAGTTGGATATTATTAGATCCTTCCTATTGGATTTATTTCTTGTTGGATCTTATTAGATCCTTCCTATTGGATTCATTTCTTGTTGAATCTTATTGAATCCTCCTTATTGGATTCATTTCTTGTTGGATCTAATTGGATCCTCCTTATTGGATTCCTTTCTTGCTTGGTTTTGTCGGACCTTTCTTATTGATTATTAACGAATGAACTTATTGAATTTATCTGAATTGAATTACTTTCGAATAGGTATTTCATATCTTAGTCATCCAAGTATTAGGTAGAGGAAATCTGCTATTTTGAGAACAAATCTCCATCAGCCAAGGGCATGGTAGATGTGTTTTCATTAAAGCATAAACATTTGAATAGTAACATTCTCTTCAAAGTCGTAATAATTCAATTTAATTAGATTATACTATCATAATATTTGGCCTTAAGCTAGACAAAGGTCGCGGTAGGCGTTTTATTATGAAAGTATCTAGAAAGATTGGGTTTTTTCCTTCAAAGCTTAATATTCATTTTAATTATTCACTTTAATAAGATCAATGCTATAGTAATCAAACGTTCTAAGCCAGTCAAAGGACGCGGTGGACGTTTGATCACAAATAGTACATCATTATAGTTGATTATTTCAGTATTTAATTCGTTTTATCGAGACGATCTCAAACCTTCTCATCGTTTAATAATAATTCATTTTAATAATTCACTTTAATTAGATCAATGCTATAGTAATCGAAAGTTCTAAGCCAGTCAAAGGACGCGGTGGACGTTTGATCACAAATAGTAAATCATTCGAATTAATTATTTCAGTATTAAATTCGTTTTAACTAGGCTCTTGAGATCGCTCAAACTTTCCCATCGTTTAATTACTAAAACACAACGTAGAACTTTAATAGAATTATTAAGCAATAAAATAACGAAATCCTTAAATCTAATTGAGAACACAACGTAGAACTATAATTGAATTATTATACAATGAAATTTAAAGAAAATAGTTTCTTTTATTAATTTTATTTACAATGTTATGACTTGGATTACTAGAATGAAATTATTATTGATGTAGTCAAGCAACTGATTCGGAATCAAGCAAGCTCTGCTTCAGTGTAGTCCGATTATAACTGATTTCTATCTTTTAAACCGAAATCATATCTAGTTCTAATAAGACAAGGGTTTGCGAAAAATTAAAATATTAGCGTAACTGTTAAAAGAAATATGTCAGTACACAATAATAAAAAAATACAAACACGGGTAAAAGGTAGGTTTATGTAGTAGGGAGTTAAGTATACAAATGTTCTTATTTAAAAGAGAATTTTATTTGAAGTCCAACATTTATTTAACTAAAATGTAATGAAATTACAGATTAACGTTTGTTTGAAATCCGTGGAAATAATTTATTTTAAATGAACAGACATGAATATATTTTCAGAAGTTTCGACTGTTGAGGATGTAATGAAAATTTAATTAGTAATATATTTTTATCTATTATGTTACAGATACATCAGGGCGTTGAAGATAACAATACTATTTTCCAGGAACTAGTATTGGTTTTACTACTACTATTATTAATTCAGGGGTCATAGAAACCAAAGGATTTCTTTTGTTGATTTTGATTGAATATACCTAGCAGAATAGTTTGTTACAGGGTTACTTTAATTGATTCATCATGCCTAAAGTTACAAAGCCACGTGGGAATAAAGGAGGGACGCGAAGGACAAGGGCTGCTGGTCAGGAAGGGGAAATAGGGCTGAATGAAGCTACAAATCCGGTATCGATAGCGTCCAATCCTCTGTTAGATAATAGTATTGTGGAACAACTTTTGATGCGAATGAACGAGTTTGATAGGAAGTTGCAAGAATTAGGTTCTCGAAGTAGTTCGCTTAGTGAAAGCAGTTCAGGTGTTCAGGGTGTTGGAAGCAACGAAATCCACTCTACTGAAGAGGTTCCACGCGCGAGTAGTAGTATTATTACACCAGAGACTACCCAGAATATATATGTAATACAGCCTACAATTAGTAAACCAACGTTTGATGGTCGGCCATCTACGAATCCCATTTCATTTCTAAAGCGTTTAAAAAAGTACATACATTCTTTAAATGCGTCAGATCGAGCTATTGATATTGCGGTGGAGTGTCTATCTGGTCATGCACGGAAGATGTTCGAAATTTATTCTAATAGATGGAACAGTTTTTCAGATTTCGAGGTAGACTTTCGTAATACATATTGGACTGAGCAAATTCAAGAATCAGTGAAGAATAGGTTAGTTACTTCCGTATATTCCATTAATTCTGGGATGTCCTTGTCGGAGCATTTTGCTAATCAAATCGAGACGCTGCAGTCTTTGACGATTCCATTCAGCGAACGTGATTTAGTGAATTCAATCATGCGGCATTATTCTTTGGACATTCAACAGCTTTGGTTTACACAGGTCGATGATCCCATCGTGATCAAGGCTGCAAGTTTTCTAAGGAAATTAGAACAGAATGTTCTTCATTTGCGGAGAGGGAATGTAGGTTCATTGGGGAATTTTCATGAGCAAAATTCAAAAAGACGCGAACACTTTCGTGGAAGCCGTTCATCGCCAGTGACTTCCACTATTGTGGCGAATTATGAGCCAGTTAGAGGTAGGGCCTCGCGAGGGCGGGGTTATCAGCGCGGACATATAAATTTTAATAATAGGCATTATAATAGGTCAGTTCCACAAGCCATAAAGTGGGTAAAACCGAGTAACACACTGACTCAGGGTGCCAGTCCTAAAGTTACAAATAAAGCAGGTAGGGAAAATGGTGAACAAACAAATCAGCAGGGAAACTAGAGTTGGTCGTACAAAATCGCCCCAATTGTATGGCTATAGGTATGTTGGGGTACGGTAAGAGACCTGTTAGAAATAATGTTGGTTATCATATAATGTTAAAGTTAGGATGGTGTCCCGGGTTAGGTTTAGGTAAATTGAATTTGGGTATTATGAGGCCTATAAAAATAGCACAAAGGGATCTCATAGATAGTACCAAAGAATTAATACTAGTAACCGGACGTCTAATTACTGACCAACACAGTAATTCCGAGTTATACAATGAGAGCGTGGCTGCATGTTGTTACTGTAACATTAGGGGTAGACAAATATACACAATGTTTCACGAAATGGATGATATTTCCGAGGTTTGCAATAATTTTTCGTTGCCGAAACTACCTGAAGTAAAGGTATGTTTATATGGTAAAACTGTATTTGCATTATTAGATACGGGTAGTCAGGTTAGCGCAATAACACATGAGTTATACGAGGAAATAAAATTATTAACAAAGACGTTACCTGAGGTACCAATTCCCGCTATTCAAGTACAGGGTGCGTTTGGTTCACGGAGTGAACGTATAAATCGTTTAATTATGCTCAACGTTTACATAGGGAATTTATTAATAGAAACTCCTATGTTGGTATTACGAAAACTACCTAGGTCTATAGTATTAGGCTATGACTGGTTAGGACGAGTAAAGGGGGAGATTAGATGTGGTAAAGATAGAAAGCTAGTCCTAGAATACAATGGATCGAAAGCTCAAATCGAAATTAATCCTTCTCTAGTGGTAGAAAAATCTTTAGGGTTAAATAGAATAGTCGATGTCGGAATCATAGAACAAAGTAATTATGACTCTACAGCACATTCAAATACATTTGTTTACGACGAAAGCTTAGAAGATAAATTTTTGAAGTATTTAGGGTCAACCAAGCTGTCTGATGAACAAATTAATTTATTGTTGCCAGTATTACGTAAATATAAAGAGGTTTTTGCTGACAGGTTAGGTTTAACCAACAAGTACGTACACTCAATAAAGTTAGTTGATGAAGTGCCATTTGTAAAACGTAGTTATCCGGTACCGTTTGCACATAGAAAACAGATAAGTGATAAGTTAGATGAATTAGAACGTTTAGGAGTAATAAAACGCGAGGCCACTCCTTTTTGTAGTCCGTTGACGTACACAAAGAAACGGGATGGCACGATAAGGTTGCTATTAGATGCGCGAGACCTTAATAAGAAAATGGTAGGTGATTCAGAAGCTCCTCCTGTCACATCTGAGATCCTTCAATCCTTTTATCCGTTGAATGCCGCATGAAACCCGAGTTGCCAATCTCCCGAACAGTCGATTGCTTTGGCAACCATGGCGGCCAACTTTTTTCGTTTGGTTCTCCTCGCACATTTTTCGATATCTATGACTGTATGGTCGCGGGTCTAAGTCTTTCTGTATAAATTAATGTGTAGAATTGGTTATGGTACTGAATGAGATAGCTTGCCGAGTGAATGTAATGAAAAAAAAAGTCGAAATCACGATTTGATCGCTGTCATTATTTATTGTTTGTTTGGCGCCGTTCCTAGAAAGTATTAATACGATTAATTTTTGAATATTTTCGTTTATTCTGTTTCAAATATTGTTGTTTTGCATTTAAAAGTATCCTGTCATGTTGATAAACATTTGTGATAAATATTTTCAGTGTAATTCGAAGTTAAATTTGTAAAATTTGATAAAATAACACGCGATGGTCACCATTATTTTTTGTTGTTGTTTTTGTTGTGCAGTGCTCGTATTTAACCGATATTTGTTGAGATTTTCTCAATAGAAACTATAATCTTTTGTCAAAATATCATTTAACATTTAACATATGAATAATTTATGTGAAAATCAATAATAAAAATGGGGGGTTTTTTTTAAAAATAATTTAAGATTACATAGCCTTGATATCCCCAAAATAAACAAAAAAATAAACAAATAAATAGGCAGTAATATTTTATTTTATTTTCGGAGATTTTATATCTACAGATTATTATTTTTTTGGTGAAAGTGAATTGTTGATGTGTATATTTTGTAAATAAAATAATTAATGTCAGAAAACTGCTTTTTATTTTGAATTACATGGTAAAATCTGAGAGTACTCCTTCATTTTTCCCATCCTAATTTTCGGCCAAATATCATAAATCCATTACACATGGGGTGTTCTCGGATTTAGTGTAGTTATTTTCGTCAGTTATCCAGCATGATGAAACAGTAAGTATTTATGCAGTACGACTCCTGTAAAAGAAATAAGGATATATTGTGTGACGTCCGGCGTGCAGCCGCCGTTCCCGCCGAAGGCGTGGGCACCGCTGATGGATACGCCGGCGTGACCACGCCACCGGCGGGATTGAGCGGTTATGGAGTTAAGTACATAACATTAATTGATCTTAAAAATGCGTACTTTCAGATTCCCTTACATTCAGACTCTACAAAGTATACTGGATTTTCGTTCATGGGAAAAACTTATACATATAATGTTTTACCCCAAGGTCTTAAGACGTCCGTTTCCTCTTTTAGTCGGGCTATGGATTTAATACTCACAGGTGTACGAGAATTTTGTATTAATTATCTCGATGATATAATCATATATACGAGGGGTGATTTATCTTTACACGTGACTCACATTGATTCCGTGTTGGGGAAGTTGCGTGAAGCCAGGTTAACGGCGTGCTTAGAAAAATGTCAGTTTTTATGCGTTGAAGTAAACTTATTAGGGCATGTAGTAAATACAAATTGTATTAAGATGGACCCTGATAGAGTTAGAGCTATTAAGGATTTCCCAGTTCCCCGAACTATTAGGCAGCTTAGGGCCTTTTTGGGACTAATAAATTATTTCCGAAGATTTATTGCAAGATATGGCGAAGAGACTATACCATTGCATAATTTATTGCGCCAAGGTGTAGAGTGGGTGTGGTCTAAAGAGGTAAATGAACGTTTTGAGAAAGTAAAGGAACTATTTTTAGATACTATTTTGCTTGTACACCCGGACCCTGATAAAACGTTTTATTTGCAGACAGATAGTAGTAATTTAGGGGTTTCAGGTTATATTTATCAGTTATCTGATATTGGAGAAGAACAGGTGATAGGGTTTTGTAGCAAGGCTTTGACAGAGGTAGAAAGGAGATGGACAGTTACGGAACAAGAACTCTGGGCTATTATCTATAGTCTATCTAAATTCGAAATTTATTTACGTGGCGCCGAGATGGTTATTCGAACTGATCATAAAAGTTTAGTGTTTTTACAAACATGTAAATTGCTGAGCTCAAGGATGATTAGGTGGGTAAATTTTCTCGGTAGGTTTGATTATACCATCGAACATGTTTCAGGAAAATTAAATATCGTTGCGGATACTCTATCGCGTCATATATTAGGAGTAACAGATGTCATTACCACAAAGGCTCCAGGTCCCGAAATTAATTTATTCAAGGCAAGTCAGAGTCGGTGGATTTGTAATCAAATTGATTCAATAAAGGATCGGCAAGGTAACGATTTGTTTGTGACTACCGTACGGAATAAGTTGAAAGATGAAACTTCATCTGAATTTATGAGATACATTATGAAAGATGGAATTCTATATCGTTTAGAGCATGTTACAAAATCTCCTATGTTAGTTATTCCAGAAGAATTACAAAGGGAACTGGTTATGGGTATTCACGAAGAAATAGGGCACTTCGGTCGATTTAAAGTACATGCTCTCATGAAACGACGTTATTACTTTCCTAATATTATGTCAAAGGTTATAGGTCAAATACTGAAAACTTGTGACGCATGTCAAAAATCTAAACATGCTTTGTCTTATCATACTGGTCCTATGAAAGCTGTTATATCATTGAACATAGGAGATAAGGTTTTTTGTGATATTTATGGACCGTTACCAAGTGGGCAATATGGTTATCAGTATATTTGTGTATTTCAGGATTCTTATAGTAAATTTATTAAATTATATCCATTAAGAAGAGCGACAGGTCGTGCAACTTTGGGCTGTGTGCGTAAATTTAACGAAATCATCTGTACTAAAGTCATAGTTACCGATCGCGGGGCAAATTTTGTGTCTAAGGTTTTTGAATTAGGGTTAGTACAGTTAGGGATCCAACTAACGCATACTTCGGTCCGTAACCCCAGACCAAACTCTACTGAACGTGTAAACAAAGAACTAGGTCGAATATTCAGGACATATTGTGATAGGTCGCATAAATCTTGGGTTGGGCTAGTGTCTCAAATAGAAAATACATACAATCAAGTTGCTCATGTTAGTACCGGCTTCGCACCAAATGAATTATTGCATGGTATTCGTACTTCTCTTTCGTCGGATGGTAAAATTGTCAGAGCTATATTGAAGAAACAAGAAAGTACACAGTTAGCCGAAATTCGTGAACAGGCCCGAGAGAACCTGCGCCGAGAGTCGAACAATAGGCAAGATCAATATGTGAAAAGTCATAAGTTAGTGCAATTCGAGATTGGCGACTACGTAAAATTAAGAATTGTCTCTCAGTCGTGTGCCGAACGTAAAGAAACACGAAAGTTCATGAGGTTATACGAGGGCCCTTTTCAGATAGGTGCAATTCCATATGATAATGTCTACACATTGGTGCACCCGGAAACAGGATCAGTAAAGGGAAATTTTAATGTCATCCATTTATTTCGTTATTATACCAATAAAACCGAGGAGTAATAAGAAAAAAAAAACCTTTGTATTGTAGATGTGTAAATATGTATGTTGTCAATGACTGTTCGATATCCTTAATGTTAGTTTCGGGATGTGGTTAATAAGTACTTTTATTATATTTTGTAAATACATAGATGGAAATTGTATGGCATGATATTCCTGTTGAAAATATTACAAACAAACAAAGTTCCAAGTGTTTATTTGTTTGAAATATTTGGAGGAGAAATGTAATGGCATCGCAGAAATTATGTATTTTAGTAAACTTGTTCTTAAATGTGTTAAAATAATCTAATTAATATGATATTGTAACTACTTCAACAATTTCGAGAAACCATTTTTTTCTTAGTTATGCAACATCTGCGAGTGTGTTAAAGACAATTTAACATTGTCTTTTATTTCTGAATTTTATTTATTTCTCGTTAGTCGTTGTAACTATTGTAAGGGGACCGCTTTCACAGCACGGCGGCAGATAGAATACATTGTGCCTAAAAGATTTATTTCTCTTTAATTCTATAAACTATTGTTTCTGTAAAATGTAAAGGTTTATGAAGCAAGCGTAAAGCTGTGACAATAAATTAGAAAGCGGCCATTAACAAATGTGTCAAGACATAAAATAGAGAGTATCATTTTACAACATGTTGGGTCGATTTGAAATTTGAGTTTAAAGCAAAAAAAGGGCACGTCGATAAATTACTCTTTTGGTAGAGCTTTTTTGAAAAGAATGTCATTATTTTCGATTTGGACGAAGATTTATTGATTTGGGTGGAGTCCTGAGGAAGGCGTAGTTTAGGGTTTCCACACCCATAAATCCTTCCCTCCAATCCTTCCGGATTGGAGGGAGATTTGAAGAGGATTTAAGGGCTGGTAATGGAGAAGATCGGGGAATTACGAGTCTGTGAAGACGAGGAGTGAAACGATCAACTTGAGTCCTCTAACTAAATTTAAGTTGTGTAGTGTTGTAAAATTTATTGTGATTAAATAATCGTCCTTTTTAGTGTTGGTTCTATTTAAATTATTTTTATGTAAGAGAACTAAATTCAGTGCAACATTAAGACGAAGAGGTAATGTAGATACTGGTTTCTATTTTATTTTTTTATTTTGTATACTATTTCTTTTGTTTAATTTGTCTGTGTATAAAATATGTTAATTCATTACTAAGGGCTTTCAAATCAATTAATTGTTCTCGTGGCGTAATTTAGTACTGAGTGAATCAATAGAGTAATTTCTGAATTGTAGGTTGTTGCTTATATTACAAGTTGAATATAGAGTCTAAATTTATTGTTAAAGGTTTCAATCATTTATCAAAATTTAAGATAAACAGCAATTGTAGTGTGTAGTTTAGATTGGATTATATTCTTGTTGTAATCATTTAGTTATATTTTTTTTAATAAATTAGATCACTTATACGCGAATGAGACCCAAAATCTTTAATAAGTGTTTAATGATATTCTTACAAGTTACTTACAATCTTTTAATAAAAGATCTATTTAATTAATACCAAACTAGGCAATGATCTTTACCATCGTAAAATCAGTATTACATAGGGATATTTTATCATACATATTATATTGTATATAGGCTGTTCTACGGTATTAAGTTTTTTGCTACCAAATTCCTTTTTCTTAATACCACGAACACAGTAATGGAATTTGGGTATAATTTATCTCTATGTGGAGATAATTATATAAATCGAAGTCCTGAATAGATTTATTGTTTTCTCTAAAATAAAATGGTCTCCAAATAATCCATTTTTGCGAACGTTTAATTCACCAAATTAAATAAATACTTGACCAACTCAAATATAAAATTCAGTTAAAATTTTAATATTCTTGAATACACGATATATTATTTATTGCCCTAATATCTTGTTTTATTGGTAACCTAATCTCCTTGAACCTGTTGTTGGTGTTTATACTTGATTTATTTGGTGTGCTGACATATTGATAAGTAAGTGAAATCAGTAAGTATGGAGGCGATTTAAATTAGTGACAGCTATATTCTCGATTTACTTGTAGGTTCAATAGTAGAAGTTTAGGGAAGTCTTAGAGAAATAACTCAGATCAATGAATTTAGTATTTTTTTAGTCTTTCTTTGAATTCACTTATGGTTACTGAAGGGCTATATTGGAAATTTATATACTGAATCTTTTCACTAGTCGAGGTAAATATTCTCTGTGACGTATTTCTTTTCTTCCAAATGTTCCTAAGACAAATGACATGGGCCCAAAAGACAGAGACTTATTCGACATACTTCTGGAAATGGAAATGTCACAGAGGAGGTTTTATTTCAACTATTATATTCTGAGAGGAAATATAATAACAAGACAAATGTGAATATTCTGTGTATGTTTCCTTTATTTCTCTTACTATGGATTTGATCATACTCAGATACGTTTCCTTATCAGAGATATAGAAGCTAATCTGTCGAATCAAATCCGCATACCATTTTTGAGTAATTTCATTTCTAATCAGACCTTGCAAATATGCGATTACGCATAATAAGAGTCCCACAAACTCTTATAGAAACCCAAGCCCGAATGTTTGCAGTACAACTGCCATATACAAGTATAACAAATGAGGTACCTCAATAAAGAACAAAAAACATACATAACACAATTGAAATAAATGCTCAGGCATTTACATAAGGCAAGGTTATCTATTATATATTTGATGCCAGATACCTTTTTGTGTAAACATTATACTTACTGAAACCACTTGTTATTCTATATACAATATATTTGAAAGTGAATTACCTACGTGTTTTACTAATACACAGGAGTGTTTATCGAGAGGTTTTACATATCTCAAAAGACAAGCTTTCAGAAACTTGTTTACACAAATTTAGGTATTTAGTCGATAGAAATTCAAATTACTAAGCATTTGAATTTTAATCCTTCATTTATTACAGTTGAATTGAATCACACAAAGTTTATCATTGATCTGAGTTGAATATTAACAGAGTTCATTCTTTAATGAGACAATAATGGGTTGTAGGACAAAGGTTTCTTACGAGTGTTCTAATAAGAGAGTGTTAAGTATTCATGTATTGTTTTATATCTTAATAATTCAATCGCTTTAACATGCAATACGTCTGTGAGGCTAAATTCAAAGGGGACCTAGAATGTAGTTTCACAAAGGTATATTATAAATTTATAGGTTAACTAGACGATCGCAACAATATTAAATGGGTGGCGGGCTCAGCTACGGGCTTCCCATCACAATACGAGTACTTCCGCGCACGCTTAGATTGTGGAATGATCTCCGTGCCTCGGTTTTCACAAACGCCTATACTATGGGGTTCTTCAAGAGGGGTCTTAGAAGGTTTTTACAGGGTCGGCAGCGCGAGTGTAGCGCCTCTGGTTTTGCAAACGTCCATAGGCTGCGGTGACCACTGGTACATCTGATGGGCCGTATGCTTGTCTGTCACCTTAGTGGTATAAAAAAATACTACTATATCAGTAATAGCGGACGTCATGCGGTTTCACCCGCGTAGCTCCCGTTTCCATGGGAATACGGAAACAAAAATAGCATATGTTCACAGGGATGGTGTAGCTTTCTAACAGTGAAAGAATTTATCAAATCGGTTCAGAGGGGCAAGTGCAAGTTTCGGCGTGCGCCTGTCGACATTCACGGGTGAACGCGTTATGGCCGATTTGTATAGCATTGAGACAAGTTCCCGCGTTAACGGCTGGGTGGCGGGATGTCGATTCCATACGAATTGGCGCGCCGTGAATGTCGACAAGCTCACGCAAAAACTCGCACTTACCCCTCAGTAGTCGAAATTATGTAAATGTAAATGAGAAGGTGTATTAGAAGATTTTTACAGGGTTGGCAGCGCGAGTGTAGCGCCTCTGGTGTTGCAATCGTCCATAGGCAGCGTTGACCACCGGTACATTTGGTGAGTCGCATGCTTGTCTGCCACCTTGGTGGTATAAAAAAAAAGTAGTATTGGAGCCTATTCGTGCAAACAAATAGACTAACCATTCCTCATTAAAATATTAGTATAGATGTATAATGTCACACTAGCGCTAGTTGCTTTCAAATTACTGACGGTAGAACTCTGTCCACTATTTACAGTAGACAAGAAAATTCATCGTCTAGAAATGCGACCTGTAGAGGAACGCGACTAAAACGAAAGTGATGGTATTCGAAAGAGAAGAGGACAGAACGAATGCCAGGATAACTGTAAATGATGTAGTGCTGGAACAGGTGGATGAGTTTGTATATCTTGGATGTGCATTTAGCAGGGATGGACGGTACACCGCTGATGTAGAAAAGAGGGTAACTGCGGGCAATAGTGTGAATGGAGCGTTAGGCAAACTTTTAGGCACCAAGGGCTTAAGTCAAAAGGCCCAGCTCGCAGTACACAATGCGGTGCTGATACCTACGCTAACGTATGGAAGCGAGAGTTGGGTATGGCAGGAAACGCATGAAAGTAGAATAAACGCGGTCGAGATGCGCGCGCTACGCAAAATCTGCGGAGTAACGCTCGCAGATCGCGTTCGGAATGAAGATGTAAGAAAGAGAGTTGGTCTGAAAGAGAGTGTCGGTGTTAAAGTAAGGAAGGGCATGCTACGATGGTTCGGGCATGTGTAACGAATGGGAGATGAAAGAATGACAAAACAGATATACAACGCGAAAGTGGATGGACGTAGGAGTCGGGGAAGGCCACGACACACCTACCACGACCAAATTAATCGTGTGTTAGTTGAAGGTGGTGTCAAGAGCCGTAGGAACCGACGTGCATGCATGAAAAGAAAAATGAAAGTTGAAGAAGCAACTGAGGTGTGTATGGACCGTGCCGTGTGGCGCTCGGTTCTTTCTGCCTATCCCGCAAGGGATTTGGCGTGAAGATAGATATAGATATAGATAGATATAGAGGAGAACACAAAAATAAACTTGGCTATCTCGAAATGGAAACTCTCACTCATATCTTCTTTCAGTCAATTATTTAGATAAACTGCACCTAATCTTGGTAATGCGTGGACACATCGCCTGTGCACCTATTATATTTAATGTCATCCATTTATGTTGTCTGTGGGCAACATTCAGTCAGAGAAAAATGAAATAACCGGCCAAGTGCGGGTCGAAATCGCGCACGAACGGTAGGTACGTAGCAAAAAAATGTAATAGAATAATGATTGTTGTATCGAAGCCCCACTTTATTGTATATTTTCTGTTAATAATAATAAATAACAATAATACATTTTTTTGGACATTCCCACACAACATCATCTAGCCCAAACTAAGCTAAAAGCCTGTGTTACGAGATCTAGATGACTCCTTTACATATTTATATATTTCTAAATACATACATTATTATACATAGAAAACATTTGGGGGTTACACAAATATTTGAACCAACCCGGGAATCGATCCCAAGACCTCAAGCGCGGCAAGCGGTTACACTACCGACTACGCCACCGACGCAGTAATCAGTGTTTTTAGTATTTTTAGAATTCCATACCCAAAAAGTAAAAACAGGAAAATTGAGGGTGTGTGAATCTACCCCGTGATAAAGGGGCTATTACGAGTATCTTACTAATATTATAAATGCGAAAGTTTGTGAGTGTGGATGTGTGGATGTTTGTTACTCTTTCACGCTCCAACGGCTGAACGGATTTGGCTGAAATTCGGTGCAGGGGTAGATATAGGTCTAGAATAACACATAGGCTACTTTTTATCCCAGGAATAAGTTCCCACGGGAAGCGGAAACGGCGTCAGCTCGTAAGTATATAAAGTTGATCTATACTCTACAGCAAATTAACTGAGAAAGTAAATGAAAAGACACACAGATGTCAATTAATGCTGTGGTAGAGTTTCAATAAATTCTTAAAGCTCCTGAATTTGGTGGTTAACGCATTAATAACCCACGCTGAAATAGTTTGAAACTCAAGGGAAATTTCAAGAACTACCTGATTAAAACTTCCTCTCTCTGTTCCCTTCAATGACACCACATCAGTTTAGTGGCTGAGCATGAGCATAGTGATTTCGATTAGACTTTTCATTACGCATCAACTAATTTGATTCGTTGAAATAATAATAAATAATCAAAATATTTATGAACTTTTTCTAGGCTAGGGCCTCGTGTGGTTTTAGTCGATAAGATGCTACTGCCTACGGACGGGAGCTTTGGGTAAACCCTCAGAAGTATGTTCCAGGAATAAACTCTTCCTTACTTCTACCAAAGATAATGTAATAGCATTACATACAGATCGGCACTCCCTGCCGCGCCATAGTTGACGGACGTGTTGAGGGAACATTTGCTTAGCATTATTGGTCACACGCACACATTCAAGCTGGAGTTTCCGCCCTGTGCTTCTACTAAAATATATCCAAACCCCAAGGAAAATATTTCCGCATCACAGAAATATTTGTTCCGACCCAGGTTTCAAATTCGAGACCTCAAGACGGATTTCGCGTACACTTTCAATTTGAGTCACCGAGGCAGTGATGTAAGCTAGATATTTTGACACTAAGGATTATAAATCAGTTATATATTATCCATGTGTGCACCTAAATTTAAGTATAACACAACAATACCCCCAAAATAGTTTCAAAGTCAACTCAAATGTAAAATTAACAGGGCTAACATATTTCGCGCCACATATTGCTCAGAAACCATGCTTTTCATTGCATTTAAAGTCATTAAATATTTATCGTACAAACATGGTATTCACTTACATACTTAGTAAATTTAGCTCTCTAAACGTTTCATAAAACATATTTTACCTAACAACGGATTAAATATGGTTAATATCAACGAAAGTGAAACAGGTTTTTCAAATCGTACGATTTGCATAGATTTCGATGCTTAAATTCATGTCAAATTACTGATAAATTTAAAAAACAAGGGATACGAAGGAATTGCAAAGGGCGTTAGCTATCTGTTTGTAGAATAACCTGATATCAGGTAGGTACCTTTTTTTAGAGAAAAATGACTGTAAAGTTTACTCAAATACTGAGAAATTTCACCAAAATAAAGTAGTCTTTTCACCAGCTTCTGTAGTTTAAATCATTATGATAATTATGTAATATTACGTCAGAACTTCTCCTTTGACAATAAAAATATTTCTTTTTAAGTAACTAGATACAGATTTTTTTTAACAAAGTATTTTGTGAACCCCTATAAATGCAGATACGCGAACAAATACGATTTAGTACCGCCGAGAGGCTCTCAGAGAGTGGTCATGTCGCTCGATGTTCCATTTTTGAATACGAAAAAATGAACAAAAATAGTCTAATTCTAGCGTGACCAAACAATCTTAGTACTTTGTGACGTATAATATAATATATATAAATATTTATGGTCGATATACAACGTGAACTTTTGTATAGTGCAAAGCTCAGACACCCCGACTAGAGTTTCGCTTCAAAATACTGTATAAAAAAAAAAATGAAACTAACGAAAACTGACCAAGTTATAAGCTTTTACAGTTGCACTATTTTCTTCACGAACAGCGTAGGTGTAGGTATTATACGCAAGGCAGGTAGTCACTATTCGTGTGGTATTGATAATAACATATTAACACACCATTTTCATATGTGGTAATTATGGAACACCTGTGAGGAACCAGACCAGGATTGGGACGGCTATAAAGCCGCTAAAGCAAAATACAAGTAGCGACTGAGATACAAAAGTACCAAGTAGAAACCTCTGATGGAGTCAGACTAATAGGTACTAGCCAAACAAGGGACAGAACTGTCTGTATCTATAAAGAAACCTGACGGCGCGGCGGCCTGACCCACACATGAAAAGAATTATTTATACTGTTGATTGATGGCACTTGGTGGCCTTTCGGCATTTTCAAAGGCAAATTAACATTATATAATGACCACTAAATCACTTAATTACTCGAAAACAATAAATTAATAACATATAAATTACCACTACAACATTCTACTAACGTTAACTATCATAAAAGGAAGCCGAGAGTATTTTGATACAAACGCACTTCCCAGAATGCCAATTGCTGCAGACGCTCATGTGGCTGGTGGAAAACGTATCCACAGAAGAAGTCCAGTGGGAGCTCGCAAGACCTGTTCTAATCTATTCTGTCAACTTACAAAAAACTGAATGGGTAATTAACAGCTTTAAGTCCTTCAAATCTCCAGGACAGAATGAAGTCTTCCCTGCAGTGATAAAATGGGGGAGGACACAAGTTGATATTGTCAATTACATAGTATTTATACGCCAGACAATGAATGGGACTGTGACCCAGACTGTGGAGAGAGGTCTAAGTGATCTTTATACCAAAACCCGGTAAAGGGATTATGTTTGTGATTCAGACCTCTGGTTATACAGACCGTTAAGCCCTTGGTCTTTCCTGCTAAAAACTCTGGAAAGATTGTGTGACAGAGACAATCGAGTGACGGCCCTTCAAAATAAGCCACTGCATTCCAACCAACGCGTATAATGCCCCCGGCAAGTCTACAGACTCAGCACTACATGCAGTGGTACACAAAATAGAAGAGGTCATCCAGAATCAATCAATCAATGTGCCTCGGCACTTTCATAAACATAGATGGAGCTATCGACAGAAGAAGCATAACCACGGCACTGGCAAAACACCAAGTATACACGGTAGTCAGTGAATGGATAGATAACATGCTAAAAAAACTCATTTTAAAGCTACAGACAAGCAGAAACCAGTGCGCAGCCATGGCCAAAGGTTGTCCACAAGGGGGCGTGGTCTCACCACTGCTAAAGAACCTTGTTTTAGACGACCTAATAACCAATCAATCAATTTAACCTAGAACAGTCCCTATATACATGGATGTGGAACAAGCCATAGCAGATGGTAAAATTAAATTATGTAGAAAAACGGATCTGTTTACAAAGCATGACTGGTATTTTAAAATCCAAGGCCAACTTCAAATCAAGTGAGAAGCTGCTTTTATTTTATCTTCTAGTGATCTTGTGTATATAATAAATATTTTTAATGAATTGTATTGAAATTACTTTCAGTCAAGCCAACATTTATCGATTTACGGTGTAGACTGAACACTAATTTGCCCATAAGCACAGTAAATATTTCGAAAGACGACGAGTTCTGGACTACGAGGATGGAACCTAAATTGTTAAATTTTTACGACTAATGTCTGTTGCCCAAAATGATTGCGCCCAGAAAGAACCGATAAAATAAAATAAAATAAAATTTATTCCCTTTGAACTTAAAAAAAAATAGGTTTGTCAACATTTTTGGGACTCTACTGGGGGTTCGGAAATGCTACAAACTGAGAAGAACACCCCAAGAAACTCAGTTCGGTCCCTCCCAAAATTCATCTTAGTAGGTATCTAATAATCGATCAATGCCGATACGGAATGGCTTTTTCTTGGCGGTGTGCATTGTTATGCACATACCTCTCAATAAATATTTGGTTGTTGTAAATGAAAAACACATACTATCAATTAAGATTAGATTTAGATCCAATAGCTCAAGCTTATAGCTTAGTTTGGGCTAGATGATGTTGTGTGAGAATATCCAACAATATTTATTGATTATTTATTAAAAATATTTTAATGTTCCTGCCAGCACTGAATCTGCAGTAGGCAGCAAAACATCGGACCATGCCAAGCGCCTGCGCATTGCTACGTTAATATTATTATTTTTAACTATGTATGTGTATTGTCAAATTTAAATATTTATAGTGTAAAATAGAATATTGTCCATTACTTTCTACAATTTTCGTATATTTAGATACTTTAAAAATAAACTTATGGACCGTTTTCATGTATGTGTGTATTATATACTATACTATCTTCAGGCCAAATCCCTTGCGGGGTAGGCAGAAAGAACCGAGCGCCACACGGCACGCTCCATACACACCTCACTTGCTTCTTCAATTTTCATTTTTCTTTTCATGCATGCACGTCGGTACCCTCGGTTCGGTATTTCTAATTGCAATCTTGATATTAGTTTGGTAAATAAATGTCAACTTTATTAATTTTATGATGTCAGTGTATATCACTACTTAATATCAATCAATTTGCAATAAAATAATCAATAAATTAACTAATATTACTAACATAAAAATTAAATTAAAAGATTGAACGCTTAGACTAAGAATATGACACCGGTAATACATCAAGGAAAACAAAAGTATCAAACTTGTTGGTAGCAACAATTGGCACTATACGGCTATATGCGCCGCGCCGCGCCGATCGTAAAGAAATTTGAAAACCGAATTTACGCTCTTGAAATAATTGAACGGAAATTATTCCATTGCATAAGTTAGAGGCTGGGCCATGGGTCTGTCGCGCCTTTATATACACAACGAGAAACAATCGTGGCTCCACGAAATTCCCTAGTTTCCTTAACAAGCAGTTGGATGACAGCCAAAACAACGAATGTTCTTTAAGGCACGATACACACCTGGAGAAAAACGCATTACTATTATGATTTCAGTAACGTACTTTTATATCTACCAGAGCGGTATGTTATTCAATCAATCAATGTACTTATTGTAAAATATTTTTTATCTAACTCAAGTCTAAGGCCAGCCGATACGTTTGGATTTAGAAATTTATAATTTTGTCAGAGCTAAGAAGAAATTTTAATTGTCAAGCTAAGAAGGAATTTTAGTATATTTTAATTCTGATTTGTTGTAAAAGTCAGTATAAGTACACATGAATATGAGACGCTCGCTGGTTTACAAAGGTGAGACATATTTCTCTCTCCTACCGGTTGACATAGATGCTTGCCGGGCACGGTAGCTTCGGTAGGTATCTGTGGCGAAAACACCAGGAAACCACGGCCGAATGTCAGCACTGCGAGGACCGCAGCGATGACACGGCGCTCCACACGCTGGTGGAGTGCACGGCGTGGGCACAACAGCGACAGGTCCTCGTAGTGGGTCTGGGCGTGGACACTCTCTCGCTTGAGGCCATGGTGCGAGCCATGCTCTCCAGCGGGAGTAAGTGGGACTGCGCCGCCTCTTTCTGCGAGCAGGTCATGCTCGCGAAGGAGGCGGCGGGCCGGGTGCGGGAGAAAACTCTCCCACCCGAGTTCCGCAGTCGGCGCCCTGGGCGCCGCCGACGTGTCTTCGCTGAGGACTATCGGCCTCCATGACCGGGGGTCTGAGGACGGTGAGAGGGCCGCTCACCGTCCTTACAGAAGCAGGCCCATGACGGCAGCGTGACGTGAGCACTCACGCACGCCCCCCCTTAGAAGCGGGGTCACACCCGAAACCCCCCATAGACGCGGGATTGCACCCGAACCACCCCCTGGGCGAGGCCGCATTGGCGGCCGTAGGTCTGTTGGGAGTCACGGGACATCCTTCCTGAGGGCTTACCCGGGGCTCTCAACCATAGGCTGTTGGGCGTTACGTGAGGTTTTTTAGTCGGTAAGAGTCCGGCATAGCATCCTACGAGGATTTTCCCTCACGTTAAAAAAAAAAAAAAAAAAAAAAAGGTGAGACATATTTTGTGGTACAAAAACACAATTTGCATATTGGGTGAATAAAGTTTTTGTACGATGACTTCGAAGTGAACTCATGTAATGAGGTTAGGAACTTTTAAAAGTATTTATGCTAGACGTTTGTTGTTAACAATACTAGGTTGTATCATTTGCTTTCAATACAATTTATTGAAGTCTTTTGCTGCGTTTTCGTTGTGTTATATATATTCGTATAAGAGTTAATTGGAAATTTACCATGATCAAGTGATGATAGTAATCATGGAGGTTCTCTTCCGGGCGCTTGCAACAGTGTTGAAATTTCGAAAAAAATGTCAATTATTCATTTAAATTTAGTACCGACTAATTTTTATTTCTGACTAGTGGTTCCATCAACGTACCTAGTTCCCGTTTCCGTGAAACTTTGGGGATACAAAAAAATTGCCGGTCACCCGGGGAGAGTGTAGCTTCCTAGCAGTGATAGATAATATAATAGTATTATATACAGATCTAGCAGTGAAAGAATTTTTCATATCGGTTAAGTAGTTTCGGAGCCTATTCAATGTAAACTAGAATATTTTTTCTTTATAATATGACTACAGATTAACTTTATAATTTACTAGCTGACCATATTAATTAATTGTAAAGAACACTAAATAAAATAGAAGTGAGTATAGAGTCTCTCATCAATCGTTAAAATCGGATAGTTAGTTTCGGAGTTGTTCCCGGAGGAATATTTTGAACCGTAAATAAAGAGTAAAAGTATTGTAAAGGATTGATAAAATAACTTTACATTCATTGTTTAGCTGCCGTATTGCGGTACACAATGTACTTCTAACAAGAAGAAAAGTATGTAACGTGGCTATTAGCAGCTCAGCAAAAAGTTGTGGCTGATGTGCCTGAAATAAACGCACATGTGCTCCCCGCTTTATTCCAGAGAATTGCAGTAGCGCCATTGTGAGCCATTCACTTTAAGAGGGCATGAACATTTAATTTCTTTAAAAGTCTTCAAACAAAGGAAATTTATTGTCATCATAAATCTGTTTAATTTAAGGCCATACCCAGGGCTAACGACCTTGAGCAAATGGGCGATATGACTCGCTAACATAGAGTAGCGCAACTACAGAGACATCAGAGTAAAAGAACCACGGAAGAAGAAGAAACATAGTAGCGGAAATGCGTTCCTCGCTTCACCAAATAAACAAAAAGCTGTGAGACGGTCTCACCCGACTGCCCCTCTCTAAAACGTTTATTGTGAGAGTTCAATCCGATTGACGTTGTCATTTTTGTTTTATTTCAAACTTTGAACAGATGATCCACGTGACCTAGTGACGTAGTTTAATGCAACAGAGTCACAGACTACAGACAAAGTCTCGCCATAAGCCCCTCTGCACTCTATTTTATAGAGAGAGGCGAAAATTAAAAACGAAGGAACGTTTGTATTTCAATTTTCCTTTGTTTTTAAGTGTAGTAAAATACACTGCAAAAAATGTGATTGATCATTACGTAAAACTTAAATGTGACGAATTCACAAAGACTAATGTTCTTAAATTCCACAGACATATAAGAATAAGATATATTCATTGTTTTGTACTTAAATTATTACAAATCCAGAAAGGGGGGTCTTCCTCTCGCTTAAAATTTTTGTTACTTTTGGAACAAAATTTCATTTCATTTTATTATTACAAACAAACAGAAATAGACGTAAACGCAGTTGCGAGGGTCAGCTAGTTATGTATAAAAAAGAAGCGCTCGTGGCACCGCGGACTTAGTGTTCTGTAAGCGATCACTGTAGTAAGCTCATTCACTATGGCCAGTCCTTGGATGGGTGACCATCCATGTGACCACTTTGTGACAGTTATTTGAGCGTCGTTTTCGTGTTTTGGAAGGCACGTTAAGCCGTTGGTCCTGGTTGCCCGTAAAATGGCAGTCGTTAAGCGAAGTTGAAGGCCGTTTTGGCGGCTTGATTAATTTTAACAGCAGGCAGATACAACCTGCGCCTGTCTATCTCAACACGGCAATACAGCTCACCGCCTATTACGTAGGACAAATTCTAAAAAGGTGAAACATGATAATTTGCCTCGTCCTACCTCTTCGGGGATAAAGGTGTGACCATATGTATGTATGTAACTAGCTGACTCTCACAACTTCGTTTACGACGCTTAAGGTGTATAAAACATGAGGTATTTCTTCATCAGTCTCATCAACCGGCGGGTGAAACTACCCTGTTTGTTTAATCATAAACGAATTTAAAGATTAAGCATATTGTAAAACTAGCTGACCCTCGCAACTTCGTTTACGTCACATAAGGTTTGCAAAAGGAGAGGCACTTCTTCATCAGACTCATCAAGCAGCATGTGAAACGGCCCTGTTTGCTTTATCATAAGAGAGCTTAAAGATTAAGTTTATTCTAAAACAATTCAGTCCCCGACATCGGCGCGGACAGAATTATTTTACAACAGCCTTAATCTTTAAGCTCTTTTATGATTCAGCCAACACGCCTGTTTAGATTTACCGTCATATTCCAAGGAACCCTTGAATTATAGGTTTTGAGAAAGTTGAGATATCTCTGATTCCTGAACTACAAAACCCTCAGCACTGAAACTTGTGTGAAGCAATCCTAGGTTGAATTCTAGGTTTAGAGAAGTTGAGATGTCTCTAACTCCTGAACTTCCTCCGATCAATTTTCATTCAAATCAGTAGTTTCGGCGTGATACGTATTCGGAATACAGACGGACATGAAAATTTTAAATTTCATTTTGGCTTAAGTAGGTATCGATTAGAGAACGCGTTCTTTTTTTTAAATAGCTTCCATGTTCAGACTCTCGACCCTCAACAGTTTTATTATTATGTATAGATATAGACTAGCAAGAAACTCGGCGGGCACTCACTTTATTCACTTTTATACCTTAACCAATTTGCCGGTAGATGGTGCCTACTTGTGGCGACCCACAAGACGTAATAAGCTAAAAGAGTCAATTCTTTCAGCTCAGGTTGAGAGCAGTGTCTCAAAAAAGCAGTGTGTTAATAATAACAAAATATAAGTATTTTCATCAGTAGACAACTTTGGACAAGCTTTGGAGTTCATCAAAAGAGGTCTTGGAAGGGCCGGCAGAGCAAGTGTAGCGCGTCTGGTGTTGCAATCATTCTTAAGCTATGATCACTTTCTATCATGTCGGTCCACATGATATGCTTTTCTGTCACCCTAGTCGTATAAAAAAGATATCAAAAACTTAACACAAGTCAACCCAAAGTCCGACGAACGTCTTTCTAACATCTTGTAAGTTCCGTAAGATGAGAAATGAGTTCTATGAATTATGCCATGCACATTTAATTAAGAGGAGTGGTTGACAAGGTTTGCGAAAAAGAGGTGCAAATAAAGACGTTCTTCTCGGTATTAGTATACGAAAAATGACAGCCAAAAGTAGATTTGAAATCTACAAGATGTGTTCCAGAGGATGGTTTCATCAGAAATTGTGTATTTATTATAAATAACTAGTAAAACATCACTAAAATAGCCCATAATTTTTTAGAAGAAGTCGTTGTATGACATCTATTTATTAATGAAAGATAATAAAATTTATATCAGAGACTAAAGAAAACATAGACCTCTAAAATGGTTTTCTTCAATTTTGAATTAGTATAAGTTTTAACTAATTCTAACTAATAATGTATCCAAAGAATACATCACGTTGCCGCGTTGCTTGCTTCCCCGCGCTCGCCCGAAAATCTAGTGCGGGAAGACGTGTTGCTAGACGGACGTGTGTCGCTCTGGTCTGCAAAATATTCTCGTAAAATGTTATATTTTCATTCATGTACAGAGTAATGCGTGCAACAGAGCCAGAGCCCGAGTTACACAATGCATGCTGCATTACATGAGAATATAATGCATTTGATCTTATTTTTCGTATTGTTTTATTAAATTACTTCGAAAGGTAATCATGCTTATATTGTAAGCGGTACTTAATCATTTCAATATAAATAAATGAAGAAATATTTGTGGACATTCGCACACAACTTAAGCTAATATAACCTTGTGCTAAGCGATACTATAATATAAGTATTTTCATCAGTAGACATGATGTAATACATTTTAGTTACCTACTCTCAAATCCTAATATTGCTACTTAAAATTATAAGTGTGAAACTTTTAAAGATGTTTGTATGTTTGCTCTAACAGCTGAACGGATTGGGCTGAAATTTGGTACAGAGATAGCTTATAGTCTGAAATAACACATAGGCTACTTTTTATCCTGGGAATATGTTCTCACGGGTACCGAATTTCACGCGGGCCAAGCTGCGAACATCGCGTAGTCAATAATGAATGTTGAATGTAACATTGTGTGAATGGACAACTTACAAGGGGTAGCAAGTTTGACCTATACAATATTCATACCGATTGCCATCGCTGCACCATAAAACGTAAGGTAATGGGTGAATATTTTGACATTGAAAGGCAACCCTTCACCACGGGCAGTGGCACGGGTGTGTAGCAGGTTGGGTATATTTTTCACAAGAAAATGTATAGTGTTAGTGGGAAGAAGAGGCAGTGAGTAGTGGAATATTGGGCATTCTGTCCCACTTTAAGTTCGCATCGTCGCTATCGCTCCTTGCTCACGTGGGACAGATCGCCCAATATTCCACATTTTAAAAATGTAACCTAACCAAACATTTTTATAAAAAATAATTTATAAAATAAAACTTGCTGAAGCAAATCACCATCTCAACCTATCGCTGTCCACTGCTGAACATAGACCTCTTTAAATGATTTCCAGCCAGACCGGTTCATTGCCACCTGCATCCAATGAGACCCAGCAATTTTCACCAGGTCGTTGGTCCAGCTGGTAGGTGACCGTCCCACACCGCGCCTGCCAGTGCGCGGCTTGAGTGGACAAGGATCTTTTTGCCCCATCGACCGTCCGATCTTCGCGCTATGTGGCTGGCCCATTGCCACTTCAGCTAACTAATCCTGCGAGCTATGTTAGCAACATTAGTTCTTCTACGGATGTCCTCATTCCTGATTCGATCACGTAGAGAAATGCTAAGCATAGCCCTCTCCATAGTTCGCTGCGCGACTTTGAGCCGTCTGAAAAGACCTTTTGTGATGCACCACATCTCAGAACCATAAGTCATCACGGGTAATACACATTGGTTGTACACCTTTGTTTTAAGACACTGAGGCTGAAGCAAATAGGTATCTTTTATGTTTCAACATACGTCAAACGTAAACACATCACTCATATCAAATTTCTCAGTGTTAGTTAATTTAATTGTTGAATATTATATTACTTTCCGTTTC